>CM073600.1:26569816-27304816 GCA_037074985.1 Solanum bulbocastanum
ATAATTTCTCTAAAATGATTATAAAACAAATTATATCAATTAATGATTAGGCGACTTCATCAATGAATGAGAGGAAACTCAGTCTCAACAAAGTCCCTAACAATTTCACTTATTGGGATTATATCAATGCTTTTAGCAAAGTTCTCTATTATGATAACGAGAGACATAAACACACGTGGTTTATTAAAGTTTGTGGAAAGATATATTCTGAGCCAATTCCTTTTTGGATCCTTAACTGGTGGTCATATCATGGACCTACGGTAAAGATTTTACCAGAACCATTTTTTAAGTTATACAAAGAATGGGTGAAGGTCTCACCAGACCTCAATAAATTGTACCATGAAGATCATATTTGCTACCTTGAACAAGTTGAAAAAATTCATTATTTTATAGAATTCTCAATTCCATGGATTCGCAAATGGACTCCAGAAATCGAATTCATATCAGAACAAATTCCCTGCTTATACCGAGTATACTATAATAATTTTTGGGATAATATGATGAAAAGGGATCCTAAAACAAAAATTTTATATGGACAAGAATTGTTAGATGTTATATCCCAAACTATTATGGATTATAATTCTACAACTGATAAAGGAATTATAGCAGAAAACTCGATAAAACATATTGCTCGACGAATCTCAAATCAAGAGGGCAATAAAGAAGAATTAATAAATAATTATTTTGAAGAAGTTAGGAGGAATTTACTCCTAAATATAAATCAATACGCCAAATTAGACGCGTCCATGAGAAGTGAAACCAATGAAGACACTTGAGAAGATAATCACAAAGCCCAGTTGTATTAATCAACGGTAGAAGAAATGAAGAAAAGGGATCAAGAATTCCTTCAAGAATTAGCTAATAAAGCCAAAGAACATTAAAAAGTCTTTGTCAACAGTAGAAAGACTGTTGATCAATAGTGGATGTACTGTTATAGGGGCCCATTTGATAAGGACCCATTGTATTGTAATAGATGCTTTTCTTTCTATAAATAAGGTGATTTGTAGAATATAGAGGCAGGTTTTCGAAACCCCCTCTCTTTCTTCTTTTGTAATCTCTCTCTCTCTCTCTCTCTCTTATTTGTAAGTTTGCCGGAATACTTGTCGTAGCTATAAATAAAAGCTTTCAGTTTGTATAGGCCTTGTTGTTGGGCCTTGCTACAAAGGTATTTACATAATTTTTTGTTCTTTTTACTTTATTCTCCGATATAGAGCCGTGACTAAGTCCAACTACAAGCTTCATATCAATGTCGCATATCTAACTTCACTTTTATATTTACTATGAAAGATCTATACTTTATCTAAATATGAATAAATTTCTATATAGTTTCTTGACTTGGTTCCGAGATTGTCGGTATAGTCAGATTCAATGCAATACGTTATTGGCTTTGTCTTAGTGACTTTGTCTGGCCAGCCGTGGGTTTAGCCTGAAAAATGAGTTTGATAAGTAAGGCACCCCATACCTGGTTAGAACTGCCAGACACATGGGCTCAATAACAATACGTATTTGAATCTCGACAGACCCCTTGCTTGAGTAAAAGGACTAGGTCTTTTAATACAGTCATAAAACTATATAAAAATTTGTGTATATTTCGATTCGTATTCCTTTAATTCGGATTTTGACAAGCTAGATTGAAGATGACCGTGCGGACTACCGCCCATCTTCTGAGATCCTATTTTATAAAGATGGCACGGGTTATATTATTAAGGTTGTGTATCCACTTCAGTCAACTTTCATTCTACCTAATAATACTGGTATCACTTTTACTACCTTTTAAAAATTTGTTGAAGAAGATGTTGCGGCAGTCAGCATCAATGACATTAATAATTTAATTTCTCAAAATAATTATTTGGGCCTTTATGTAAAAGTATTAGGTGAACATATTGGTTCTCTTGATAAAAAAATTAGATGGATTAACTGTTTTAATAAATCAAATAAAAAATGATTTAAAAACTTGTGATAAAGCTTCTTCTTCTAAAATGAATCCCGAAGATTTTACTATTCGGTGCAAAGACCTCCGGAGATTACATATTTTAAATTAAAATCACATTATTATTTAGAAGAACTTCTGGATAAAAAGTTTTCTGATTTTAAAGCAAGCCCTATAGATTTATCGGAAAATTTTGCTGATGAAGTAGAAAATGTTTTTAATTTTAAAGAACATGTGTCTTTAGAGTTTAATAAACTCCAGGGTTATCCCAAAAAGAATAGTGGTAAATTTGTGACTAAAACTAGTATTCAAATATATTATTATAATCGACCTACTCCTCAAAATGTGCTTATAGAGGTACGAGATTGGAATCAGACTAATACATCTTATAGCGGTTCTAAAATTTATGAATGGAACCTCGATGGGCTGACTGATAGACAGCTGACTATTCTTGTTCATAGAATGCTAATGTATGCAACTATTTGCAAAATGTTGAAAACTCGGATAGAAATATTTGCAAAATGATAATTGCAGGTTTTACTGGACAACTTCGAGGTTGGTGGGAATAATTATATGACCCTTGAACAAAACGTTGTGGTAATTAATGCAGTTTCTAGTACTCCAGGTGTTGATAACCTTGGTATGGCTCTTGTTACGAATAGAGAGGATGCAGTTTATACCTTGATTTTAACTATTTTAGAACATTTTAACGGTAGATTTACCAATAAATTTGAGACTATTTGTACTCTGTTAAATGGTCTACGTTGTAGAACTTTACGAGAGTTTAGATGGTATAAAGATACTTATATGAGTAGGGTGATGGAGCTACCTGAAAACAAGTATGAGTATTGGAAAGCTAAGTTTATGGATGGCCTTCCCACGTTATTCGCTTTAAGGGTTAAAAAGATCCTCATAAATAAGAATGGTGAAATATCTTATGGAAGTTATACCTATGGCAGATTAATTGGTGTCTACACTAATGAAGGCATAAATTTGTGCAATGAGTTAAAATTTCCTAGAAAACCTAAGATGGATAAGTAAAGAGAAAGATCTCAGCTAGGAGACTTTTGTATCTAGTTTGGTTTACCAGAGGTTTCAGACAAACAAAAAACCAAACATAGAGAAAATAATCCCGATAAACATTATAGGAAAAGAAGACAGACGAAGGTCTAGAGAAGAACAGGATGAGAGAAAAGCCTCTCGTAAATCTAATAGATTTACTAAAAATAGGTCTAGGCGGGAATTCGCTAAGATTAAGTGTTATAAATGCGGAAAATTCGGTCATATAGCACCTAATGGTAAGCTTGAAAAGCTAAAGACCTTAAACCTTGATGAGGAGACTTATGATCAGGTCTATAGTTTTCTTTACACTTCTAGTTCAGAGTCAGATTATGAGTCTGAGTCGAATTCGGATAAAAATGATTCTCCTAATATTTCTGATAATATTCAGCATGATAATAGTAACTCTTGTGTTACTTGTAAATTTGGGCAAGGTGATATTTGTTCTTGTGAAAATGATGAATTTTATAAATTACAATCTCAATTTGAAGACTTGAATCTTAACACTATTACTTCTGATAATGTAATAGAAGTTTTAAAAGAAGTTACTGATAATGATCTCTGAGAAAAGATTATTCAATTAGTTGTTAATATTACTGCTAATTCTTCAAAAAATTCTATTAAACAAAAGAATGATTTTAAAATCGATTATTCTGCTCCTTATTCTATCTCTGAAGTTCATAACACACTTAATAAACAAACTGCTTCAACAAGAGATTCTTCTTTTGATGATCTGAAGACTGAAATTGAAAATTTGAAATATGAGATTAAATCCATTAAGCAAAATCAAATGATTTGTGATCACTGTATTACCCAGATAGAAAGTGCTAATAGCAAAGGAAAAAATATTGCTGAAGAAAATACTCTTGCAAAACCTATGAATCATGATCCTAGACAAGGTATGTTTTTAGGAATGATGCAAATTGTCACTGCTCATAAATGGTATGTTAAATGCACCATTTTAATTGGTAATAGTTTTTCGATAACTAATGTTTCTATGATTGATAGTGGAGCCGATGTTAGTTGTATTCAAAAAGGTCTAGTACCTACCAAGTATTTTGAAAAGACAACTCACATGGTTAAATCTGCATCAAGACATGCTTTAGATATAAAGTGTAAATTTCCTAATCCATGCATTTGCCAAAATAAAGTTTGCATCCTACATTTATTTTTCTTGGTCAGAAACCAGTTATACCCTCCAATAATTCTTGGAACACCATTTATAAATGCCATTTATCCATTCACTAGCATCACTGCTAAAGGGTTTTCTACTACTTATGAAAATCAAAATATAAATTATTTATTTATGCTTTAATTAATATGAAACAAAAGCATGTAGATTTGTTACAATTAGAATTATTTAGTATGAATATATTTGATACTTTGAAATCTACTAAAGTACAGGAATAAATTAAATTGATTTCCGAACAAATGACTATTGATATTAGTGTCGATCATCCTAGTGCCTTTTGGATTAGTAAAAAGCATATTGTCACTCTTCGATATGAAGATAATTTCCCTGAGGATGATATTCCTACTAAATCTCGTCCTTGTCAGATGAATGCTGAATTGGTAAAATTCTGTAAAAAAGAAATTGATAAGTTACTACAGAAAGGCTTAATCAAACTTTCGAAATCTCCTTGTTCATGTACTGCATTTTATGTTAACAATGCAGCTGAAAAAGAATGAGGTGTCCCCAAGTTAGTAATAATTTATAAACCATTGAATAAGTATTTAAAATGGATCAGGTATCCTATTCCAAATAAAAGAGACTAAATATCTCATTTATATGATGCTAATATCGTTTCTAAATTTGATTTAAAATCAGGATATTGGCAAATTCAGATATTTAAAGAACATTCTTATAAAATCGCTTTTAATGTGCCATTGGCCATTATAAGTGGAATGTAATGCCTTTTGGTTTGAAAAACGCACCTTCTGAATTTCAGAAAATAATGAATGATATTTTCAATCAATATTTGGATTTCATTATTGTTTATATTGATGATATTTTGGTTTATTCAAAAACTCTTGAAATGCATATTAAACATTTAGACATTTTCAAAAATATAGTTATACAAAATGGTTTGGAAATTTCTAAACCAAAAATGAGCATATTTCTAACAGAAGTAAGATTTTTAGGACATCTTATTTGTCAAGGTAAAGTTATCCATATTAAGCGATCGATTGATTTTTCTTCTAAACTTCCTGATGTTATTATAGATCGGACACAATTACAAAGATTTTTTGGAAGTCTCAATTATATATCTCCTTTTTATAAAAATCTATCTAGAGATCTGGCTCCATTATATGAGATATTAAAAAAGGATTATAAATTACCTTGGACTGATAGTCACACCACTTTGGTAAAGAATATTAAGCTGCGAGTTCAATCTTTACCTTCTTTAACTCTTGCTAACCCTGCTTGGCAAAAGATTGTTGAGACAGATGCGTCTAACATTGGGTATGGAGGAATTCTAAAACAAATTAATCTTCATGATAAAACTTAATATTTAATTATATTTCATTCAGGAAAATGTAGCGATGCTCAGAAAAAATATGCTACGGTTGCTCATGAAATGTTAACCATTGTTAAATGTGTATTAAAATTTCAGGATGATTTATATAATCAAAAGTTCTTGATAAAAATTGATGCTCAATCTGTAAAATACATGTTTGATAAATATTTTAAACATGATGCTTCAAAATTAATGTTTGCTAGGTGGCAGGCCCAGTTAGCTCCTTTCGATTTTGATATTCTTTATAAAAAGGGGAGTGATGACTCTTTTCCGGATTTCTTATCCAGAGAATATTTTTCATAAACATGACTTTCTTATTTACAAATTTTATTGATAAAACCTTGGTTACCATCATAAATATTCTTCCTCTTAATCGAGACATGAAAGAAGAAATATTACGGAAATTATAAATGACCTATTAAGGGATGTTTTTGCCGTCCAATTGATTGAACAAATCATCAATTTTGATGATGAATTACATTATTATAATGAATATTATGAATTTGAATAAAACTAGATGTTTTGTTTGTCGAATAGATCCTCCTTAGGTGACCAAGGTAAGAGGAAAATCAGATTATAACCGAGGAAGGGGAAGATCTTCCCCAGGAGCGTCAGGATCATCATATGGATCTTCTTCGTCCAACTCTCCCATTATACAAAGTGAAGGAATGAGTCTAGTAAACTTGAAAAGTTCATCTAAAGAAGCCTCTTCTACTCATCTGGAAGATATTCCAAAAAATAACTCTCTATATGCTCAATTACTAGAATATCTGTCTCAAAAGAAAACTGAGAAAAATGATACATTTGCTTCTATTGCAAAAGAAGACATTGATGATATCAAGTCTTATGAGCAAGTGGCACAGAAAGAAATTATATTTCTTTTAGAAAATGATGAGATTCAGTGAAAAGAAGAACCATGGAAGATATTCCAGCGTTATTTAATCAATGGATTATATTTTCTGGGTGAGTCATATAGAACTCGTTCATATTACGAAAATATCTTGATAACCATAGGAAGTGTGGATTTACAACACTTTTCAGGATATAATACCAGTGATAACATTTATAATTTCTCTAAAATGATTATAAAACAAATTATATCAATCAACGATTAGGGGATTTCTTCAATGAAAGAGAGGCAAGTCAGTCTCAACAAAGTCCCTACTAATTTCACTTATTGGGATTATATCAATGCTTTTAGCAAAGTTCTGTATTATGATAATGAGATACATACACACGTGGTTTATTAAAGTTTGTGGAAAGATATATTCTGAGCCAATTCCTAATTGGTTCCTTAACTGGTGGGCATATCACGAACCTACGGTAAAGATTTTACCAGAACCATTTTTTAAGTTATACAAAGAATGGGTGAAGGTCTCGCCAGATCTCAATAAATTGTACCATACAGATCATATTTTCTACCTTGAACAAATTGAAAAAATTCATTATTTTATAGAATTCTCAATTCCATGGATTCACAATGGACTCCAGAAGTCGGATTCACAGCATAACAAATTCTCTGCTTATACCAAGTTTACTATAATAATTTTTGGGATAAAATGATGAAAAGTGATTCCAAAACAAAAATTTTATAAGGACAAGAACTATTAGATGTTATATCCCAAACTATTGTGGATTATAATTCTTCTCCTAATAAAGGAATTATAGCAAACAACTCGGTTAAACATATTGCTCGATGAACATCAAATCAAGAAGGCAACAAAGAAGAATTAATAAATAATTATTTGGAAGAAGTTAGGAGCAATTTACTCCTAAATGTTAATCAATACGCCAAATCAGATGCGTCCATGAGAAGTGAAACCAGTGATGCCACTCGAGAAGATATTCACAAAGCCCAGATGTATGAATCAACAATAGAAGAAATGAGGAAAAGAGATCAAGAATTTCTTCAAGAATTAGCTAATAAAACCAAAAAACATTAAAAAGTATTTGTCAACATTAGAAAGACTGTTGATCAATAGTGGATGTACTGTTATAGGGGCCCATTTGATAAGGACCCATTGTACTGTAGTAAATACTTTTGTTTCTATAAATAAGGTCATTTGTAGAATATTGAGGTAGGTTATAGAAACCCCCTCTCTCTCTTCTTTTGTAATCTCTCTCTCTCTCTCTTGTTTGTAAGTTTTCCGGAATACTTGCCAGAACTATAAATAAAATCTTTCAGTTTGTATAAAAAAAAAAAGAAAAGACTAACTTCACTTTTATATTAGAAACCCCCTCTCTCTCTCCTTTTGTAATCTCTCTCTCTGTCTCTCTCCTTTGTTTGTAAGTTTCCTGGAATACTTTCCAGAGCTATAAATAAAAGCTTTTCAGTTTGTATAGGCCTTGGTGTTGGCCCTTGCTACAAAGGCATTTACTTATTCTTTTGTTTTTACTTTATTCTCCGATCTAGAGCGGTGACTATGTCTTGCTAAAAGCTTCATATATATGTCGCATATCTAACTTCACTTTTATATTTACTATGAAAGATCTAAACTTTATCTAAATATGAATAAATTTCTATATAGTTTCTTGACTTGGTTTCGAGATGGTTGGTACAGTCAGATTCAATGCAATATGTTATTGGCTTTGTCTTAGTGACTTCGTCTGGCCAACCGTGGTTTTTGCATGAAAAATGAGTTTGATAAGTAAGGCACCCCATACCCGGTTAGAACTGCCAGACACATGGGCTCAATAACAATACGTATTTGAATCTCAACAGACCCCTTGCTTGGGTAAAAGGACTAGGTCTTTCCATACAGTCATAAAACTATATAAAAATTTGTGTATATTTCGATTCGTATTCCTTTAATTCGGATGTTGACAAACTAGATTGAAGATGACCGTGCAGACTACCGCCTGTCTTCTGAGATCCTATTTCGTTGGTATCATCATCATCATCATCGTCATCATTATTAATTCTTTACAGGATCAAGGACCTGGCGGTAATCCGCCCAGTCTTAGATCATGCAAGTATAGCATCCTTATGCTAGCGGTAGTCCGCCTACTGAAGAATCAAAATATACAAGAATTTTGGCATAGTTTTCAGACTGCATGGTAACCCTTTTACCTAAGCAAAGGGTCTGTCAGAATCTAATACATACAACTTATTGAGCCCATGTGCCTGGCAGTTCTAACCGGGTATGGAGTGCCCTACTTATCAAACCTCATCTTTTGGGCTAAAACCATGACTGGCCAGACGGAGTCACTAAGACAAAGCCAATAAGAGTAGTGTTGGATTCGACTGTACCTCGATCTCAAAACCAAGTCAAAAAGCCATACTAAAATTCCTTTATATTTAAATAGAGCTTAGATCCGTTCATGGTCTATCTAGGAGAGAAGTTAGTTATTCGACATAGATAATCCTTAGCCGGGCATAGTCCTGGCTAGGAGAAACATACTAAATAAAAGACTAAAAAGAAAATAAATACCTTATAAAGGACGTCTTCAAGATCCAAAGAACTCTAAATAATTGACCGGTTTATTTATATGATGATCGGAACAGTACTTCGAAAAGATTACAAAAGCTTTAAAAAACTTCAAAACAAAGAACAAAAGAGAGAGCTTAATTTTTTTTTTCTGATGCCTTCTCTCAAAATAAGCTAAGACTTATATAGAAAAATAAAAAGGCACAAGGAATCTATGTAAAGTGCAAAAGGGCCCTCATCTGGGTCCCTGAACAGTGTATCTACTGTTTCAACAGTACATTTACTGTTGAGTGGGTCTTTCTTCACATGTCTTCACATGTCTATGCTTCCTTCACGTTTTTGCCTTTTTCTAAGGCTTTCATTTGCTGCAAAAAATCTTCCGCATCTTACAATTCGATGACCAACAGCATATGTTCTGACTCCGCCTGTTGTGAATCATCCACATCGTTGCTAGTTTCACTTCGCATTGAGGTGTTTGATTTATCTATCTGAGTTATTGTTTGAAGTAAATTTTTTCTTACTTCTTCCAGATAGTCTTGAATCATTTTTCTTTATCATCTTCTTGGGAAGAAATTCGCCTAGCAATATGTCGGACGGAATTATCTTCAATAATTTTCTTGGGATGGATTGTTTTATAATCTTAAATCCTTTCTTTAATGGAGTGTATAAGCTCTTGGCCAACTAATTATTTGGTCTTGGGATCCATTTTTAAAAGTTTATCCCAAAAATTCTTATAATAAGTTCTGTATAAGCAAGAAATATTTTCTTCGCTGAATCCTACCTCAGGAGTCCATTTGTGAATCCATGGTATCGAAAATTCGATGAAAAAATAGATTTGATCTATTCTTCTATCCAACATACATGATCTTCATGATATAATCTGTTAAGATATGGAGAAACCTTAGTCCATTCTTTATATAAGTTCAAAAATGGTTCTGGTAAAATCTGAGTAGTAGAACCGTGGTATGACCACCAATTAATAAACCAATTAGGAATTGTATCTGTGAATATCTTTGCACATACCTTTACAAACCATGTATGTTTGTGTTAGTTGTTATTGTAATATAGCACTACATTGAATGCTCGGATATAATCCCAATATGTAAAATTCATACAGGCATTATTGAGACTTATCTGTCTTTCTTTCATGGTTGACATATCCCAATCTTCAACCGATATGATTTTCTTTATAAAAAATTTAGAAAAGTTATAACTTTTCTCTTGTGGGTTATGACCCATTCCTGAAAAGTGCTGAAATTCTACACTTCCTGTATTCATCAAAATCTCTTCGTAATAAGATCGAGTCTTATATGACTCACCTGGATAAGATAATCCATTTAAAAGATATATTTGGTAAATCTTCCAAGGTTCATCCTTCCTTTGTAAATCAGAGTTTTCTAATAGAAATATCATCTCCTTTTTGGGTAACTTTTCATAGGATTTGATATCATCAGAATCCTCTTTAATAATTGAAACAAAAGTGTCTTTTTGCTTCTTTCCTTTTAGATAGGCCTACATATGAGCATATAATGGACTATCTTTTGGAATATCTTCCAAATTAACCAATTGCTGCTGCGAACTAAATGAAGACTCTTCTTGAGAAGAAGTTCTTTTATTAATTAAAGTTCCTTTTCCCATTTGTATAACCAGAGAATTTGATTCGGATTTGTATGATGATCCTTGAGATGGTCTGGTTCCATATGAACCATAATTGCCTCTGCTTGGGGCTGTTGTTCCCCTTCCTCTTTCTTTGATGTGAATCCAAGGTGGATCCATCCTACAAATATAGCATATTTTTATTATCATTTGGAGAGATAATCTGTCAGATAATTATCATCTGAAAAGTATTCAATCTGAATATGAGAAAAAACTTCACTTAATATTTTGTCAACAATTTTGTTAATAATAAGATTTTTCATATCTCTAGGCAAAGAAATAAGAACTCTCAATATTGAGATGAGAGTTTTATCATCAAGAAAAATTCTAAAAAGCATGATTTATTGAATGTATTCCCTGGATAGAAAAGTAGATAGCGAGTTATCAAGTCCCTTTTTATATTGAATATCAAAATCGAAAGGGGCTAATTGTGCTTGCCACCTGGCAAATATCAATTTTGAGGCATCGTGCTTAAAGTCTTTGTCAAACATGAATTTGATTGATTGAGCATCAATTTTTATCAAAAACTTTTGATTGTACAAATCGTCCTAGAATTTGAGAACACACTTAACGATAGTCAATATTTCATGTGCTACCGTCGCATATTTCTTCTTGGCTTCGTTCCATTTCCTAGAATGAAATCTAATCAAATATTTTTTCTTATCATGAGGATTAATCTATTTCAGAATTCCTCCATAACTAATATTCGACGCATCCGTCTCAATTATCTTTTGCCAGGCAGGGTTGGCTAGTGCTAAGAAGGGTTGTGATTTCAGTATCCGCTTAATATCTTTTACCAGATTGGTAAGAGTCTCATCCCAAAGAGACTTATTATCTTTCTTCAGCCTGTCATATAGCAGAGCTAAGTCTCTAGAAAGATGTTTATAGAACGGGGAAATATAATTCAAACTTCCCAGAATTCCTCTATAACCAATATTCGACTCATCCGTCTCAATTATCTTTTGCCAGGCAGGGTTGGCTAGTGCTAAGAAGGGTTGTGATTTCAGTATCCGCTTAATATCTTTTACCAGATTGGTAAGAGTCTCATCCCAAAGAGACTTATTATCTTTCTTCAGCCTGTCATATAGCGGAGCTAAATCTCTAGAAAGATGTTTATAGAATGGGGAAATATAATTCAAACTTCCCAGAAATTTCTGTAGTTGAGTCCTATCTTTAATAACATTAGGAAATTTGTCAGCAAAATCAATGGCCCTTTGAATAGGAGTAATTTTCCCTTGACAAATTTGATGTCCTAAAAATCGAACATCTGTTTGGAATAAACTCATTTTTGGTTTAGAAATAACTAAGCCATTTTGTATTACCGCTTTTTTGAAAATATCAAGCATAACAAAGCCATTTTGTATTACCGCTTTTTTGAAAATATCAAGCATAACTAAGCCATTTTGTATTACCGCTTTTTTGAAAATATCAAGATGCTTGACATGTATCTCAAAGGTTTTAGAAAATACAAGAATGTCATCAATATAGACAATAATAAAATCCATATAAGGATTGAAATTATCATTCATGATTTTCTGAAATTTAGAAGTGGTGTTTTTCAAACCAAAAGGCATGACATTCCATTCGTATTGTCCAAATGGGACATTAAAAGCAGTTCTATAAGAATGCTCTTTAAAAATCTGAATTTTCCAATATCCTGATTTTAAATCAAATTTTGAAAATATATTGGCATCATATAGTCTTGATAATAAATCCCTTTTATTAGGAATAGGATACCTGATCCACTTTAAGTGTTTATTCAAAGGTTTGTAGTTAATCACCAACCTCGGAACACCTTGTTCCCTTTCAACGGCGTTATTAACATAGAAGGTTGTACAAGACCAAGGATACTTGGACGGTTTTACTAAGCCCTTTTGTAATAGATTATCAATCTCTGTTTTGCAGAAATCTACTAACTCAACATTCATCTGACAGGGCCGAGACATAGTAGGAATATCATTCTCTACAAATCCTTCTTCATATGGAATTGTTACATTATGCTTTTTGCGATCCCAAAAAGCGTTAGGATGATCTGCACAAATCTCTACAGCAATCTGCTCAGAAATCAGTTTGATTTTTTCCTTTACCTTAGCAGATTTCATTGAATCTAAAATATTCATACTGAATAATTCCAATTGTAAGAGTCCATATGACTCTACTTCATTTTTATCAATGCATTAATATTTCTAGTTACCGAATCTGTAACGAAAGAAAAAGTTATCTCATTATCCTTGTATTTGGCTGAAAATCCTATTGCGTCGATTCCTGTGAAAGGATAAATTGCATTTATAAAAGGAGTTCGAAGTATAATTGGGGGATTTAATTGATTCTTAACCAAGAAGAAGAAGTGTGGAATGCAGACTTTATTCTGACAAATCTTCACATTGGGTAGCTTAAACTCTATATCTAGAGCATGGCCAGAAGCAAATTTCACCAAATGAGTTTTTTTTTTAAAAGTATTTAGTTGGTACTAAACCTTCCTAAATATAGCTAACATCTGCACTGTTATCAATCATTGCAATGTTAGTAATGGAAAACCTATTATCAATCAGAACAGTACATTTAATATACCATTTATGAGCCGTAACAATTTGCATCATTCCCAAAAACGAATCTTGTTTGGGATCAGGAGTATCAAGTTGGAGATTTTCATCTTCAACTTGTTTTCCTTTATTATTTTTTGAAAATTGATCTTCGTCAGTATTATTTATCTCAGTTTGAGAAATACGGTGATCACAAATCAATTGTTTTTGTTTAAGAGATTTAATCTCCTTTTTCAAATTTTCAACTTCAAATTTTATATCGTCAAAAGAAGAATCCTTAACAACAACAGCATTTTTCTTTAAAATACGATTTTCTACTTCCTTTAAGGAATAGGGTGCTTCATATTCAAAATCATTGAAATCATTTTTATTAAAATCATTCCTTTTCTTTTCAAGAAATTTTGAAGAACTGGCTTCATTTGAAACAACTAAATTAATAATTTTTTCACGAAGCTTGTTATCAGTAATTTCCTTTAAATTCAATCACATTATTAGATATGATAGCATTCAAATTAAAATCTTGAAATTGCAATTGAAGTTTATAAATCTTGTCATTTTCACAATTGCAATCAGGACCCTGACAAGTATCATAAGCATTAGCACAATTATTATCATAAGCAGAGAAATCAAATAATTCCATGTTAGAATCCGAACCTGATTCATAATCATCTTCAGATCCTGAAGTGTATAACAACCCATATACTTTTTCATAAGTATCGTTGTCAAGTTCTAAAGATTTTAACTTGTTTAACTTGCAGTTTGGAGCAATATGCCCAAGTTTTCCACACTTGTAGCATTTTACCTTTGAAAAATCTCTTCCAGATCTATCCTTAGTAAATCTATTAGATTTACGATAGCTTTTTCTAGCTTCACGATCTTCTTTAGATCTATGCCTTCGCTTAGATATTTTCTTTCTATGTGAATCTGCATCTTTTGAAGAATATTTATCTTCTTTAGCAATGGGATTGGATAATCCAAATTGTTCACAGAAATCTCCTAATTGAGATCGTTCTTTTTGCTTATCAATCTTAAGTTGTCTTGACAATTTAAGTTCATTACACAAGTTTAATCCTTCTTGTGTGCAAATTCCTATAATTTTTCCATAACTAAATTGGTCGTACGGTATGCCAATCTAACCTCCTCTAAGAGTTTTTCTAACTCTTTCAGCAAAAAGAGACGGAAGTACGTCTATGAACCTAGCTTTCCAATATCCAAGCTTTTTTTCAGGTAGTTCCATTACCCTACTGAGATAAGTATCTTTATACCATCTAAAATGTGCCAAAGTCCTAAATCTAAGACCATTGAGACGGGTTCTAACGGTCTCATATTGATTGGAAAATCTTCCATTAAAATGTTCCAAAATGGTTAGAACCAGGGTATAAACTGCATCTTCTCTATTTTTTACCGAGGCTATCCCGAGGTTATCTACTCCTTCGTCCGTGGCTATGGCATTGACAACCAAAGTTTTTTCTTTGGTACTGAGATAATTATCCCACCATCCTCGAAGTTGTCCTGTAAATCTTGCAATAATCATTTTGCAGATTGTCCTATCTATGGTTTTAACACTTTTACAAATAGTTGAATACATCAACATACGATGTACCAAAATAGTAAGCTGCCTTTCAATCAACCCATCTAGATTCCATTCATAAATCTCAAAACCACTGTAAGACATATTAGTCTGGTTCCAGTCACATTCTTCAAACAAAACATCCTGTGGAGTTGGTCTAGGATAGTAGTATATATTCATACTAGGTTTGTTAGCAAATCTGCTATTTTTCTTGGGATATCCCCTAAGTTTATTAAACTTCGACGACACTTGATTTTTAAAATCAGCAGTATTTTCCATTTTATCAGCAAAATATTACGATAAATCCATAGGTCCAAATTTTAAACCTGAAGGATTTTTAGCAACAAGTTCTCCAATATCTAAATTGGAAAAGTTTTCATCAAGAAGATCTTCTAATTTTTTTAAAGAAGTAGGTTTAAAATTAGAAATTTCAATAGGCCTTTGAACAAAAGTAGAAACAATTGTAGGACTATTTTCAGAAATTGAGGCAATATCAGTTGTAGCCATAAAATTAGCTTTGGTAATATCTGCCTTAATATCCTTTATTAAAATAGTTAAATCATCTAGTTTTTTGTCAAGAGAGCTAATATGCTCACCTAACACTTTAACATAAAGACTTAAATAATTGTTTTGAGTAATAAGTTTATTAATTTCATTAATACTGATTGAAGCAATATCTTCCTCAATAAATTTTTGAAAAGTTGAGAAGGTGATACCAGTATTATTTGGTAAAACAAATGATGACTAAGGGGGGGGGGGGGGGGGGGTAGATAGCTTTTAAAAGATTTCCACTCCCATCTTTATAAGTTCGTTCAATACCGTAAATATATAAAGGTAAATAGGTGGTTATAAACCAAGGGACGAAATACGTGATTTGATTATGAAGAGAACAAGTTTTGTAAAACTCTTAAGAAATATAATTACGATCTTCCTTGCTATAAGCATCAAAGAACCAAGTTTTAAACCGATTCCATTTTTCATCAAAAAAATTCTTTTTGAATATGTTTTCTTGCCAGTGAACCTGGACTAAAATCAATTTGGTGTGGAATCATTAAGAATCGTTTAAATCAAACTCCATTTCAAAAGCTGAAGGAATATCCTTGTCAGAACCATCATCATTTACCTGCACTATATTAGTTTTCGGGTCGATTCTTACCTTTTCGACCATAGAGTTTCCATCAGAACCAATAGTATGTAATGGAGCAGCATGATCTCGGGCTGGACCATAAATTGGATCAATCGGAGAAATATGGTGCATTGTAGGCAAAAGTCTACGACTAGATAAAGGATGTCTATTCATACTGTGATTTACAGAAGACATCAACCTGCTATCATTAAAAGACTGCCTATGAGGTGCGTAGCTATTATCTGCAAACTGGATACTAATCCTTCCATCGAGATTTTGAGAAATCTGAGAAAGATCAAAATTAGTAACAACATCGGTTTACTGATTTAGGGATATAACTGAATTTAGAGTCCATGAAGTAGGAAAATCTATTTCTTCCCACTTAATAAGTCTTCTAGTAGTGACCTTAGACTTTGCAAAATTGGTTTCCACCAAAATAGTTTGATTGGAAATATCATATAATCTACATCTAGGATTAAGAGTAGATAACAATTTAGAATAGATTCGGTAAGATAAACAAATAAATTCTGAACTTGGCACATAATTATAACCATGAGTTTTAACATTTAATGTTAAGGTATCGAGAATATTCGTATCAGTAAGAGATAGCTGCAAATTAGGTTGCGTATTAAAATAAACTAGACCATAGGCCACTGTAGATTCTATCGAACCCATAAGAGACTGTCTGAAATTTAAATTTCTAGCATCGCGAAGAGCAGCTAAAAAAGTCTCAGGCAACCCTTTAAGAGTCAAAGGTTTTAAAGGCAATTTGAACCATACCAATATGCAAATAATTATACTGATTTTTATAAAAAATCACATCTCGTTCATTTAACAAACGAATAGTCTGTTCAGAAGCAGTTAAAGCAAGAGATTGCTTAGTTGTTTTAATTAATTATTTAGAAGAAAGTCTATCAAACCAACCATAGTCATAAATAGTTTTTATAGGGACTTTAGGAATTGTCCACCTGTTTAACAAGTCAAGGTTATGAGGTATATCCACCTCTTCTAGTCTAGTACTTTTAGTACTTGACTAAGGGTGATACTTCCCTTGTCTACACGAAGTAAGCCAATAGTGAGACCTAATGAGGGTAAATATGACTAGGATGACTTCAAGGTTATGTTTAGTGTGAAGGGTAGTATGGTATGCCTTTTATGCATTGCAGAAGTGTTCTTTGAGGTCACTTATGATTATGGCACCCTTATAGTAGAAAGGCATAAGACTTAGCCATGCAAATAGATTATGATTAAGATGACCAAAAAGGGATACTTGGCTTGGGTGGTATTATGGGATGCTATTCATGCTTTGCACATGTATGCCTTTGAGGTTACTTGAGAATGGTGAGATTATGGTATAGATGACTAAGAGTCAATTATGCTTATATGATTATGACTTATATCCTATGCTCATTAACTATGTCTTATGTTGACTTATGATTATATGACGCTTATGTTTGAGATTACGCTATGACTATGTTGATTATGCTATGATCATGTTATTATCTCTTATGCTTATGTCTTATGTTGACTAACCATTTTGAGATGCTCTTACGTTATTGTGCTAGCTTTCATACTTGGTACATTTTGTACTAACGCATATTTCCTACATTCTAACCAAATGTAGGGTTTTAGAGATTGAGTTACTTTGAAGGCTAGGTTTCTAAGGCGCAAGAAGATTGAAGATTTGGTGAGTCCTCATAGATTAGAGGAAAAACCCATATTTCTTTATGTCATTTCTTTATTTTTTAGACTTTTATATGGGCTACATCCCAAGACTTTTATTCAAGAGTTCAATAGATGGTTTGAGACAAAGATGTAGTAAAGACTTCCGCTTGCTTTATGAAAAATGACTTCGATTGTAAAATTTTTATATTTTCCCGTATTTTATTTATATTACCTATGTTATGATGCTAAGGGCTTATATGAGACCCCTTCAGGGTCAAGTACGCCATGTTACGTCCAGGGGCTACCCCTGGGTCATAGCAAACTTGGTATTAGAGAACAAGGTTTAGAATGGTTCTAGGATTGTCTCAAACCACATCTGGTAGAGTCTTGTTCATAAATGTGAAGCATGCCACATTTATAAATAGGAGGCTATTGGACGCTTAGGAAAAATCTCACCTCTTCATTCTCTTAGTCATGCCATACAATTTGGCTTTATTAGGCTATTCTTCTAATCGGTACCCGTTGATTTTTAGGGTATGTCTAATATAAGGGAAAATTCTAGCAGGGAAGAGAAAGGCAATGTGGACCAAGAGGTTCCTCCTAAACTTCCATACGAAGCTCCTCCTAGAGTTCCAAATGACCCTCCAATTGGGAATGCCACTTTTGTGGAGTTTAGGTCATCTATGCAATTACTAAGTCAAGCCTTGACGGTGCAAGCCAATAGAGAGGTGGTGGCTCTGGCAAACCCAATAAAGGGGATGCGTTCTTTTAGGATAAGGGAGTTTTTGAGGATGAACCCTCTGGAGTTTAGTGGATCCAAGGTGGAAGAGGATCCAAATGGGTTCATAGAAGAGGTTTATAAGACACTTGCTGCCATGGGGGTAACTTCTATAGAGAAAGCGGAACTATCCACTTACCAATTGAAGGATGTGGCCCAAATTTGGTATGAGTAATGGAAAGATGCTAGATCGGTTGAGGCGGGTCCTATAGAGTGGGAAACATTAAACCCAATATTTCTAGATAGGTTCTTTCCCAGGAGTTGAGGAAAGCCATATTGGCAGAATTCATCGACCTTAAGCAAGGTATTATGGGTGTTAAAGAGTACTCCTTGAAATTCACCCTTTTGTCTAAGTATATTTCATCTATGGTAGCAAATCAAAGGGATATGATGAATAGGTATGTGACGGGTGTGTCCAAATTAGTGTCAAAAGAATGTCGTACGACAATGCTCCTTGATATATGGATATCTCATGCCTTATGGTGCATGCTCAACAAATGAAGTAAGAAAAGGTTGAAGAGGAAAGATCTATGTTGAAAAAGAGGTCTAGGATGGATAATGACCAGTCATTTCATGATGGGTCCGATGGACATGGTTGTTCTAGGAATTGACAAAAGTTTTTCAGACAAGTCTTTTTAATACTTATAAGCATAAGGATGAGAGGGTGTCTACCCCTAGGCCACAAGGGATAAATAATGAGTCCTTATGGCCCTCTTGTGCTAGGTTTGGTAAAAGGCGTGAGGGTAGGTGTTTGGCCGGTAGAGAGGGTTGCTTTAGTTGTGGTGAGATGGGCCACATGATAAAATAGTTCCCTAAGGCTAAAGTTACCAGAGAAGAGGGTAAGAAAGTTGCCTCTAGTAGTGGGGATGTGGAGCCTCAAAAGAATAATAGGTTTTATGATCTCCCATCTAGAGAAGATCAAGAGTGATCTCCTCATGTCCCTTCCGTTATGTGTTTCATGCTTTAGTAAATTTTGGGATTTCTTGTCTTTTTGTGACTTGTTATGTTGGACTTTGAAGTTTTTTCTAGTATGCATGATATTTAGAAGAGTTTGTGTAGGCTTACTCCCAAGGGGGAGATAGTGTGCCTACCTAGTAGGGTTATTGTGTGCTTTATTTGTTGCCATATTTTCCTTATATGCATGTCCATGAAAATGCCCAGGTCTTGTTAGAAATGACTTATATATTGTTTTCCTCATGTTGTATTGCATTTGAGTAGATTTGTATATAAACTTGATGAGTTGAATTATGAGCATGCCTTAGTTTTGGAGTTGAAAGATTCTTCCTTGAATAGATGATTTTCAAGAGTAATTTGCATTTTAGCTCCATGAGTGTGTGTTGAGCATGTTTTAGGTAGGAGATGTTAGTTCCTCCTTGAAAATGAGTAGATACATAATTTCATGCATTTTTGGGTTGGTAGAAGTAGTTCCTACTACCTTGTGTTACATTGAATGTGTTTAGCTTGGAATTGAAGTTCTCTTCCTTGGTTGGGTGCATTTAGATGTAGTGCATGCATGATGGGCTGCTAGCTTAGAGTTGTGACTTTAATAATTGTTTAGAATCGTCATTCACGGATGAATGATCCCAAGGGAGAGATATTGTTACACCTCGAAAATTAGTAAGTTGAACTAGAGAGTTCTAGAGCTTTTCGTAAGAGATTTGAGTGTTGTATGAGGGTTAAAACTTGTAAAAATGAATCCTGTATCGAGAATGGAGGTTTAGAGGTTAAGGCGTCAAGGTACGACCCCTCAAGGACCACCCAAGGGGTCCTTGGTAAGGACCCTTAAGACAGCCCCAAGGACCCTTTGAATACATTAAGATGTCATTGATGAATTAAATCACAAAGGAATCTAAGTATGGATGAAACACTAGTTCATCAACTCCATGAACGTTACAGGGGCATTAGTCAACCCAAAGAACATTACCAATAACTCATAAGGCCATACCTAGTCCAAAAAGTTGTTGCCACGACCTGATGCCACACCTTGGACGTGGTTGGCACTTGAGAACCATTGATGGTCCACAAGCGAACCCTCATCCTGGCTGACTACAATCGGATGACTAAGTCAAGCATACAAAAGCTTAAAACTAAATTTAAATTCATTGAACTCGACTATTTAACTTTAAAAAGTCTTTGAACAATACTCAAAAGATATACTCGGACTTAATTAAACAACTCAAAAGAAAAAAATTACATAGAACTCCTCAACTTTGTCTATCTATGAAGCCTCTACTATTATAGACGAATATCATGACAAGACCCATGAAATCTCAAAACTACTAACTTCAAGGTAAAGGTGAAGTCCTTCGAATTGTAAGAAGGCTCACCGAAGCTGACTGAATATCACATGACCTCAACGAAATACCTTTTGATGATCCTGAATACTTGTATCTCCATCATGAAATGATGAAGGCCAAATGGTGTAAGTACATGGAATGTACAAGCCTGTAAGGGGAACTCTGCAACATAATATAAGCTCGAACTAATAAAAGGGAAGACATATATATTTACCTAATCTCAACTCAATATGACTCAAGAATACTCAACTCGATGCAAGGATACTCAACTCAACTCAAGGATACTCAACTCAACTCACGATACTCAACTCAAGATACTCAACTCAACTGAGGATACTCAACTCAACTCAACTCAAGATACTCGACTCAGGATAAACAACTCAAACTTAGGATACTCAACTCCAAAATCTACACTCAAGATACTCAACTCCAGAATCTACACTCAAGATACTCAACTTAAACTAATTATAATCAACTCAAGATACTCAACTCCAGATGCTTAACTCAAAGATAATCAAGTGCAAAGCAACAATAAAAGATGCAATATATGGACAACTTTTAAAACAGTAAGTAATAACTCAATTGTCTATAACTATACAATAATAACTCAATTGTTTGTAACAATACAATAATAACTCTTATTTGGGAGATTCTCTAACTGACAACCATCACTATGAGCTATATGATAATACAACATCTTTCCCACGCTGCCAGAACTGCCCTATACCTTGTCGAGGTATAGAACTCTTCAACTAGTGGATCAACTAAGCTATGCCAAAAAACAATAATTAATAATATAAAAAGTATGACACTTTACCCATATTGGCATACATGGTTTATGGGGGTTGTGAGTTGTCTGAACTCTCCTCCATAATGGTAGTCATTACTATTGCCAATAATAAATCTCATGCTCATATGTTTAAAAACATTTCCTCATCCTCAAACTATGAGATTATTACTCAAAAAGTTCTCTTAAAAGAGAGAGTACTCAAAACTCCTCATGAACTCATTTGGAAATCAAAGTTTCCTCTCATTTCAAATGTAAAAATATTTACTTGGGAATACTTAGTTCCCTTATATTCATTTTGAAAAATGAAACTTTACTCTTCTCATCTTCATACTCATTAACTGAAATCTTTAAACAAATTATAAATAATTGTAAAAGACTTGTCAAAATAGATTATATGTCGAATTGTGGACATGACGACTCAATTCAAAGGTTTTAATAACCATATATCGGACTCAATACTCGGAACTCAATAACTCCAGAACTCAAGGACTCAATGATACTACTCGTCTCAAGAATGATCGACTTATAGGGTTCATGTGGAATTATAGGCATGAACAACTCGACTCAAGGGTCTTAATAATAATGTATACTCATGAATACGCTCTTCTCATTCTCATACTCACTTATTCAAGTCTTGAAACAAATTATAAGTAAGTGCAGAAGACTCCTCAAAAAGACTTTCTCAAACTTTACTCTTAACTCTACCTCGAATTTGAAGTATTAATTCAAGGATTATGATTAGGATGTAGGATCTCTAAATGATTAAATGAAGTTTAGGCAGTTGATAATGACAAATGTGCGAATACACAAACTAGAGGACACTAGCGCGATGCGGAAGGTGAATTAAATTTTTGGTCACAAAATAAATTTTGGGACAATGGTGCTTGAGAAGAGGGGGATACTTTTCTAGGGACTGAATTTTTAAAACACCTCCACGAGGTAGTTCTGGGCACATATTTTTTCCCGATATTTTTTCTCTCCCAAACTCGAATCAACTCACACCCAAAGAAGTTTAATTGACCAAATTCATGAAAAATCACAAACCCAGAATGATTTCAATTAACCCATATAAAAATATATCAAGGAACTCAACTTGTTTGCAAAATTCACACCTGAGGAACTCAAAGACCTTCAATAATGGCTAAAACTCAAGAACTTCTCAAGAACTCAATAATTCAATTTCAAAAATGAATTCATGAATAGAATTATACATGATTGTTGTGAGGGCGAACAAACCCAGTACTATGGAAGCTTACATGCCTCTTATGATCGAATCCTTGGCGAAAACCCTCGAAGATTGCAAGATTCTTGATCGTTCTTCCTTTTCTCCTCTTTTCCTCTTCTTGAACTCCTCTCAAAACCCTAAGCATAATTTAGGAAAAAATTGTAACATCCTTCCATAGAAAGAGCTAAATTTAGAAAGCGTTGTATTGAAAATAGCTAAATTGAGAATTTGGCAAGTTATGCTAAAGTTGTGAGTTTTGGGTCAACTTTAAACGACCATAACTTTAAGTACAAGATGATTTAGGTGGCCATAAGTTATCAAATGAAAGGTCTTGGAATCCTCTTTCCAATGCTACTAAATTTGCTAAATTTTGAGTTCAGTTAAGGGAGATATGCCCGTTTAAAGTCAACCTGTCAAGTTAAGGAAAGTTACCTAAATTAATTCGGGGTATTTTGGTATTTTCCTTACCCCATAAGCTTAAAACGTTTTTAGTGTTATTTTAGGGGTCAAAACTTATTTGGGTTAGTTTTCACAATCCTAATTTATGCTTAGGGTTTTAGGGAGAGTTCTAGAAGAGAAAAAAGAAGTAAAGGAAGAACTATTGAGGTTTCTTGTGAATATAGGATTTGTTTCGCCAAATCGAGGTATGTAAGTTTTCATAGTGTTGGGTTCGTTCACCCACACGTCAATCATGATTTACATATTCGAATTCATCTATAATTATTGAAAGATTTAAGTTCTTAAGGATTTTTCTTGAAGTGTTGTTATTCGTTCTTGAATTTTGATGATTGGTTGAGTTCTTGAGGAAAGGATCTTGTTAAAAAGAATTATTCTTAAGGGTTTTTTAGTATATTTTTATGTAAATAAGTTGAGTAATCGAATCTAAGAGTCTTTGGAAGAAACCCTTCGATTCTAGGCGAATAAGGGTCGAAAATGAGAGAACAAAATTCGTCGGGTTTTCTGGGCGGGGGCTAGTGCACCGCAACTGCAGTGCTAGAAGTGACCATCTGAAATTTGAGGGCTGACGCCCCACGCCACTCAGTGCACTAGGGTCGCCTTCCCTGACCTTTTTTTCAGTAGTTTGCTCCGTCTGAGTTCATTTAAAGGGTAGCTTTTCTCCCATTTGATTATAACCACTCCAAAATACTTTTAAACATCAAGAGATCATTCATAACATGAATCATAAATCTTGAATTCATAATTCAAATTCAAGGTAGAGTTAAGAGTCAAGTCTTGAGAGTTCTTCTGAGTCAATTTGAGAATTCTTTTACAATCATTTAAAACTTTTTTTAAGACTTGAGTACTTGAGTATGATGATGAGTAGATTTGTTGAGTTCAATTTTTTCAAAATGATATATGGGAACTAGGTATTCCCAAGAGTAAATGTTTTTACATTTAAGATGAGGGGAAACACCAATTTCCAAAGGAGTTCATAAGGAGTTTTGAGTACTATCTCTTTTAAGAGAAACCTTTTATGTAGTAATCTCAGAGTTGAGGAAGAGAAAAGTTTTAAAACATATGAGCTAAGTTATATTTTTGGATTAGTACTCACCACCGATATGAGAACAAGTTCATATAACTCAAAGTCCTCATAAACCCTGTAGCCAACGTGGGTAGAAAGGGTCAAACTTTTTAGAGGGTTACTTATTGAATTTTAAGCATATCTTAGGGGGTACACTTAGTTGAGGATGTCTTACACTCCGGCAAGGTATAGGACAATTCTTGCAACTTGGGCGAGAAGTTGTATCATCACATACTCTTAGTGATGGTTGTTAGCTAGAGAATCTCCCAATTTCAGTTATTTTGTATCGCTACATACAATCTGAGTTATTATTGTATTTAAAAATAGATAGAGTTGTGATCTACTGTTTTAAATTTTTTATATAAACTACATTTTTATTGTTGTCTTATATTGTATTTAGTTGTGTATCAATGAGTTGTGGTTGAGTTGAGGTGCGTATGTTTCCTTCTTTCAAAGTTCAATCTTTTATATTATGTTTAGTAGTCCCCTTAGATGCTTGTACATTCAATGTACTTATGGCATTTGGTATGTCTCGTTACATGATGCAGATACAAGAGATCAAGGTCATCAATAGGTGTTTCGTAGATACCGTAGTAGTTCAAGTTAGCTTTGGTGAGCCTCTTTTTTTCTAGAGGATCCCTCATTTATATCTGTCATATTTTTTCAGTTTTTTTAAGATGATCAAGGATCTATTCCTGACATCCCTCATAGTATTAGAGGGTTCATTAATAGACAGTAGTAGTTCATGAGTCTTTTTTTCCATTTTCAGTTTTTAATGTTCTCGATTTGAGTTGCCTTTTTTTAGCCAGTGAATGTTTAGTTTCTAAAATATTCTGAGTTTAACTTTATTGATGGTTGAGTAAAGTTTACTTTTGAGTTTATATGTTGTTAAGTAAGTCATCCACTCAGAGTTGAGCTAGGCCAAAGTTGCTTGGGGCCAACAATGGTTCTCAAGTGTCGGCCACGTCGAGGATGTAGGCTCGGGGCATACAAACTAGGTATCAAAGAAGAGAGTTCAAGAGTCCTAGGGTGTCTATTAAACCATGTTTGTAGAGTCCTAGCTATTAATGTGAAGCGCACTACATCTATAATTAAGAGCCTACGATATTTAGGAACTATCTCACTTCTTTCATATTATTTTTGTGAGATAAAGTTCATCTCCATAAAGTTTCTTTCTATTTTGTGCTTGTGCGTATCGTTTAGATCTTGCCTCCAAGAAGAGCTGTCCAATGTCGACTTCTAGGAGGAATGTTGATCCTCAGGATCAAGGGGTACCCAATGCACAAAAAGTGCTACCCCAAGGAGAGGTCACTAATGGAGAGCTCCGGGATGCTATCCCGATGTTAAGTCAAGTTGTGACCAACTAAGCTGGGAAACAAAGAGGGAATCAATGGGATGTGGCTGATACATCCAAGATCCATGAGTTCCTAAGGTTGAATCCTCCAGACTTCACCGGTTCAAGTGTCACTGAGGATCCGTATAACATCGTGGAAGAGCTGTAAAAGGTTTTTCTGGTTATGCATGTTGTTGATGCTGAATGAGTGGAACTACTTACATACCAACTGAAGGGTGTTTCTAGAGTATGGTATGATCAATGGAAGAAGAATAAAGTTGAGGTTGCACCAATTATGAGCTGGGATATGTTCGATGAAGCTTTCATGAGGCGTATCTTTCCCCCTGAACTGAGAGAGGCAAAGGTAATGGAATTCTTAACTCTTAAACTTGAATCTATGAGTGTGCATGAGTATAGACTCAAGTTCACTCAACTATCCCGTTATGCTCAGAAGATGGTTGCTGATATGAGGCGCATAATGAGCTTGTTTATGTCTGGTTATATCATCTGTCAAGAAAGGAGGGAATGACACCTATGCTAATAGAAGACATGGAGATAGCAAGGCAGATGATTCATGTGCAACAGGTTGATAAATATAATTTAAGAAATAGAGAAGAGTTCCAAAAAAAGAAGGCTAAGACAAAAGAGTCCAGGTAGCAGAAAAGTAATGCAAACTGGTCAACCTTTCAACAAAAGTAAAATGGACATTCTCCATCATCTACTAGTGCACCGATATTAAGGAACATAGGTGATTTTAAGAATCAGAATTTTCATAACTTCAGAGCTAAACCTGCTCAGTCTCAAGGTAGTGTGGAAAAATGAGGTAATGAGACTCTTTCATGTGCTAAGTATGGTAAGAACCCCATGAGCGTGTCATGATGGCTCCACTGGTTGCTTCAAGTGTTGTCAGAATGGTTACTTCATGAAAGAGTGCCCTAAGAATAGGCGAAGTAATGGAAATGAGAGCAATAGAGCCCAATCTTCTTTGGTGGCTTTACTGGACAAAGCTACACCTAAAGGAGCTACTCCTGGGACAGGCGGAGGAGCAAACCGTCTATATGAGATCACCAGTCATCAAGAGCAAGACAATTCACCAGATGTTGTCACTAGTATGATCAAAGTCTTTACTTTTGATGTTTATTCTTTATATGATCCTAGTGCGAGTCTATCTTTTGTGACTCCATATATGTATCTATAAGGTCCGATATTATTCCCGAACAACCTATTGAGCCATTCAGTGTTTACACACATGTTGGTGAATCTATTCTATTTGAGACATTGTATCGTGATTGTGTAATTTCTGTCAGTCACATGGACACCATGGCTAACTTAGTTGAGCTAGATATGGTGGACTTTGATGTTATTCTAGGTATGGACTGGTTTTATGCCTGTTATGCCTCAACTTATTGTAAAACTCGAGTAGTTAAGTTCCAGTTTCCTAATGAGCCAGTTATAGAGTGGAGGAGTAGTAAAACAGTGCCTAAAGGTTATTTCATTTCATACCTTAAGGTAAGAAAGTTAGTTTCCAAGGAGTGCATCTATCATTTAGTCCGAGTTACTGACTCTATTATTGAGACACCACCTATTCAGTCAGTTCAAGTAGTGAGTGAGTTTCCAGAGGTCTTTCCAGATGATCTTCTCAAGTCCCTTCTAAGAGAGAAATAGACTTCGGTATAAATATCCTTCCCGATACTCATCCTATCTCTATTTCACCATATAGAATGACTCCAAGTGAGTTCAAAGAGTTAAAAGAGCAGTTGAAAGACCTTCTTGATAAAGGTTCCATTCGACCTTGTGTATCACCTTGCGGCGCTCTGGTCTTATTTGTGAGGAAGAAATATGGTTCTCTTATAGGATGTGTATTGATTACCATCAATTGAACAAGCTTACTAT
Source organism: Solanum bulbocastanum (assembly GCA_037074985.1). Lineage (NCBI taxonomy): Eukaryota > Viridiplantae > Streptophyta > Magnoliopsida > Solanales > Solanaceae > Solanum > Solanum bulbocastanum. Next base: position 26,597,151 of record CM073600.1, read on the forward strand.
AAAGAGTAAGTATCCTCTTTCAAGATTGATGATCTTTTCGATAAACTTCAGGTGCCACTTGTTTTTCTAAGATAGACCTCAGATCAGGCTATCATCAATTAAGAGTAAGAGACGGTGATATTCCAAAGATAACTTTCAAGACCCGCTATGGTCATAATGAGTATCTAGTAATGTCTTTTGGTTTGACTAATGCTCCTACAACGTTCATGGACCTTATGAACAGAGTGTTTAAGCTTTATGCTTATATTTTTCTTATAGTATTAATTGATGACATTCTAATTTTTCAAAATGATATATGGGAACTAATTATTCCCAAGAGTAAATGTTTTTACATATATGATGAGAGGAAACACCGATTTCTAAAGGAGTTCATGAGGAGTTTTGAGTGTTATCTCTTTCAAGAGAAACTTTTGAGTAATAAATTTAAAGTTGAGGATAAGGAAATGTTTTTAAACATATTAGCTAAGTTATATTTTGGGAGTAGTATTGAGCATCGATATGGAGACGAGTTCAGATAACTCATGGTCCTCATAAACCATATAGCCAACGTGGGTAGAAAGGGTTATACTTTTTTGAGGTTTCCTTATTTCTTTTTAAGCATAGCTTATTGGATCCACTTAGTTGAGGATGTCTTATACTCCGACAAGGTATAGGACAGTTCTGGCAGTGTGGGCGAGACGGTGTATCATCACATAACTCATAGTGATGGCTGTTGGTTGGAGAATCTCCCAATTTAGGTTATTTTGTATCTTTACATACAATATTAGTTATTATTGTATTTTTAAATAAATGGAGCTTTTATCTATCATTTTAAATGCTTTTTATAAATTGCATCTTTATTGTTGTTTTATACTGTATTAAGTTGAGTTTGCATGAGTTGACGTTGAGTTGAGTAGAGTTGAGGTGATTATGTTTCCTTCTTTCCAAGTTCAAGATTTTATGTTATGTTATATATTCCCCTTACATGGTCATATAATCAATGTACTGATTGCATTTGGCCTGCATCGTTTCGTGATGCAGATACATGAGATCAAGGTCATCAACATCTATTTCGTTGATTCCATAGTATTTTGAGTTAGCTTTGGTGAGCCTCATTTCTTTAGGAGGATCTCTCATTTATTTATGTCATATTATTTCAATTTTGTTAGGATGATCGGGCATCTTATCCCGACATCTCTCATTGTATTAAAGGCTTCATATATAGAGGCAGTAGTAGTTCATGAGTCTTTTTTTCCATTTTCAGTTGTTAATGTTCTAGACTTGAGATGCCTTCTTTGGCCAGTAAATGTTTTATTTCTAGAATATTCTGAGATTGCCTTTTTAGAAAGTTGAGTAATGTTTAATTTTGAGTTCATATGTCATTTAGTAAGTCTTTCGTTGAGAGTTTAGCCCGGCCAAGGGTTAGCTTGGGGCCAGCAAATGGTTCTTGAGTGTCGGCCACGTCTAGGGTGTAGGCTTGGGGCGTGACTTAACTAAAATATATTCCAATTAGTTTAGATCACTAAAAGGTTAAAAAAAAAAAATGAGCTAGGATAGTGGGGTAAGGAAAAGACCAAAAAACAACTCATTAATTCATGTAACTTTCCTCAACTGGACAAGCTAAACTCAAACAAGCATATATCTCTCATCCAAACTTGAAATTTAGCAAACTCAGTTGCGTTGGAAAGAGGACTCAAAGATCTGTCATTTGATATCTTATAGGTCTCCTAAATAATCTTGTGATAAAATTTATGGTCGTTTGGGGTTGACCCAAAACATGAAAAAACTTACAGATGACTTGGATGCATTTCTCTTTAGTTCTTTTTTGATCTTAAGGTGCTACATCTAGTGACCTTAACACTTGAGAAAATTTGAAATCCTCGATAAAAAGCTTACTCATAACGAAGAATGGTTCGAGTCTTAGCTCAAAAAAAATTTGGGGTGTTACAGCTGTCTTAAGGACATCTTATGCCCTGATCCTCAAATGATGTAACCAGACCTCCAGTCTATCTTGAAAAACAAAGCTGCCCCTGAAGATGATCAAACAAATCATCAATATATGGAAGAGGATACTTGTTCTTAATAATGACCTTGTTCAGTTGTCTATAATCGATGCACATCCTCAAAGACCCATCCTTATATTTCCTAAATAAGACTGGTGCACCCCAAAGTGACATACAAGGGCAAATTACCCCCTTACTCAATAGACCTGCAAGTGCTCCATCAACTCCGGTAGGCCATGTGATAAGGAGGAATAGAGATGAGCTTTGTGTATGACACCAAATCAATAGAAAAATCAATGTCTCTAACAGAAGGAAGACACCAAAGATCAGTATGGAATGCATTTATATACTCCTAAAGCATAGGAATGGACTCCATGGGAGGTAGCTCCATGCTAGTGTCGCAAATAAAAGCTAAGTAAGATAAACACCCTTTATCAACCAATATCTGAGTATGGAGGAAACCAATAACCTTACTAAGGTAAGGACCACTAGCAGACTTCAACTCAGCCCTCAGAACACCAGGCGTCACTAAGGTCACCATCTTAACATTGAAATCAAGAGTAGCATAATAAGGAGAGAGAAAATCCACACCCAAAATGACATCGGAATCTACTTTCCAAGGTAAGAATTCATATCATTTATTCTTGCTAAAGTGAAATTACTAGATTAGGTCATTTAAGACGATCCTACGTGAGCATATAATTTAAGACAAGGAGATTGCTTCTAGAGACCAAACATCTAAAAATAGGAGACCCTCCATCTCAAAGTTCTCTCGGTGCTAAGTAAATCTCAACAGAAAAGACACAATCACAATCATATAAAAATACTTGGAAAGGCAACAATTACAGACTACCAATCCAATCATAAGTTCATACTTACAGTTGCTCGTTTCAAATCATGATGTCATAAAATTTTTGGTATTAGCCATTTAATTTTTAAGCATCTAAATAGTAATTACATTCAAATATAAGAAAACTTCTCACAAATCATTGATACTTTATCTTAAAAACACCTTTTATCAAAGAATCATTCTTTTCATCAAATATGCATAAATCCTATATCAAATTCATGATTGTAAGCCATAAGTTCATAAGCATTGTTCATAGCTAAAGTTCATAAAAAAGGCATAGACATGGGGCCATATGAAATCGATTGAAAATCATGTAATTGAATAAAATAATTCATAATAAGATTGAATATAAATAATTTAATCTAATAAAGAGGACCCATGAAAATTTGCATGAAATTCTAATTGAATTAAATAAAATAAATTTAAGGGATTGAGATTCCTTTGGGACCCAATAGATGAAAGAAATCCATTGGTGAACTCCCACATACCTTACCAATCAAAGCCCAAAATAAATGGAGAATAAATCTTGGAACCTCTTGAAACCCTAACCTTCACCTTGAGAGCTCTTGAGAGAAATTTGGTGAAGAGGACTTGAGGGATTTGGGAGAATTGAGTGAATGAGAGGACTTTTGCTTAGTCTTAAAAGTAAATATGCTTATAGGGGTAGTTATTGGGTTAAAAACACATAGTATAAGGGTTAATTGTGTTGGAAAAGATCAAAACACCCTTACCTAAAAATTGTCAAATGACACATATAGTTTCAACTTATGATCTGTAAGACTTTCTATGGGCCATCCTTGTCAACCGTAGAGTAACTTTCTAGGACCTAAATTACTGGGAAAATCCTATGAGATCCTTTTACTTGTCTTCAAAAATCTACGGTTCGTAGACCCTTCGGCACAACCCAAATTTAATTCCAAAATTTCACCAAACCAGGATCACTTCTACGGATCCCTTTTACGGCCAACACTCTGCTATTCATCATGTTAATTCGTAGATTAATCATGATAGACTTGACATTTTCCATAACTCAACTCAAATCCTATGAATTCCTTTCTACATCCCATAGGACTTCCTATGGTTAATGCGGTGGACTCATAGACCACTGCACCACTGCCAAAATGCAACTTTTTCCTTTCCAAATCCAACTTTAAATTTTTGAGGTGTTACAATATCTCTCCCTTGAGAACATTCGTAGTCAAATGGGACTCAAGCTAGAATGAATAGAATATTGAGAGAGATATAACAACCCAACATGAATGCCATTTACATCAAAATGTGTGTAAAGAAGGATTAATTGTCTCCAACCTAAAACATGTCTTGAACACAATTTTTCATGAACATGCATGTATATGGAAACATGGGAGTTACTAGCACACATGAATCAGAAAGGATGAATAATGAGGAACTTGTTGCTCCCTGTCAAGATCCAAGGGTACCCCGTAGACGTAACACGACTTACTCAACCACGAAGGGGTCTAATACAAGCCCTTACATCATAACATAGGTAATAGAAATGAAAATACGGAACAATTTAAAACTTATACAATCGAAGTCATATTTCATAAAAGCAACAAGCGGAAGTCTTTCTATTCTCTTTGTCTCAAACCATCTAATACAACTTTAAGAATAAACTTTTGGGATACATCCCATACAATAGTCTAAGAACATAAAGAAATGACATAAAGGTAAAATGGATGTTGTCCTCAATGCTATGAGGACTCACCAAGATCTTCAACTCTTCTAGATCCTTGAAACATAGCCTCCAAAGAAACTCAGGCCTCCAACCCTACATTTGGTTAGAATGTTGGCAATATGCGTTAGTAAAAAATGTACCAAGTATGAAAGCTAGCACAAAATCATAAGAGCATCTCAAATGGTTAGTAAACATAAGACATAAGAATAACATATAATAACATAGTCATAACATAATCATCACAGTCATAGCATGGTCTCCAACATAAGTATAGGATATAGTTAACATAAGACATAGTTAATGAGCATAGGATATAAGTCATAATCATATCAACATAATTGACTCTTAGTCATCATTACCATAATAGCACCATTCTCAAGTAACCTCAAAAGTATACAAGTGCAAAGCAAGAATAGTGTCCCATAATACCACCGAAGCCAAGTATCCCTTTTTAGTCATCTTAATCATAGCTATGTGCATAGTTAAGTCATAAGTCTTTCTACCATAAGGGCACCATACTTCTAAGGAACCTCAATACACACTTGTGCAATGCATAAAAGGCATACCATACTACTCTTCACACTAAGCATAGCCTTGAAATCATCTTAGTCATATTCACCCTACTTTTGGTCTTACTATAAGCTTACTTCATATAGACAAGGGAACTACCACCTTAGTCAATCACATCTTCGAAGGCAACTATGGAAACAACCCAGGCTAAGTCATACTACATAAGGGAACCCTTCACAACTAGCCTCAAGTCATACTTGTGCCAGGTATGGCTAGCATCACATACTACTACCCACACTAAGTACTTATTTAGACTACCATGAATGTTCACTAGTTGGGGTCTAGTCCCTCTATTCTATTTGCCTCTTTTCATATAAGGTACTTCTCTACTTCGTACTAGGCAATTCATCACACATGAATGAGAACAAGACATCAATTCAAGGCTACCAAGGAATAGCACTGTACTAGGCTAGAACAAGCTAATAATCCAACTAACATGCCCTTACTATGCTAAGTCAAGCTACCATGAAGACATACTATCATACTAGTCCAAGCTACCATGGAGACATACTATCATACTAGTCCAAGCTATCCAAGGAATAACCCTCTAATAGGCTAGACCATGCTATCATCTTACTAACATAACTAGGTTAAGCTAAGCTAACTAACTTGGAAGTCACACTAGCATGCAAGTCCAAGCTACTCTAGGAAAGGTACAAGTGTCCTATCCTAGCTACCATGAAATAGTCCTAAACCAACTAAGTCATGCTACCCTTACAAGCGTACTAGAATACAAATTCAAGCTATCCATAGGGCAGTATGATTCTCAACCCTAAGTTATTCTTAGGAGAGTATAAGTCCTCAATCCCAAGCCACCATGACTAACTTAACTCAAGCTATCTTTGAAATGCACCTTACAATGCAAGTCAAGCTACCCTTAGGAGAGTATAAGTCCTCAATTCTAAAGCTACCATTAGGAGAGTATAAGTCCTCAATTCTAAAGCTACCATTAGGGGAGACCTATTGAACCTTCAACTTTTGCCTCTAATGGCATAAACCCACAAAGATCACATTCATCAATTTAGATTAGGGTTCATCATAGAAATCACATGAAATCATCATACTATCATTAGAAAAAGCTAAATCAATCATAATTGGGAGATATCCACTAGATTGGAATCATACTCAAACCCTACCCACAATGTAATCACAACCCTAGCTAGAATTAAGTTTTTGTGTTCACAGTTGAGGGGAAACTATGAGGACTACATGGGTGGAAGAACCCATGGATGATTAAGCTTCACATACCTTTGATCAAAGCACTAAAACAAGCTATCCATGGATAATCCTCGACCTAGTTGCTACCCCAACTTCTTCTTCTTCATTGCTTCTAGAGAGATGATTTTTGAGAGTAAATTTGGGGTCTTTTGATGAATGAGTTAAAGTGATTATTTTAGTTTCTTATTAGGTATTTATAGGTAGTTATTTAACTACTTAACCAACCCCTTAAGACCTTACTTAAATAACTAATGAATTTCCAAACCCCCAACTTAAAACTAAAAGTCTAAAAACTGGCACCATCCATAGATCACCCATCCACGGACCGTGGATGGGTCTATTGGCCGTCAATAGGTCTCGTAGTTGGGGACTAGGGCCTGAAGTTGTAGGCCTGTGCAGGCCTTGACCTACACCCATGACCTACGGGGCGTGGTCTAGTCTACTATTCGTCAATGGCAATCCGTAGGTCACTAAAATGGGTAGTTTTGGGGATTGTTTTTGGGTCCTCCTCAACGACTCCTTGGGTGGTCCTTGGGGAGTCGTACCGGACATTTAACCCCTAAAACCCCTATTCTAAGTATGTGAACCATTTATATTGATTTTAACCCTCATACGACAATCGAAAACTCCACAACAAGAATCTACAACACACTAGTTCAACTCACTAGTTTCCGGGGTGTTACACTCCCAATTGCACACGCAAGTGAACACGGTCTCACAAGTCATATTGTGGCTCTTAAAAGAACCATATTATCAAATCCAAAGGAGTTGTCAATTAACTATTTTTACTAAATTATACTGGTCTAATTATTTATTTAAGAGTGTCAAAAGAAAATAATGCAAGAACAAAATAATAAAATTACTTATAATGATTGGAAAATTCCAGGGCTGCAACTTTCAATGAATCTCATGTATTATATTCTTGGCTTAGAGATAATTTTAGTTGTCAAGTTACTAGTTTACAGGGTTAATTGCATGAGTCGGATTACGCACCTCTAGTCGCCTACTCCAATTAGCTGTCTAACTACATCATTGAGCATGGATAAGCAGACTAACTGGCAAGCATTTATATTTCATCATGTTTCGTAACCAAGCAAGTTGTTCATTCGGGCGTCACTCTTAAACACAAATAACCTCAATCAAATGGGTCGATCGAGCTCTTTATATTCTCTGGTCTATCAAACCCCTCCTCTCTCGATTTTAAGATTAGACAATAGAATTATCTTATGGTGATTAAGCATATAATACTAAAAGAAGAATACATAAGTAAATTATAATGACAACCAAGAATTAATTCAAAAACCTTAAATATTAAACATTCGATTTTTAGCTGCAGCCCCAGAACAAGAATGTTTAGCCATTAATCTCTAAGAAAAGAACCCTAAAAAATATTGACAACTTTTTCTTGCAAGGTACCTCCTAATTGATCTTCTATAATTGTTATTCTTATGGACTATTTATAGATGTAGAAAACCCTAAATAAAATAACAGAGTCCAAAATAAATTGGGAAACCAAAACCAAGCGGAATTTATTTTCCTGTACGCATGAAAAAGAGTACTGCCGCTCAAACCTACACCGCCCCTCAATTGGCCACTGCCTTCAGAAGCTACCACGTGGCAGCCTTGAATTCCTTTGCCAGTTCGCACTTCACAATTGCACGCACTTCTTATATATTTTATATATTATTATACCAAATTTAATCCATTAAGTTTTCTGCTTTATTTCCTTCTTCAATCTTCCATATTTAATTTGTTTTAGCTCCAAACTTCTTTTAACATGACACCAATTTACTCCTACAAACAAAAGACACCATTTAACACAATCCATAAAATTCATGCTCAAAAAGGACAAATATAAATAATAAATGTGAGGCAAATAATGATTAAAAATAGATATTTTTGGCCGCACATCAGCACCCCACACTTAAACTTTTACTCGTACTCGAGCACGCATTAAAGTTCATCTCAAATAAATCATACTAAGAATGCCATCACTTTGGTTAACACAAAAAATTAGGCCATATGCCAATTTCAAAACGACAATTTCAATTCCCACTCATTAGGCAAGACATCTAAATAAACAACAAAGCTCTAAACTCCTAACCTAAAGGAAAGACTTTGAACTCATCAAATTTAAGCTCTATCCCCTACTCTCTTTAAAGAAAGTTAATAAAATCACCTATCTATCATGAAACAAGTTCCCTCACAAGAAGAAATAGTCCATACACTCAATTCAAAAGATTGAATAAATTAAGGACTTAGCATCAATGAACAACTCACACTCAAAAATAAAATTCACATGTATGCACAAAGAACCATAAGGCTTGCCCATTATGTACATCTCCACTAATTAAGCATATGCTTGAATAGAATCAAATAGGACTTTAACAGGTTGTAATATAGGCTAGAGGATGGGTAGGAAAACTATATAATAGTGACTTACACTTCCTTAAGAACTTTGCACTTTAAGACTTTATGACCCATTATTTTCTTTTCATTATTTTTAGCCCTCTCTTCAACAATTATTTCGCAAGTAATTCCCATCATCTCAAGAATGTTTCAATCTTTTCTTCTTCTTTTTTAAGTTTTCCTTCATAATAGCCACCCTCAACTTACGTATTTTACATGTGTTAAGGTGCACAATGTCCTTGGAAGGACCAGGGCCATCATCAAGGTAAGTTCTTTTTTTTTTTTTTCATGTCACATTCTTTCAAAGAGGGCTTTTAAGCACTTTGTAGCTATCATTGATTACCTCTTTACTCAACCATCCGTTTTTCTCAGAATTGATACTTAGAATAAGTCTATGCTATAATGCTCAAGGAAGAAAGGTGCAAAATCTAGGGATTCAACAAAATAGTCAAGGAAAAAATATGGCAACCAACAAAAGGCTACCAACTCAGAAGGGCTAACTAGTGATAAAATATCTTAAAAGGATAAAATTTACTAGACAATTCAAAGAATGTCTATTATCATCTCCTAAAGAAAACATCACTTTTTTTCTCTCTTCAATACCATGCAGGGCAAGTTCTAGACTAGGATGCAAAACATGGAAGAAAAAAATTCTCGCCACACATGGCATAAGTATTAATCAAGATGGATCAATTATACTTCAAAGAGAGACAAGATCATAACAAACTACAAAATAAAATAAGCTATATACAAAGTCACAACCATGAGATTAGGTGTCAAAGAGTCTGCATTTTTTTTATCAATCAAGCCTTCACAAGAAAGTACTACTCAAAAATTAGACCTAAATAGCAAGTATCACACCACTCAAAAGGGTCTTTTCTTTTCTAAAAAAAATAATTAAAAGAAAACTTATTCCTAAAAAAATAAAAGACACTTAGTTCAAAGGGACTATCCTTAGGAAAAGAACCGAAAATAAAAGTCAAAGAACCCATCCTAAAAAAATAAAAGACTCAATAAAACAATAAAAACTAGGAATTTATTCTTCCACCCCACACTTAAAAATATGTTATGTCCCCAAAGCATCAAATAAAATTTAAAACAAGGGTTAGAAAAACTCCCCGAGGCCTTTAGGCCTAGCTAGTAGCATGTTTTCTTTATTTTCATCAAGGGTCGTACACACCACACACTTAAGCTCAAGTGTGCTCCTTAGCTTCAAATATCAAAGACTCAGACTTCACAAAAATCTACAAAAAAAAAAAAAAATACAAAAAAATGACTAGTAAAATAAAAATAAAATAAGAAGTTACACTATAAATTGGGTTGCCTCCCAATAAGCGCCTAATTTAACGTCGTGTCACGACACAAATAAATTCACTACTTTTCTTTCCACTTTGAACTTATGAATTGTACCCCTAACTTTGCATCTATTTTTCTGCTCCTCTCAAGGGGAGGTGGTATAAAGATAAAGGAACCAAGTAACACTACACCATTTTAGCCCTACGGCCACACTAAATCTGGACAACGCTTGTAAAGTGTTGCCTTAAATATTTTTGGGTACACTTTTAAAGTGTAGCCTTAGTTTTTAGGTTTTGACCACAGTAACATTAGAAACATTTGTCAAGCGTGCTCTTTTGTGGTATAGGCTACATTTTTTAAGTATAGTGATATCATAATATAATTGGCAACACTTATTTATCTATGAATACACTTTTAAAGTGTGGTATTTTTATAATTTACTAAACAACACTTTTTAAGTGTGGCCATTATAGATATCCTAAAATTTTCACTAAGATATTTTATTCCCTCCAACATATTTAACTTTCCCTCTAATTTCCAATTGGCCAAAAAAGGAACTCATATGAAACAAATTAAAAAAACTCTCAATATAAATAACTTTTAACTCTAAAATCAAATTTGTGCCCCATATAAGAATAAGAGTTGCTATTTGCAGAAACCACACATCTCACGCCTAAACCCTACTTTCTTCTTCTAATTTTGACTCATAAATTCTCCATTGTAACCAGTTCGTCATTTTTCAAATCTCGTTGTCACTCTATATTTTTCAGTACTTTGATGGATGGTGGTGATTTCCCTAATTTTTCTTCATCTTCATCTAAGAAACTGGAGTAATAGGTCGAAGAATTTCAACATTGATTGGAGGAAGAGGGGATTTTACGGTAGTCGATACTTTGTTCGCCTACATTCGAGGAACTGCAGAAATAGTTTGAAGAATTTCGACATTGTTTTGAGGAATTTGGGGATTTACGGGTGTGGATATGGGTTGTAATGACAAAGATAGATTCAATCACTATGCTCATAGATGCCAACCTTCTTCTGTTCATCAGTTTGCCCTGTTGATGGTATCCAAAAATCATAATTTATATGACTTTCTTTTCATTCTATGAGATTTTGAATTGTTAGATGCAATTTGAATTATAAATAACCTGCAAATTTTCAAAATTTGAGTTTCATTATGTTACATATAGTATTAAACTCGGTGTCCATTTAAATTGGCCTGGTGTTCTGGAATGGTATTGTAGATTGTCTTTTGAAAAGTTTGTGCTTAATTTAGTTTTGTTTTAGTTTATTTGTGTTTATGTATGAGTTAGTTTCTTTTATTTCGAGATAGTATGGACATTAGAGATTGAAATATTTATTTGAAAGCTTGTAAATGTTGTGATGAACCAAAGTAGCTCCAAAGTTTTGGTATTAACTAGCAAAGTAATTTCTTTCGAATGTGGGTTGACACCGTCCCTGATTTTATTTGGCAGGTTGCTGGAGTAAATCTTGCCTTGCTAGTTCCATCTTCCAGTGAAAATGCTTTTAGTTTAATCAAGGTAAGAAGTGGCTAAAAACATTCGTATCACTTTCTTAAGTGTTCGTAACATCGTCATATATGCAACCTTTCTGAATACACCTTCTAAAAGGGAATGAAATATTTTTTGGGATTTATTATACACTGTTATGGAAGAAGGCAAGAAATTATTGGAAACGTACAATTTTATTTATTTTTTATATTTGAGAATAATCTAATTTTATTGTCTGTGTTAACAAATAGGAAGGGTCTTTTAAGTATAGTAATAGTGAGTGCATTATGTGCAGCACTCAGTACTTTTTCTCCAAATTATAATTTTTCGCTTGCTATGCGTATTATGATTGGAGTGGGAGTTGGTGGTATACCTATTTATGGATCTTGGTTTCTTGAATTTGTGCCTTCACAAAATAGGGGAATGTGGACGATTATTTGTACATGTTTTTGGACAATTGGAACAATACTTGAGGCTTTATTAGCACTGGTACATTATATATTCCTTTTACCACTTCTTGCACCTCAATTTCCTGCTTTGACTACTTCCTTGCTATTTGGTGCTCGTTCTTTCAACTCCTGAAGCTTCCTCATTGTGGGAAAAATAGGGGACATTCTTTCTCCTATGTTTCGAAGAGGGTGCAATTGGTAAGAGGATGCCATCAAATGGCTGCAATCAGATGTTTCGAAGCAGTTGTAGTTTTATCAGTAGTCAGTGTTCTGCTCATTTCAGTAGAGACAAAGGGTAGGGAACTATATGATACTCTTGTCATCTAAATGTTTAGACTTATTTCATTTTACATGTATTGAAGCTTTCAAAATAGGTTGGTATCATTCTCAATTACTTATGTAAGATTGGATTGAATCAGTGTAATGAAGTTTTACTTGCATGAATAGTTGATCTTGGTCAATTCTTCCTTTATGAGCTAGTTTTTGGGTTGAATTAGACACAATGGTCATATGTTCGTATTGCTCTAGAGCCAGACCCATTGGTCCTGTGTTCATGTGTTTCTCAATGTTGCCTTGCCCCCCCCCCCTCGGTGTTATGTTATTCATACTCCAAATGTATATAATAGCTTGTCATTTCATCTTTTTCTATTACTTGTTGCAGTCTCTTTGTTCATGGGATCCTCGTAAGAGGCCGACGACAATCGATACTCTTCAGCATCCTTTCTTCTAGGTGGACAACTCCTTTCCCTTTTTAACTTAATGTACATAAGCCAGTGTCTGTCTCTCTATTAAATTAAATGATATCATTTGTGATGTTGCAGAGTTGCTTTTACGTACCTCCATCACAACGCACCAAGGCTGCTATTGCTAAAACTCCTCCTTTTAGTTTGTACTGTCTTCTATATTACTAGTAAGAAACTTGGGTTTTATGTTGTTACGATGAACTTAGATGGACTTTTTTATTGTTGATGTTGTGCGGGTGCAGTGGACAAGAAGTACAAGTGGTCATCTGAGTTGTTGCACAATCCCAAACCTAGCATCAACTTCTCTACTGTTAAGTCACAACTGTCGTTTAACGTAGGTGACGTATCAGAATTTAAAGGATTTTACTGTGATCCAGCTAAATTAGAGGCCTAGTATTCTTTACACTAACCATTTTATATTTTTCTTTCCTGAATTTAACTGTGAAAGAATCATCCATCCTTTTAGCTACACAGAAAAACCTACCTTCTTTATTCTGATTCTTATTCAATTGTTTTCAACTGAAAACTCTATAACAGGTGTACAAAGGAGGTTGGATATGAATTATCAGGCATGTTTTCCTTGGAAACAACCTTTTCTTAGTCAATTGGGTTTTTATTTGGTAATTTAGATTTGTATTAAATAAGCATGTGACAAGTTATTGATAAAAGTGTGCATTGATGTGTTTGGCCTATTACTTTATTGTTCTTGATTGGTTTGGCTTTATTTGAAAGTTCATCTTCATGAACAAAGGCTATCTATTTCTTTTATTTTCATGTGACCTTGGTGAGTTATTTGAACTCCATGACCTTCCTCTTTTCATTCCGAGTGGGCCACAGAGGCATGTTACTCATAGAGTTGCCCAAATATCTTTCACCATTCAAGCATATCCTCTCAGTGGCCAATCCACACACAACCAGAAATTCCTAAAATTTGTACCTATATTCTACTTTAACGGGATATGGAGTTGCCCAAATGTAGTTTGTTAGTGATCATTTAAGTGTTTTGTTCTTTTCTCCCAGATTTATTATTCATATTTGCCAAAAGAGTCTTGGATTATGTGTAGAACTAGGATATTATAGTTTTTGTAACAACAATTGATTGGAAAATGGATTTTGTGGTAGTTACTTACTGTGACATCTTATTAGCATATGAAATACATATTTTAATAGGAACAAAGAGTCTTTTTTTTCATAACAGGTCCACTACATTGGGAAGGGGCTGGGAAGTATTGTTAAAAATAACTAGTATTGACCATATCAAATACATGATTTATTTCACTAACTTATAATTTTATTTTGAATGTGCAGGAAAATGACGGTAATTGAATTTGAATTGTGGCCAGAAGTAAACTCAATCTATTGTAGTGAACGATAAAGAGTTGTTGTACTATTGTCATATATGTTTGAAAGCATTTGGTTTTGTGAAATTTATTGCTCTTTAAGCAATCACTTTCTAAGTATTGGTTGTACATGCAAGACATGTTTCTCGAAGTTTATTTGAAATATATAGCTTCGATTTAATTATTAGTTGATTTTGTGCTTTAGGTCACTTGTATATTTAATCATGTGATTATTTAATATATGCAAATAAAAATTATTATTCTTAAAAATAAAAAATTGTGGCTACAAAATTCTACACAACATTGCCACACTTCAAAAGTGTTGTTGTAGGACGTCCAATGTTATCATGTACATAAGAAAAGTTACACTTTATAAGTGTTGCTCTAGATGAGATATAAAAGGCAACACTTTATAAGTGTGACCAATAACAAAGCAAAGGCAACACTTTTAAGTTTAGTATAATAAAAAAAAGGTGTCGCTAATGCATCACTACAAAGCATTTATACCTATTTGGCTATGCTTTATAAGTGTAGCTGTGATGGCGACATTTAAAAAGTGTTGCCTAATGTCAAAGGTTACGCTTCTTTAGGCCACCCCCTAAAAAGCATTGCTTAAAGTCCAAAAGTGTTGCCTTTCATCAAAGGCCACACTTTTTACTAGTTTAGGCTACACTTTACTGGGGTTGCCGTAGGCCTAAAATGGTGTAGTGTAATATATGCCGTATCTTGAACTTCTTGGCCCTTAGGTGAGGAATGTCTTTTTGTTTATATGGACTAAAAACCATTAGAATGTAAGAGCCTTGTTCCTCATCTATACACTCATCCATTAGTTCAGATTTATAGAAAAGTGTTTTAAATGAGATTCAAGTTGCCTCAACTCCAAAGCAACATTATTTACAACATTCTCACATTTGTACTCTTTCTTAACATCGATATTAAGGAATAATGTGTAGTTGAATGGTTGGAATTCCTCTTTTTGCTCCACTAGTTGGTCATTATCCACAACAATTGGTAATTAGGTTTCAGACACCTCAATCCTTTTCTTCAAGTGAGTCTCAAAGTCATGAATATCTGAGCCAAATTGATCTATTTCTTGTGTGAGCTCAACTCTTCCTTCATTTATTTGGGTTATCATATATGTCAGACATCACAGATAGACTCTTCAAGCTTTAGAAGTTGAGTTTGCCCTTGTATCCAATACTAGCTCGCTACCTCTGTTTCTTCATAACTTTCTCCTTGTTGGGCTTCAATCTCTTCTAATTCATCTTGGATTGTAATTTCTAATTGAATAACGTCAAGCTTATCTAGTAATTTCATGATTTTATTGTGCCCTTCTATGCATTTAAATAATTGTTTGTGATTTTTGAATTAACCTTGTCCAACATGTCTGTACATTCCATAAGTGAATTCACATTACACACCTCTTGTTTTGCATTCTCCACTTTATCACCCTTGCCAACATAACAAATAATAGAAGAATCATAATACAGGTTCGGGGGAAGGGAATAAGATTTAGGGAAACCATTCCAATGGATATATTGACGACCACATATATGACATAAAGGACATTCATCATCCAACCATGATTTACTTCAATCATCCATATCATTAACAGTACCAAATTATTCAAAGAAAGAAAAATAATTATTGTTGAAAAAAAACTAATTAAAAAAGAGCAAAAAACAATAATAATAATAAAAATAAATAAATAAAAAGAAAAAACATAACCTAGAAGAATAGTTAATTTCTAAGTCCCCAACAGTGGTGCCAAAAACTTGTTGTTCCCAATTGCACACGCAAGTGTACGCAGTCGCGCAAGTAATATAGTGGCTCTTAAAAGAACTAGATTATCGAACCCAAAGGATTTGTCAATTAAATATTTGTACTAAATTATACTGGTTTAATTATTTATTTAAGAGTGTCAAAAGAAAAGAATGCAAGAACAAAATAATACAATTACTTACAAAGATTGGAAAATTCCAGGGCTATAGCATGCAATAAATCTCATGTATCATATTCTTGGCTTAGAAATAATTTTAGTTGTCAACTTACTGGTTTACATGGTCAATTATATGAGTCGGGTTATACACCTCTAGTTGCCTACTCCAATTAGCTGCCTAACTACATCATTGAGTGGGGATAAACAGACTAACTGGCATGCATTTATATTACATCATGTTTCGTAACAAAACAAGTTGTTCGCCTGGGCGTCACTCCTAAATAGAAATCACTTCAATCAAATGGGTCGATCGAGCTCTCTATATTCTCTGGTCTATCTAACCTCTTTTCTCTTGATTTTAAGATTAGACAATAGATTTATCTTATAGTGATCAAGAAAAAAATACTAAAAAAAGAATATAGAAGTAACTTATGATGACATCCAAGACTTAATTCAAAAACCTTAAATATTCAACATTCAATTCGTAGCTGCAGCCCCAGAACAAGGGCGTTTAGCCACTAATCTCTAAGAAATTCGACTCGTCGCTGCCTGTTTGATTTCCTTCTTCAATCTTCCATATTTAATTTGTTTTAGCTCCAAACTTCTTTAACTTTACACCAATTTACTCTTACAAATAGAATACACTATTTAACACAATCCATAAAATTCATGCTAAAAAAGGACAAATATAAATAATAAATGTGAGGCAAATAATGATTAGAAATATATATTTTTGGCCTCACATAACAACTTAATATGTCAAGCTAGAATTCGAGCAAAGTGAAAGAGATGAGGATACCGCGACATCATATCAGGTTTGGATTCCCAAGTAGAACCCTTAACCAATTGATTCATCCAAAGAACTTTTACGGATGCAACTTCTGTATTCCTTATTTTCTGGCCTTGTTGATCAAAATTTCAACTGAAAACACTTAATTAGAAACATTTTCCTTAACTTCCAAACTTTCCAATGATAAAATAGTAGTAGGATTATCAACACACTTCTTCAACAAAGATACATGGAATACAAGATGCATCGATTCCAAGTCAGAAGGCAAATCCAACTCATAAGCTACCTTAACAATACACCTCAAAATTTGATATAAGCCCACATATCAAGGTCAAAGCTTCCCTTTTATTCCAAACATTATCACACCCTTCATGGGGTGAGATTTCCAAGTAAACTCAATCATCAACACCGAATTTGAGATCTCTTCTTCTAACATCAACATAGGAATTTTTTCAACTTTGAGCCAATTTCAATCCTTTTTGACTAAGTCGAACCTTTTCAATTACCTCATGCACTAACAAGGGCCCTATTATAGCAACCCCACTAACTTCATACCAACCAAAAGAAGACATACATATCCTACCATAGAAAGCCTCAAATAGAGCCATACCAATACTCGAATGGTAACTATTAATATAAAGAAACTCAATCAAAGGCAAATGATCATCCAAATTACCGATGAAGTCAAACACAAAAGCTCTGAACATATCTTCTAACATCTGGATAATATGCTCGTCTTTCCCATCAACTTGAGGATAAAATAACATACTAAGTTTGACTCAAGTACCAAGGAATTTCTAGTTAGACCTCTAAAATTGAGAAGTAAATTGGGTGCCTCTGTCGGATATATAACATAGGGGCCCTCCGTGCAACCTAACAATTTCTCAGATATACAACTTTGCATATTCTTCCATTGATTAAGAAATTTGTATGGGAATGAAATAATTCAATATCGTTATCTGATCCATAATGATCCAAATCGAATCATTTACTACTAAGTGCGGGGTAAATTGGTAATAAAATCCATATTCAAGTCTTCCAACATCGGAGTATGAATAATAGCGTCTTGAGACAAACCTTTAGGTTGATGATGCTCAACCTTAACTTCTTGGCAATTCGGACACTTAGCCACTAATTCAATAATATTTTTCTTTATCACATTCCACCAATAGACTTCCCGCAAATCATGGTGCATCTTGTTGTCTCCAGAGTGAATAGAATACCGAGAACTATGGGCTTCCATCAAAATCTAATTTCTCAACTCATCTACATTCAGAACATATAATCGACATTGGTAATGAAAACCACCATCTCCCTTTGGGAGAAAGCCTCAACGGTTTTTTTGGAAACCTACTTCTCCAAATCCACTACAACTAGATCAAGATCTTTCTTAGCTTTTTCATCTGACATAAAAGATGATTTGGTCTCATTCTGACCAATGATACCACCTCATCAGAATTAAACAAGCGAACACATAGCTAAGCTAGTCAATGAACATCATGAAATAACTCTTTCTTGATATCATCAACATAGGCCACACAACTCATCAAAAACAAACTAAGGGCATCAGACACCACATTGGCCTTTCCCAAGTGTAAAGGATGCTTACATCATAGTCTTTCAAAAGATCGAGCCATATCCGTTGGCAAAGATTTAGATACTTTTTGTTTAACATGTATTACAAACTTTTGTGGTTGATAAACATGTCCACATGGACATTGTACAAGTAATGTCTCCAATCTTGAAGGCGAAAACAACTACTGCTACATCTAAGTCATGTGTAGAGTAGTTATTTTCATGAACTTTAAGTTACTTTGAGGCATAAGAAATGATTTTCTCATTTTGCATTATTACACACCCAGGTCCAATTCTTCAAGCATCACAATGCATAATAAACTCGTCAGAACCTTTTAGTAATGTCAAAGTTGGAGTGATGGTAAGCCTATCCTTCAACTCTTCGAAACTTTTCTCACAGCTTTTGACCACAAAAAATTAACCTTATTTTGAGTCAACGTAGTCAAAGGTGAAGCAATTAAAGAGAATCCTTCCACAAACCTTCTATAGTACCCGACCAAACCCAAAAAACTCTGAATATTTTAATTGGACAAAGGTGTAGGATAAGTCTTAACTGCCTTAGTCTACTTAGGATAAACCTTATTACCCTTACCAAAAACATGTGGCCAAATAAAGAAAAAGACCTCAACCAAACTCACATTTGCTATATTTTGCAAACAATTGACTATCCTTGGGGACTTGCAAGAAGAACCTTAAATGATCGGTATGCTCATTCTCACTTCGAGAATAAATCAAAATATTCTCTATGAATAAAATTACAAAAATATCAAGGCATTATTTAAATACCCTATTCATCACATCCATGAAATCGGTCGAAGGATTTTTCAACCCAAATGACATCACCAAAATCTCTTAATGACCGTACCAAGTTTGAAGAATTATCTTAGGAATGTTACATACCCTCACCCTCAATTGATGGTACATAGACTGAAGATCAATCATTGAGAAGAGGCTAGCACCTTGAAGTTGATAAAATGAGTCACCAATCCTTGGAATAAGATATTTATTCTTTATAGTTACCTTGTCCATTACTAATATTCAATAGACATTCAAAGCGAACTATCCTTCTTTGAACAAATAATACTAGAGCACTTCATGGAGAGATACTTTGTAATATGAAACCCTTATCAAACAAGTCCTTCAATTGATGCTTCAATTTCTTAAGTTCTACTAGAGTAATACAATAAGGAGGAAAAGAGATAGGTTACGTATTTGGGAAAATGTCAATATCGAAGTCTATTTCTCGTTCAAGAGGAATACTATGAAGATCATTGGGAAACACTTCTGGAAATTTATTTACAATGGGAACCGACTTAGAGTAGCGTTTTTGGAATCCATATCTTTAACTTGAACAAGATGATAAATGCAACTCTTAGAAATCATATTCCTAGCATTTAGGGAAGATATAAACTTACCTTAGGGGCTGAATTTTATCCTTTCCATTTTAATATAGGTTCGTTTGGAAACTAAAATTTGACCCAACAGGTTCTACAATCAATGGAAGCATAACAAAAGTGAAGCCAATTCATACAAAGAATAACATCTAAGTCTAACATATCAAGATATACAATATCAATGTGAGTGACCCTATGAGAAATAGAATCATGACGATATCTATAATGTAATATCCTATACTTTTTCTATATTCTTGCATAAATATGTGTGGCGTAGTTTGGCATGGTTATATGAGGTGTATATTAATTGGTACCATACATTGGAGATTAAGATTGCAAATGGGTTGCAATATCAAGGAACTCAACTAAATTTTTAGGTCAAAGGGACCCCTCAAAAAAAGTTCGTAATTAAAGAAATGGCTCGGGTAGAACTTCGCCCGTTTGAAAGGTTTAAGTTATCTCATACCTTGGGATAAGCCTATAAGTGTCTAAAATACTAAGAATAGTGTATTATGAGGTATTATAATAGCACAAGCATCGTATGTTAAGTTGTGAATTCAAGAAAATTAGCGAAACTAAGGTCGGCAAAAGTTATCGAAGTTTCTCTAATAGTATTTTCTTACCTTTGGGTCAAATGTCTTGGATGTTTTCTCCCAATATAAAAAGAGTTATAAGTCCCATGACCTATCAAATAGAATGCCTGCGAGTCTATTTTGCAACGCACAAAACCCTGTATCCAACCAACATCAAAGTAAAAAGTTATGAGGGTTTTACTGCGGACTGCCGGGGCAAAATCTGTGTCGCAATTCGGGTCAGGTCAAAAATGTGGTATGTCGGCTTACACGACGTTTTAAGCCATGAAAACATTTCTTTTCACTCCCTAACCAGAAAGAAAGCTTAAGAGAGGGTTCTAATGGAGTTCTTGCATGATGAAGGTTACTTTTTGATGATTTATACCATTTAAGGTTGCCCCCATACCTAGAAACGTGATCTCTATATGTGGCAATCGCTTTCCCCTTCTATTAGTTACATTTGAAGCTAGTTTTTGAAGATATAAATTGGTAGTTAATGGTGCTTATTCAAGTTTTACACTTGGTTAAATAAAGTAATCATATCAGGACTCTTTTATGATTACTTTTATGAAGTTCTACAGATGTTTTGTCAAGTTGAGGCCATTTGGAAAATCTGCCAATTTAAGCTCAATTATGAATTATTTATAGGTGCATACCAACTTTGAATATATAGTGTTTGCGAAGCTTAGGACGTAAGGAACAACTTTTATGAAGAAACTATAGACATTCGAGCTTTCATTGGAAAGGTATATTAAGGCTAAGCTTTGTCCCTCATTTTAGCACCACTCCTGGGAAATTCCTAAAACGCCGAATGAGATATTTTTTTTATCTCTTTATAGAAAGACCTTCAATGAAAGGCATTGGGATCTCAGGTGAATTATTTTTCATGATTCTATTATTTTGATATTCCACTTGTTCGGATAAATAGACATGTCATTTTATCAGTTTCCTTCATGATATGTCATCATGTATAAATTATTATTCCTCTTAGGGTGATATGACTTAAAATATCATGGGAGACCCTTATTATTTGTAACCAGCCCTCTTTCTCCCACTAAAGTTATTATGAAAAATCTTTAAAGTAACTCACGATCTTCAAAACTCTCAAATATAACGTAAATGTTTAAACTATTAGAACACTTGATTTTTGAAATACTCCTTTTATAAATTATCTAGGAACTAAGTAAATCACCTTAAACTTGTTATCAGTATATGCAAGGTTAGGTTATCTTTCTAAAATTCGAGTGAACTCTTCAAGCTTTTATGGAAGAACATATTAGGTTCCATGAGATGGTTACATGTCATACGAAAGTGATTACAGGGTTATAAGAACAAGACTACAAACGGGCCAAGATTGGCAACATGATAATGGTAACATATAAGTGTTATAAATCCATGACATGACATGCTATGCATTCTACTCCCGAGCTATAATCGGGAGGTATGGGCCTATTGCCTATATTTATACATATGAGACATTGATAGCCACAGATTGGCATATATTATGCCTGTAAGCTACTGGTAAGCACCATCATTGCTAGCATTTAGTTGGGTATGTCATGCATTTGATATATATATATATATATATATATATATATATATATATATATATATATATATATATATATGTATGTATGTATGTATGTATGTATATATGTATGTATTCATGACATATGATTATACGAGCATACTATGCATATTAAAATAATAGGAGGCCAAATGTTAGCCATGGAGATTATTTTAGTTTTAATTTCAGGTGGTTTCTCTTTTACCCATTTACATTAACTATTTATGATTTTACTTTCTGCTTTACATACCAGTACATTTTTATTTATACTGACGTCCCATTGTCTGGGGACGCTGCTTTTTATTTCGTGCGAACAGGTTTAAGCAGGGATTCTGATCAACCCACCTGCTAGGATTCAGGTTCAACTTTGAGTTGGTAAGCTCCAGCTTATCCTGGGGCTATCAGAGGATGTTTACTTTTGTTGAATAGTTTGGGTATAATCGAGGCCTTGTCCCGACAGTGTTTATGTCGCACATAGAGGCTATTGTGGACACAATATTCTAGGTTATCTATCGTATGTTTCAATCTCCAGCCTATAGACATAGCATGTATATATATGTGTGTAAGTAGGTATGTCTTCAGTTGTGGCCTCATCGTCTAGATAGTACATCTTTATTTGTTTGGCCTGTCTACCATTGTTTATATGGTTTATTCTCATTCAAATCATGACCTTTAGGGTCCAGGCTTCACTTTTAGAGGTGGTGCTGCGCCATCTTCTTGTCTCAAAGTTTCGTTAGCTAGTATGTTTTATTAGGTAACTTGTTCTAATAGCGTATCGATTGCCAGTTACACTCCTTGGGCGTGACATATAAATTCTTTTAGAAAAAATGGAGTAGAGATAAATAAGGAACTAGAATGGATTTTAGGACCAATGTCAAATCTCATGGCCACATAAGGAGTAATAGATGAAAAATTAGTACCCGGATCAAGAAAAACATAAACATCATAATGAAAGACTTTGAACATTCAGTCACAACATCTGAAGAACCCTCATAATTATGTCAAATTTGAAGAGCATATAGTTTGTTCTAACAAGGAGAACCCAAACCAAAACCACTAGGTTGTCTTGCCTACCATAGCTACCCTTAGTAGTGAGAAACAAACAATCCCTCATCTTGGGATCACTCTTCCCACAAACATAGCAAATATCGAAATTGGCTAAGCACTTTCATGGATGACTCTTGCCACACTTTTGGCAAGCGGGAATAGAAGATCCACTACCACCACCTCCTTGATGATTAGGGTTAGATACTCTATCTTTGTTAAAATTTGGAACCAGAATATTTGAAGAACCTTGACTTGAGAATATTTCCTCAATTCGGGATGACCTTGTCCACTTGACCTAGAATGAGAGAAGTGACCATCACTAGTCCTAGCCATCTTTGAGTCCTTTGACTTCTCCTTTAGCTTTTTCTCTTTGATTTGTTGGGAATGTGTCATCAATTGTGAGATATCCATCTCCTTGATTAGCATGGAGGTTTGATACTCTTTGTCCACCATCTCAGACACACCAGATACAGACTTGATCATCCTAGCCCTAGAGTCGACAACCATAGTAGGAGCATACTTTTACAATTGGGTAAACTTCAATACATACTCTTTCACACTCATGTCCCTTGTAGAATATTGATGAACTAAAGCACCTTTTATTCCCTTATCTCAAGGGGAAAGAAATAATCCATAAAATCCCCTTCGAACTTATCTGAAACAAGAGGACCCACAGCAATTGCCCTCTCCTCTTTCCATTACTTGAATCAAAATTGAGAAACACCCTTGAGTTGATAAGCAACTAATTTCTCTTTTTCCACCAGTTTAACTCCCATAATCTCCATTATCGTATGAATCTCCTCAAAAAACTCTTAGAGGATCTTTTTCAACTTCAAAACCATAAAACTTTGGGGGATTCATCCTAGTGAAGTTCCCCACCCTAATTGTTGTTGTACCCAAAAATGTGTTCACCATGAGAAATGTCCTACCTATTAGCTTGGACCCTCATAGCATGAGTCCACACTTTGAAAGTAGTTTGGAACTCAACATGTGACACTTTCTCGACTGGTACATGAGCAACCTCAGGCTCCACATTGTCACCTGCATTCCTTATCACATAAGCTCCTTGAGGAGGCATATCCTGAAAATAATGAAAGACCTTTATAGAGTTTAGCTTTATCAGATGACTTTAGAGTAGCGAAAGAAGTAAAGTTTCCTAAACACCTTCTAGCATCTTATTCATAAATGTGGCGTGCTCTACACTCATGAACAAGACATTACTCGACGTCGATTGTTAGACATCGTATGACCTTTCTAAAATCTGATGCTCTGCTACCAAGTGTATCACAACCCAAAGCATAACCTAGATGCAACATTGAAAATAAATTCTTGAAAGGCCCTAAACAAGCCACGTGACTTAAGCAATACTAAGAATTTAAATAAAATAATATAATAGTTTTAAATAGAATCATGATCCAAAAATGAGTACAACTCATAAGGGGAAAACATACCCGCTTAGTCAAATGAGCCGGGCTTCTTAATGGCTTGGTCAATGAGCTTAGGAAAGTACTTCTCAACCTTGTGTTGACCGGGAAAATCTTCCCATTTGATATATTAATACCTGGGTTAAAGGGGGACGAGAAATAGGAGAAGGGGGGACTCACAACAATAGTGGCAGCATGTAGTACAGGTGCAGAAACAGAAGTGCCAACAATAGAGGAAGGTGTTGAATTACCTGCTTACTCTACAAAAGGAGCCAGTGTATTGGTATTGGATGCTAGAGTAGTAGGGTCTACTAGGGGAGTGGAGTTTGGTGATAGCAGCTTCCTCTAAACCGTATCATCTCACAAACACTCTTCCTCGATCCTCTAGATGTCATTAGATAAGGCTGGTGTGAGTCTCACATCTGTAGAAGCCCGAAATGGGACTTTTTCCCTCTCATAAAATTGTGTGATGAGAACTGGAAATGGGAGCAATGTTTTTGATAACATTAAACTACACCTTTTATAATTCAAAGTGTAGGCGGTCATTAACAAGTATAAACCTAACAATGAGTAAGGGTCAATCCCACAAGGAGTGATACGGTAAAGAATTCAAGTACAAACTATTTAATTGGTCTAATATCTTGTAGAACGGAAATAACAAGTAGCATAATATAAATCCATAGGTTTTAATTTTCAATATTAAGAGAGTTTGGTAACCAATTGTGAACGGAAACAAATAGTACGGAGTATGAACCAGTATAAATAGGACCTTAGGAGTTTGTGAGTAACTGATACGCTCCAATTACACCTCCCTAAAGAAGTATAAGTGATCGTTGTCAAATAAAGAACCCAACTAGTAGGTTGGGGTCGATCCCATGAGGAATATGGTTTAGAATTAAACTTAACTCGCTATTATATTCGTTTAGTGAACTTATTGCCGAGACAAGTAAGTAAAAGGGGGGGGGGGGTGTAACAAATAACTTATTGCTATTTAGAGATCAAGTGAGAAATATTCTAACTTTGGTTGTTATCAATGAGAGAGAGAAACTAGGGTGTATGTGTTCCCCATAAGCTTATAACGCGGTAATCCTAATAATAGTAATCCTATCCTATTATATCACATGCAAAGTGGTATGTTATGTATCCCTAAGTGCTTGGTCCACAAAATAGGAAATCCTACCCCTAACCTTGGTCCGTCTACGTGTGTATAATTTACTAACCCTTACCTTTACCTTAGATTAGACGTCACATCAATGTATGACTTAGTTTTCACCCTTGCACCAATTGAGATTAGACTATTAGATAGTATCAAACTAAATCTCTGTTGATAATTCTTCTCTTATTAACTACCTCCTTGGTCTGAAAAGTAGCAACAAAGTGACTTCTAATGCATGAGTCGTTAAAAGGACTTCTGAACAAAAGAATTATCAATGCATCCATCAAAACTATTCAAGAATTACATAATTATTATTCATACTTTGTTATTTACTTATGGTTCCCACAACCATAGTTGTGGATTTAGTTACTCATGCTTGGAAGAACACAATTCATAATTTTAGAAGAAGAAATCATGTACTTACGTAATGAGTAGAAGAAACCCGTGATCTCCAATTGAAATTCAAAGCAAAATATTTATAAACTGAAATCCGAAAATCAAATTGCTAATGTTTCCAAGTTAATTCCCAAGAAAATACCAAGAACTAAAGTTAAACAATAGTGGCTAACCTCCAAAAATGAGGCCTACATGCCCTATTTATAGAAAAACTTGTCCTAAACAAAAAGGAAACGAAATAAATAAATAAATTGCTCGATGAGGCTTCAATCGACGAGACTAGCCTACGGACTGTGGATTGACTTACGGTCCCTAGGTCCATTTGGTAGCTCAAGACTTAGACTTTTTCTCAGAAGTTGGAACCTTCAACTTTCAGACATAAACAACAGACACGTTCAGTACCGACCGTATCTTGACCAATGGTCAATGGGTCCCCTTTTGTGGTTCCATACTTAGAACTTTTCCTCAGGTACTGGAACTCAAAATCTCTGAATCAATCGACGGTTGTGTAGGACGGCCCATAGGTCGACCTACGGTCCGTCAGTCTATTTCGTAGTTCCACACTTGGTTAGATTTCCCTGAGGATCATTCCACGCCAGCCCAACGATGGACCATGACTGGACCTACGATCTGTAGCTCACTTCCATGGGTGGCAACTTTTTGCAGAATTTCCGTTGTCTCTCTCTCGACCCGTCCTAGTATATTTCCTACAAATATAGCACAATAAACATTAGTTCTAATAAAAATGTCCCTAGACACACGCAACTCTTAAGTGAAATGTATTAATAATACAGTAAACTTACAATTTATCAATACCCTCAACTTAAGTTCATTGTTTGTCCTCAAGCAACACACTAAGACTCTAAATGACACTTGTGTAGGAGCAGACATACAAACTCAAGCAATCACATGGCCATTTCAATCCATCTCATTCTCTCATTGCAAATCTTCTCTCTCAGACTCCAAAAGCTAGCTCATGCGGCTCAAGATATGACAAAGATTGACCAATAGACATTACAACATACACTTTTTTAACAATCAACAAGGTACCAATTTTCCAACAATGTCACTAGTGCCCTAACTTCAAATTAAATCCTTTTTACATTGAAGATATGAATTTGAGAATTTTAGGATTCATTCAACACTCACGCTCAAAAGTGACTTCAAGTATAGTTAGTGCACAATACCATAGTCTTGCCCTTATTTTCACTACTTAGATTCTCAAAACTAGTTGCTAGGATCACTATAGGACTTTCTTAGCTTGTAATGTAGGCTCAGGGTCAGGTGTGGTACATTTGGGTACTTTTTAGTGACTTTCTGCCCTCCTTGACATTACATTGGCTATTTACCTCTTCCTTGGCCTATTTTTGGCATCTTTTCATTTCACATTCTTTCCCTTAACTCTTTTAAACATGGATGCGACTTTTGACTTTTTGACACTTATTTATTTTATTTTATTTTTCTTTTTCACTTTTTTCTTTTTCTTTCACTTTATTTTTCTTTATTTCTTTCCACACTTTCAATTATAACATTTTTGCCTTTTTGGCATGAAGTCACATCCTCTTTCTTTCTTTTTCTCTTTTCAGCACTAAACTCTTTTCATACCCTTTTTTCCATTTGGTTTCCTCTTTCATAGCCACCCTCAACTTATGCATTTTGCATTAGTTAAGGTGTACATTGTCCGATTTCGAACCAGGGCCAAGATCAAGGTCACTTTTGGCTTAGCCACCCTCAACTTAGGCTTTTATCCTAAGTCAAGGTGCACATGTCTAAGGAGGGCTGGGGCCAAGACAATATTTTTAGGGAAGGTGAGTTAGGTGAATCAAAAGAAATGGTCTATTTTAGGCTCAAATATTTGGATCAAAAGGGAATAATGCTACCATTTGGTTAGATCATTTTAGGCTTAAGTGGACTAATTTGAACAATGGCCTATGGTCATTTCCCATCTTCTAGCCTAGATTATCGTAGAAGGACCAACGGGGAAAGTTCTAGATTGGCACAAAACTGTATGAACATTCAACAGTCCTCACACACTCTTGTCACCTTGTTTCATTATCAGATTATCACATTACCCAGTTCAAGTTTTTAGCTTAAGTCATGAGGTCAAATTGGTTCTTATCATGTCACATTTAGATCAAACACGTTCAACTCATCCAGACCATAGATTCAACACAATTCAACATTTTTGGACACGGATCATTTTTATCATGCTTTCCATGCAATCATGCTTTTATTTTTTTTCATTTAACTCCTACACATACATTCCTACACATGCCGGTTCAATAGAAATTAACACAGTCTCTTGGGGGGGAATAATACACGCAAGCAAACCTCAAGAGAGGATTATGAGTTGGGTTACTTAGACTTCACCCTACCACTCACAATCCATTTACCTGACCCCCAACAAAATAGAGTGCAATTGTCCCCAATGTGCAAAAAATAAAGAATAAAGGATTGGGTAAAGCAAACATGTGGCGCATAGTGCCGAAGACCTATCAACAAGTGGATGAGTTCGGTTTCCTAGAGCCCGCAGGATCAACAATCGGGTCACCCTCAATAGTGCCCATATCAACCATCTCAGCACCCTCAATAGTTCTATCAGCAACTCGCACCGCACAATTAGTAGTGATCATAATGCTCGAGGCACCAACACCAATCTCTCTAAGCCTCTCCTGCCTCAACTACTCATCAAGAATGGATGCTCCCGTACTAGAGCAGGGGCACTTCTCATCATAACGGGAAGAAGCAGGTGGCAGCATCTTATCTTCAATAGTGCATCCAACACCGTAATATCAATCGGTGCTGTGGGGGGTGACTCAGGATCAGTCTTTGGCAGATCTAGGAAAGTCTCAAGATCAGCCCGGAGACTATCTAACTCCATCCAAAAATCAGAGACATCTGTGGTGGGGGTTGGATACTCGAAGACGTGTACCTTAAATGCGTCAAGGCGCTGGTGGATGGCTTGAACCTTACGGTCAATCATCTGCTCCATTCGCTTCTCAACCTTAGTCACTGACTCCTCAATCGCTCGCTACATCTACACCCTCACATGCCAAAGTAGTGTGGACATCTGATCTCCCAGCTTTTGGACACGGGCTAGAGGTACAATCATAGACCCTGAAGAGTGAGTGGCTCTTAAGGCGGTAGGGGACTGACTGGTGGTCGAAAAATGGAAAGCCTGGGCATCCTCAATAGGGGCTAGAGAGGCAGGCTCCTCACCCTGCATCTGCTCCACATCTGCTACCAAGTTTGTCCCAATGGAGGCACGTCAACCTGCGGCTCTCTGTGTGGTTCCACTACATTGGCCTTATCTCGAATCACGCCTATATCAGGATTTTGGTCACCTGGATCAACTTGTCGCAATGCCAAACTAGCACTCCAGCATCCCTACACAACTGAAAAATGAGACATGGAAAGGGTAAGTGGTGGTTGCCTTGAAGGCCCTCTCGTGTATCTCTATAATAAGCATATGGGAAAAATCCATATCAAACCCTGCAACTAAGGTAGCAACCATGACTGCGTGGTCCCAAGTAAGAACATTTTCTGCCTACATAGGAGACACCCTATTTCACACCAATAGCCAGAAGAATTTGGCCACAAAAGTCAAGGTGGCTTTCGTGAAGCCTACACTCGTGGTACTGAGCCACTCGGCGTGCTCTCCATTTGTAGCAAGTTGATGGGCCAACTAGCACAATAGAGTCTCCCTCTGCTCTCCATTCCACTTGAATACCCCACTCCTCATGATGTCCAATCGATAATCAAACTCAGCTGTGTTGATTACTAGAGTGTGGCTTGGGCCATAAAGGAATTTGCGAATAGTAGCCTCCGATATATCAATTGAGAACCCACAAACTAGTGTAGCTCTAAGTGGAGTATGGGTGGCGGGCTTCGCTCGTCTGTCCATTGAACCTCAGAGGGCGGCTGCGTAGGAAGCATAGAACTCCCTCATGATCTCCTCGCTATAGGACCCTGGGCTACGGGCCATCCAGTCGCACATGTGTCTCTTTAAGATCTCATGAATGGTGGGAGTGGTGAGCAAGTTGCCTGTGAGAACCCGACGTTCATTAGTGACTAATCAAGCCATCATCTCCTTCTCAGTCATCCTTCAGGCATCCTTGTATATTCTCCACTGACCACTTACACACCATCAGTTTGGTTCCTCAGCAACAGGAGCAGGCTCAGTATTTGGTGGCACTGGAATGTCCCCCACACTAGTAGCCTCATCAGACGAGGAAATCTAGCCTTGTCAACTAGAACAAGATACGGAGCCTGAGTAAGAGCCAAAATCAGAGGTCAACTCAAATCCAGCAGGTGAATCAATCAGTGTATCCTCCTCATCAGATATGGAGGTAGTGACCACGTGGGAATCACCTTTCAGGTATAATTTTAGGTACTGCGAGGTGCAGTTGGCGATGTCCTCATAGTAGGTGGGACATAAGTGAGGTCGGTCTCCGTATTAGTGTCTTTATCAATCAGCCTTAAGGTTGGTGCCACGGACTTTGACTTGCCCTTTGGTACATAAGTTAGAGCTTTCTTGGGAGCCATAGTACCTGTGGAGGCTTTATTAGTAGCAAAATAAACCAATAACACACTGGAAAATTTTTTGACTAAAGAACTAACCAAAACAAAAATTATAAAAAATTATGTACAGTAGCATCACTGGCCATTTACGATGGGTATCTACGGTCTGTAGGTTGACCTACGGTCTATGGGTCCTGTCCACATGTTAGAGATCCTATATGTTGGGACTCTGATAGGAACCACGGATGTGCAGAACGGTCCGTAGGTTGACATACGGACCGTAGTCCACCTCCGTGGTTCCACACTTAGTGGATTCTCTATGTGCAACAGAACCACGAACGTGATCTACGTTCCGTAAGTTGACCTACGGTCCGTGGACGAGGTCTCGTGGGTCAGGTCTATGCCAGGTATCAGACATGACTTATTTAAAACCATTTTTCAACCATTCAAACAATCAACCTAAGTCTAACATGCCTTTTAATACAATGTAAGATAGTTTATCATCCCTAGGGTTCTGATTACTTAGTATTTAACTTTTGTAGCATACAAAATCAGGAACCCTAAGTCAACTTCCATTTAAACTATTTACCATGAGTTATTTGATTACAAAAACAATAGAATCACATTCTATTGTCCCAAGGGTGTTTCCAACTATAGTTTATCGTGCAATTTCATACAAAAACAACCCAAGGTCAAGACCCACTTCGTGACTTCATGTATTGAACAATGAATATCAAAATTCAGAGTTAAGGTGAAGTAGCTTACCTTACAAGTATTGGAAGTGGGTGATTGTGTGATGCAATAAACTCCTTAGACCTTGTGACATCAAACCCGAACCTTGAACTCTTTTTATGAAGGGAGAATGGGAGTGATTTAGGAGAAAGGAATGGAAATTTAGGAGAGGAGAGTGATATGTATGGGAGATGGGTGTGATTTGGGGATATAATGAGACAACTTCGGGATTTGGAGGGGTTAGAAATGGTTAGAAGGGATTATGGGATGTGGGGGATGAATTTAAAAATGAAGAGTTTTTAGTATAGGGGTCCGAGTCGGGTCTCTAGAAACCCTAATCTGGACCCACGAAACCCCGTGTATGGCCCATGGGTCGACCTACGAATTATGGATTGGGTCCATAGGTCACTCAATACTTAGAAAAATTTAGGATACATACCTGGGATATACGGACGCCATTCACGGTCCGTGGATAGAACCACAAACTATCGATAGGGTTCGTAGACCTCTGCAACAGAGATTTTGTGCAGATTTAGCTTTTCATCCCTGCACATGTTGCAACCGTTAGGACGTTCTTTTAACATTTTTTGGACACTTTTTAGACACGGACATCTAGCCAACACTTATATAGAAATAAAACACCTATCTAAAGAATTACAGAAATTCAAATAAACCAAAAAAACTCCTCAATTGAAAAGAAAAACCTATAGTTGGCTAGATTGTACATCTTAGGTTGCCTCCCAAGCATCGCTTGATTTAACGTCACGACACAATGTAGGCCCCTTGATTACTCTGTTTTCTTCAACGTAGTAGGCCTCAACCACTTCTTTCACACTCTCTTATTTCCCCATGTAGACATTGATCCTTTACTCGTTCACCTTGAACCTTGTTCCCTTCTTGTTCTCAAGCTCAACCGCTGTGAGAACACTTGTGTGACTGTGAATGGCCCAGTCCACTTGGACTTGAGTTTGCCAAGAAACAAGCACAACCTAGAATTGAATAGAAGCACCAGATCACCCAAAACAAATTCACGCTTTTTAATCATTTTATCGTGATGCTTATTCATCTTCTCCTTGTACGAGGCTGAACTTTCATAAGCTCTTAGGATAAACTCATCAAGCTCATTTATGTAAATTACTCTCTGATTCGATGCGGCGCCCTAATCCAAATTCAACTTCTTTAGCGCCCACATACACCTATGCTCTAGTTCTACCGACAAATGGCAAGACTTCCCATATACAAGTTGGTATGGGGACATACCTATAGAAGTCTTGAATGCGGTGCAATAGGCTCATAAAGCATCATCAGGCTTCCTTGACAAATCCATTTTCTTAGCATTCACAGTCTTTGCCAAAATCTGCTTGGTCTCTCTGTTGGATACTTCAACTTGCCCACTAGACTATAGATGGTAAGGAGTGGCTACATTATGAAGGACGCCATATTTCTCAAGTAACATCTTGGACAACTTATTACATAAGTGGGAACCTCCATCGCTAATGATCGCCCTAGGTTTACCAAATCTGGAAAGGATACTCTTTTTTAGGAATACAGTGACACTTTTACCTTCATCGTTGGAAAGCGCAATTGCTTCCACCCACTTTGACACATAATTAACCGCAACAAGAATATACTTCATCCCATGTGAGCTCACAAATGGGCCCATAAAATCAATGCCCCATACATCAAACAACTCAATTACCAATATCAGATTCATATGAAGCTCTTGCCTCTTTGAAATTCCTCCTTCTCTTTGGCAACAGTCACAAGACTTGGTGAAATAATGAGCATCTTGGTGGATGGTAGGCCAGTAATACCCACACTGCAAGATTTTATGCGCAGTCCGAATACCACTATAATGCTGACCAACAAGTGATGAATGACATGCCTCTAGTATATTCATCATCTCAACCTCGAGCACATAGTGAAAAATAATCTCATGAGCAAAATTACGGAACAAATAAGGCTCATCCTAAAAGAACTTCTTCACATAATGCATAAACATTTTTCTTTGGTGAAAAGACAAATCTGATGGAACCGGATCACTTGCCAAGTAGTTAGCAAAGTCTGCGAACCAAGGAATCAGATCATGAGAAGTAGTCAATGCATGTTCGCCTGGAAAAGCATCATCAATTTCAGCCCCATCTCCAAGCTTGAGCATAGCTTCTTCCTCTAATCTGGACAAGTGATTGGCAACTTGATTTTTTGTCCCCTTTATATCTTTCACCTCAAAATCAAAGTCTTGCAGCAACAACACCCATCAAATCAACCTTGATTTTGCACCCTTCTTATCCATCAAATACCTCAATGTAGAATGGTCAGTATGCACTATGACCTTAGTACCAAGTAAGTAGGATCGAAATTTCTCGAATGCGAAAACCACAACAAGGAGTTCATCTTCAGTCACTGTATAGTTCTTTTGAGCCACATTTAAGCTTTGCTAGCATAGTAAATAGGATGAAGAATCATCTCTCGCCTCTGTCCCAAAACCACACCAAGCGTCACTCCATTCGCATCACGCATTACCTCAAACGATTGCCTCCAATCTGGTGAAATAATGATATGTGCGGAAACTAGATTTTCCTTCAACTCTCCAAATGCTCTCAGACAAGCATTATCAAAATCAAACTTATACTCCTTTTCGAGCAATTTGCACAATAGGTGTGCAATCTTGGAAAAATCCTTGATGAACCTCCTATAGAAACCTGCATGCCCAAGAAAACTTCTAACACCTTAAACAGAGTTAGGTGGTTGAAGCTTTTCTATAACCTCGACTTTCTCTCTATCAACCTTAATACACTTTCTCAGAAATCTGATAACCCAGAACTATCCCTTCTTTCACCATGAACTGACACTTTTCCCAATTGAGCACAAGATTGCATTCTTCACACAGTTTAAGTACCTCTGCCAAATGATCCAAACAACCATCAAATGAGTCACCTACCACAGAGAAATCATCCATAAATACCTCAATAGTGTCATCCACCATATCAGAGAATATCGACATCATGCAACATTGGAAGGCTGTTGGAGCATTACACAACCTAAATGGCATCCGTTTGAAGGCGAAAGTCCCATAAGGGTAAGTGAAGTGTGGTATTTTCATGGTCTTCTGCAACTAAGGAGATTCGATTGTTGCCCGAATAACCATCAAGAAGGCAATACCAACCCTTACCAGCAAGGCGGTCCAATATCTGATCCATGAACAACATATGGAAATGGTCATTTTCTATCCAAGCATTTAGTTTCTGGTAGTCCATGCATACTATCCATCCAGTGACTGGCCGCATCAGAATAAGCTTGTTTTTTGCATTAGGTACCACAGTAATCCTACCTTTCTTGGGCACACACTGAACAGGACAAGCCCAACTATTATCTGCAATTGGATAAATTACTCCAGCATCCAACCACTTGATAATTTCCTTTTCCACTACCTCTTGCATAGGTTGATTCAGTATCCTTTGGTGCTCAATACTAGGCTTGTGATCCGGCATAAGTTGGATGTTATGAGAACAAATTACAGGAGGAATCCCAATAATGTCCGCAATAGTCCACCTAATAGCTCGCTTGAACCTCTTCAACACCAAAACTAGTGCCTCGTCTTGTACCACATTCAAATCTGCCACAATGATGGCTGGTAAAGTACCTTCTCTCCCCAAGAATACATACCTCAAATGTGATGGTAAAGCCTTAAGCTCTAATTTTGGAGCCTTTTCAACAAATGATTTTTTAGTTGGAGAGTTGCAATTATTCATATTTAACTCAAGCTCCTTTGGTTTGGAATGGAATTCAAACCTACCAAGTGTGGCGACCAATTTATCATAGGCTTCAATACCATCACCCTAAAAATTCATCATTACCACTGCCAATGCATCAACACCCAACCTCTCTTCAATAGGCACATCAAAACCTCACTCCACAATATGATTCACCACTGACACTGACTTGAGATCGCTTTCCTACTTCATGGACCTTTAGTTATTAACAATTACCTTTTCACTATTCAATTAAAACTTCATCTGCCCTTTCTCCATATCGACCAAGGCACGCCCAGTAGCAAGGAATAGTCTCCCAAAGATGATGGGAACCTCAAAATCAACCTCATAATCAAGTATCACAAAATCTGCCAAAAAGATAAACGAGTACATCTTGGAGCACACCAATGGACCTCTTCACAGTTCTATCGGCCATGAGCAATCACAAAACAGTTGGTTTTGGAGACCCTAAACCTAAATTCTTGTAAATAGACAATGACATCAGATTAATTCTAGCACCCATATCACACAACGCCTTAGAAATATGCAACAACCTAATGGTCCATGGAATAATGAAGACACCAGGATCCTCCTTCTTTTGCACAAGTGATCTCATAGCAATAGCACTACAATGTTACAACCTATCATCATCTTCAAAACTGACGACCCTCTTCTTAGTTACCAAATCCTTCATAAATTTTGCATACCCAGGCATCTGCTCCAAAGCTTCTATCAACGGAACATTAATGGAAAGTTATTTCAATATAGCAATAAACCTGTGGTATTTTCCTACCTCATTCTTCTTCACCAACGTCTGTGGGAATGGAGGTGGAGGTCTAGACATGGGCATAACTTTTTGAGTTATCTCTACTTCCTTCTCTATAGCATTCTTGGACTCTCTAATAACCTCAATCTCATCATCACCTTTCTCAACTACAATTTCAACCTCAGACGACATAGGTGGATCAATTGTCTATTTATCCCCTCAAGTAGTGAGTGCCATACAATGCCCATCTTTTTTAAATTTTGGATGGTATTTCTAGGAAATGTGCCAAGTTGACATGGGTTTACTGTAGTAGACAACTGATTCATCTACTGCTCAAGTTGCTTGATCGACACTGCATGGGCATCAACTTTTTGACCAATACCAGCCAAGTCATGCCATATCTCTTTCACATTCTCATCAGTCGAATCAAACCTCTTCATCATCTTCTACATCATATCCTCAATACGTGACATACTACCCCGAGCTTCCCTATTGCCAGATTCTCAATTTGGAGGAGGAACACAAGGCCCAACCCTATCGTTTCTGTTGCCATAGCTGTTTCGATTGTAGTTATTGTCGCAATTGTAGTTGACCTAGTTCCGAACTTGTTTTCCTTGCCCTTGGCGCCAATTATCCGAGTTGGAACCTTGGGCATTGGCTCGGAAACCCCCCGTCTGATCATTAACAAAATAAGCATCCTTTTCATAGTAGCATTCCTCAGCCAGTGGTGGTGGATTCCTAGTCAAGTAATTCACCGCATTTACCCTTTCTGGACCTCCACTTACATGCTTCAATACCAACCCTAGTTTTGTCCTTATCTAAGCCATCTCTCCACGAATATCATCGGCATATTGACTAGGTGCAGATTGAACTGCAAAAGTTCTTCTCTTGGTTTTTGACTTTTTAGTGCTCCAAGATTTGTTGTTTTGGGAGATTTTCTATAATTTCTCAGTGATCTGCTCAAAAGTGCACTCAACATATAAACCCCCATCGATAGTATGAAGCACAACCTTACTACTGTCATCCTGACCTCTATAAAAGTATTCCTTCATCAACTCATCATTAATGCGGTGATTTGGAACACTTCTTATGAATGCAGTGAACCTATCCCACGAACTACTTCTTTAACAACGAAAATTACTTGGCCATGAACACCTTGTGAAATTGATCCCATGTATGAATGGAGTTATATGGGAGCTTAGAAAACCACACCGCAACATCACCAGTCGATGATAGAGGGAAGACTCTCAACCCTATGACATCCATGTCTAATTTCGATCGACCCATGCAACTCTTGTAAACACTCCTCAACTTGGCAATGTGCCCATGCGGATCCTCTAATGCCATACCAGAAAGTAAACCCCTCACTGTAAGCATCTGCATCAAACTTTTATTCACCACGAATGTATGCCCAGGAGGTAAAAGAGGTAGAATAATAGGTCCTTCAGATTCAACGGTATTGAAGTTGACCTTATATTTATCACGCAACATTGGCTCAGGTGGATTATATACCCTCAATATATCTCCCAATAGATTACCACCATGATCCTCAGCGTGCTCATTTGCAACCTGAGGAGGCTGCAACTCAACTCCATCACCTAGATTTCCTCTGGTAGGATTGACTTGGACCCCTTGATTATCCATCTTTCACAATGTTTTAGTCAACTCTAGATCGTATGGGGTTAGTGGTTTGCCTCGACTCTGTGTACTTGGCATACACTAGAGTAGGAACGTGAGAGAAACTGTAAAAAAATGATAGGATGAACTAGAGCCTTGACGTTCAGGTTAGAGTAACTTTGATTTGGTGTCTAGGTTGTTTTAGAACTTAAATGGGGTGAGGAAGGATCCTAGGGTGCAAGCCAAGACCTAATCTACCAATATAGAGTGGTAGAAACCTTGTTACTTGATGGTGCCTTTTGGCGATGGGCTACTTGATCGCCTAAAGGGTTGGCCGAGTCGCCCTTGTGCCTTTTTGATCACCTAAGATACTGCTCTCTTAGCCTTAGTTCTGGAAAAATGGGAGAACTAAGTTGAAGCTCACCAATTTGGTTGGTGGATCACCCATTGCTCCCGCTCCATCGCCTAGATCGCTACCCATTTGTCCAATATGCTAGACCAAAGTGCGAGCTAAATGGTTGCTCTCCAACCTGGTTGGTGTGTCGCCTTTTGGCACCCCTCCATCGCCCAATGATCAGCCCTTTTAGTGAGCTCACTGGAACAAAGGGCGAGCCAATAGTGCACTTGGCGAGCCCACGATTCCAAAGGGCGAGCTTAGAAGGGCAAGGGGCAGATTTTAAAGTTACAACTTGTAGGGTCAAATTCAAATGATGATATCTCTTAGCTCAAAATGAAATAGGTGGGCCATTACCTATCCAATTAAAGGTCTCTGAGTCCTCTTTCCAATGCCAGTGATTTTGCCCAATTCCGATCTTGGGGTAAATAGTTATGCCCGAACTAGTGAAGCAGATCAGGCTGGAAAAAAATGGGCGAGCCAAGGGCCATTAGGCGAGTTGCCTAGTGCTCTTGGTGAGCCAAGGGGTGCAAATGGCGAGCAAAGTCGTGGTGGCTACCAAATTTTAAGTTATAAACTTTGTGGGTCCTTATTTTCTTTCCAAAGGTTAGTCCCTTTTATTTTATTCCCTTACCTACAAGTATATAACCCTTTTAGACTTGAAATACCTTTCATTAAGCCACTTTTCAAAGAAATAAAAGAAGACCCTCCTCCTATCAAATATTTCTCTCACTAGAAATCCTCCATTAGAGAAGAAGAAGAAAGGAGTCATTGAAGCTAGGGTTTGTGGATTCCAAAGGTTCTTCCCCAAATCTCTTGGAGATTCTTAGCTAACGTATGGGAGTTCTTCATTCTTAGTTAGCTATCACCAAGAAGCCCCTTAAACTATGTTTTCAATTTCCCTAAATCTAGGGTTTTCAAATCTAGTCATGGGTCTTCTTCCGAAATGAATTCAATTGATTAATTATGGTTTATTATGTTTGTTTAAGATGATTTATGGTTGTACTAATGGAGTATTGATGGATTTTAGTGAAAATCTCCCTTGGACCCATGATTTTCCCTTCTTCCTAAATTGTGAACTAAGGTTTGACTTGATTGAAAATTGAAGCTTAACAATTGATTATGTTTATGTTTATTATGTTGTTGAATCATGAAATTTCTCTATATAGTATAATAATTCTAGAAGTTATGGTTGATCTTGATTCTTAGCCTTGAAAGGAAATTTGCTAGGGTTTCTATAATTGCCATGGGTTCTTCCTAAAACTGATTTCATCTTGTTAATTGCATTATACAATGGATGATTTGATGTTTAATGGTGATTTTCATTGTAAAATTCCCCTTGAACCTATGATTACCCCTATGACCCCAATTTCAAGTATTGTGTTGGGTGTATTGATGCAAGATGATTCTTATGAATTGCTACTATATGAATTTAGTTCTTGAATCTTGTTCTATCCATGCCTATTGTAGTATC
Organism: Solanum bulbocastanum; assembly: GCA_037074985.1. Classification (NCBI taxonomy): domain Eukaryota; kingdom Viridiplantae; phylum Streptophyta; class Magnoliopsida; order Solanales; family Solanaceae; genus Solanum; species Solanum bulbocastanum. The sequence goes on from CM073600.1 coordinate 26,636,331, forward strand.
TTTGGTGTAATTGTGAGACATGATTGATGACCTTGAAAAGGGGTAAATTGCTAGGGTTTGTGGATATGAATGAAAGATGTGTATAAACTATTGATTCATTAAGAAAGTAAATCTCCTATGACTAATGTGTAAAGTTGGCATTGTTTAAAGGTAGTTCTTCCCTTACCCTTACACTTTAGATTATATGTATTGTCTAGTATGATGATATTGTTGTTGTTGGGTTGTTGCAAGGACAATTACACACACACATGTACTTCATGCATAAACATGATCATGGTGTATGCAATGGTGTCTATTGAAAGTATAGTTCTGATATGCACCTTTACACATTATTATGCATGAATTGTACATAAACCATGTTGATCTTATTGTGTTGATTGAAAGTCCATTCTCAAGAGAACACATGACCTTGGTGTGAAAGGTATCCTCACATACTACTTATGATTCTAAAGTTGAAAGTACATTCTCACCTTTAATAAATCCTTGAGCTATTTTATGAATTGTATTGAATGAGGGGTAGAGTATATCCTTCACACATGTAAATGCAATTCAAAGACTAATGACATATAATTTGGGAAATAATGCTTAGCACCAAATGGATATGGATAATGAGGTAAAGGCCCTCCCGCCAATGTAATGTCGAGGGTCATCCACAAGGGAATTTATGAGATGGAAGCCCCTCCATCAATGCAATAGGGTGGGTTTCTAGAAGCCATCTCCCTATCCTAGAACTATGTACCAACATAGGACTTTATCTAGTGGATCCACCTTATAGCTAGACATTTTAGTCTACCTTAGGCAAGTAGGACACCTTTCTCGGTGTGGGGTTACACGACACTGGATTCCATGTAGCTCACATGGTCTATGTCGGTTATGGCTACTTTTCCCTAAATAATAAAGATAATAAATGAGACATGAATCATTCTATAACTTCTTGGTGAATTTTCTTAGTAGGAGTGGGGGTATGAGACTTCACTCCCATATTGCACAGGTGGGTTTAGTAAGATGTTATAGGATGGTTCCTTTACATTATGATGAGATTCAATGTATGCATGCATATTGAATAGATGGTTGTTGTGAATGACTTTCCTTAGATTCAAGTATTATACATGACTAATTCCTTAACTATGACCAATGATATTAATGAGGTTTGAAGATGTTCTACATAACCAAGGTAGCTTCAAAGGGGTATTTAGTAAGGTTGGTATTATGGGATGCCAACCATACATTGCACAAGTGCTTCTTTAGGGTTACTAAGGTAATGGATTTACTATAAAATGAGTATAAATGTGATCTTGGCTTGTGTTGTATATTGTAAATGCATGTTAGTTGCCATACATTGCACAAGTGTTTCTTAGAGGTCGGTTATGTGATGACTGCTTCATGATGAAATGATCTTGGTATTTGTCTTTCTATTATTGTGATTGGAGGCTATTTATTGTGAAGATTGGGATGTGTATTATATTGATGTTGGAGACTATGCTTGTTATTATAATGATATCTCTCATGTTATGATGAAATGTATGTGAGTTGCTTTATTGGTTGCATTCTCTAATGATTTCAAAGATTATATTCTAAAATGGCATAAAGCACGATTTCAAATGAATTGTCCCCTTTTCATGCTTGTTTTAAATGGTTTTGTACATGGCTTCCATACTTAGTACTTTTTGTGGTAACCCCTTCTTTCTACATTTTTTATAAGTGTAGGCTTTGGAGATATTGGATTTCATCCTCGTGGCTAGGTTCATAGGAGATCAAGAAGAAGAACATTGGTGAGGCCTCATTGTATTTGAGGGCTCAACCACATGTCCTCTATTGTCTTTACTTTTATGTTTTTAGACTTTTGTAGGGGTCCTGTCCCTAAGTTTGTATTTTCAAGACTTTTATTCCAAGTATAATAGATGGTTTGAGACATAGCGTCATAGACTCTCATTCATTTTATAAAAGACTTCGATTCTAAGAGAAGTTTTGATTCCTCTTTATTTTTCCTATGCTTTTATGTTCATGAATGCTATGAGGCTTGGATGCGACCCCTTCAGAGTCAAGTACGCCGGTCACGTCTAGGGGGTGCTTTCGGGGCGTGACAAAAACAAAAACAAAAGAAAAAGTAAAATTAGGAAATAATTGAGTAAAGTTCAATAATGTAGTTAAACATAATCTAAAAGTCTTATTCCCCGAAAGCAGCGCCAAAATTTGATACGCTCAAATTACACCTTCTTAAAGAAGTATAAGTGACCATTGTCAAATAAAGAACCCAACTAGTAGGTTGGGGTCGATCCCATGAGGAATATGGTTTAGACTTGAACTTAACTAACTATTATATTTGTTTAGTTAACTTATTTTCGAGACAAGTAAGTAAAGGGGGGGGGGGGGGGAGGGGGGGAGGAGGGTTGTGTAACAGATAACTGATTGTTGTTTAGAGATCAAGTGAGCAAGATTCTAACTTTGGTTATTATCAATGAGAGAAAGAAACTAGGGTGCATGTTCCCCATAAGCTCATAACGCGGTAATCCTAATAATAGTAATTCTATCCTAGTATATCACATGCAAAGTGTTAAGTTATGTATCCCTAAGTGCTTGGTCCGTCAAATAGGAAATTTCACCCTGCACCTTGGTCCAGCTATGTGTGTATAATTTACTAACTCTTACCTTTACCTCAGATTAGACATCACATCACTGTATGACTTAGTTTTCACCCCGCCCCAATTGACATTAGACTATTAGATAGTATCACACTAAATCTTTGTTGATTAATCTTTTCTTATTAACTACCTTCTTGGTCCGGCAAGTAGCAACAAGGCTAGTTCTAACACGTGGACTTGTTAAAAAGACTTTATCAATGCATGCATCAACACAATTAAAGAATTACTTAGTTAATATTCATACTTTTTTATCGCTTATGGTTCCCATAACCATAGTTGTGGATTTAGTTACTCATGCTTGGAAGAACACAATTCATATTTTTAGAAGAAGAATTCATGAGCTTATTACGTAATGAGTAGAAGAAAACCCGTAATCTCCATTAAAATTCAAAGAAAAATCTTTATATACCGAAATTTGGAAATCAAATTTCTAATGTTTGCAAGTTAATTCCCAAGAAAATACCAAAAATTAAAGTTAAACAATAGTGGCTAACCTCAAAAAATGAGGTTTACATACCCTATTTGTAGAAAAAACTTGTCCTAAAATTAAAGGAAACGAAATAAGGAAATAAACTGCTGGACGCGGCTTCGATCGATGAGACTGACCAACGAACCGTGGATTAACCTACGATCCGTATGTCCCTTTCATAGCTCAAGACTTGTTGACTTTTTCTCTGAAGTTAGAACCTTCAAATTTCAGACACAAACGCCGGACACGTGCAGTACGGACCATAGATTGACCTACAGTTCGTGGGTCCCCTATTGTGGCTCTACACTTAGAATTTTTCCTCATGCACTGGAACTCAAAATCTCTGAATCAATCGGCGGTTATGCAGGATGGATCGTGGGTCGACCTACAGTCCGTAAATCTCTTCTATAGTTCCACATTTGGTCAAATTTCCTTAAGGATCATTGCACGCCAGCCCAACGATGGATCGTGACTGGACCTATGATCCGTAGGTCACTTCCGTGGGTGGCCACTTTCTGCAGAATTTCAGTTGTCTTTCTCTCTCTACCTTGTCCAAGTCTATTTCCTGCAAATATAGCACAATAAACATTAGTTCTAATACAAAATGTCCCTAGAAATACACAACACTTAAGTAAAATGCATTAAAAATACTGTAAACTCCCGGTATATCAATAATTGAACACTAATTTCTCTTAATGGGTTATTATCAGTTGCTTTAAGTTGTTTAATATCAATGGGTAGGATGGCTTTTGAATATAATATCTACCTTTCATTTAGCTATCATGCTTCGAGTAAGTTCCTTCGAACCTCAACAAGCTTCACAATACAAAACAAACCAATTTCATAACTTAACCCACTTTATCAAGTTGAGTTGTAAAGACATAAGCTAATACAATTATCAATCATTTATTCTACTCAACGCAACTTTTGCAAGCAAACATCAAGAGCTAAGTCTAAAAATACATTTGCAATTTCAAATCATAGATTAAAACATGAATAATGATTGAACACATTTCAAAACAACATTAAATATAGAAATTAACAATACCCATAAGCTAATTATGTATTCAATTATAGAGTCACATTCCTAAGGAAATGGGGTTTAGCTTAACATAGCAAAAAGTAAGAAATTGTTACCAAAAAGATCATCCATTTGAAAGACGAAATCCCCAATGCTCAATGCCGAAATTAAAACTTGAACCTTAAATCCTCAGTAATAAAAGCTCAAAAACCTCTACAAGAGTATTCAATAATATCAATGTATGTAAACAAATCTTAAAACTATGTAAGACCCTTTTTTCTCTTTTTCAAAATTCAATATATATGTTTCCTAAACTTCAAAAAGCTTAAATACGAGAGCTCACTCTGTGAAGTTAGTCGGGATTCGTGAACGATTTGGCGATCCATCGACAGGCACCTCTTCTCACCTTTTGGCTTGACTTCTGCACCCATTTGTTCTGTTCATTTAGGCGAGTTGAGTCGAGCTCGCCTTTTCATTCGGTTTGTCACTAAAATGCTCTCTCGGTCGCCGAGTTAGCTTAGTTCATGAGCCAATTTGCTGGACTTTTTGGCGAGCTGAAGGCTCACTCGGCGAGTCACCGAGTGGCTTTCCCGAGCTCCTACCTTTTTTTTCTTCAGCTTTTTCCATATTTTTTGCTTCTTTTTGCATTGTAATATCATTACCTTGTTCTTAAGCCTTCATTGCTGTGCATGAAGAAACTAACATCAGCTATGAACACAAAATAGGCATTGAGGACACTAATTCATTCAATAACAAGCTCTAAATGAGTCAAAATTCCCGACTCATCAACACTCCCAACTAAACTTTTGTTTTTCCTCAAGTAAAACACATGATCAATCACGCCAACATGGATGTCTACAAATAGTGCTCCTTGAGACTCAACATGAAAGTGCAGACAAGGTTCAATCAAAATATTCAATGTTCAATTGTGCACTCAAAGTTGTCAACTGTAACTCGCCATCATCAATTAGAGTTCATGCTCACAAATACTCACTTCAAATGCAAATTCATGCTAAAAAAATTATTAGAGTTAAGAATAATTACATGCTCTCACAAGTCAATCAAGGATTACAAATAAGGAATTGAAATCAACTCACACACTCCCAATGAGAAAAACATGCATGATTCTACCCATTGGCTTACACGTATTTTCAAACCAACACATCACTTGGCTTATGCAAGATCAAAAAGGTCTTTCAAGGCTTGTAATTGTGATGAGGGTTAGGGCATGACCATTTCAGCTTAGTCACTCTACCTTCATAAAGCATGGCTCAAATTTCACTTCTTTTTTTTTCTTTCATTCTTTTCAATTTCACCACTCATCCTTGGCCTATAAATAGCACAAAAAATCTTTAGTATAGCTCATCAAATACCCTTTTTATTTCGACAATAATGTGCAATAGATACAAATTTATCATTTCTTTTCTTTCTCCTCTTTTCTTTTCCCATTTTTTATATGGAGAGGTTCCATCTTTTTCTTCACCACATGTTCCCAAAGACGAATTTCATGAACTTCTTGCTCGGCTTCTTTCCTCATTCTTACCACACCCCAACATAGGCTTTTTGCATAAGTTTGCTATTCAAACTAACCAATGCTTCACGGAGGTTAAAAGTGGAAAAGAGATGACAATTTCAACAACCTGTTTAAACATTTGTGTTCATGATTCATCCAAGAAAAATCTAGGCTCAAATGGTGCCAAACTAGGTTCACACACTCACAAGGTGGTCAAACAAAGGTATAGCAGTTAGGTTCACTCTCAAGAATTCATGCCTAAGATCATTTGCTTCATTCACCAATGCTAGTCAATTGGACCAAGGAGGAAAGTTCTAGGTATCATCATGCACACATTTCAAGTAAATCTCACCACACAAGGTATACAACACAATCATCGATAATGACTCTACAAGTTAAGCTCATGTTCTACGGTCATTGCAAGACTCAATTTGACAATTGATTAGTCATAATGAGATGCTAACAGTTCACAAGAGACTTATGCTACTCAAATTGCCTCATTGGATTAACACAACATATCGTTCATCAACAACACTATTCAAGTCATCGATATTGATTATTACCAACACTCAAATATGCAAGCGAACTGTACCAACATTCATACTCAAGAAATTGAGAGAGAGAAAAATCAATGAATCAACACCAAACATTCAGTACTAAGGCAACAAGGAGAAGTTTCAAATGAAAATAACAAAATATCCCAAAGATGACATAAAACTAAATACAACCAAAAGCGTAGGTAGTTAGATACCTTAACCCCACCAAAAAACCTAAGTAATATCAATGCAAAATAAAACTGAAAGTATCAATAATGAATGAAATAGAGAGAGAGAGAGAGTAAGGATCTCCCTTGCAAGCTAAGCCCGAGGTGAGCTTTGGGCCGCTGGAGTGGCCTCAACCTGGGCATTAGTGCCTTCTTATCTCCAACTTTGGAAGGCTCTACAATAATATCCTACGTGGGCTTAGACCCACTAGAACCAATCATCGATATGTTGCGAAGTAATGCCTCTATGGCCACCAGTAGAAAATCACCCTCCGAGTCCTCAAGACCCTCATACACTACTCTGAAGAGTCTCTAACTCCTCCGCATATGTCTCAAATGTGTCGGACTACCCATCCTCATCAACTGCATCAGCATCTGTGGTCACAATAGTCGAAGGATCTCAGAAGTAGTTGGAACTGTAGGCATTTCAAAAAAAGGCTCTTCAGGGATTTCTACACCGCCCCACACATCGATATGTTAGTTGATTTTCACTAATCCACATCCCGACGCAAACCAGTAATATCAGTATTTAGGGCTGTCAAATATATGTAGCTTCAGTCTGTCGTCTCACATACCTCAACCCGAACATTAAGGGCATCCAATTCTAACCCATGGGCAGTGATAAACTATCGTTGTTTCCTCAACTCCTCCTTAATGGGATCTAGTGCCGCAGCTATCGCTTGATCAATTATGGATGGAATAGCGGCCTCAACCCTAGAAGGTCTCACATTGAATAAAGAGCAGGTTGCTCATTTTGTTGATCATGGCCTAGGTCAAAGGGATACAGGAGACAAAAAAAGGGGCAGAAGTAGTAGATTATTAGGAGGCAGGTATACCTAATGACTCAATGGCCAGAGTAGGAGGTGTAGGGCCGGCCTCTATAAAATCCACATCGACAACCAGAGAGGTGTCTACCAGAGCTTTTTTTCTCTTCTAACCTTCATCATTCAAATATACTGCTTCAATATGATGAATATCACTAGGCGATGCAGGAGTCACCTCACTATATGTCTTCACCACAAAGGGCATACCCGCTCAACGACACAAGTCACTAATGAGACTTGGAAACGATAATGAGGTTTGATTTGTTTTGGCCCTCATAGTTGTCACACCCTATTTCGAACCAGTTGAAAAAGTTCACAACCTAATATGGTTATCACTCTGATTTTTTGAAAATTGTTTGTTTTAGAGTCGCCACCTAATTTTAAGGAAAACAATCGAAAAACTAATTTTTATATGTAAATATAAACTTTGTTTTGATTTGTGAAACCAGTGAGATTCTTAGTAAGAGTTTTGGTTACTCGAGGAGAAGGTATTAACCACCCCTCAAAGCCTATTCGAAGAGAGTCCTTATACTCAATTTAGGAAAAAATATTAGAAAAATTTATTGGCATAATCTCATTAATGACCCCAGGTATTGCATAATCTCATTTTTGTATGCCACTCGAATGTTTCCCCATCAATCTTTCAAAGTTTAGGGGACCTCAGTCATCATCCTGATATTAGGGAGGATTTGGTTGATTTGCATCTGAAAGGAAGAGTAAAGGGTATGATGAGTTTATTTGCTCCAAATCTGTTAAGTGTTTTTAGTTTAGATCATTCATATCAATTTCACACAAAATATATGTCGTCGAGTTTTAAAGAAGAAATTCATTGACATTTAGGTGGTTTCCTAAATGCAATGACAACGCCTTATATTGTCTTGCCTAAGGCTATGCAACATGACCTATTTCTAGAGTAGGATTTTTTCCTAGATGATTGAGAATGGGACTGAGTAATTGCGAGAAGGCACACCATTTTAATTGCACCAACTCTAGAACTAAGGAATCCAAAGAGAGTTTCAGAGGAGTGCAGAACACCCCTCGATAGAAAGTGCAAATGACAATGTAGGAAAAACAGTAACAAATAGTATTTCAGAAATAAATAAGGAACACAAGTTTGGATTTGACTTGCAAACTTTCGATCAAAGCAATGTATCATTTCAGCAAAGCAAATAATAAGCTAAAAATAAATAAGTAATCACAAATGTTATTCCTAAATTGAGTTTTTGTAAGGTTAAAACATAAGTAAGTCTGCAGCAGAGTCGCCAAGCTGTCGCACCCTATTTCGAACCAACTGAAATAGTTCACAACATAATATGGCTGCCACTCTGATTTTTTGATAATTGTTTTGTATTAGAATCGCTGCCTAATTTTAATGAAAACATTAGGAAAACCATTTTTATATGGAAATGTAAACTTTGTTTTGATTTGCAACACCAGTGAGATTCTAAGTAAGGGTTTTGGTTACTCGAGGGGAAGGTATTAAGCATCCCTCAGAGTCTATCTGTAGTCCTTAAACTCAATTTAGGAAAAAGAATTAGAAAAATTTATTGGTTATTTGCTTTAAAATTCATGATAAGTGAATTTCGTTAGTTTAAGAAAAAGAGTAAATTACAAAGTATGACATATATACGTCTATAGAAATAAATTTAATAGTAGTACGTTATCATGCAGTAAAATAAATAAATAAATACACTTGAAATGTATGACAATTTTATATGTAAAAAAAAAGATGTGTCTTATGTAAACTTATTCTAAACATATAAATGTTGAGTATAAAAGATATGAAAAATTTGTCCTTTTATTTACATATAGAATTAAGACTTAAAGAAAAATAAAATAAAATAAGATAATAGTCGGAATAAGTATATAATAGTATGTGTGGAAAACGAAGTTAAGTAAAATAATGATACTAAATGTCAAGATATTATATAAAGTTTATGATTTTAAATAGATTTATTATACAGTATAGTATCTACATGCAGGTTGTTTTAAAGCATACGAACATTTATTATTTTTATTACATGTATGGACAAATTGACCATAGATTATATGTAGTAAAATAATATGTATATGAAAGCGTAGGGATTTATAAATTACATTAAAAAAATAAACAAATACCATTTGTGAAAAAGATAGTAGATATGAGGGAAATAATATAAAGTATAACAAAATAATAGGTTATGTGTAGAGAAAACTAAAATATAAAAATAGAGAATTTATACCTTCATGTGGATGTAATATATATATATATATATATATATATATGTACCTTGTATTTTGAATCTGCTGGCATATCTAAAATCTTGAAATAGCATGTTAAGAGATTAAAATATTTTAGTAGTATTTGATTTGAAAGATAACAATAATGACAAATATAATTTTTATTAAGGAGATGATTTAAAAAAATATAAAATAAGCCTAGTTATTGGTGTCCATCCCCAAATCATTATTCTTCTACCTTTAGTTTTAAAGGGTCTAAAAATTGCCTAATTATGTCAAAGATGAAGAATTAAGAGATCTAAATATTGGACTAAATAATGGTAGGGTTAACTCTTATTAATAGTCTACTTAACTCATGCAATTCTAGGTAAGAGATCCTAATTATCCTAAGGGAGAGAGATTGAATGCTTTCTTTTAAAAAAACAGATTTATTAAAAATAGTTAACTGATCACAATTAGATTAATTAACAGAGAACTTCTGAAAAAGGTTTCAGAGAAAATATTAGCGTCCCTTTTATCAGAATATAAATTAGCCTCAAAAGAAAGGGATAATGTGTAAGATTTTATAAAATGCTAACTATAAAAATCTCAAGAATGAAACAATGTCTACTATAATCTTAGAGAGAATGAGTAAAAATTATTATTTCATAACGAGCCAAAAGGCTTGAAAAATGGATATAATTTACTGGGTAAAAAGTGTTTCATGATTAACTAACTTAAGGCTTTGGGGGGGGGGGGGGGGGGGGGGGGGTTTGAAAGTTGTGTTCTATCATCTAATCTATCCATTCTAGAGTTCAAAATAAAGTTGTGCTCTACTTTAAAACATAAACACTTCTACGTACTAAATTCCTACACTTGCAAAGTTTTAAGAAAAATGTGCTTTCTTGCACTCAAAATATGCATTTTTAATGTTTAAATTGTTACCCCTTAAGGCTCTCAAAATCTGCCCCCTTTTTTAAGCTCAAAAATCTGCACTTTTAAACCACCAAAATCTGCACTTTAGGCTACCATTGTTCTTAGTTGATTCGTACAAAACCAAAATATAAGCGAAATACTTATGTGTAAAATGTTAGTCAAAAGATAACAACACATATGATATAAAGAACGTGCAAACTTTGAAGTGAGAAGGAAACATTGGACACTATAGATGCAAAAATGGGCAGCGAGACACGAGCTTATGTGGCTGTTAGTCGCTTCTCTGATTTGGGCAGAGGGGGGAGTCATATACTAACTCAAACGTGCTCCCGAGTGTACATGTTAAATAAAGAAAAGAAGAAACTTAGCAAATGGATTTTAGATTTATCAGAAGGCATAAAAATAAGTATTATGTAGTTATAGGCATACTGGGAAATATACTCAACAACAACAACAACATGATACTATCTTGGTAGATCCGTGATGACATTTAAGCAATTAGTATACCAAACATTAATCAGTTTAGGGAGTTTCTGATCGGCTTTAAGATACCTTTCAAGCAAGCCTACAGAAACAGTTGGATGGCGATATCGATGTGCAGTTTTACAATGATTCCACAATTTGTTGCTGATTATGCTTAAAAATTAATTTCATACTTCATGTAACTTATTCAAACTAATACGCAGTCAGGGACTGGTTGAGTATATGTACATAATAGGCTTTGATCAACCTCGACCGTAAAAGATTAGAATTAACCAATTAGCACGTCGTAACAGATAGCGGCTAAAATATTTTGTCAAAGCTGTAGTGTTACTGCTCTGATTATATCTAAGAGCAGCAGAACCCAGTTCACAAGCATTTTTTTAGAGAGACATGAAAAGATTAACGAAAGTGCAATTCCATACTCGTGTGAAGTAAGAGTTCTCATGGGGAACAAAATGTACTACAGCACCACTATGACGTAAAATTAAACATCAGAAACCGAAAAATAGAACACCAAACAATATGTGCATTCAATTTACTCATAGAACTAGAATGAACTACATCACCAGTCTATAAAATTTCTCCCCATCCAACATATACTCTAATCATATTCAAAGTATTCCAGCTGTCGAACGTGTGTATAAGCCATCAATCTACCTCTTTACATGAGATTTAAGGAGGGAGTTCTTAAAAACATACCATGAATGATATTCATTTAGGTGAAGCTAGTACCCTCCAAGAATGAAAGTTCATTTGGGAAATCATAAGTCGATAAGTAAAATAATTCGAAGCTCACAAATTCTAGAAAAAAAAATGCAAATGCCCAACCTGATCGTCCAAATGCTCAAGAGAACATGATTTAGAATAGGATATCATAGTAACACAAAGTATAAATGACAAGAATGTTAAACCAAGTGACTACGAATTCGGAACAACTAAGAGGATAAGATCTTAAAGTTAAAACGACAAACATCAGTCTTTGAACCAACAATAACTACAAAGAGAGGGAGAGACGTTCATAATTAAACTATGACTTTTCAGAACTAGATTAGGAAACATTGCAGTCAGGAAGCTTAAACCAGATTAACATTCTCAGCGATACACATCCAAACTCATATTCAAGTCAAAGAAAGCATAGGAGAGACATATATCATTGTAAAACGGAAACTTAACTATATTAGAGTACAGAATAAAATAAAATCTGAACAAACAAATTAAGCCCCTGAATCGAAATTGTCAAAAGAAAATCAACCCAAATGACCAACTAAAGATCAAAATAAATAAGAGTGAGGTAGTGTACCTTTTCGGGAGAAGCAAACTAGGGGTTTTCTTGTCAACGTCGAAACTCAAACTCAACATAGGAACTTGAACTCGAGATCGATTAAGAACAAGAGAAAAAAGAAAAAAAGAGATGAAGTCATTTTGAAATTTAGAGCTTGTAGTAAATAAATCAGTTCTACAATGGGTTCTTGGATTTTCTCTCGACTTTGCTTGATTCTCGGATTTCTGGATTGTTGCTGGATGATCTTGATGAGAACCAAGTGGTCCTTTTATAGTCAAATTGGGCTCAAAGAATTCAAAATTTGATTTCTTGGAAAAGCGAATCTCAGAGGAAACAGAAAAAGAAATGATGATGGAGAAGAAAATCTCTTGGAAAATCCTACTTTTCGGATTGATACGAAAGGGGTGAGTGATAGATGGGGCATAAAGAAAAGAACCACCGGAAATTGACATTTTTCTGGCGGCCCAGAGCCGTTGTCTAACAGAGGTGATGGGAGAGGACGTATTATTGTACCGTCGATGCCGCTTGCTGCAGCTTTTCCGGGTTTGCCGGATTGATGCGACCGGCCGATGTTCTTCGCCAGGAAGAAGATGCAAAAAGGGGATGTGAGGGGGCAGACGCGTTTTCTGGATAAGGTGAAGAGTGAAGGGACGCAGTCATGGGAAAAGATAAGTTTAAGATGCTTTCTTCTTTCTGGGAAGGAGAAGGTTGACGTAATCTGGAAACAGGAATATCGGGCGGTCGTAGGAGTATATTGAACCCTTATTTAATTTCAGTCTTCCGATCGTTTGAACCGACGATTAATAAGAAGAGTTTTTTAAAAATTATATATATATATATATAATAGTAAAATGTTGAATTAATTAAGCCTGTTAGATTAGATCGTAGGGCCGAGATTGAAGCTAAAAGAAGCACAATTTATGTGCTTCCTACGTGGCACGTGTGGATTGGCTGAATTAGAATGATTTGGATTGCCAAATTATTTTCAAATTAAATCCATATGAATTATAATTTCTTCTTTATTAAATAGCCATAATTACTAAATTAACAATAATTATTTTACAAGATTAGCTTATTTGATAAAATTGGTCATCCTAAAAACTAAAAATTGATATAAGTTAGTAACTCATTAATTAATTAAGCTTCCCAATTAAAAAATGTACGAAAAATATTCATCACAATAATAGATATTGTATTTAATTATAAAAATCGAGTTAACCCTTAAGAACAGTATATATTTGACGTAAAATTTAAAAACGAGAAAGTAAATAGAAATATATATATATATATATATATATAAAGTGATTTAAATATTAAATAAAATTAAGGTAAATAAATATGATGTGGTTGAGAAATAAAGCGTTTTGTGAATTCAATTGTAAAATCCTACTCAGTACTCCCTCTTCCTATTCCCTTATCTAGTGTAGTAGTTTGTTGTTACTAAATCTATGTAATTTCTCCCAAAATTACTTTTTTTTCTTTCTCTGTTCATCTCTTTTCCTTAGCTTATGTTCTTAGCAACTTTTTCTTTAACCAAATTCCGGGATACACAATCCTTCGATTCCCTGACTGTGGCGAACTTTCAACTTCCCTAGGTATTTACAAGTTAATCCATCGTTGCTACTAAGAGGGTAAGGAACTAACAATTTATTAAGAGAAAATAATAACTATAAATATTATGAACAGTACATATATTAACATCATAACATATATAAACATAAACTGGGAGAAAATACCAAGATCTAGAAACACATATAACTGCTTACATGATAGTGGTCGGAGATAGGTTTCCCTTTCGGGAGTCCCCGAGTGACCTTGCAAACACTTGCTAAAATAAGCATTCACACTCTTTTTTACAAACAAACTCACTTCACTCTTTTTTTTTTTTCAAAGGAAGGGAAATATGTAAAGCTTCCAACTCGTAAACTATTTTCTATTATGCTCTGCTTATTCTTCTCTCTACTTTATACTCTTCTTCTTGCAAATGGTCTCATATTTATAGGTGAGGAAGGATTTCCACGAATTTGAAACTTCGGATTTCAAATATTGAATAATCTTTCTTTGCATGCTGAGTGCTCTTTGGGCCCCATCGTCACATGGCCTTTGAAAGACTTTTTCAAAATAATTGTCCGCTTTTGAGTAGTGGTATCCTCTTTATTGTCTGAGTAATGGCTTATTACGTCATTTCTTACGTATCCTGTTTTGTTTTTTCTTCTTGATCGTCATGGCTTACGTGTTTCTTACATGTCTAAATTGTGCAATGCGATAGAGTCAAAACTCATCCCTGAGTCGTCGTCCTCGTTTGGGTCTTGAGAAAATTGTTTTAGCGACGGGTTGTATTCGTTACTTTCTGAATTTTCAGTGTCAGTGTCTGCAGTTTCTAGTTCTGCGTTTGGATATTCTCTTATAACTTCTTTAGTCTTTTCACAGAGTAACTAGTGGAGAGAACTTTGTATCATTTGTTCTATTTTTTTTGTCTTTTTTTCTTTTTAGCAGGAATCCTTTAGTCTTCTTTCCTTTTTCTATAGTCTTGGTTGTATTGAAACTGTCTAGTAAAATTCTCATACTTTTTAGCAAAGTGTCAGCCATCAATGAATTTGATGAGTCTTTACCTGCTATCGTTTGAACGGGACTAGCCGTACCATTAGCCGATACAGTGACTTTTTCTACATTCTTTGAGAAATGTACACCCATCTTATCCATTATATAATGAGATGGAGAACTCTTTTGCTCTTTTGGGTGGTCTTCGATTTGTAGTGGTATAGTCTAAGTGATTTCAAAATGTAAAATCTTTGTCCTTTCCTGTAGGAGGTGGATATGTTGTGTCATTTTTCTTTTTCTTTTTCAAGTCTTTCAATGGTTTGGTTTTGTCTTTTGAAATCTTCTGTCATGGAAGAGTAGTGGTCACGAAATATGATCTTGTTTGTGTCTTTTCGGATGCTATATTATAAGGAAGGGCTTGCAGTTTGTCTCAAAGCTGGGCTTAAATAATAATTTGGCCCTAGATTTCCTTCTGCATAGTCCAAAGCTTCATTTAGATCGTTGACCCCTTTGAAGAGGGGAGTGGAGAAGTCTTTTATTGAATCTATTACCTCAATCCATGTCTGAATGATTCCGACTAGTCTTCCCTGAACTACCACATAGAATTTGAATTTCTTATCTTCATTTTTCTCTGTGAAATAATGGCTTAATGAATTTAGTATGGAAATGAAGTAGCTATTGTCTCGTGAAATCTTATTGTATGCTATCCATATATTATCTATCAAGCATCTTTGGGGTCTGTCTATCTTTATCTCTAGCTTCACTCTAAAACTTAAGTTAGATGGGGGATAAAATATTAAGTTTTGTCTTTCAAAATGCAGTCTTTCAATGCTTGGAGTATTTTGTCTTGTTTCTTCTAGTCTTGTCTTGGGTCGGAACAAGGTGTTCCCCAATAGAGTTTGTAGATATAAATCTTTGTTTCTTTGATTAGTAGTGTTGCTTGAGCTGGAGGCTCTGGTTTTGTCTTTTCCTGTACTCATGCTGAAAATAAATAGTTAGTTTTCATAAGTCTGCTAAGTTGGTCTGCTAAAGAATTATCTTTTCCTTTTATATGTTCTAGAGATATATTGTATATTGACGTGGCGTCTAAAAAGTTTTAACCATCTTCTTTTACTACTACTTTTTCCATGTATTTTTTGATGAAATTTTACAATGGCTTCGCAATCAGTTCTTACTAAAATTTCTTTTTTATTGATAATATATAATTTAAAACTATTTAGACCGTATATTACTGCTAATATTTATGTGTCTATACTACTCATGTTCCCTTTTTCTTTATATTTTCTGGTTTGGTAGTCGCAGATTTTTTCGTCTTTTTTGTCTCCATATTTATTTTTCTTTGTTTTTAATACTGCTCCACATCCTTCTAGACTTCCGTCGGTTTCTACTATTGGATAGTCGGTTTCTAATGGGAGAGATAAGTCTGGTATATTTTTAACCATTTGTTTGAGTTTTTGTACTAACTTTATGTCTTCTGTATTTAATGATTTTTGTCCATGAGTTCCCGTTTTTGAATATAAAGGTCCTGCTATCTTTCCTAGGTCTTTTATAAAATTTCTTGCATAATTTAAAATTCCTAAAAATTTTTGTAAATAGTTAGTTTTGTCTAGTTTGTCTAGCATGTCTAGGACTTTTTTAGCTATATGAGGTTGTAATTTTATTCTTCCATCTCCAATTTCTACTCCTAAGAAGTTTATTAGGTTTTTACATAGATCCATCTTTTTCTTACTAACTATGATTCCTTTGTCTACAAATAGCTTAAACACTGTTTGTAAGTGTCCTAGATGTTGTTTAGTATTATTACTTAATACTATAATATCGTTTACATACACTAGAATAAAATTTTTATAGTCTCTAAAAATATTTTCCATTTTTCTTTGAAAAATTGGGGGGCTATTTTTAATCCAAATGGCATTACTAACCATTCGAAATGTCTCTCTAGGCAAGTGAAAGCAGTCTATTCTATACTATCTTCATGTATTTTTACTTGCCAGTATCCGGACTTGCAATTGAATTTACTAAAAAAATTTCTTCCCTATATTCTATTTATTAGTTCTGTTTTATCTGGTAGTTTATACCCGTCCATTCGGTTGTTATCATTAAGTCTTTTGTAATTTATAACCATTTTAGCTTTTCCTCTTATTGTTTTGCTATGATTTCTTACCATGAATGTTGCCGACCTATGTCTTGATGTTGATCTTTTAATTACCCCTAACCTTAGTAATTCTTTTATTTGGTCTTCAAATTCTTTCAGGTATTCATTTGTAGATTCTATAGAGGCTGGTTTCATCATGTATTCTGGGTTAATTATGTCTAGTCTGCATCTTATATGATTGGCATCCCATGCCTTAGGGGTCTTTCCCTGATTATTTTTAGTTTTTCTAGGAGTTGAATTACTTCTTCCAAATCCTTTTGATCTTTTATTATTCCTATGTATTGTAACCCTTTTTTAAGTTGTAACTCTTTTCGACTTCATCCATATCTAAAATGCTAAATTCTAATAATTCAATTTCTTCTCTTTCGTTTGTAACATGTATTTTAGTGCAAGATCATTCTTTCCCTTTTTCGCATTTTGAAGTATTTGATTTAGGCTCATCGGTGTCTATGAGATACCTAGATCTTGTTGGAATAGATTCTATTGTTATTGTTGTCTATGTAATATTTTTAGAGAATATTACTCCATCTCTAGTAAGGAGACAACTGCCATTATTATGTAGTAAAAAAATCCAATCCTAAAACAAAATCTACCCTAATATTTAAATCTCTTACCCAAATTTTTTCTAACTTATAAGTGGGTTTATAAAAGTCTGTACATGTGTTTAAAAAACTTATTTTTGCATTACTGACGTAATGCTTATATATGTTAGAAGAACCATCCATTTGCATGGGGCTTTGTGGCTCTGGAAAATCTTTTATTACTTCTAGAGGCAAGATACACCTATTTATTATACTTTTTGTACATTCTGAGTCTACTAGAGCGAGGGTCTCTATCTCGTAATTCTGAATTTTTATTCTTGTTAGAATTTTTATGGTATTAATTTTTTTGTCTTCGTTAAAAATTAATCCTTCAAATGACTTGTAATCTTCCTTTTCATATAGAAGTTCTACTTCTGATTCTAACATTTTATGGTCAATTTGGCTAGTGTCTTCCACGCCTTTCCCTTTTTCTAATGCTACGTCTTTTACCTTTTCTATTTTACTTACTCTTTCTTCTAGACTTTCTATTCTATCCTCTAATGCCTTTAGCGTTTTTTCTTCTGTAATAACTTGCTAGTCTTTGATCTTAATATTAAGTATGTTGTCGATGCACCGAATGCGTCCTTCTATATAACAGTTCATACATTTTGCTCTTCTGTCTTTACTTGAATATCCTGTGCAATTAAAGCATCATTAGCTATGTAATCCTTTCCCTTTGCAGAATTGGTGGTCACATTGTATATTAACAAAGGTATAATCTTTTAAGTTATTTAAATCTAACTTTTCTAATCCTATCTCGTTTATTAATGTTTCTTCTTTTGAATCAGATGAATTTTGTCTTCCTTCTTCTAAGGCATCTATGCTTGTTACTGAATATATACTTTTATTATCTAACATATATTCGTCTACATATATCAGGGTTTCTTGGAAGTCCTCTATAAGCTGAGCATTTCTTGTTCTATTGTTGTTTCTTCCTGGACAAGTATTGGCCAAGTGTTCTTCAAGCTAGTCTATTTTTATAAATTCTATTGTTATTATGTTTTCTTACATGTTTTTCCTTATTTAGGTAAGGCTTTCTTGTCGTTGATTTTCTTAAATAATATTTTTTCTTAGGTTTGTACTCTTGGGTATTTTGGTGTGTCTTCGTGTATTTTATTTGTAGTTTACTTTGATCGTAACTTTGTGTTGTATATATATTTTTACAGAATCCAGTCTCGTTTTGTTTCAACTGTTTTTGTATTTGTATATTTGTACATCTTTCTTGTAATACCTCCATTATGTGCTGTACTTTATGCCCTATGAACCAATTTGCATTTGGATTTTGCATTACTCCTTCTCATTTTATTCCATCTTTCTTCTATCTCTCTTCCTAGGGCTCCAAGGAGCTTATTAAAAAGTTTCTTTCCTAAACTTTGGTCAAACGCGTTACCGCTTATGGCACAGTAATAAAAATAGTCCTTTAGGAAGTTCTTTATATGACACCAATTATTTATGCTAAGTTGTTCTAATTTTATTAACGCATTCTTTTGTAATACTACTAATCCACTATTTGGATCTTCTCCTGTTATTAGGCTGTGTATTTTATTAGTAAAGTTATATGGGTTTGGTCCCATGTTTACTAATTCTTGGAATTCTTAAGGGTAAGATAATTTGTATGCTTCACATACTCCTTTAATTGATTCTCCAAAAACGGTCTCCATATACCTATACATGGTTTCTGCATTTGTTTCACTATAATGGTGTATATAGTCTGCTGCTACTATTCCTTTCCATACGTCTATTACTGAATTCCATAATTGAGGGTCATGTGCTGCTATATTCAGTATTTTTCCTCTATCTCCCCCGTCTTGTAGTTTGATAGGAGCTTCTATTGGCATTCTTATTCCTATTGGTCTAACCATTTTTGGTTCTGTAGCTGGGTCTTGTCTAAACACCCTATGCCTTGGTAAATTACCTATGGTATATTCTACCAGTGGTACATGTGTAATTTTTTTGGAAGGGACTTGAATTAGTTAAGGCAGTTTCCATAAATTCTTTTAAGCTGCGAGTTGTTTCGTCATCACTTTCACTTTCGTCTTCTTTTTGTCTGTATCAATAATTGTTTGTTCTAACTCTGCATTTTTTAAAGTGTTTTCTACTAGAGAAAATTCTATTCCTCTTAGTTTACAACCTTTACATCTGAAGATTATTGTTTTATCTAATTTGTGTATCTTTTTGGCTTTTTCTATAGACTTATCTACTTCATAGTCATTTTCTTCTATGTTTTGGACATTTATCCCTTCCATGTTTATGGTTGTTTCGTTATCTTCTAGGTGTTCATCTATTTCTTTTTGGTTGAATATTTATAGTCTGTGAATCTGATTGAGGTTTGCCCTTTGTTGTTAGTATATGTAAGGTGATCATTGGGTCTTAATACCTCATTTTTATAGAATTTCTCTAAATTTCATTCCCTACCAACATATTCTTCGGAACTTACTTTTAAGGGTTTCATTAGTTGTATTCCCTTAACTGCATCGTCTATTTTCATTTTAAACTTTGAACTACTGCTATTGGCTACTTTTCCTATGAAACCTACGCATACTAGCAAATTATTTCCGCAGTTCATTTCTTCGTAACCTTTAGTTTGAATTCCTATTTTTATGTATTTACCAAATTCATTTGAATTTATCATAAAGTCTGGACTACAGTAAAATATTCCTCCATTATTGGTCATATCTACTTCTGTTAAACCTATTATATATCTTTTTGATTCTAACCATCTATCATCATATAAAGTAATTAGTACTTTAGTTCCTAGATTTTTTCTAGTTAATCCTTTCAATCCAGTTACTACTAATCCCATATGCATGAGTTTCATTCTTCTTTTTAGTATTTCTTTCATTGAGTCTTTGCTAATCAGACTTATACTTTCACTATTATTTTCTGATATATATATAAGAAACAAATTTTGAAATAAAATTTGTCGAATAAGATTAAAACTATATTTTAAAAATCTTTTTTTTCATATTCCTACAAAAGTTTGTAACATATATATATATATATATATATATATATATATATATATATATATGTTAGGTGTCAACAATAGCCATCTTTTGTGCAATGATGGACCTAAGATTTAGCCGCTCATAATTGATGATACATCCTAAAAGTGCAGCTTTTGGATGTTGGATGATGAACTCATTCTAAGATTGCATCAAAGTGATGCTTATAAACCCGAACTTGTACCGCACTGCGATGTTCAGGTCCTTCTTATCAATAACTACCCCTGCTTCGATCCATGGGGGCGTGGCATCACACATCAGTGGGGCAAGCCACCCCTTCAAATCATCTAGAGTGTATGGTTTGATCTTTTTGGCCAAAGAGTACCGAGTCTGTGTCGTGCAGTTGATGAGTCAACAATTTGGACTCATTTAGGGTTTTATTTGGATAAATTGAGTGTCCTCAAATGCTTATGTTGTGCCAATAAGTGATGTAAAATCCTTCATTTCCAGGCATTTGGATTGAAGAACAAAATATGGACACTAATGAGAAAAACGAACGAAGCGAGCTAAACCAATGAAGAAATGATTGCTTGTTGATCGCCAATGTCACTCGGCGATTCGCCAATGTCACTTAGCGATTCGCCAAGTTGTCAGTATACCGCCTAAAGTTACAGAATGATGGAGCTGAATTGGTGGTAACCTCAACGAGTAGCAGTTCCATTCAGCGTGTCACCGATCGCTTCGGTGAGGGACGACTAGGTCGCCAAAAGTGCTGATGGGCGAGTTGAAAGGAGAAAGGGTGATTTGCGGAATAATTCGACGATCCCAATATGGATCGCCTAAAATTATAATTGCTGGACCAAGAAGAAATGAAAAATGAAGGCACGAGGAAGGACAATCGGCGAGTCACCAAACTGTTGGTGAAGCGACTTACCTCGCTGATTGGTCTTAAACAGATACATATCAAACTTATTTAAATTGATTTTTTCTAGAGAGAGAAAGCATTCTGAAATGTGAAGAACAAAAGATTGAGAGAATGACCACTGCTAGAGGCGGTTTCCTAGTTATTTTACCAAGACTTTCTTGGAAATTTTGTAAGAGAGAAGAGTTTTAGTTCATTTTAACTTTCAATTTTCATTTGAACCCAGTTATGGAAGACATGATGGATGTTGATTTTCTTCTTTTACTATGATTAGCTAAAACCCTCTTCTTGGAGTTTTGACTATGTGACCAATTATTGAGTTTTACTAATTGGGTGTCATTGATGTGCAAATAATGGTGTTAATTTGAAGTGGGTCTGATTTGCTGCTACATTTTGACGTCGTCTTGCAAGATTCGTGTATCAAGTTGAGTGTTTTGTGCTTGCTCGAGAGAGAAGTGAAGAGCCAAAGTCGCAAGTTCAACATCCTTAGTAGTGGGTCTCTATGATTTCAGCTTGAAAGAGTGAAACATGAAATCTATCCTTTGTATCTAGTTCGAGAGATTGGATTTGATGAGGACAAGGACTTGGCATATTCCACCTAGTGTTGAAGTTCGAGAGAATTTGACAAAGATAAGATAATTGTTCGAGAGAAATTGCTTTACATATAGTCCTACCTACTCACAACAGTTTATCCCATTGTGAGCATCAATGTTCATCCACTAAGTTAAATCAATAATTGGTTTGTCAATTCCCCAAGTGTTACCTCACTATTTGATCATTTCGTATTAAGTGTTGAATTAGATTGATAATTATAACCTGAAATTTGAAGTTTAAACCAAAAAGGTATAGTAAGTGTTCACTTGAAGAGTTTTTTGTCATACTTCTATAATTGAATCGAAGGAAAAGCTACTCTCAGTGGGATCGTTGACACTTAGTATTGGATGAAGTGTCTTTGAAACGATAATCAAAATGGCGCCACTACCAGGGAATGGCGTTACTTAGAATTCTTTGATTGGAGATTTTGATTTGTGAATTTGTTGGCTTAGGCTACATTGTGTAGTGTTGGTTGGGCTACATAGAAGTAAAAATGAGTGAAGAAGAGATCAGGATGGCATCGAACATAGAAATAGTGTTTACAACCCATCTTATACAGGTCAAATGGGTGAAATTTGCATACCAAGCTGATAGCAATGAAATATTTAAAGTCACTAGCACAACTCTTCACCTCCTCCAAATGAGGGGACTCTATGGAGGGCTAGAGCACGAAGACCCACATGAGTATGTAAGAAATTTTACAAAGGTGTGCAGCCCGTTTTCATTCAAGAATGTATCACAAGAGTTAATTTGGATTCAGTTATTTCCACTATCCTTAACGGGGGAGGCTAGCAAGTGGTTAGCCGAGTTACCAAACAATTCCATCACATCATGGGAAGAGCTGATTATAGCATTCAATACAAGGTTCTTTCCTCCATCAAGGGTGATGAAACTTAGAGACGATATTTAAGCTTTCAAGAAATGGGAGGGGGAACCTATTCATGAAACGTGTGTGAGGTTTAAGAAACTATTACTTAAATGCCCAACTCATGGGCTACCAAATGATTTAATACTCCAATATTTTTACCGGAGTCTTGATTCAGTTAATAAAGGGGTGGCTGATCAATTGGTACGAGGGGGAATAATGTTACAATCCTTTGAGGCGGCTTCATTTCTTCTTGACGACATGATGAAAATAAATCAAGCTTGGTACACTTATGAGGATCAAGTCTCTCCTTTTTTTCTTAGAATGACTCAAGAACAACTTGATAAGGAAAGATGAAGGGATCAAACATCAAGAAAATGTTGACCCAAATGGAGCTTTTACAAGAGCATATATGAAGAATTTGGAAAAACCAAAGGGGACAATTGGAGTATTTAGAGTTAAGGAGGGTTCTTCCTTAGGTTATTCAAAGTCGAGGGAGAATCAAGTTTGGAACTCCAAGAGATACGGGGAGAATTTCCACCCACGCTATTTATAGCGAGGTGCGAATCAAGGTTGGAACTATCACAAGGGGGAAGAGCAAAGGATATACTATCAAGATTGGGCTGAGAAAGTGATTATTGGAGAAAGGAAGATGACCATGAAGAGAGCCACACTCACTCGAGTGAGATCCCAAAATAAAAAAGGAGTGCAAGTAGTCCCCAGAAGAATGATTTGTTGTCACACATACTTTATAAAGTTGAAGGTTCGGATGATTTGTTGAAAGGGATGAAAGATGACTTTTCATCATTGAACAATATAGTGAATTCTCATGCAGATACAATTAAGATACTTGAAGTTCCGTTGAGTTTACTTTCAGCACAATTGAAACCAAAGATGACAATAGAAGATGACGATAGAGGGCTGGCTGTGGTAACTCGTAGTGGAAAGGTCGCAATAGGTAATGTGACGGGCAATGAAGAAGCTCTAACACATGAAGAAGCTAAAGGCATGGAGGAAGAAGAGTGACGTATCCATCAAAGCATTGCCAAAGAACCACAGAGAGAAATGAAGTAACACATTCCAATCCCAAAAGTTATGCAACCTTTACCCAAAATATCTCCCCTATTTCCCTAACATCTAAAGAAGAAAAATGAGGATGAAAAATTAAAGAAGTTTTTATCGGTGTTCAAGACATTATCAATTAATCTCCCCCTTGTTGAAGCATTGTTGGAAATGCCAGGTTATGCCAAGTTTATGAAGGTGTTAGTCACAAAGAAAAGTAGCTTAGATTTTGAGACAATTGAAGTCTCTCATAGTTATAGTGCAATTATGACTAAGGAGCTGATCAAAAAGAGAGAAGATCTCGGATCGTTTACCATCCCTTTCACTATTGGCATGCTCCAATTTGCTAATGCCCTATGAGATTTAGGAGCAAGCATCACCCTAATGCCATATGCGATCTATACATAACTTGGGTTGGGGGAACCGAAAGCCACAACAATGATACTCTTGATGGCTGACCAATCAATTAAACATCCTGTAGGGATACTATATGACATCTTGGTAAAGGTTGAATGATTCATTTTCCCGGCTAATTTTTTAATTCTCGATTGTGAAATAGATGCTGAAATTTATCATTTTGGGAAGACCATTCTTAGCAACTGGGAGAGCATTGGTGGATGTTGAAAGTGGAGAATTGAAGTTTCGGGTGAATGAAGATGAAGTGGCCTTCAATGTTTTTAAGTCAATGATACACCCAAGTGATATTCACATACTCTCCACTGTCAATGTTATTGATGAGGCGGTGGCTAGTGTGAACCATTTGATGTGTATCACTGAACCACTTGAAGCTACTCTTGCTAACTTTGATGAATTCAAAATTCAAGGCTATCAAGAGGTAGTAGCTGCTCTTTTAGGTTTTGGCGGGGGGGCGGGGGGGCGGGGGGGAGTATTCAAAGACTCCATTGAAGTTGGATATTGATCTAAAGAATCTAGAGAGTCCTCGCGCAATGCCATCAATAAAAGAACCACCAAATTTGGAGTTGAAAGTACATCCCTTCCATCTCCGATATGCCTTCTTGGGGGAAAACAACACCTTAACGATAATCATTGCAGCTGACTTGCTTGAATGGAAGATAAAATATCTCCTTGAGGTGTTGAGAAGGCATATCAAAGCTATTGGTTGGACAATCGCTGACATAGTAGGCATTCCTCCCAGTATTTGCACTCACAAAATTCAACTTGATAGTGAGTGTAAATCGAGCGTTGAACATCAGTGGAGATTGAACCCACCAATGCAAGAGGTAGTGAAAAAAGAGATAATAAAATGGTTGGACACAGGTGTGATCTACCCTATTGTGGATAGCAAATGGGTATGCCCGATACAATGTGTACCGAAAAAAGGGAAGTATCATAGTGGTCCCAAATGAAAAGGGGGAGCTTGTATCTATGAGACCGGTGACCGGATGGAGAGTATGCATGGATTACCGAAAGTTAAATTCGTAGACTGAAAAATATCACTTCCCCATGCCTTTCATGGATAAAATGCTTGCTCAACTCTTAGAGAGAGGTTGGTATTGTTTCTTGGATGGGTGTTCTGGTTACAACCAAATCTCCATTGTTGCAGAAGACCAAGAGAAAACCACTTTCGCATGCCCTTATGGGACTTTTGCCTTTAAAAGGATGCCATTCAGGTTATGCAATGCTCCGGCAACATTCCAATGTTGCATGCTATCAAATTTTGTTGACATAGTGAAGGATTCAATGGATGTATTTATGGATGACTTCTCGGTTGTGGGTGACACCTTTGAGGCGTGTTTAGATCACTTAGGACAAGTTCTCCAAAGATGCATGGAGACAAACTATAACAACCCACTCATAATTTGCTACCACTTAAAGGATAAAACTAATTTAATACCTGCGACATTTAAAAGAGATTAACAAAGGGCATATTTATTTTAGTCTAGTAGAGGAATTAGGTTCACAGAAAAAAAATTGTTAAAGAAGTGAAACCTACCCATTTACACATTAATTTGATGCCAAACTGAAACTGCGCAACATTTTATCTTATGGTGGATATTACCAACTTTTGAGTACAAACCTTTGCCAGTTCACGCTTCACATAAACATTCAAACAAATAGTAAATTTAGTATATTACAAGACTTGGATTTACACACCCCAAAAAGAAAAAAACATATAGCCATACTTATATTACAACCCATGGTGACATAATCAAATTAGCCCTCAAAATTTCAAGTAAATGTACAACATATAGATCATGTACAAGTCCCAAGATTTATGCAAACTATAGATGCCTATATGCAAATGTGATCTTCCCATAAAGCTCGCAAAAACTCCGCCTCCAATGGATAGCTTCAAGTATCCCCTCGAACGTTCCCTACGATAGATACAACTATCGCTAAGGATAAACTTAGTGGTGTAAAAACTTATGTGTGGAGCCGCTAGATTCACCAAGTTACCTTTCAAAATTCATGGACAACACAATTGAAACATAACAAATAAATCAAGTAAACAATATATTAAGAGTATGAAGTTCTATATTTAAAGATCCAAATGTCCAGAACGCTCATACCACCATTTCCCAAGAGATCCAACACTAAGGCTTGCCCAATATATACATCATACTGTCACACCCATAATCAAGTATCGAGAAGGACCGAAGCCCTGTATCAAGAAGGACCGAAGCCCTGTATCAAGAAGGGTCAAAGCCCAATAATAATGAGAATTAAGAACCATATTAAAAATGGCTTCCTAGTGCTACTTAAACTAGACAACTTCCATACTTAGGACGAACCAAAAATCCAGAGTCAAGATGGCAAATAATTCGAATCAATAGGCATGCCAATAGTAACAAAGTCACAGCCACAAGAAGGACTAAGTCCCAACAAGAATGCCAAGTGATCAAGCAATCCGTACAAGTGGGCGAGTTACAGAAGTGTCTTGAAAGTCTCAGAGAATATCAATACGACAATACAATAAGACAAGAAGTAACCAAGGTATCGGGATAACCCTTCAAATATACAAGAAGATAACAAGAGTACAAGTACAAGTTTATACCCAAACCTCGGGCTTTAGCATAAAAACAGTCCAACAAAACTTCTAGAATTCAAACCATAGCCCGACCAATGTATCAAGGTTCTCAACTTGTACACGAGTATATATAACCTTAAAAATACAATGAAATAACTTATTTAACTTCTATTAGCTCAATAATGTTGATGTAAAACATGATCATCATCACAGGTAAGCCTAGCTTGTATAAATACAACTATGCTCCCAGAATAGTGAATCTGTCCAGCCTGGTACCTCAAGTTGCAACTTAAATTTGTAAAGGAAAAATTCAAAACTGGACTTTATATCCTTCATTAAAGATGTAGGTACACCTCTAAAGGTTGTAAATAAACAAGATTTACCACAAAATATATTTTGTACTAAAATATATATTCAAAACACTAACAATTGATCATACAGGATTTCAAATTTCGAAATCTGGACAGAACTTGCCCTATGTTGCATCCCATATTCCGAATCCATAATAGCTAAATTAGATTTTTACATAAATATAAGAGTTGTAGGTATACAAATTAGCTTTTGAAATCATATTTATTCACTGTAAACTAAGTTCTAGAGAACAAGATATGCATAAATTACCAAACACTACCCAACTCAGAAACAAATTTTATCACTTTCCAAAGAGAAGGGTGTGTCTTGAATTCCAGCCAGAAGGACAAAGTTTTCCTCTTGTGATTTTGAAGAACAATCTGTTTAGATATGTTTCTAAGGTTCTAAGACTTGAGGAAAACCAATTTACTAAAGGAGGTGTGAAAATATATAGTCACAAAAGTGATGTTTATCACTTGTACAACTGTCCTTCAAAGGTGTTGCCCAAATAGTTGTGTGCTACCCAAAATGCATACATATACACACACACACACACACACACACATATATATATCCTACACCTCCTTTTAAGTTATAGATAATTCCAACTAGAATGTTATGTAAATACCCAAAAATAATCCCTTAAATGATTGTCTCAATTTATGTTAAGCAAGTTTGCAAATATGACAAAATTTCAAGTTTCCAAAACGAGAATAAAACATATTGTAATAATTAAGCAACGGTAAATCAACATGAGAATCTTGGTTAGTACTTAGGGGTGTTACAACTCTCTCCCCCTAAAATAAATTTCATATTGAAATTTACCTTACACTAGTCCCGAAACATGTGCGGATACAGGGTCCTCATGTCTTATTCTCTCTCCCAAGTTGCTTCTTTTCCAGAATGGTTCATCCAAAGTACCTTTAGTAAGTGGATTATGCTGTGTCTAAGTTGCTTTACTTCTCGAGCTTGAATTAGGATAGGTTCTTCATTATACGTTAAGTCAGGATTAACCTCAATAGATTCAGCTGGAAGGACATGAGATGGATCAGAACAATATCTTCTGAGCATAAAAACATGGAAGAGATTGTGGATCTTGTCTAACTCAGGTGGTAAAGCTAATTTATATGCAACTGGTCCAACCTTTTCAAGTATCTCATAAGGTCCATTAAATCAGGGACTAAGTTTTCCTTTTTGGTCAAATCTCATAATATTTTTCCATGGATACACATTTAAGAATAGATTATCTCCAACTTGATATTCAATGTCACTCCTTTTAAGATCAGCGTACGACTTTTGTTTATCCAAAGAAATCTTTAGACAATCCTTGATAATTTTTACCTTGTCCTTTGTTTGATGCACAATTTCAGGACCAACAAGCTTTCTTTCACCATGATGCACAATTTCAGGACCAACAAGCTTTCTTTCACGAACTTCACTCCAACAAAGAGGGGTCCGACATTTTCTGCCGTATAAGGCTTCATAGCGAGGCATTCCAATACTCAATTGGTAACTGTTATTGTAAGCAAATTCTGTAAAAGCCAAGTGTTTGTCCCAACTACCCTCAAACTCCATAATGCAAGATCAAATCATATCCTCCAAAATTTGTATCACTCTTTCGGACTGACCGTATGTCTGAGGATAGAACGAAGTGCTAAATTTCAACTTAGTACCCAAAGCTTCCTGCAAGTTGCCCCAAAATCTAGATGTGAACCTTAGGTCTTGGTCAGATATAATAGACACAAGGATTCCATGTAGTCTTACTATCTCATTAATGTATAATTCAGCTAAATGCTCAAGTGAGTAATCCATCTTGATTGCTAAGAAGTGAGCACTCTTGGTTAGCCTTTCCACAATCACCCATATTGCATCATGATTTCTCTAAGTGCGAGAAAGTACAGAATCAAAGTCCATAGTAATTCTCTCCCATTTCCATTCCGGCATAGACAAGGGTTGTAGCAAACCAACTGGGGCCTGGCGTTCTATCTTTACTTGATGACAAACCAAACATTTTGAAATGACTTCTGCAATGTCTCTCTTGATACCGTTCCACCAATAATGTTCTTTGATGGTCTGGTGCATCTTTGTACCTCTAGGATGCATTGCATATGATATTGTATGTACTTCATTCATGATTTCTCTTCTCAGTTTTTAATCTTTAGGACACATGACCTATTTTGATAAAACAAGGTAACATCCTCCATTAATACAAAATAAAGCTTTTCCCTATTTTGAACTTCTTTAGTCAATTTTATGAGTCTCTCATCTAACATTTGCACTTCTTTCACTTGTTCAAGTAATATTGGTTTGACTTGAAAATTAGCAATAATTGAACCATTTGAATCAAGTGCAAAACAAATACTCATGGCTCTTAACTTAAGAAGTAAGAGCAATAGACTCAAAGCTAAGCTTGCGAAGGATTTTTTTCGACTTAAGGCATTAGCCACCACATTGGCTATACCTGGATGATAGTTAATCGTGCATTCATAATCTTTGATGAGTTCAAGCCATCTACGTGTTCTTAGGTTCAAATCCTTTTGTATACCCAAGTACTTTAAGCTCTGGAATCAGTAAATATGTGATATTTTTCTCCATACAAATAATGCCATCATATTTTTAAAGCAAACACTATAGCAACAAGTTCAAGATCATGAGTAGGATAATTCAATTCATGTGGTTTTAATTTCCGAGAAGCATAAGAAATAACATTCCCTTCTTGCATCAAAACACATCACAGACCTCCATGAGAAACATTACTATATATTACATACTATTTCCCCTCAATTGGTAGAGTATGTATAGGAGCTTGTGTCAACAAGGATTTGAGAGTTTCAAAGCTTTCTTGGCATTTATCATCCCAAATAAACTTTACTTCCTTCTTCAAGAGTTTAGTCAAAGAAGATGCGATAATGGGGAAGCCTTTCACAAATCTTCTATAGTACCCTGCTAAGCCCAAGAAACTTCTTGCCTTACTCAAAACTTTGGGAGGTCTCCATTCAACAACTACTTGAATTTTTACTAGGATCAACCTTTAGACCTTCAGTTGATACAACATGTCCTAGAAAAGCCACTTCATTAAGACAAAATTCACACTTGGAAAGTTAAGCGTAAAGTTCTTTCTCCTTCAAAATTTAAAACACAATCCGAAGGTGTTTATCATGGTCTATTAGAAGAAGAGGCCAAAACTTATTTCCTTCAAACGGTAAGATCACATTGCATTATGGACATATACTTGATGCATATGTACTCTACATGCGATAAAAATATTATAACCCATGTAAGTGAACAAATAACCTAAATAGAACCTTTTCAAAAGTGAACAAATATACAAGTAATTCACAACAAAAGTCCTAGAACCACAAACCTAGGCTCTGATACCAATACTTGTAACAACCCACTCAAAATTTGCTACCACTTAAAGGAGAAAACTAATTTAATAACTGCGACATTTAAAAGAGATTAACAAAGGGCACATTTATTTTAGTCTAGTAGAACAATTAGGTTCATAGAAAAAAAAAATAAGTTAAAGAAGTGAAATCTACCCATTTACACATTAATTTGATGCCAAACTGAAACTGCACAATAATTTATCTTATGGCGGAATAACCCGTCAAAAATAATCTAAGCAAATAACTTACTAGGTTTTCGTGTATATTTCATCCTCACACTTAAAATAATATAACAGGATATTACCAACTTTTGATTACAAACCTTTGCCGGTTCATGCTTCACACAAACATTCAAAACAAATAGTAAATTTAGTATAATACAAGACTTGGATTTACACACCCCAAAAAGAAAAAAACATATAGCCATGCTTATTTTACAACCCATAGTGACATGATCAAATTAGCCTTCAAAATTTTATGTAAATATACAACATATAGATCATGTACAAGTCCCAGGATTTATGCAAACTATAGATGCCTATATGCATGGAGCTGCTAGATTCACCAAGTTACCTTTCAAAAGTCATGGACAACACAATTCAAACATAACAAATAAATCAAGTAAACAATATATGAAGGGTATCAAGTTCTATATTTAAAGATCCAAGTGTCCAGAACGCTCAAAGCATCATTTCCCAAGAGATTCAATACTAAGGTTCACCCAATATATACATCATACCATCACACCCAACATAACTAAGTATCAAGAAAGATCAAAGCCCTATATCAAGAAGGACTAAAGCCCTGTATCAAGAAGGGTCAAAGCCAAATAATCAAGAGAATCAAGAATCATATTAAAAATGGCTTTCTAGTTCATACTTAAAATGGATAACTTCCATACTTAAGATGAACCAAAAATCCAGAGTCAATATGGCAAATAATCTGAATCAATAGGCATGCCAATAGTGACAAAGTCACAACCAGAAGAAGGACAAAATCCAAACAAGAATACCAGATGATCAAGCAATCCTTACAAGTGGGCAAGTTACACAAGTGTCTTGAAAGTCTCAGAGAATATCAGTAGGACAATACAATATGACAAGAAGTAACAAAGGTAGCGAGATAACCCTTCAAATATACGAGCAGATAACAAGAGTAAAATTACAAGTTTATACCCAAACCTTAGGCTTTAGCATAGAAACAGTCCAACAAAACTTCAAGAATTCAAATCGTAGCCCGACAAACGTATCAAGGTTCTCAACTTGTACACGAGTATATATAACCTTAAGAATACAATTAAGGAACTTATTTAACTTCTATTAGCTCAATAATGTTGATGTAAAATAGGATCATCATCACAAGTAAGCCTAGCATGTAGAAATACAACTATGCTCCCAGAATAGTGAATCTGTCCGGCCTGGTACCTCAAGTTGCAACTTAAATTTGTAAAGGAAAAATGCAAAACTGGACTTTATATCCTTCATGAAAGATGTAGGTACATTTCTAATGGTTGTAAATAAACAAGAATCACCGCAAAATATATTTTGTACAAAAAGATATATTCAAAACACTAATAGTTGATCATACAGGATTTCAAATTCCAAAATCTGGACAAAACTTTCCCTATGTTGTGTCCCATATTCCAAATCCATAACAACTAAATTAGAGTTTTACCTAAACATAAGAGTTGTAGGTATACGCATTAGCTTTCCAAATCATATTTATTCACTATAAACGAAGTTCTATAGAACGAGATATGCACAAATTTCATCAGTTACCAAAGAGAAGGGTGTGTCTCGAATCCCAGCCAAAAGGACAATGTTTTCCTCTTGTGATTTTGAAGAAAAAATATATTTAGATATGTTTCTAAGGTTCTAAGACTTGAGGAAAACCAATTTACTAAAGAAGGTGAGAAAATATATAGTAACAAAATTGTTGTTTATCACTTGTGAAACTGTCCTTCAAAGGTGCTGCCCAAATAGTTGTGTGCTGCCCAAAATGCATACATATACACCTATATATATATATATATATATATATATATATATATATCCTTCACCTCCTTTTAAGTTATAGATAATTCCAACTAGAATGTTACGTGAAAACCCCAAAACAATCCCTTAAATGACTGTCTCAATTTATGTTAAGCAAGTTTGCAAATATGAAAAATTTTCAAGTTACCATAATGAGAATAAAACATATTGTAATGATTAAGCAACGGTAATCAACATGCGACTCTTGGTTAGTACTTCGGGGTGTTACACAAACTTGGTCCTCAATTGGGAAAAATGTCACTTTATGGTTAAAGAAGGTATAGTACTTTGTCACAAAGTGTCGCAAAAGGGGCTGGAGGTTGATAAAGAGAAGATTAAAGTGATTAAGAAATTACCGCCACCAATTTCGGTGAAGGGAGTTCGTAGTTTCTTGAAATATGCCAGTTTTCATCGGAGGGTCATCAAATACTTCTCAAAGATTGCACATCCTCTATGAAAAATCTTAGAGAAATGTGAAATTTCAATGTGATGATGCTTATATGGTGGTTGTTAGGTGTTTGAAGGAGAAATTGGTATCCACCCCGATCATCATTAGTCCTGATTGGTAAGAATCTTTCGAAGTATTGTGTGATGCAAGTGGAACGGCATTTGGTGTTGTGCTGGGGAAAAAATGCAACAAACTATTTCACCTAATTTACTATGTGAGCAAGACTCTAAATAGTGGTCTATGTAATTATACCGTTACTTAACAAGAGTTGCTTGCTGTAGTCTATGTGTTTGAGATATTTCGAGCATACTTGCTAGGTACTAGAATGGTTGTTCACACTGATCATGCTGTACTGCGTTACCTAATGGCAAAGAAGGATGCCAAGCCAAGATTGATAAGGTGGGTGCTACTATTGCAAGAATTCGACTTTGAGGTAAAAGATAGGATAGGTTGTGAAAATAAGGTGGCTGACCACTTATCAAGATTATAAGGCAAGGAGAACGACGAGCTTGAGATTGAAATAAATGATTCTTTTCCCGATGAACGAGTGTTCGTGGTAACCCTCAAAACAACCTTCTTGGTATGCTGATTTCGTCAATTACGTAGTGTGTGGTTTAATGCCGGATGAACTAAACTTCTACCAACAAAAGAGGTTCATGTTCGATATTAAAAATTACTTTTGGGATAAACCATATTTATTCAGAGAGTGTGCAAACCATATCATTAGAAGGTGTGTTCCGAAAGAAGAAGCTATAGAAATTCTCCATGCTTGTCATGCTTCACCAGTTAGGGGTCATCATAGTGGTGTGCGTACAACTGCTAAGGTTCTCCAAAGTGGCTACTACTGGTCATCCCTCTACAAAGATGCACATGAATTTGTTAAGAAGTGCGCTCAATGTCAAAAGCAAGGTGAAGTATCTAAAAGACACGAGTTACCCCTTACCCCCATTTTAGAAGTTGAACTATTTGATGTTTGGGGAATAGATTTCATGGGCCCATTTGTGAGTTTGTTTGGTAATAAGTATATCTTGGTGGTCGTAGATTATTTTTCTAAATGGGTGGAAGCTGTTGCACTTCCAAACAATGAAGGGAAAAATGTGGTTTAATTCCTGAAACGCTACATCTTTTCTAGATTTGGAACTCCTCGAGCTATAAATAGTGATGGTGTATCCCACTTTTGCAATAAGTGGTTCTCAGCCGCATTGAGTAAGTATGGATTGAAACACAAAGTAGCAACTTTGTATCACCCCCAAACGAGCGGCCAAGTTGATGTGTCAAACTAGAAGATCAAGAAAATCTTGGCAAAGACAGTGAATGCTAATAGGACTGATTGGTCTCAAAAGCTTGATGACACACTATGGGTGTATCGTACACAAAACACCAATCATTATGTCTCCGTATCAACTAGTTTTTGGCAAGTCTTGCCATTTACATATTGAATTGGAACACAAAACATTGTGGGCATTTAATGCTCTAAATCTGGACTAGACCAAAACTTCAAAAGAGAGAGTAGAGTAGTTAAATTAGTTTGACAAATTCAGGTTCAAAGCTTATGCATGTTCAACCCTTTACAAGGAAAACATGAAAAAATGGTAAGATGCTAAAATCCTTAGGAGGGAGTTCGGAATTGGAGATTGGGAGTTACTATACAACTCTCGACTTCGACTCTTTCCAGGAAAGCTCAAGTCCAAATGGTCAGGACCATCTAGAGTGACATGAGTGTTCACAAATGGTGCTATCGAAGTAAAAGTTCAAGAAGTACCTATGATGTTTGTGTAATCGATGACACAACTTCCAATGTAAGTGTCTACGATCGTGCAATAGCATAATAACCCAACCAAGGGTTGGGGTCGAGTCCCAAGGGAGTGGTTTTGAGAATTAATAGAAAAATAAAATTATGTTCTAACTAGTCATAGCTAAAGATATTAACGACTAAAAACATTGTAAATTAAAAATGGGGGACACAAAAATGTCAAATATCGATTTGGTTTTGTCACAATCTCTCTCTAATGAGGTCTTGGTGGCTGGTGTAACAGTCTGTATATGGGCATCTATGCCCGGAGTAGCCTCAGACATACTAACAATGCCAGATCCGTTAGGAGCTGCTGTGGACATCTTAGCCAACACTGTCTGAGTTGCTGACCGCATAACCATCTCCACAAGATTCGGCAAGTCTCTGAATATGTTGTCCTCTTGTCTTTCTCTCACTACCTCATCGTGCAATTCTATATGCTCCTCATTGGTCTATATCTTCGACTCTGCATGTACTGCATCACCCTCTGCACATCTCCAGTAGTAGCCGGAGGAATCCCCGAAGTCTCTGAAGCATCCCTGTTATCTGCTCCCTG
This sequence comes from Solanum bulbocastanum, assembly GCA_037074985.1. NCBI lineage: Eukaryota > Viridiplantae > Streptophyta > Magnoliopsida > Solanales > Solanaceae > Solanum > Solanum bulbocastanum. The sequence goes on from CM073600.1 coordinate 26,671,686, forward strand.
CATTAGTGTAGTAAAGTTGGTAGCCTTCAAATAGGCTACGTTCTTTTTAAACTCTGTTATTTTGACTTTTAATGCTGAAACCTCGGGTGTCTCCCCTTGTCTTCTCTCATAAAAAGTGACTCTAGTAGTCAGATCATCAACAGTGGTCCTAAGGTGGGCTAGTGCGGTCAAGATGGCATTGTCAATCATCCCTGGGATGGATTTCTCCAATCGCGTTACCCTCACATCTGGTGAGTAGGCCAACTTCCTCATCTTCAAGATCATGGCATGAGTGATCCTGGTAGGCTGGGAGGAGGATGCGGCACCTGAAGTATGTGAAGAAGAAGAAGGAGTGGGTATACGTGAAGGCTTCGAAGCCGATGTAGATGAAGGTGCCTATGTTGGTAATGAGTTAACATCGACCTCTGGAGAAGTATCTGCTGGAGTTGCTTTCCTCCTGTCAACATCCTCTCGCATGAAATCGGCCTCTATACGCCGGATATCTATGGAGGAAGATGGGGTGACCTCTATATCGCTAGCAGGATCCCGAGGTACTCTGACACGCCGACATAACTCGGTGACAAGAATAGGAAAAGGCAGAGATGCCTGGGTCTGTTTGGCTCTCATAGTCATCACTTGTAAGACCAATAATCCTAAGTCGATCTACCTCCTAGCCATGATAGAACCAAGGCATGCCGCCTTCGGATGGCACAGAATGGACTCATTCTGGGATGGCATGATAGCACTACTGATGAAACCAAACCAGTATTGGGAGGCAATGTTCATGTCCCTCTTCTCAATCGGAGCTCCATCCACCTCGGTGTGGTGTTAGAGATCATCGGAGCTAGCCAACCCTTCAAATCATCCAGGGATGGAACAATAGGCAAACCTTCGTAGGGTAGTACCGAATGCAACGGTCGACCCAATACAACATTAATATTATCGCTGTGACATTCCATTTCTTTTCCTCTAACCATAACCGACTTCGCCGGTCGAAACTCACTAGCTTTTTTCTTATTCTTTAGGACCAACTCTTTAAGCTTTTTGTGGATGTTTGATCTCATGGCTCCCTTTTATTTTAAATTACAAAAACGACTTTGACTCTTTCGAAAAATTTTGAAAAACAATTTTGCCACCTCTTGTATGTTGAAAGTGGTAGTTCTTATACAAAATTTGATTCTCAGTCCCAATCAATACTGATGACTTGAATAGTGCTATCAATTAAACGAACATGAATGTGCGGCATCGACGAGACCAAATGAAGTTGCATAGACAATATGTTAACTCTTTCCATCCCGTTGTGATTTGCCATTTGTCGAATTGATTCTCTTGTAATGACCATTACACACTAGCGAAAGTGTGTAGTCATGTTTGACTTAAGTGTCGATACCTTGTGTGATTAGCTTACTTTAAACCATGCATGAATAAATCAAAAATTTGCCTCGTTAGTTAGATTGATTTAGAAAGGTGTGCTCTTCAAATGATCTTAGGCTACTTTAAAGAGTGGGAGCAAATTTGACATATACCTCTTTTGTGGCGCTACGCGTAAGCATGTGAAACCCTTTTGAACACCCCTTGAGCCTTACCTTTATTTGGAAGAACCTTCATGAACCCTAGACCTTACTTGACTCACTACCTATAATCCTCTTGATTTGTGGTTTAGTGAGTAACCAACTTAGGCCACCAACATAGGCCAAAAGCCTAAGTTGGGGTGTGGTGAAAAGGAAAAGGAGAAGTCAAGAAGTGCAAGAAAAGTCTCCCTTAACCCATAGTATTGCAATACAAAATGGAATACTATGCTTAAGAATCAATGAAGAGATTATCCCGTGCTTAAGAATCAAGGAAGAGAGGGCAAGCAAGTCCCTCCTAGCGGTTCAAATTCTGATGCTCCCAAGAAAAACCGCTTTTATGCTCTTCATTCCTAAGGTGACCAAGAGAGCTCCCCAAATGTGGTGATGGGTATGTTATAAGTCTTTTCTATTGATGTATATGCATTGTTAGATCCCAGTGCCACTTTGTCCTTTGTGACACCTTTTGTGCCCATGAAATTTGAAATACTCCCCGAAGTGTTACTAGAGCCTTTTTAGGTTTCTACCTTGGTTGGTGACTCGGTGGTGGCAAAAAGAATCTATAGGAGTTGTCCTATAAGGTTACCTTGGTGGATTTGGTGGAGTTAGACATGTTAGATTTTGATGTGATTTTGGGTATGGATTGGTTGCATGAATGCTATGCCTCTATTGATTGTTGGACTCGGGTAGTAAAGTTTCTATTCCCAAATGAGTCTATTTTAGAATGGAAGGGGGGGGGGGGGGATTGTGTCCCTAGAGATCAAATTGTCTCTTGTCTCAAAGCTAGGAAAATAATCTCCAAAAGCTGTATTTACCATCTTGTTAGGGTTATGGATGCTGAGTTTGAAACCCCTTCTCTGGAGTCGGTTCTGATAGCAACTGAGTTTCTGGATGTTTTTCCCAATGATTTGCCCAGTATTCCCCCTGAGAGGGAAATAGACTTTGGCATTGATCTTCTACCAGATTCAGAACCTATCTCCATTCCTCCTTATAGAATGGCTTCGGCCGAGTTTAAAGAGTTGAAGGAGTAACTAAAGGATTTGCTAGATAAGGGTTTTATTCAACCGAAAATCTCTCCTTGGGGTGCTCTTGTATTGTTTATTAGAAAGAAGTATGGGTCTCTTAGAATGTGTATAGACTATCGTCAACTAAACAAAGTGACCATAAAGAATAAATATCCCTTTCCAAAAAATTGATGACTTGTTTGATCAACTTTAAGGGGCTAACTATTTCTCCAAAATAGATCTTTGTTCGGGTTACCATCAACTAATGGTGAGAGGGGATGACATTCCCTAGATGACCTTTAGGGCTCGGTATGGTCACTATGAATTTGTGGCTATGTCATTTATGTTGAAAAATGCCCTAGGGACATTTATGGACCTAATGAATAGAGTGTTTAGACACTACCTTGATATGTTTGTGATCTTGTTTATTGATGATATTTTGATCTATACAAAGAGTGAAAATGAACACATGAACCATTTGAGGATTGTATTGCAAGTCCTTAAAGACCACCAATTATATGTGAATTTTAGTAAATGTGAGTTTTGGCTAAGGCTAGTAGCCTTCCTTGGTCATATTATGTCGAGCAAGGGTATTGAGGTAGATCCTAAGAAGACAGATAAGGTCAAGAGTTGGCCTAGACCTCTAAGTCCTACTGATATTAGAAGCTTTTTGGGTTAGGCCGGGTACTATAGGAGGTTTGTTGAGGGTTTTTCCTCCATTGATTCTCCATTGATGGCTTTGACTCAAAAGAAAGCTATGTTTGTGTGGTCAGAGGCTTGTGAGAAAAGCTTCCAAGAGTTGAAAGATAGACTTACTTCCGCTCCGGTGTTGACCTTACCAGAGGGTACCGATGGTTTTGTTGTTTATTGTGACGCCTCTAGAGTGGGTTTTGGATGTGTACTTATGCAACATGGTAACGTGATTGCCTATGCTTCAAGGCAACTCAAGGTCCATGAAAAGAATTATCTAACCCATGATCTCAAATTAGCGACGGTAGTATTTGCCTTGAAAATATGGAGGCATTATCTATATAGGATGCATGTTGATGTGTTCACAAATCACATGAGTCTTCAATATGTGTTTAGTCAAAAGGACTTAAATCTCCGACAAAGAAGGTGGTTAGAACTCTTGAAGGGTTATGACATGAGTGTCCTTTACCACCCTGGCAAAGCTAATGTAGTTGCAGATGCTCTTAGTAGATTGTCCATGGGTAGTGTGGCTCATGTAAAGGATGAAAAGAGAGAATTGATTTGTGATGTGCATAGGTTGGTCCGGCTAGGTGTCAACTAGTAGATTCTACTGAGGGTTGTGTCATGGTCCATAATGGATCTAAATCATCCTTTGTGATGGACGTGAAGTCTAACAAAGACCTTGATTGTATATAGTTGAGTTAAAAGAATCGGTACTCAACAAGTTCGTTGAGGCTTTCTCCCAAAGGAGAGATGGAGTTCTTAGGTACCAAGGTCGGTTATGTGTTTCAAATGTTGATGGCTTGAGAAAGCAAATTCTAGAAAAAGCTCATGGTTTGTGGTATTCTATTCATCCGAGAGCCACCAAGATGTATCGCGATATACGGGAAGTCTATTGGTAGAATGGTATGAAGAAGGATATAGCGGTTCCTATAGCCAAGTGTCTGAATTATCAAAAAGTGAAGGCCAAGCACCTAAGACCGGGAGGCTTGTCCCAAGATATAGATATTCCCACTTGGAAGTGGGAGGATGTTAATATGGATTTTACTGTGGGTTTTCCTCGTACTCGAAGGCAACATGATTTTATTTGGGTCATTGTGGATAGATTGATAAAATCATCCCAATTTATTCCTGTCAAGGTTTCTTTTTTGGCGGAAGACTATGCCAAATTACACATCAAGGAGATAGTGAAGTGATGAGTCCACCATTTGGACTCATTTAGGGCTTTATTTGGATAGATTTAGTGTCCTAAAATGTTAATTTTGTGCCAAAAACTTATGTAAAATCCTGGATTTCCAGATATTTGGATTGAGGAACAAAGCATGGACACGAATAAGCAAAAAAGGAAAAAGACAGCTGAAAGAACGAAGAAAAGAAGGTTTGTTGATTGCCTAATCCATTGGACGAGTTGCGGAATGGCTATTATCTCACCTAAAGTTCCAATGTGCCAAGCCCTGACGGAGAAAATCAAGTCGGTGATAGAAAGGAGCAGTCGGCGTGTCGCCAAACGGTTCCGTGATGCAGTGTTAGATCACCCAAAGTTACAGAACTTAAAGATGCTGAAGGTCAAAGCAAAAAGGCGGTGGAATTGACCAAAAGGAGAATTGCTGAGCTGATCGACGATCTCGACTTACCGTGCCAAATGGTCCTTCACAGCATATTTTTTGCGACTATAAATACATTTTTGAATATTAAGTTTAGTATCAGTTTTCATAATATAGAATTTTTGAAGTTTGAATTGAGAGTTTTGAGAAAATATTTTCCTTAGCTTTGAAGAATTGAAGTTTTCCATTTTTGAGAAATTGGAAGTGGGTCTTTGAAATTCTTTAATTTGGACCTTTGTAAAGATGAAATTAATCTTACCTAGTTGATGTAAACATAATTTGGTAACGAGTTCTATCATTTTATGATGTCTAGCTAAAACTCCAATTCTTGGGGCATGATTATGTGATTATGGGTTGATTTAGCTAATGAGTATTGTTAATTACTAGTTTAAATGTTGTATAGAAGTGATTTCATTCAGTAATTGTGGTTTAATATAAATGGTTTTAGTTGCAAAAGAAATTCTACCTTCGTGTTTTTGGCTTGCTCAAGAGAGAGGTTTTAAAACCAAGATTACTAATTTGATGGTCTATGGGTATTTGGTTGTCATGGGTTCAGCTCGAGAGAGTGAATCCTAAACCCTGTTCCACACATTCAGCTTGAGAGAGTGAATGGACTAAAGCGTAGGTTGTTCTTAATTGCTTTCTTGTTGGTGTTCCAGAGAAACCAAATTTGATTCGAGGTAAATTGTTTGAGAGGAAGTTTATCCCCACTAAAGACTAGCTTATTCAATTATTTATAGCTACTTAATAACAATTACAATTACCCATTTGTCCACCTTAGCCTATAATCCAATCACATCCCAAGAACCCGCTCAATATTGTTATTTTCGTGTTATTTGATGTTGTTGTAGCTGATAGTTAAATCCAAAACCCCTTTATTTGACACTTGTGTCAACCTTTAATTTGAATTATATTTTTATTCGTAAATATCTATTCCTATAATTGACTTGAACATATTCGTACACTCATATTGATTCTCAAACACGTACCACACCCTGTGGGATTTGACCCCAACTCATTTAGTTGGGTTATATTACTGACTAATGATAGTTGGAAGAAGTGTCCTGATACGTGAAATCATGAAGTTTCATGGGGTTCCTTTATCTATTATTTTGGATCAGGGAACTCAATTTACTTCACCCTGTTGGAAGGCATTCCGAAAAGGGATTGGTACTAAGGTTAAGCTTAGCACGACTTTTCATCCCCAAACCGATGGTCAAGTAGAACGTACCATCCAATCCTTAGAGTATATGTTGAGGGCATGTGTTATAAACTTCAAGGGTAATTGGGATGACCATCTACCATTAATGAAGTTCGCCTACAACAATAGTTACCACTCAAGTATTGTCATGACTCCTTTTGAAGCCTTGAATGGTAGGAGATATAGGTCTTCAGTTAGTTGGTTTGAAGTAGATGGAATTGCTCTAATTGATCCTGATGTTAGAATGAGGGACCTAGAATTTGAAGCTAATGATTGGGTCTATTTGAAGACCTCACATATGAAAGGTGTGATGAGGTTTGGCAAGAAAGGGAAACTTAGTCCCCGGTATGTAGGCCCATATGAAATCTTGAAATGTGTTGGGAAAGTTGTCTATGAGTTGGACTTGCCAAATGAGTTGGCTCCGATTCGTCCAGTATTTCATGTTTCTATACTTAAGAAGTGTATTGGTGATCCTGTATTCATCATTCCTTTAGAAGGTTTGGGAATTAATGAGAGTCTTTCTTATGAAGAGATTCCAGTAGAGATCTTAGACCAACAAGTAAAAAGGTTGAGAAACAAGGAAATAGCTTCCGTAAAGGTTTTATGGAGGAATCATTTAGCTGAGGGTGCTACATGGGAGGCCAAGGCCGATATGAAGTCCCGCTATCCTCATCTTTTTCCTTCTACTCCTATCCAAGCTTGAGGTAAGTAGTTTCTCTTGTGTTTGGTGTTTTGGGAGTCATGTGTGCTATGCGTTGTTCATGGTTACCTTATAATATGCATGTTCTTAAGAAATTCATGTTTAGTATAAAATGAGTTTTCATTATTTATATGTTCCTCATGTGGTTGTGCATTTTAGTATGATGATTGCATATTTGACTTCATGAGATGATTTGATGAACATTGTTTGGTATGCTTTTGCTCAAATGGAATATTGGCTCCATAATGTTGTGTTAAGCTTGCTTTTAGTTGGAGAAGGTAGTTCCTCCTATGATTATGTGAAATGATGAGTGTTTTCATACTGGGTTGATAGATGTAGTTCCTACTCCCTTAAAATTGCATTGAATATGATTTGAAAATGAGTTGATGTATCCTCCTTAGAATTGTGCATTATTTTATGTTGCATGCTTGATGGGTTGCTAGTCTTGAGTCTTTACTTCCATAAGGTGTCTAAATAGTCATTCGAGGACGAATGTTTCCAAGGGGGAGATAATGTAACACTTCGAAAAATAGTAGGTTAAACTAGAGCCTAAACGTGAGGGTTAACATCAAAAGTTAAGGGCAAGGGCCAAGGGAGAGGATCAAAACAGTCCACTCTCCCCTAGACACTGCCCTAGTGACCACGACCACCCCCACGACTCGTGATGGGGACCACGGATCATGGTGTGGCTAGTGGTAGCCTAGGCAGTGTGCTCCCCAAAATTTGCCCAAAAGAGGCTCTCCTTCACAAGCCACTTCACGACTCGTGGTGTAGACGATGGCTCATAGGAAGGCTCGTGGAGAAGATTTGGGTGTGTGAGGGTGGCAACCAAGTAGCTTAGCTACTGCCTCAAGGTCCATGAGAGGGACAACGACTCGTGGTCATGACCACAGCTCGTGGGGGCCCTCGTGGTACCTAGGCGTGGTCACTTAATGAGGGTTAGTTAAGTCATTTTCTTTTTAAGTCCAATTAAAGTGAGGTCATTTTGGGTAAGTTTGGGGTCACTAAATAAGTTGTTTTTAAGTCAAAATTCCTTAAACTAAGTCATTTTTCACAAACACCCAAATCAAACCAAAAGTTCATCTTCCTCACAATATTTTTCTCTTTAAAACTCAAAGAAGAAGAAGGGTAGAATTGGAGCTAGGGTTTGAAGAAATCAAGGATTCTTCCTCAAATTCTTTGAAGATTCATTATCAAGATATGATGGCTTTTCATCTATGGGTAGCTTTCACTCATAGAGTCCGTTCAGAACTAGATTTCAAAGCTTTCAATTTCCCCAAAAAGCTAGGGTTTCACTCTATGTCATGGGTTCATTTCTAAAACATTTTTAATGGTTAATTTATGATGGATTATGGTTGAATTGATGATTTATGTTTGATTTATGATAAAACCCCCCCAAGAACCCATGACTTCCGTATATTACTAAATTGTGGTTTCATGATGTGGGCAGATTGATTATAGATGCATGTGAATAGATTAAGTCTATATTGATTAAGTTTATAGAATCATGATATTCTCCATATCTTATATAGAAATTCTAGATGTTTGGGTTGAATGTGATTGATAATCCTTGAAGGGCAAATTATGAGAATTGTGCATGAGCTTATGATTCACTTAGAGAGTGAAGATCCTATGACTATGGTGTAAATGTGGTATTGTTGAAAGTCCATTCTCCCTCTACCCTTACATATGAATATGCATGAAATGTCTATGACTATGATAACATTGTTGTGGTTATTGAATGGATATTCTTATGAACACACTATGAACATGATGTGAAAAGTTTACTCACATATTAATGATTCTAAGGTTGAAAGGCTATTCTCACCTATTGAAACTATGAGCTATCATGATACCATGTTGGTTTGAGTGCTACGACATTCTTTCATGAACATGAACCTAAGTTAAGACTTAACATGAACTTAAGGGAATTATGTTTAGCACCAAGTGGATATGAATATGAGATTTTACGTAAGTTAGTCCAGCTTTCCAAATGGGTTTCTTTTACACCAATTAGTCCGGATTCCTAAAATAGTTATCTCATGAGATGGAAAACTTTTACCTCAGTTAGTTCGGGTTTCTAGTAGCAATCTCCTTATCCAGTAACTATGTGCCCACATAGGTCTTTAGCTAGTGGATCCACCTAAGCTAACAAACTTGAGTTCTACCTTAGGAAAGTAGAACACCTCTTTTCAGTGTGGGGTAGTACATTGGATTCCATGTAATCTCACATGGTCTATGTCAGTTAAGGCTATTTCCCTACATGACAAGAATATGAATAATGACAAGAACATCAACATGACTATACTTATGACTTCTCAAAGAGCTCTACTTAGTGTTAGTAGGGGTATGGGACTTCATTCATGCATTACACAAGTAGGCTTTGAAAGGGGTTATGGTGTAGTTTTCTTATGTTGTGAAGGTATATGAATTTATGCATGTATGATATGGATTGTTTCTAAGATTGGCTTTCCTTGTTATAAGTTATGAACATGAATGTTTCCTTGTCTAAGATTGGCTTTCCTTGTTATCTAGGCACGCCATGACTACTAAGAGAGTTTGCATGTTTGTGAGAGGGTTGAATTTCTCCACTAGGTCTTATGTTTTCAAAGCAGCCAGAAAAAGGGCTTCCTTTAGTCTATTATGAGTACCGCCAATGAGGTAGAGTTGATGGTTATGGAGTAGTTGGTTATCCCAAGAGGGCCCGTCATTTTAGTTAATTTTTTGGCACCTCATCTCAAGGCAGAGGTTCACATATAGGTGGTAGCCACTTTAAGTATCATGGGCCTATTCATGCATGTATGCCAGCAGGTGAGGGTGTGCAAACCTCCTGAAGAACTTATGGTTCTAGTTGAGGTTGTCATTATAGTACATCTAAGTCGTAGTAGTAGTTTTCCACACCAAGGTCTTGTTATGGTTGTGGGGATCAAGTTCATATGATTTGGAAGTTTCCTCGAAAGACTCCCTTAGGACCCCAACATACTTATTCACCTGCTTCAGCTAGAGATTTAGCACCTTTGATAAGGGTCGAGGTAGAGGTGAGTCCGACAGAGGTGGCAGGACTTCTTGTAGGGGGTCAATGGCTCAGCAGAGTGGAGGTCAAGGTTCTACTCAAACTGCAGGTGGTCGAGTGGAACAATGTTATGCTTTTCCATGAAGGCTTGAGGGCAAGACTTGTGATGTTGTAATTACAAGTATCGTCCTAATTTTCCATCTACCTGCATCTATGCTATTTGATCTAGGGTCTACTTTCTCATATGTGTCTACATATTTTACTGCTGGATTTTATATTATATCTGATAGGATACCTGTGCCTATTCAATTTTCTACACCACTGGGTGAATCCTTAGTGGTGGATCGAGTGCATCAATCCTATCTTGTTTCTTTGGTTGAGTATGAAACTTGGGTAGACTTGATCATTCTAGGATGGTAGACTTTGATATTATTTTTGGGTATAGATTGGCTCTTCCCGCATCATGCTATTCTAGATTGTTATGCTAAGGTTGTAAGCTTAGCAATGTCGGGTGTTCAAGAGCTGAGTGGATGGGTTCTAGTGGTTCCTGCCCTAGCAAAGTTATCTCCTTTATTTGAGCTCAGAGATTGGTTGATGGTATTTTTCCTATTTGGCCTTCATTCGGGATACTATTGTTGAGCCACCACCATGGATTTTGTTCCCGTGGTTTGAGAGTTTTCGAATGTGTTTCCTACTAATCTTCTAGGTGTTCCTCCGGATAGGCGCATTGATTTTTCTACTGAATTGGAGTTAGGACCAAGCCCATACTTATTCCTCCTTATCGCATGGCTCCATAAGAGTTGAATGAATTGAAGGATTAGTTATAGGACTTTTTGATAAGGGGTTTATTTGCTCGAGTGTTTCTCAGTGGGGTGCTCCTATTTTGTTTGTGAGAAAGAAGGATTGGTCCATGAGAATGTCTATTGATTACATGCAATTGAACAACGTGAGCAGAAAAGTATCATTTTCTATGTATTGATGACTAATTTGATCAGCTTCAAGGGAAATCTTCATTTTCTAAGATTGATTTGAGGTCCGGATATCATTAGCTAAAGATTAGGGAATTAAACATCCTTAAGAAAGCATTCATGACTCGTTATGGGCAGTATGAGTTTCTTGTGATGTCTTTTGGTTGGACTAACAACCCTGCAACATTCATGAAGTTGATGTAAGGGGTGTTCCAAACTTATTTGGATTCTTTTGTAATAGTTTTCATTGAGACATCTTAGTGTACTCCACGACTAAGCAGGACCACGGTCGGCACTTGAGAATTGTTTGTCAAGTTCTTGAAGTGTGAGTTTTGGCTTGATTTTGTTTCATTTCTATGAAATGTGGTGTCCAAGAAGGATATTCGGGTGGATCCAGCCAAAATTGAAGCAGATAGGGTTGAACCAGATATACTTCAGATACGAAGATTTAATGTTTTGTAGGACTTGTAGGCTATTATAGGCAATTTGTTCAGAGTTTTTCTACTATTGCATTCTTTGAACAGATTGACTCAATAGAGTGTGAGCTTCCAGTAGTTTGATGAGTGTGAGGTGAGCATTCAAAAGCTAAAAACTTTTTTATTTTAGTGGTTTGTACACCTGAAAACCAAGTTTTGGGGTTGTAGTAGAAAGAATAAGTTTTCTACTCTTATGTTATTCTTGTTCTACTTTCATTTTTCTTTTGTTTCGTTGGATTGAGGTTGACTTGTCTTGGTGGGAATAGACAAGTTCCATCATGTCCATTTTTGGATCGTCACACTAAGTGATTTATTAAATATTTCTCATGTATAGTCATACTTTATTTAATTGTCACGAAACAAGGGTACCATCTAGACATAACACAGGGTACTCGACCACGAAGGCGTCTAATACAAGCCCTTAGCATCATCATAACATAAGATCATAGAAAAGTAGGGAAAATTTGAAGCATTCTTTAAAACCATACAAGTGAAAACATTTCATAAAAGCGGAAGTCTTTACTAAAACCTTTGTCTCAAACCATCTATGAATAACATGAATAAAAGTCTTGGGACACAGCCCATAAAAAGTCTAAAACATAGGAAATGACATAAAAGGAACATAGTGGGTTTGTCCTCGAAGCTATGAGGACTTACCAATTCAAGTCTTCAAATGCCTGAGAAACCTAGCCTCTAAAGCAACTCAATCTCCAACACCCTACATTTGATTATAATGTAGGCAATATGCATTAGTACAAAATATACCAAGTATGAAAGCTAACATACCAGCATAAAACATCTCAAAATGGTTAGTCAACATAAGACTTAATCATAAGAGATAATAACATAAACTCCAATAAAGTATCATAACATCACAAGTCAACAATAATACAATGTATATGAACATAAGAGCTAAATCATACTTATAGTATAGCCTTAACTTAACCTTCATAATCACATCCTTTAACCATTAGTCTTCCATACTACAAGTGAACTACTTCACAAGCCACTTCCTAGCATACTTGTGCAAGGCAAGGATAGTAGCCCATACTACTATCCAAGCTAAGTATCTCCCTTTGGTCATTCTTAGGCATAGTCCACCTTCATAGTCAAGACCTAGGTTTTCATGTCATAAGAGAACTACACTCCTAAGTAACCTCAACGCACACTTGTGCAATGCATGTGTGGCATCCCATAATATTTAACATTTCTAGGTGTCACCCTATTCATATTTAACATTTCTAGGTGTCACTATAGACCTACTCCATATTGACAAGGAACTATTGACTTAAGTCAATCAATCATGGAAGGCAACTATAGCAACAATCCAAACTAGGCATACATCACATAAGAGGACACTTCATAAGTAGCTTCAAGTTATACTTGTGCCATGTATGAGTGGCATCCCATACTACTGCTCACACTAAGTACTCCTTTAGTATAGCTTACTAAATGCTTACTATTTATCATTCTAGACTATCAAATAATAGCACACACTAGGCTAGACCATGGAAAACACCTTACCATGCAATCCAAGCTATCCTAGGAAGGATACAAATATACCAACCTAGCCACCATGCAGCATTCAATAGGATGCAAGCTACCCTTAGAAGAGTATGAACCCTCAACCCTAAGCTATCCTTAGAAGAGTATGGTGTCTCAATCCTAAGCTACCGTGAAATGGTCTTGACCTAACCAAGTCAATCTACCATGGAGGCATTCTAACAATGCTAGTTCAAGCAACCCATAGGAGAGTATAGATCCTCAATCCTAGGCTACCATGTCTATACTAATGCAAGCTACCATGAAAGCATCCTACCAATGCTAGTTCAAGCTAACCTGAGGAGAGCTTAATTCCTCAATCCCAAGCTACCATGAAATCTACCATCCCAAGCTACATAATTCAACTATCCATGAAGGAATCAAAAGACTCAACCTAAAGCTATTCTATTCTAACAAGCATGATTCATTTTAGGTGATTAACATTTCACATTCTACATACAAGCATTCATATAATTCTAAGTAGGTCATGTGGGTAAGAGCCTTCCATCATAACTCTATCTATATTGTGTATCAATTCTATGCAAACTAGTTTTCCTTATTAAACTTACTCTATAAGCCCTGGTAATCAACATTATGACTTCCAACACTACATTCAAGCTTTACTCCACAATCAACATACTAGTCTAGATCACAATACATACTACTCACAAGCCTTAGTCATAGGTAATTCTAAACATAATTCACCAAAAGTCCCAATTCTAATCATTTAAATTCCTGTTCTATCATACACACATAAGTCTAGGTCAGTCCATGATTTCATATTTCTATTTTTGAATGATTTCCATTCGTGACAACAATCCAAGAGAATCTAGCAAGGATCATTAATTCCTCATCAAAAGACACCAACCCACATACTTTGAAGATTAGGTTTAATCAAGGAATTCACAAAAATTCTTCATAATATCATGAATGAACACTAAATTAATCATATATGAGAAGTATCCAACCGTATTGAATCATACCGACCTAAAACCTATACATTGGAAGTAACCCTAGCTTGATTGGGGCTCTCCTTCACAAATTAGGGGAAATTCGTGCGGGGGTCTATGGGTGGAAGAACCCATAGATGAAAGTCTAAAAACACTTTTTATCAAAGCCCTAGCACAAGCTCTCAACAATAGACTTTGTTCTTGACCCAATCTTCAAGCTCTATCTTCTTCTTCAATGGAGGTTCTTATAGAGAAAGAAATATTCTATGGAGAGGATGAAGTTGGGTTTTCTTTAGATTCTAGGGAGAATGACTTAATTGAGGTAAATTTAGGTCTAATAATCTTATATAGTTGCTAGGAAAGGAATAGAATCATATAGGGTCAACTTTGGTAAAGAACTAAGGACCCTAAATGTTTTAACTTAAAAAATTACAAGTCTTCACGACTTACCTCACCCTTTGCACCCTCATGCCTCGCCAAAGGCACTAGGCAACTCGCCAAGTAGAACCTTGGCTCGCACAAATTTCCAGCAAGCTCCTTAAAGGGGCAGTTCACTAGGCGGTTTTGGGGGGCCTATGGGCTATTTGCCAAGCAAGTTGGCGAGCTATGACTTAGCTCACCCTTTGTTCCAAAACCAAGGACAAAGGGACAGCCCACTAGGCGACCTTAAGTGCCCCTTGGCGCATCGCCAAGTGACTTGGGTGATCTAGCTGCCCAATCACCAACTAGGCACCTAGGAGAGCAAGTTCTCTTTCACTCTACCCTAAACCCTAAACCCTAAACCCTAAATCTTGATAGCTTAGGCCCTTGCAACCCTATACAATTCCATAGATAGTCTTCTAAACTACGGGGTCTAACACATGTCTTGACATTCAACTACTAAGTCCCTCATTCTAAGCACATAAAGTCTCATCTACGACTCTATTTCACATACCTTAATCCTTAGAACCCTAACTTATGGCTCTAGTTTGGTCTACTAGTTTTCGAGATGTTACATTAATCCAGAAATGTTAAGAGATTGGATATTATTTACTCATTTATAAGAAAATTGTTATATTCAAGTAATTCTCATCTACTATTAGTTATGTTATTTAGTTGCTTTATGAATGTGGAAATGTTACAGATTATATTTCATTTACTCATTTGTAAAAAAATTGTCATATTCAAGTAATTCTCATTTAGTTTGAAGTTATGTAATTTAGTTAATATATATTTTAGTATTAGAGTTATTTAATACTTGTATTAATGAACGTTGCTATAAAGGAATCTCATTTCCACCTATTACACACAAATCTTCACAATCATCTATTTTTAGATCCCTGATTGACTTTTTTCATTGTTGGAATAAAAGTCGCAATTTGCAAGTAGCATTAGAATGAGTAGTACTCAATGAAAATTCTTTGTTTTCGAGGAAATCATAATAAAATACTAAACTGTTTGTCTTTGAAATTGCTAGCAAGGTTTAAATGTGTATCAAAGAACTAGCTACATTTCTCAAATTCATCATTGTCGTCTCAAATAGCACAAACCCTACATAATTAGTTTCTTTTACGTAGGGAAACATTTGCAAAGTCAGTTCCTCTGCTCATCCAAGGATTCACTACTGTCAATTGGTACTAGTTTGGATCAGTTTGTCCATTTTATCGGTGATAGAGTGTATGTTGTTGCTTTTTCTAATCATTTTCTCCTCTGCAATTAAAATAGAGTTAGGTAAAGGATCTATTATATTTACAATCCTGCCACAAGGAAGCGTTTGATCTACTTAATATTCCAATCTCTCTGATGGATCCATATACTTGGCGCAATGGGACTAGTTCAAAAACGCTTCCTTGTGGAAAGAATATAAAAATAATAAACCCTTTGCCTACTTCTATTTTTATTGCATAGGAGAAAATGATTAGAAGAAGCACCAACATACACTCTGTCACTGATAAAATGGACAAACCGATCCAAACTAGTACCAATTGATAGTAGTGATTCCATGGATGAATAGCTGACTTTGCAAATGTTTCCCTATGCCAAAGAAACCAATTGGGTAGGGTTTGGGCTAATTGAAAATACAATGGTGAATTGTATCCAATTCTTTGATACACATTTAAACCTTGCTAGCGAATTCAAAGACAAACAATTTAGTATTTTATTATGATATCCTCGGAAAAAAAGAATTTGCATTGAATACTACTCATTCTAATGCTACTTGCAAATTGTGATTTCTATTCCAACAATGAAAAAAGTCAATCAGGGATCTAAGAATAGATGATTGTGAAGATTTGTGTGTAACATGTAGAAATGAGATACCTTAATAGAAACGTTCAGAAATAAACATATTAAATAAATCTAATACTACCATATTTGTAATTATACGTTAACTAAATTACATAACTTCAAAGTAAATGAGAATTACTTGAATATAACAATTTTCTTACAAATGAGTAAATGAGATCTAATCTCTAACATTTCCACATTCAATAGAGTAACTAAATAACATAACTAATAGTAAGTGGGAATTACTTGAATATGACAGTTTTCTTATAAATGAGAAAATGAGATCCAATATCTAACATTTCTGGATTCAATTTAAATGTTTCAATTACTACTTTTCTATTTTTTATTAATGGTTAATATACTTGTAACCTTTCTTGATTCTCCTAATTATGTACTTGTAATTGTTTTTATTTCCTATATTATTTCTTAGTTGGTGTCTTCCAAAACAACAATCATGTGACTTGGTTTGTGTTAGACAATTGACATTTATTCTAGCTTATTACTTTTTACTACTTTTTACTGTTTTTTACTGATTTCAGTTTAGTGCTTCCTATTTTCTAGCTAGACGTAGTAAACTTTAGTTGCTTAACTTTTTGAATTTAGTGGCCCCTTTTATGGTTGTTAGTGGAACATGTTAGTATTTAGTTTTAACATCCATTTTGTAAGTGGCTCTAGATAGGAAATGGTTAGGTTTGTCCTTGTATAAATTTAGATCTTCTACAAATAAATACATAGCGGGATTTCATAAGTTCACTCTATTTTTATTCTTCAAATCAATTCTTGAGTGTTTCTATTTTAACAGTGGTATCAGAGACTCTAATTGATCTTACAAGACCAAAATGTTTTAACCTACAACACAAATGTCATCCAACAATCTACCTTTAAATCCACCATTCACTTTTACTGGTGAAAATTACCAAATCTGGTTTGTGACATTGCAGGCTTTTCTGGAAGCCTATGAACTATGGGAAACTATCAAATCCTACCTTGGCTCAAATCAAATCCAACAACAAAGAGAAGGCAAAGAAATCTAAAGTTAAGTCGCTTATGCAGAATGCTGTGATAGATTATGTGTTTTAAAAAATCGTGGCTTGTAAAACAACAAAAGAGGCTTGGGATAGGCTGAAAGAAGAATATCAAGGAAGTAATAGAACACGTCAAATGCAAGTGTTGAACCTGAAAAGAGAGTTTGAGTCCTTGAATATGCAGGGAGATGAAACAATTAGTAAGTATGTTGATCGAATCTCCTTAATTGTTAATAACATTAGACTTCTTGGTAAAGAAATTATATAAAAACAAATTGTGGAGAAAGTTCTTATGACTCTTCCTGAGAGGCTTGAATCTAAGATTTCCTCTCTTGATGAATCCAAGGACCTGGGAAAAATTTCACTAGGTGAAATAATGAGTTCTCTTCAAGCACAAGAGCAAAACAGGACTATGATACTGGGCAAGTTCACTGAAGCAGCTTTCTCTGTACAAAAGTAATTTTTTGGTAAAGGAAAGCAACAGTTCAACCAAAAGAATAAGGGCAAGCATGATGGAGGAAACAATAGTGAAGATGTGAAGTAGAAGTTCCCTTCATGCAAACATTGTAGAAAAACTAAACATCTGGAGAAAAACTATTGGAGAGTAGATACTATATGCGGTAAATGTAAGCAGACGGGTACATATCCAAGGTTTGCAAATCAAGAGCAGATGCACATGAGGAGTAACTCTTTGCAGTTTCCTACTTTTCAATCAATGAATCCTTTGATTCATGGCATTTTGATAGTGGTTGCACACAACGCGTGTGCAATGATGCTAAAATGTTCAAATTCCTTGATGATACTTACAAATCTAAAGTAAAAGTGGGAAACAGTGAAGTAGTAGAACTCAAAGGTAGAGGTACAATGTCTATCTCAACAATATCAGGTGTCAAAACTATTCCTGATGTTTTGTACACACATGATATGAGTCAAAATTTGTTGAGTGTTGGACAAATGATTGAAAATAATTATTCTCTTCATTTTAAGAATCATGAATGTGTTGTTTCTAACCCTTCTGGAGTAGAATTATTTTATGTCAAGATGAGCAACACAAAATTTTCAGTTTATTGGGAGAAAATAACTGAGTAGGCTTACACTATTACTTCACAAACATGTACAAACCTATGGTGCAAAAGGTTTGGACACTTTAATCTGAGAAGCATCACAGAGATGAAAAAGGAGCTAGTGGAAAACATGCCTGAATTTCTTTCTAATGCTCAAGTTTGTGAAGCTTGCCAACAGGGAAAGCAAAAAAAATTGCCATTTCAAGCAAATCAAGTATGGAGAGCTAACCAGAAACTTCAATTCATTCATGCAGATGTTTGCGGCCCAATGCAAACATATTCATTGAGTGGTAACAAATACTTTCTCCTCTTTACTAATGAATACACTAGAATATTTGGGTTTATTTCATTATACTGAAGAGTGAAGTCTTTGATGTTTTTAAACAATTTAAATCTTTAGTAGAAAATCAATGTAATCTTAGTATTAAGGCTTTAAGGTCAGACAATGGAGGAGAATATACTTCTTCTCACTTTGTGGATTTTTTTAATATCACGGGTATTGAATGACAATTGCATTGCCATACACTCCACAACAAAATAGCATGTCTGAAATGAAGAACAAGACAGTAATGGAGATGGCCAGATGTCTTTTGCTTGGAAGAAAGATCCCAAATCAGTTTTGGGTGGAGGTAGTCAATACCTCTCTATATTTGCTTAACAGATTGCCTGCTAAGGACTTGCAATACATGATTCCATATGAAGCTTGGTGTGAGATCAAAACATTGGTACACCATCTTAAAATCTTTGGGTGTAGATGTTATTATTCGAGTTCAAGAAAAAAAAAGGAATAAGTTGGACAACAAGGCTCATAAGGGCATATTTATGGGCAATAGTTCATCCAAAGGATACAAGATTTTCTATTTGAAATTAGAAAAACTAATTCTTAGCCGAAAAAGTGAAGTTTGATTAAGAAACTGGTTGGGATTGGAAAAATTAGAAGACCTCTTATTCTGATTTATTTTCAGAAGAGCAACCTCAACTTCCAAAAGATGAACTAGTGGATGATGTACCAGTGAGGGGAACTCAAATCTTAAAAGATGCCTATCAGCGGTGTAGTTTGGTTACCTATGAACTAGCAAGCTATGCTGAAGCACAAGACTCTCAGGTTTAGAGGAGAGCTACATAAGATGAACTAGACATGATCGAGAGAATGGAACCTGGCAGCTTGTAGACAGACCTGGAAATCGCAATGCGATTGGTGTAAAATGGATTTTAAAGACAAAACTCAATCCTGATAGAACAATTTAAAAACATAAGGCAAGATTGGTGGTGAAGGGATACACACAACAATATGGTTTGGATTACCAGGAAACATTTGCTCTTTTAGCAAGGTATGACACAATCAAGCTTACTCTTACATTTTCATCTCATAGTTTCTGGCATATTCATTAGCTTTTTTGAATGGTTTGCTTGCTGAGGAGATCTATCTAGAGAAACCATCAGGTTTCTCAGTTCCTAAAAAAGAGGATCAAGTTTATCTCTTAACAAAGGCCTTATATGGCCTAAAACAAGCCCCAAGGGCATGGTATGAGAGGATGGAAAATCATCTCAATTTATGTGGATGACATGTTTGTTTGTGATAGGAAGAAAAATTGAACTAATCCAAAGGTTCAAGGATGAAATGGAGAAAATCTTTGAAATGACTCACTACAACAAAAACAACTTTTAGCAGCAATAAATAAACACATTAATAAAGAGTGTTAAAGTCTTTACCGGCATTAGTTAAGTTCCATTATATCCAATGTCGCTAAAGACTTTAGGGACATATACAAAGAGTGCTAATTGCCGCTAAAAATACACATTTAGTGGCAATTGCTAATTAATTGCTGCTAAAGCTCATTTTTGATGTAATGATTGATCTTGGAGTCATGAAGTACTTCCTTGGCATTGAAGTGTTGCAGTCCAGTGATGGAAATTTCATATGCTAGAAAAAATACATTTCAAATATTCTAAACAAGTTCAAAATCCAAGACTGCAAACCTGTGAGTACTCCAATCGATACTAGTGTGAAGCTTGGCAAGAATGAGGATTCTGAAAAAGTGGATGATAGTATGCATAGAAGCTTGATTGGTCGTCTTCTATATCTAACCTTAAGAAAACCTGACATTCTATTTGTTGTATGTTTTATCTCTAGGTTCATGCATTCGCCTAGAGACACACACTTTACATCGGCTAAAAGAGTAGTAAGGTATATTAAAGGAAACAACAAGTTGGGAACTTTTTTCCAAACATCTACCAGAAGTAACTGTGAACTTGGTTGGGTACTTTGATAGTGATTGGGGTGGCGGAGTCGATGATTCTAGAAGCACCTCTGGATATCTTTTCTATTTGGGGACAATTTGTTTTATTTGGAGCTCTAGGAAACATGAAACTACAGCTCAATCAACCACAAAAGATGAGTACATAGTTGTTGCATCTATCTATCTGGCTGTGGAAGATGTTGAAGGACTTGGGCCATGAACAAACAGAAGCTACCAAGATCATGTGCAACAACAGTTCAGTAGTTTCAATCTCAAAAAATCCAGTGTTTCATGGTCGAACTAAGCATATCAAGATCAAGTTTCATTTTATTAGAGAAGTCCAACAATCTAATGAAG
This sequence comes from Solanum bulbocastanum, assembly GCA_037074985.1. Lineage (NCBI taxonomy): Eukaryota > Viridiplantae > Streptophyta > Magnoliopsida > Solanales > Solanaceae > Solanum > Solanum bulbocastanum. Next base: position 26,692,332 of record CM073600.1, read on the forward strand.
TGTTGCTTGTTCATTGTTCATCTGAGAACCATTTTCACTAAGCCACTGCCAAAGGAAAGGTTTGAAGATCTGAGGCAAAAAATTGGTCTTTGTCACAAAAATGTCAAGGAAGAGCGTTAGACAATTGACATATTTTACAACTTATTAGTTTTTACTGCTTTTTACTTATTTCAGTTTAGTGTTTCCTATTTTCTAGCTAGACTTAGTCAACTTTAATTGCTTCACTTTCTGAAGTTAGTTCCTCCTTTTATGGTTGTTAGTGGCACATATTCTTATTTAGTTTTAACATCCCCTTTGTAAGTGGCTATCAGATAGGAAATGGTTAGATTTTTGCTTGTATAAATTCAAATCTTCTGTAAATTAATGCATAGCTGGAATTTCATAAGTTCACTATATTTTAGTCTTCAAATCAGTTCTTGAGTGTTTCTGTTTTAGCAGTTTGTTCATAATTCTTTGGTTGTTCTTTTTTTTTCAAAAATAAATTATTTCAAAATATTTTCAATTTCTTCAAGATGATTAAAAAGTATTTAAAAACATAATGAGATATTTTATGATTTAATAGCTCTAGAATAATCAAGGAACACACATTTGAGAATACGAGAAGCTAATATCTTTCACATGATAAATTTATTAAGGAACATTTAGAGGTGTTTATGAACAATGACATGGAAGAGCAAGAAAAACTAGTTGTTATATGCTAATGAATGAATAATAGGCCATTAAATTGATTATCTTATACTTTGCATGCACATGTACCAAACAATAGAGAAAATGATAATTGACTAATCTATTAAATCATTCAATATTGATATGCTAATTATGTCAAAGAACAAATATTATAATTGAAAATATTTAGAAGATAAAATTCATTAAAGAGTAAGAATTTTACTATCTTTCAAGTTCTTAATATACGTAACAACACCAAATTTATAATATTTAGATACTACAAAATGATAATTCATAATCATAATGAGGTCATGGATTACCGCGCAAAGCACAAATAAGTTACCTAGTTCTTTATAAATGCAAAGAACAATGGAGGGGGCATTATAACCAAAAACTTCCAAAAGTAAATACATAGCAACAAAAAGAACAATTTAACCCTAAACCAAGTACATACGATAGATCCAAAATATAACTTAAAGATTCATGACATGTCATATGTGATAAGTGATGACTGGTAGATTTTCACTCATTTGAGGTCTATTTGACTCAATAATTAATGTCTTCAATGCGTTATTTTATCCTATTCTGATAAAGTATTGATGATTTACACCTATGAAGGCAAATGGACAAGGGAACGAATTATGTTTGAAAGAATGACCAAAAATGCAAAAAGATGTGCAAACTATACATTGTTGATCGTCAAACAATAAAGGTGGATCGCCTAATGAGCACGACCTCGCCCAAAATGGCAGTGCATAGCACTTGTGTTTATCAAATCAGGTCGGTGAATTCTATTAGAGAAGGTGATACGCCGAATAAGAAAGGCGAATTTATTGAACATCGTCGAAAATGACAATGTGAAAAGAAAGATTGAATGCTCAAAAGGCGAACCAAGGTGGTACTCGACGATTCACTGAATGTGAAAGGCTGACTCAAGCGATTTCTCCATTTGAGGTTCAAACACTTAAAGCCTAGAGCACAAAAAAGGCTAGCTGAGGAGAAAGAGGCGATTCACCAAATAAGCTCGACAAGCCAACTAATTAGGGCGATTGAATGGTGTATTGGCTTTGAGCTTAGTTTTAGGAAATTATAAATAGACAAAAGAGATAGAAATTAGATATCATATCATAAAGTTGTGTATTGAGTTTTGAAATAGAGTTTAGAGAGATAATACTAGAATTTTGTGAAGAACACTTTCTAGTTTTTGGGGTTTATCAACTTTTGTGCTTGAAATTGACAAATTGAAGTTGAACAAAGTGGATTTACTTGTAATTTCTTAATTCATGTTACTCATGGCTGCTTTAATGAAAAGTATATATCTTTACTTCTTGTGATGGGTGGGTAAAACTTTAATATCTATGGGTGAAATTACGAGGTTTGGTGTTGATTTAATGTAGTGAGTATTGTTCTATGCTTTATTTTTCTATTGTTCATATATGATTTTGATATAATTAGCATGGGGTTAATTTATGGGTTAGGATTGCAAACTTAATTCCTACTTCTGATCTTCGGTTGATGCTTAAAAGAGATTGATTGGAGTGGGTGATTAGTCTGATACTAGCCATTAAGGTTTTATGTCTGTAACTTGCTTAAAAATAGAGGTTATGAGTCGAATCTAGTTGACCTATTTTCAAAAAAGAGAATAGAGTAAGGTATTGGGTAATTTACATTGGAAATCAGATGTGACCGAAAGAAGGTTCTATGCACAGATGCTTTGAGATTGAAAGATAATTAGTGTCAATGACCTATTCATGAATGTTCATCACTATAGAGCAACACAATTACCCTTATGTGATATCGATTTCCAATCCACGCACCCCTAGATTGCTTGTGAACTCTTGAATTCTTCTGTATTTTATTTTAATTGCGATAATTGATAACCAAATCTTTATATTAAATTGGTGGAATCATCCACCCACTAGTTCTTACTATTATAAATGAGCGATCTTAAAATCTAAGTTTCTTGATAGGAATTCTCCATGATATACCATTCCAGGTGGGATTTGACACCCCGACTCTTTGTTGGATGGTTTATTGACTAAGACCATTGTCCCTTTTAATTGGTTTTAAGGAGGACATTTGAGAGTTATAAATATGTTATGACTCTCTAAAAATATTGTCATACCTATGTTAGAGCCTTAAAAATGCACAACTTTAGAGGATCTTACTTACACCCATAGATATTATTGAAGACTCAATGTTAAGCCCTATATGGGGTATAGTACAACTAAAATCATAAATGAATGAAAACCACAAAGCATAAAATAGAGAAAAACAAAATAGAGGATTACATAGCTCAGTTAAATGGCCTGAAGCTATGTTATTACATCGCAATAGTACTGATTCTTGAAACTGTTATGCCTTTGATTTGTAACTTGCAATCTATCAAGTCTGTAGGGCCATGTAGCTTGTCAGACAAGGTTCATATGATTGAGAATCATGTTCTCATGAATTTCATGATTCTATTCTGCCAACACTCCACATTATTGGCTATCCTATAACAATATCTAGTTATGATGTTATGTTAGTAAAGGAAAATTTGGACTCCCTAGATAATACTATAAATGTTTCATGGGGTTATATCATTTTTCATATATCAACAATTCATTTAGAGTCACATTTCAGAATGTTCCTGTACACCTTTCAAGTTCCCTTTTAATTGGATTCAAAAGTAAAAGGAAAAAACAATTAGCTTATATGACAATAAAATGCAACACTCTAACAAAGTATGAAACATATATAACTCCACTAAGAGCGTTCTTACTTTTAATTTGAAGTATTTCTATAACTTTGTATGCAACACCAAATGTAATAAGGCAATCTACATCAAGGAGTAAATCTCTATGAGCTTTTATGTAGCTTCTGGTCATGGGAGTATTTATATGCCTTGGAGCCAAAAAAACACCTTCACTTTAGCTAAGTTTGAGGACAAATTCTTGTGTTTGGATGGTATTTGAGTCATGTATTTCATTTTGGATTAACCAATATGATTTGTGATTGTTGGTTGTCAAAGAAGAAGAAAAAGGAATAAGAAAATAGAAGCACGAGAATTTGAAATGGATATGATCACTAAGGCGCAAAGAAGAAAGGCAAAAAGGAGAAAGGAAGTTCAAAGTGAAAAAATCCCAGCACCATATCCTGTTCACGACACGGAGAGAGAATTAATTATTTTTACACTGAGGATGCTGAGGCAGAAGACTGTGTATCCTCACCGTATTGGGGAGAAGAGGTGTTTAATAAAAGTTGAAATTGCATGGCTCCTGCGCATCGCAAATCTGTGCCTTATATTTTTTCCGATTTTCCCAAATTATAAATAAACTGAGATTTTATTATTTTAATTATTCTTTTTTTGGTTTTGGAGAACAAAGAATTTGGGAGCTATTTCATCTTTTTTTAGGGTTCATTCCTAATCTTTAGTTCATTTGATTTCTCTTGTGCTTATTGAATATTTCAAGATCGAGAATCATATTATGACTAGCTAAATTCCCTAGTTCTAGGGATGTGGTTACGTGGTGATTGTATTTTGTTGACTTTGATGGATTGATTTTGGTTATCATATGAATTTTTCTTTTGTTCTTAATTTAGTAATTCGTATTTGACCAACATTGAAATAAATGTATTGTCCAAATTGAGCTCTGGAGAAGACTAACAAGAAAGAACATACTACTAATAAAATAGTGGATACCAACCTACAAATATTGACTTCTAGAAGTCGGTATTCCCTGAAATATTGACTTCCTAGCTAAGGTCAGAAAAAGGCCAGTTGCTTTTCAATACCCACCTCTAGAGGTCAGTTTTAATTTTAAGTCAAAAAATTCATTATTTTATTTTCCGACTTCTTGAGGTCACTTTTATATTTTTTTATTTTTTATTTTTATTATTTCCATCTTTAGGATGTCAGAATATTTATTTTTTATATTTTAAAATACCAACATTCGGAGGTCAGTATTCTTGATTTATTTTTATTTTTAAAATTTTTGACTTCCAATGGTCAGTATTAGTTAATTTTAAATTTTTAATTTTTAATATTTCCGACCTCTGGAAGTCGGTATTTTTTAATCTTTATTTTTATTTTTAATTTCCGACCGTTGGAGGTCGGTATTTTATTTTTTTACTTTTGATATTCCGAACTTTGAAGTTGATATTGTATATTTTTTATTTTATTTATTTTTTAAATTCTGACCTTCGGAGGTCAATATTGTTTATTTTTTATTTTGTTTATTTTTATTTTATTTATTTTTGAAATTTTGACCTCCATAGGTCAGTTTTCTGCTACAAAACAGGCAGTAAATTGCTGCAATTTTAGTTGTCCACCTGTATATTTCTACCACAACAGCCCAAAGAGTTGCCAACATAATATTTTTCAATATATACATTAAACTACTTTAAAATAAACGACATCCACTTCAAAATAAACTTCATCTAATTCAATGTAGATATCATCTAATCAAAATAAACTAAAATACGATAAAAAATTTCCAAACATATAGAAATCTAAAATATCAAGTATATACAACTACTCCTCATCACCCTCACTCTCCTTAACAAACACATTATTCCTAAATTAAAGCTTAGTGTCAACACTAGATGGACACAAATCGATCTTGTGAGAAAATTAATTTTGTTATCAATAAGATCATTTAGTGTTGGAACTTATACTTAACAAATACATTATCACCTAATTTAAAGCTAAGTGTCAACACTAGATGAACACAAATTGATCTTTCAAGAAAATTAATTTTGTCATCAATAGGATCAACTAGTGTTGGTACTTATGCTTAACAAACACATTATCACCTAATTTAAAGCTAAGTGCCAACACTAGATGAACACAAACAAATTATCACAAAATTATAGCTAAGTATCAATACTAGATGGACACAAATACATTATACAAAAAAATTGTACTTGAACTTTAAAAATTTTTAAAAACTAAACCTTATCTCCTACTTTGATGAAAGAAGCAATATAGTGTTGTAACAACTTTTTTAGAAGTTGAGCTTCCTCAGTTGTCTAGCACGAAAAGAAACAATTTAAAATTTCTCCAGTGGTCATTATAGAGAGATTTCAGTCATTATCACATTCAAGAATGGCTCACACAATTTTAGGATTAGTAAGTACCTAAAATTGATCATACATAAATGGTTCTATACTATTTTTTGCAAATTCTCCATTCTTTTGGAAAAGAAGATATAGTATTTTTATATTTTTAAATCTTTGTGTAGTTATACTTGCTGAAGGTTGTAATCCTAGTTCACTTAAACCTTAAAAGAAATGGTCTTTTCGCTAAAAGAATATCAATATTTTGTTTCTATTGAGTTCAATTTATCAAATATGCTTTGCTTTAATATTTTAGTAATTATCATTTAAGTTAACAAAGTTAAGTCTTTTATCATTTACCTTATAATTCTCTTTTTTGTGAATACTGTAGATTATTGGAGCATTATTTCTATCTAAATCAGAAAATATAACTTCAAATTTGTAACAGTGACTTCAAATTTCCTCTTCCATTTGTTAAAATCAAACTAGTTATGGACCCCAAATAGGACAAAGATATGTGTTAAATAAGCACTAAAAACAAATTTTCAAAAATATAAGACTTACCCGAGTTCGTTGGCGCCGTCTACTACTGCCACCGTTTGCTACTTGTATGGCGTTGCGACCTGTTACTGCTGTTGCTGAGGCTTTGGCAGTCAGGAATGGCTGGTGTGGGAACGGTCTGGGTGAGAGAGGATGAGGAGTGAGAGAGGACTTAGGGTTTTGAGAGAAAAGGTAAAATAATTATCTTTTTTTAAAAGAAATGTTAATTTACCGACTACGGGATGTCAGTATCTTTTAAAATAATTATTTATATTTAGTAAATACTGAAATCATGAAGTCGATATTATTTAAATAAAATAATCATTTAAATATATTGATCTCTTGAGGTTGGTATTTATTTATTTATTTTAATATAAATTGACCTCTTGAGGTTGAATTTATTAATTAAAATTACACACACACACATATATTACCTCCTAATTATACAAATTTAATTTTATTGAACTACAAAGGTTTATCAATATGAAATTAAATATACAAATCTCCTTGAATTGATCATCGATATTATAATTTTTTTGTGTTTTATTTTACACAAAATCATCCTCCAGAAGACGATTTAAATAATATATTCAAAATATTTTTTGATTTTTTATATATAATTTAGAAAAAATAAAATATTTTTATTTATTGAGTTATTTAATATCGACATCATGCAGTCGATTTTTACGCTAATTCATTGTTCCCGGGAAAAAACCAACCTCCTGAGGTCAGTATTTGGTTTTCCCGCTTTTTCTTGCATAAAAACCGACTCCTTGTAATCGATTTTCTGAAGGTTTCTTATTTTTTATTCTTTTTCACAATACTGACCTACAGAGGTCGGAAGTTATCAACTTTCATTTCTAGTCAGTAATTTTTAGGTCGGTATTCACAATTTTTTTAGTAGCGACATTGACAAAAGGAGCATGATCTTCTCCAGATTTAGGATTGATTTGTATCTAGTATAGGGATATACCTTGAAACCTTGATTGGTTAGTACAAAGGATGAAATTGTAATGTTCAGTAATTGGTTTAGTCTATCCCCGCTCAATGATATAATCAGGCTGCCAATTACTTTAGGCGATTAGAGGACGGGAAACCACAATCATAAATTTAACCCTAAAATAAGTGATTCGATAACTAATTTACATCTATTACAGAAGATAATATTGATGAATCCATAGTAGGTTGCAGCCTTGGAATTTCGTAAGTCATTGTTTGAACTCCAGGTTGAAATTGAAACATAGTAGTTTACTCAATTAATTAGATACTTAATCACATAGAATAATACATCACTCTTCGTGGAAACACTTTCTTTAAGTTCTATTTATTTGAAGAATTAAATACAATCAAATCTTAAGTCTATGTGGGTACGATACTCGGCTTAAAAAGGAGCTACTTTATTAGTTGCACGACCACATACACTTTTGTGTGCGCTTGGGCGCAACAACCTTTTGGCGCCGCTGCCGGAGACTTAAGAATAAGGAAGTATTTGATTTATATAATTTCTAGAGATATTGTTCAAAGTGTTGATAACTTGATCTTAGTTATTGTTATTGCAGGTTGTGTGAAAACTTCAAGCTGGGAGAAGACCAAGATCTTGTGGAGTTACTAGCTGAACCGAAAAGATTCGTTCATTACCGAAGAAGGCAAGTATGACTGACGTACCCTGCCCCTCAAGTTGGGAGTAAAAAATTAATTCTAGTAGTTTTGAACAAGTTGCTCCTGTTGTAATGGCGGAGATGACAGTTAGAGACGTGGTAATCCCACCCACAACAAATGCCACTTTGAATACTTAGAATCCAGTAGCTGGTGATAGGTTTGAATTAAATTAAAGTAGAGTATGGTGCAAATACTGCACACTAGGCAATTTATCAAATTATCTAATAATGACCCACAAGTGCACACTCGGACTTCCTCAAAATCAGTGACACATACACTCCAACTGGAGTCAACCCTGATTATGTGAGACTCACACTTTTCTCATTCTCTCTATTAGGAGAAGTGAGAAGATGGTTGAAATCAAAGCCAGTGAACTCTATAATGTTGTGTGATGAATCTTTATTGAACAATTTTGATATGGTTCTTTCCATATCGGAAAACAACCAAGCTTAGGAGAGAGATATTAAATTTCAGGCAGAAAGGAGGGGAACACTTATACAAAACATAGAACAGGTTCAAATCATTGTTGTTAAGTTGTCTGCACCATCATCAGGCGAATAAAGTGTTGGTTCATACCTTCATTGAGGGTTTGGAGCCAAACACAAAAAAAATTCGTAATTCAACTGCAGGAGGGCAAGCATTGGAAAAGACATATCCTAAATAGTTCAACTTGCTCAATAGGATTCTCACAAGGAATATTGAATGGATGGAGAAGGAACAAAACATGTAGTGCAAAAGACTGCTTGGATACAACTTTGACTGCACAAATTGGTGCTATGTAGAACATGATGAACACCCATTTTAGCAATCTGTCATTGGGACAACAACATGCACAGGTAAATGTTGTAGAACAGTCACAAACATGGTGTGATATATGTTGAAGTGGTGATCATATTGCAGATAGTTGTGGAGCAAAGCCGAATTCTATCAACTTTGTAGGTAATGCATAGCGAGGAGGGGGCCACCAAAATTTTGGCAATACATATTATATGAGTTGGCAGAACCATCCCAATTTCTCTTGGGGAGGAAATCAAAATCAGATACAAGGCCAGAATCAATACAGACCGCAAGGTCATGGGCAAGGCTATTGACAAAAGGGTCAAAGATATAATCGAATAAGACTGCAAGTAATATGAGCACTGAGGAGATGTTAAAGAAAATCATAGCTGATCAAGCTAGAGAAAATGCGAAGATGGATAAGATAGTCTCTGATTTTAAAATCAAATCAATTGACAACTCTAAATCTAGAGAAGCAATTTGGGCAATATTCTAGTGCTCAAAATTCACATCCTCAAAGATGTTTTCCAAGAAATACTGATCCTAATCCGAGTCAAGTAATTGTGGTGGGTACTCATAGTGGGTTGCAATTGGAAGAATTGGCTCCAAAGAAGAGAAACAATGAAACTTTAGTTGGGGGGGTGGGGGGGAGACCAATGAGAGTTGACAGAGTATATATGAGGAAACAGTGCAACCAATAGTGAAACAACGTCCACAATTTCCTCAAAATTTTAAAAGCACTGCAAGGACGAATGCTTTGATAAGTTTATTTCTCTTCTCAAGCAAGTTCACATTAATCTACCTCTTATTGATGCTTTCCAGGAAATACCAAGGTAGGACAAATATGTGAAGAAGATTGTAGCGAGAAAGAGGAGGCTAACAAAGTATGAATCTGTGGAACTCACTGAAGAGTAAATCTCCAGGATTCAAAACAAGCTGCCCATAAACTGAAAGATCCGGGTAGCTTTACGGTCCAGATCACTATAGGGAAAAAATTCATGCTCAAGGGTTGTGTGACCTAGGGGAGAGTATTAATCTAATGCCAACATCTCTATATAGGAAATTGGGGTTGGGTATTCCTAAGCCCGCCACCATTATCTTACATTTGGTAGATCATTTTGTAGCGAGGCTGGAATGTGTTGTTGAAGCTGTTTCGGTCCAAGTAGGATCATTGATATTTCCAATTGATTTTGTTATACTAAATTTTGAGCCAAATCTTGAGGTGCCTTTCATCCTTGGGAGACCCTTCTTGGCCACTGTGCATGTTATGATAGATGTAATAGGTGGTCAAGTATTGACTATGAGGGCTCAAGACAAAGTTGAAGTGTTAGATGTTTATAAAGCGCTGAAATTATCGGGTGTGTATGATGAATTGTCAGCCGTAACAATGATAGATCTTGAACCAGAAGCTCATTCCATCACATCCAGAGATCCACTAAAGTGAGTGTTGATGGGCCATGATATATATGGTGATGCTGAAACATGGAAAATAGTGCAGTTTTTGGAGGTTTCTAGTTTGGGTATTTCGAAAGATAATTGGGAACCTTTAAGTAGGGTATTGGGGCATCCACCCAATCCATCAATTGAAGAAGCACGCAAGCTTTAACCAAAGACACCAACATCCTAATTGAGGTATACATTTTTGGGAGATGATAACACCTTACCTGTGATTTGTAAATTTGTCTAAATTACAAGGTGAAACGACTTTGACAATATTAAAAGGAGGAAAGAATCCATTGGCTGGCAGATGTATGACATTCATGGGATAAGTTCAGCATTGTGCATGCATAAGATATACATAGAAGAAGGCCACAAGCCTAGTGCACAACATTAGTGTCTTCTAAACCTACTCATGAAAGATATGGTGACGAAGGAAGTAACTGACTGCTTAGATGCATGGATAGTGTACCTCATATCAAATAGAAAGTGGGTAATATGTGCAATGTGTGCCTAAGAAATGGGGAATGAATGTAGTGACTAATAATAATAACAAACTGATCCCACTGGGATAGTTATGCGTGGCGTATTTGCATGGATTATCCCAAGCTAAACAAGGCCACCAGAAAGGATCACTACCTGGTTTCCTTCATTGATCAGATGTTAGATATGCTAGCTGGGTAGAAGTATTATTGATTTTTGGATGTTTACTCATGGTATAACCAGATTGTGATCACACTAGAGGATCCAAAGAAGACGACCTTCCCTTTTTGATATGGCACGTATGCTTTTAAGTGTATGCCCTTTGGACTTTGTAATGTACCAACCACATTCCAGAGATCTATGATGGCAATCTTTCATGATATGGTGGAGCATTTTGTGGAAGTGTTCATGGATGACTTCTCGATATTCAGTGAGCATTTTCACCTTTATTTTTGTATTCTTGACGGGGTCCTTGCTTGATATGAGGAAATAAATCTTGTATTGAATTGGGAAATGTGTCATTTCATAGTTTGATTAGGCATTGTGCTAGGTCATTAAGTCTCGAGAAGCAGGTTAGAAGTTTATAGAGCCAAGGTAAAGGTAAGTGAATAATTTCCACCTCATATCTTAGTGAAACGAGTCAGAAGTTTCCTTGGGAATGCTACATTCTATAGGAGGTTCATCAAGGATTTATCCAACACTGCTAGACCTATGTGTATTCTATTGGAGAAGGAGGTTAAATTTTTTGTGTTTAATGAAAGTTGTGTGAAGGCCTTTGAGTGCTAAAGAAGAATTTAATATAAGCTCATATACTCCTACTTGGGAGCTACCTTTTGAGCTTATGTGTGATACTAGTGATACAACAGTGGGTGCAATGTTGGGCCAAAGTAAGAAGAAGGTGTTTCACTCTATTTACTATGCCAGCAAGACCCTCGATTCGGCACAAGCAAATTACACAGTCATAGAGAAGGAGATGCTTGCTCTGGAATTCGCCTTCGACAAGTTCAGATATTACTTAGTAAGTACTATGGTTGCTGTTTACACTAATCATAATGCAATCATTTATCTTTTTAATAAGAAGGATGCAAATCTAAAGCTTATTAGATGGATCATGTTACTCCAAGAATTTGATCTGGAAATCAAGGATAGGCAGGGCACTAAGAATCAAATCACTGACCATTTGTCAAGATTGAAGGATTCATTTCATGTGAAAAATGAAGGGCAGATTTCTGACAAGTTTCCTGATGAGAAATTATGAGCTTTAGACATTGCGCATATGACTTGGTGTACTGATATTGTGAACCTTCTTGTGGATTGTTCCTACCTGGTGCTTCTACTCTCCCAAATCAAATGCTCAGATATGATGCAAGGTTTTACATATTGGATGAATTATTCCTATTCAAACAAGGGCCGGACCAAGTAGTGCGAAGGTGTATAGCTGAAAATGAGGTGAGGCAAGCATTGGAGAGTTGTCAATCTTCACCATATAGAGGGCACCATGGAGGAGAGCATACAACACATAAGGTATTGCAGTCGGGTTTATTTTGTCCAACTTGGCTTAAAGATATTGCACTTTTTGTGAAAGGTTGTGATCTGTGTCACATAATGGTAACCATTTCATTACAACATGAGATTCTATTGAGCAACATTATAGATTAAGATATTCAATGTATGAGGGATAGATGCCATGGGATTTCCCTGCCTCTAATGGGAATTAGTACATTTTGATGGTAGTGAACTATGTGTCTAAATGGGTTGAGGCTGTCACCTTGCCTACTAATGATGTGAAGGTTGTGGTGAATTTCATCAATAAGTACATAATCACCAGGTTCGGACTCCAAGAGCCATGATTAGTGATGGTGGTAAGCACTTCATAAAATATTCAGTGCGAAATTTATTGGGTAAGTTTGGAGTGCGACACAAGGTAGCTACACGGTATCATCCTTAGACTAGCGGTCAAGTAAAGGTATCAAATCTAGAGGTTAAGTATGTCTTGCAAAAGACTGTGAATGCACAATGAAAGGATTGGGCTGAAAAGTTAGATGCATTTTGGTCATACAACATTGCGTATAAGACACCAACATGAAATTCTCCTTATTAGATGGAGTTTTAAAATCATGACATCTTCCAACAGAATCAGAAAGCTAGCCTATTGGGCCATAAAGAAGTTTAATATGGATCCTGAATTGGTTGGCAAGAGGAAAATAGGTCAATTGCATGAGCTTGAGAACTTCCGACTCCATGCCTATGAAAAGGCCAAGTTATATAAAGAGAAGACGAAGAAGTGGCGTGAAAAACACATTGTACCACGTACCATTGAGTCTGGCCAGTTGGTGTTGTTGTTTAATTTGAGATTGAAGTTGTTCCCTAGAAAAGTTCGGTCAAAGTGGAGTGGACCATTCGAGGTGGTGCGAATAAATCAACATGGGGTTGTGGAACTATATAATAAGGACAAAAGCTCTATATTTCTAGTGAATGGGCAATGAGTAAAACACTACTTCGAAAATGTTTTGATTTTGAGCGATAAATGCTCGAGTTAGATGACGAATGACGAATGGGTTGGGTCGAGCCACGACGTTAAACCAGACTCTACATGGGAGATAATTTGTGACCACATGTATTAGATAGTAATTTGGTTTTCTTTTCACTATTTTCATTCTTAGGACTTAGTTAATTTTCATTCTTCATGTAATAGTTAAGATATGTAAAAAATTGAGAAAACACAAATATATGATTTGTGCCATAACAAAAATTAAGGCGTTGGATGGGAGGTGACCCATTAGATTTGTGTTAATTGGGTGTTGTTCTTGAAATTTGAAAGTAACATGGCTCCGTATTAGAGCCGCGTCGCGGAGGTACCCCATGTATTTAATTTCACTAGGAATTAATTTCCCAGCATTAACAGTGGACTCCATAACAGGAGTGCGTCGCAGAGGCAGGTTAAATTTTTTTATTTCGACAAGAATTAAAACTTTCATCAAAATTAAAGGGTCTCCGTAATGGAACGACATAGGGGAGAGAGTCACTATTTTGTTATTTTGCTGGAATCAATTTTCTAGCCAAACCAGAGGATTTCGTAATGGGGTCGCGTCACATCTGGAAAGTAAGATTTTTGGTTCTCATTAAACAGACGGGTTTTACCCATCAACCCTTAAAGAAAACCGACCCAATCCCTCTTTTCACCCCTAAATTCACTCTAATACCCCTATTATTTTCGCTCAACCCCATGATTTCACCCTTTCCTTCTCCCCTCACGATTTCTCAATTCCAAATCCATAACCCAGAGGCTTTCCACCATCTATTTTCCCTTAATCCTCTCCATCTCTTGCATGTAAGGTATTTTCTCTCTAGTTGTTCCTTTCATTTTAATGCCCTTTTTTACACCATATATGGGGAATGATGTTTTGAGGCTTTTGTGTGTTGAATATGGTTGGTTGTATGGGAGTATGATTGCGTTGGGTATGATTGGGAGAATTTTGAATACCACGAAAGGCCTATTCGTGAAGTTTGTTAAGTGTGTGTATGATTATTATGTTAGGTGTAATGTTTTGGGTGTCACCTTCTAATTAATGAGAGTTCATAGTTGGGGTGCTCATGTATGGTTAAAATAGCCTGACCATATGGGTGTATTGGGTAGTTTTTTATTTTCTTATACTTGTAGTGATGGTGAGAATATTGTGTGGGTATGAATGTTAATTGTTGAATTGGGAAATTGTGCTACTCACCTTGTGTTGATTTTTTGTGGGGAAGTCTGTGTACCGATTTATTTAGCATGGGTACTATGCACGATTAAGTGTGGGGTGGTCCTCTTACCACCAATGCCTTGTGATTGTTATATGTATTCTGCTGGGCTAAGATGGTTTTGTATGGGTTGTGTTCATTGTGTGCTCATTATGTTAGGAACCCTACGCCCTAATAAGAAAGTAGCCTCCTCAAGCCAGAGGAAGAGAGTTTGTAGTATGTAGAATGTTTCTCCTATACTAGTAATCCCGCGCGGGCAAACATGCTAGTTTGGATTGAAGGCAGCATCTAAAGAAAGAAGTAACCTGGTGGATAGAGCACACATAAATTTGATACTTCTCTGACGTGTGCATTGAGCGAGATTGTTTGGCCAAGGACTTCCCCTGGATTTTGAGGCGAATCCAAGAGCTCCATCTGAAGTCTAATTTTGTTGAGTCTGTGGAATCAAATTTACATGTGGTTCACGAATTCTATGCTAACTGGGCAACAAAATCAAGGTCGCACTTTGTGAGGGTGAAAGGAGTTGATGTGACCTTTGCTCCAAGAGTTTTGAATGACATATTGGGCATTGAAACTCACATTGGTCCCTTGGTATTGATGGTATTGAACATTAACCCACCTTACCAGGCCATTAGACATACTCTTTATGGGTCGAAGTCTATGGTTCGGTGGACCAAGAACAATTCAAAAAGATTCCACCAATCACTGGTGTGTGCTCACATGATTAGGGAGGCTCGGGTTTGGTTGATGATCATTATGTATTCCATGATTATCGGGTTGCATTATACAGACATCACTCGTGAAAAAGTGTTTTTGTTGTATGCTCTAATGAACGACGCTAAATTGAACCTAGGGGAAGTACTTTAATTTACTATGAGGAAGGCCCAGGTAAACAGGGGGCGCAAGTATGCCCTTGGGGGCTTTATCACCAATTTTTGTCATTCGGAAGGTGTTCTGGAGGAGAGCTTGAATTATATAGTGCCACTCTTTGATGTGCCAGAGGACGTTACCAAGAAGAAGGGTGTAATAATGATTTTGGTCCACCATTTACAATGATAGACCCTAGAGAAGCGATGATATAATTATGGTCCACGTGTGTGGGCTAGAGATACTGAGGCATAGGAATTGATTTTGGGCCTCAACTATGAAATATCTTAGGGAAACAGACAATAGGTATCCTCCAAATGCACATGCGAGGGTTGCGTACTGGCTCTGATGTGGATTCTAACTCTGAAACGGAGGAGGCAGACCAATTGTAGGCCATAGAGGAGGCCGTGGAGGAGATTCCATGGAGTATTGATCAAGAAGTGCTTTACCTTACCTTGTACTTGAGAATTTTGATATTTTGTTGCACTAGGGACAACGCTTGCTTTTGTAATGTGGGTTGGGGTGTGAGTTAATCTCTGATGTATAAAGTGGTTTGAAAAATAGTAGCTTTTTTTATATTATTTTTATTTTGGGTTCCTTGGAGCTTGTTTTTGAATTTTTGACCAAGGATAGTCCTTTTGAACCGAACAAAATACAAAAATATTTTTCTTCTTAGGATTGAGAAAGTCCTCATAGTTGAGTCATATTGTCCTATGATAGATGGATGACGATCGTCTTAAGGGTAATTTTCTTCATTTAGTCTTAGGTATGGTGTTTATGCTGAAGCTTAAATTCTAAAAAAGAAATTTTGTATGAAAGCATGTGGATTCCTTTCAATTGTTGTATTTGATTTTAAATAATGCAACTTAAGCTTAAGTTGAACTTTTACATGAGTTGAGTGTTGTGCTTGATAATAAAGCTGACTTGAATTGAACTTGTGGCATGTGTGGCGAGACATTGTGTATTCTATGTAATGCATATTAGTGTAGAACTTGGCCTGCATGTTACTGAAGTGTAATTGAAAGGGTGCTTTGTTTAGGAAATGGTAATAGGCCTCCTTTGATATGTTTAGAAATTTTAGCCTTACCATATATACTCTAACTAGTATCCCTATTGAGCCTGTAGCTTTTTGCTGTTTGTAACCGCATTCTTACCTGAACAATTTTATTGAATCCCTAGTTTTTTTCACCCTGCTTGCCTAAGCACTGTCGCATAGACTAATTGGAATTAGCAGGATTGAAAGTCATTAGATAGTTCAAGTGTCAAAAGGTGATCATTGATAGACGCAAGGTGATGAAAAATCCCTCATTGAAAGAATGAGCCCCTATACAAAAAAATAAAAAATAAAAAATAAAAATAATATCAGTATACAAAATAAATATCTAGGCGGAATTCATGAAATGATGTGAGTTACTTGTGATAGGATTGTTAAAGAGAGGGCTCCAAAATGAACAAAAAGGAAATAAAGAGGTAATGAGGTCTAAAACGTACACTGTGCTTGGAAAAGTGTAAGTCACTATTATATAGCTTTCCTACTTGTCCCCTAGCCTACATTACAACCCGTGAAAGTCCTACTTGATTCTTTGCAAACCATGCTTAATTAGGTGAGATACATAATGGGAAAGCATATGGTTATATGTTCATACATGTGAATGTTCCTTGTGAATGTGAGGTTTAAGTCTTGATGATAAGTCCATACGTTGAGTGAGTTTGTCGACTACTTTCTTTGCGTGAAAGGCACTTGTTTGATGAAAGATCACTACTATTTGATGGTTAGCATGAAGCTTTAGTGTTTAAGTTGCTAAAAGTTGTTGAGTCAATCCTTTAAATCATGTAGTGTCTATATGAAGGCTACATGTGAATGAAATCATGCTTATTTTGATGTGATAAAAAACTCTTGAAAGTAAGTTGCGGAACTACAAATGCTTTTGTTAGTGAGTCTAGCTCTAGGGTAGGATGGTAAGTTGTTCAGGGACAAAAAAAGCTCTAAATGTGGGGTGGTGATCTTAGGTGTGTTTATATGCCTAGGAGTCGAATAACACCCTTACTTTAGCCAAGTTTGAGGACAAATTCTTGTGTTTCGGTAGCATTTGAGTCATATATTTCATTTTGATTAACTAATATGATTAGTGATTGTAGGTTGTTAAAGGAGAAGAAAAAGGTACAAGAAAATGGAAGCACGAGAATTTGAAATGGATCTGATCACTAAGGCGCAAAGGACAAAGGCAAAAAGGAGAAAAGGAAGTTCAAAGTGAAGAAATCCCAACATAGTATCCTCTCGGTGACGAGGAAAGGGAATTAACTATTTTTACACTGAGGATGTTGAGGCAAAAGACTGTGTATCCTCTCTACTCACGGAGAGGATGAGTTTAATAAAAGTTGAAATTGCCTGGGCCTTGCGTGTCGCGGACATGTGCCCTAATTTTATGCTAATTTTCCCAAACTATAAATAGACTCGGATTTTAATACTTTAATTATTATTTTTCTAGTTTTTGGAGAAATATGACTTTGGGAGATATTTCATCTATCCTTAGGGTTCATTCCCAATGATTACTTCATTCGATTTCTCTTATGCTTATTGAATATTTAAAGATTAAGAATCATATTATGAGTAGCTAAATTCCCTAGTTCTGGGGTTATTCTTACGGGATGATTGTATTTTATTGACTTTGATGGATTGGTTTAGGTTATTGTATAAATTTTTCTTTTGTTCTTCATTTAGTATTTCATGTCTGGTCATCATTGAAATAAATGTATTGTCAGAATTGAACTTGGAAGAGTAATAAAAGGATAGAACGTGGACAAATGGAGCATGATCTCAAGATTTAGTATTGATTTGTATCTAGGATAGGGATATACCTAGAAATCTTGCTTGAACAGTAAACAGGATGAAAACGTAATGCTCAGTAATTGATTCAGTCTATCCCACTCAACGATGTAGTTAGGTTGCCAGTTACCGTAGGCAATTAGAGGTCGGGAGATTTTGATCATACATTTCCTGAATTCAGTGATTTGATAACTGATTGTCATCCATTAAGGAAGACAATATGCATGAATCCATAGCAAGTTGTAGCCGTGGAATTTCTCAAGTCATTGTTTGAACTCCAAGTTGAAATTGAATCATAGTAGTTTACTTAACTGATTTAGATACTTAATCATATAGAATAATACATCACTATTTCTCGAAACACTTGCTTTAAGTTCTAGTTATTTGAAGAATTAAATACCATCGATTCTTAAGTCTTTGTGGTATGATACCTGGATCTTTTTTAAGAGCCACTTTATTACTTCCACGACCATGTACACTTGCGTGTACATTTGGGCATAACAGTTTCGTCTAAGAATCCAGACAATAATAACTCACATTTCACATTACCAATAGAATTCATGTTTAGGAGACAATTTTCATAATGTAAGAACCCATGATGAACCATTTTTTTATTCCATTGAGGAATAGTCAACCTATTTCCAACTAAAACAAGAAAGAAGTTGATCCTTTTCTATTGAACGAATGTACAACATTCCGTGACATAATCTCTTGCAATCACAGGACACACACACACATACACACACACACACATATATATGTATATATATATATATATATATATATGTATATATGTATGTATATAAGCTATTAGGCATGATGCTTTTAATATGAAATAAAGTTCTTCACTCGTTGATGATAATTTATACAGGTGTTAAATTGTGTGGGACATTATGACAAAGCAAGAAACAAAATAGCGACATTGTGAAGGATAGCGATTTGGAAGATTTCCAAATGTTCAAGTGTTATTATAATGCATAGTGAGTGGGATAAAGATTCGGTCAAGTATAATTAGGTCAACTAATATTTAATGGCCTTATAGATTCATGCGTGATTCCCTTGGATACATAGCTGAAGATGCAAATGCAGCTTCTCTCAAAACTAGTAAATAGTACTCTATTTAATTTCTCTGCTCTCACTTTACTGTAAACTCAATAGTGACTTTCTTTTTACTGAATCTATATCCGAAATGAACCTATTTATTAGTGATAAAGCTTGTACTTGTATGATTCATCATTGACATAAAGCTCAATTTTGCTGATATAAAGACAAGCATTCTACTTAAACTAATTGCAATGTTCACTACAACAAATTCGATTATCAAGGACAAATAATTTTGTCATCTATAAATCATATTTCGTCACTAAAAATATTGTGTGATGAAAATAAATTTGTCAATCAATCGTCACTAAACGTGTGTCGCTAAAAGAAGCAAAGACGATTTAGTGCTTCGTCGCTAAAAGTATTATACTAACTACAAAAAAAAAATTCATCCCCAAATACATAAAAATTTGTGATGAATTTATTTGTCATAAAAATAGTAAGTTTTTTTTAGTTAAATAGTATGTTTTGTCACTAAAAAAGTTATTACTACCGACAAAGTTATATCATCGCTTATTATTTAGTTCAATCAGTGACAACAGCAATTTTCTCTAAAGTAATATGTATTTCGTAGTTGAAAAAATGTAATATAGTCACTAATAATTTTTCATATACAATAAAATTTGTCCTTAAAAGTATAAATTAGGGAAATATATTATTATAAAAAAATGTAACACCCTGCAATTTCAAAACGTATAAAATTACTTGTATCTTCATGGAAAGACCAGGAAGGTGGGTAATAAATTAAAAATGATGTGGTATGCCATATTTATAAGTGTTCAAGTATTGTATAACAAGTTTTGAAGTTAGGTCAGTGAATTAAAGTTGGCGAAAGTTACCGTAAGTTCCTTTTGAAAGATTTCTCTGAAATTTGGGTCAAATGTCTTGGCGGTTTTCTCCAAATATATAATGATTTATGGGTCCCATAACCTATGAAATCGAAAGTCTATGAGTCTAGTTTCCAATACGTCAAATCGTTCATTCATATGACTTCTGAATAGAGAGATATTCGTATTTTTGCGAGACTGCGCAAGCAGGCACGTGAGGTGGGTCCCCTAGGTCGGTGGAACTTTTTACATATCATATTCTTCGACCTTTCTTCATTTTTCATAGTGAAGAACCAGAAAACTCACAAAACCCACTTCTAGGATCATCCATGTTATAGATTTTCTTGACTTAAGTTCTTGATAGAAGTTGTTCTACGCGTTGAGCTCATCAACATGGTATTATTTGTTTTATCGATTTCATAGCATATCATACTTTGGTGTTGGTACAACAAGGGTTTGGACATATTTTAAGGTTTTGAGGTGTATTACAAACTTAAGATCAAGGTAAGACCCTTCTTTCATCGATTCTAGCTTTAATAAGCCGCAAATAGCAATTTGCGACAGAAATACATATCTTTTATCAGATTATCGTGGTATCCTCAATTCTTGTGTGTTGATTATGGTCCTGCATTATTGTAGTATCGAGGGAATTGTGATTAAAATTTGTTAGGCCACGTGAATTCAACGAAAAAGGTATGTTAAGGCTATTCCCTACTTACGACTTGTTTCCCTAAAGCTTAGGAGCAATGTAATTGGGTTGTTATGCTTGTTATACTTGTAGCCATTATTGTTGATTGTTGGCTGCTCGAGTTGATATAATCCTCCTTTGTCGGGATTCTTATTCAGTTAGTAGCGTCCCTACGTTGGACATGACTTAGAGGCTATTTGTATAGGTTGCTTATTACTAAATAACTCTCTTTTAGGGATTAGATTGTTATTGTTGCCCATAGGGCTATTGTGGTTAGTTGCAGGAATATGATCTATGCCTATAAGGGATATGTTCTGCCTATGGGGCTATATGGATGCCTAAAAGGGCTATGAGTTGCCTACGGGGATATATTTATGCCTAGAAGGTCTATGAGTTGCCTACAAGGCAATATTGACGCCTAAGAAGGCTATGTGCTTCCTACAGGGCCATGTTGTTGCCTAAGAAGGCTATGAGTTGTCTTTAAGCTATGTTGATGCCTAAGAGAGCTATATGCTACCTACAGGGCTATATTAAAGCCTAAAAGGGCAATGTGATTGCCTACGGGGCTAGGGGACTACCGATATGGGTATATAGACTGATTGGCACCTTCCAGGCATATGGGGGCCTAAGTAGGTGGTCTTGTGTGATGTTTGTACCTACTGAGCTTAAGGGGGCTTGGTTAGGTTGTTTTATTATTATTGATAAGTTTAGATTTAGGACCACGTCAGTACACTTATCTTATCCTTGATTTATTTATCGGATTATTCAAGTATATTAGGATATTTGCTCATAGTCTATTGCCTGTCATACTCTGTACATTATTTCATATTAATGCCCCATTGCCTGGGGGCACTGCATACATGCATGTAGGTCCCATTAGACCTCCTTAATAGCAGGATTGACTTCTATCCGATTGGCTAGCTCCTTTCCTTCGGAGCTGCCAGAGTTGGGAGGTTTGTTAAATTTTGTTGTATATATTTTTATAGGTAGGCTGGGGCCCTGTCCCGCCAATCTTTACTACTCTTAGAGGCTTGTAGACTAGTGTGTGGGGTTTATAGCTATGTTATGGCCATGCTGGCCTAGTTTGTTGGTTTGCTGAAGCTTGTTAGTTGTGTGATGTATTATCTTGATATATACATGCTTTCAATTTTGGTATAGAGATCATGGTGGCCTCGACGGCCTGATCAGGACTTCTGTGCTAGTTGGCTATTTGTTTATATGAACTCTTTGGAGTAGCTATTTTTTTTATGGAGCTGTTTACAAGGGCCTTGCTGGTCAAGAGCTTAATTTAAGGTCGAGATATACTTGTTTGTTTTCTCGATTGCGTGTGGCTGTCATGTGCTAGTAGCAAATGGTTTTGTAGGGTCAGCTCACGCCTAAGTTTTGGCATTAAGAACCAGTTGCGCCCCTTGAATCTGGGTATGACAAACTTGGTATCAGAACAACGTTGAATCCTAGGGAGTCTGCAAGCCGTGTCTAGTAGAGTCATGTTTATAAATGTGTTGTACACCACATCCGATAAGCTAGAATCTACCGGGTATGTTAAAGTGACTATCCTTCTTTTGCTCACCTCGTGTTATAGAGCTGTGTCTTAGGGGTTGAGGTTTCTGATTTATAATTGATATTTGTATGCAAATAGAGATGGTTGACACTAGACAAACCACAGCTAGCTAGGGGTTAGATACAGCTACAGGCAAGGGTACTGGCAAGGTACCACAGGTGGAGGTGGCCCATTATGAGACACAGGGGGAGACATCTTCTCAGCCCCCTATAGCTTTTCCACTGCTTCAGAAGCCTCTGAGGGCTACAGGACCCCAGGTCCACCAGCAGTACCACCTCTACTTCTTTTTATTCCATCTGAGCAGGATTTCAAGAGTATAGTATGTATATTAGCATAATAAGTAGCTGCACAACGCCAACCAGTTGCGCCAGATCGCAAAGAGGACCCTCAACACTCTGTTGATCAGCTTCATAGGATCTTTAGAGTCGTGCATGCCTCAGCGACTTAGTCACTTGAGTTAGTAGCATTTTGATTGCGTGATGTTACAATATTGTGGTATGAAATTTGGGAGAGATATAGGGGAAAAGATGCATCTCTACCCACTTGGGATAGCTTTACAGAAGCTTTCATAGATCACTATTTTCCTTGAGAGATTAGGGATGGCCGGGTGTACCAGTTTCTGAATCTCCGATAGGGCAGCATGAGTGTCCGAGAGTACGAGCTAAGATTTGATTCATTGGCTAGATATGCACTAGTATTTTTTGATACGATGCATGACAGGGTGCGTAGATTTGTGGGAGGGGTTGACTCACACTATATTGACGTTAGTTCTACCGCTGCACAAAATGAAAATATGGATATCTCATGAATTCAGGCCTTTGCACATGGAATAAAGGATCGCCGACATCAGCAGTATATGAGTGAGAGGGTCGAGAGAGAGAGACAGAAAAGGGCTAGTGATATTTGCATAATCACGACACAACTTCCAATGCAACTGTCTATGATCGTACATAGTAAACTAACCCAACCAAGGATTGGGGTCGAGTCCCAAGGGAGCGGTTCCTGAAAATTAGTGGTTAAGCGCAAAAGTGCTAAAGCTAACCGTATCTAAAGACTTTAGCGAATAAAAATATGGCAAATTAAAGGGTTTGACACGAATGTCAACTATCAATGAGGGAGTTTGTAAACGAGTAAAGAGCAAAATCAATAAAAATAAAGAAAGATACGAATATGGAGATGGGATTCTTGGGATGTGAGAGGAATATGGGCTAAACTGGACTATTGGATACATGTTTTTGATAGTAAATTCGTTGAATATTTGTGACTAGGGTAGACTATAGTGGGGATAAATTCTCTCTCGAGCAACTTACCCCGAATCAACTTGGTTTCTCTCGAACACCGGGTTGCTGCTTTAAGCACAGCCTCCGCCTTAGCCCACTCACTCTCTCGAGCTGAGAGTGTGGGAGAAAGACTAGGGTTAACTCTCTCGAGCTGAACCTCATGTCAACCCAATCCCTTTGGCCGTCAATTTAGTAGTCTTAGTTTTATGACCTTCTCTCAAGCAAGCCGAAAACGCAAACATGAAATCGTATTTGCAACTACAATTTCATTAAGTTCCACCATAACTACCAAATGAAATCACATCTAAACAACAAATAAACCATCAACAAGCAAGACCCAACAGATAATCTAACCCATATTCACAAAATCACACCCAAGAATTGGGGTTTTAGGTAAACATGTAAAAGAGATAAAAAAAAATTATACCAATCTCAATTTTCATCAATAGGTATACAAGATTAAGTCTTAAAACAAGTTATGAGTGAAGAATCAACAAGACCTAAGTCACTCTTGGAGTTGAAATACTTTCAATCTTCAAGTTCTTCAAAACTCTCTCCAAACTTAGAGAGAATATTGTCTCTCAAAATTGTATTCCAAACTTAATACAACTAAAATTGACTATTACGAATAAAAATTGAACTAGTATTTATAGCTTTCAGAAAATGTTTTGCGAAGGAGTCATTCGGCGTAGTTAGTCGGGATCACCGATACACTTGGCGATCCGCTCTTTGGTCAGCTTCATCACCATTTAGCTCTTGCCTTTCAGTATCTTCATGTTGGATCACTGGGTGGTATAGTACTACTTCGCGAAACTGCTCGGCAAGACACCAACTGCTCCATTTCACCGCCGATTTGATCTTTTCTTTCAAGGCTCAGTACACTGGAACAAAAGGGGAGGTTAAGACCTTTTGGCAATTCATTGAACGGGTTCGGCGAGTCTCAATTATTCATTTCTTCGTTCTTTCAGCTGCCTTTGCTCCTTTTTGCTAAGTAGTGTCCACGCTTTCCCTGAAACTCCAAATACCTAAAACTTAAGGATTTTCATCAGATATTGAGACAAACTATGCATTTTAGGACACTAATTCTATCAAAACATAGCCCTAAATGAGTCCAATTTGTGAACTCATCAACACCCCAACTTAAAATTTTGCTTGTCCTCAAGCAAACTCAAGTTTAGTTGTTCAAATAGGGTGTCTCGAACAGTGCTACACAAGACTCTAACATGAATGCACACTTTATTCCTTAACTTCTTCATTCTTTTTCTTATTCTTTCTTTCTTTACTCTCTCTTTTTTTTGTGTGGAGGGGTTCCATTTTTCTAAAAACCATTGGTAAGAGGGACTTTCTTGCATTTCTTGATTTACTCTTTCGTTTCTCCACACCCCCAACTTAGGCTTTTGCTTTAAGTTGGCTATTTAACTAACCACAACTTCATAAGGATTATGGATAATGGATAAAGAAAGGTTATGTTTGCATCAAGTTTCTTCCAAAGAAAGGTATGTGATGAGTCCACAAATTGGACTCATTTAGGGCTATATTATAATAGAAATTGTGTCCCCAAATGCATATTTTATCTCAATATCTGATGAAAACCCTTAAGTTTTAGGTATTTGAAGATTGAAGGAGAGCATGGACACTACTTCGCAAAAAGGAACAAAAAAGCTGAAAAGAACGAAGAAAATGAAGGCTTGAGGATCGCCAAGTCCACTTGGTGAGTCGTCGAAGGGTCAACCTTCTCCTTTTGTTCCAGTGTGCTGAGCCTTGAAGGAAAGGATCAAGTCGGTGGAAAAGGGAAGAAGTCAGTGCATTGCTGAGATGTTCCACGAGGCAAGACTATATTGCCCAATGACCCAAAGCACGACGATGTTGAAGGATGGTGCAAGATGGTGATGAACTACATCAAGGGGCGAATCGCCAAGTTGATCGGCGATTCCGACTAATGTCGCCGAATGGTCCGCTGCAGCACAAATTTCTTTAAAACTATAAATACTCGTAGAGAATTTTAGCTTAGTATCAGAGATTTTTAGTATGAAACAATTAATATAATTTTATTACTTTTTATCTTTGCTCGGAGTTTGAGAGAGTTTTGAAACATGAAGAAGAAGAGGGTTTCATCTCCAAGGATTTGGACTGGGTCTCTTGGATTCTTCATTCTTAGCCTGTAACAAGATTCAAGTCTTCATACCCATTTGAATGCAAGCTCATTTATGTATAAATTTTTATCTCTTGATGTGTGGCTAAAAACCCCAATTCTTGGGATGTGATTTAGCGAATATGGGTTAATA
The DNA here is from genome assembly GCA_037074985.1 of Solanum bulbocastanum. NCBI lineage: Eukaryota > Viridiplantae > Streptophyta > Magnoliopsida > Solanales > Solanaceae > Solanum > Solanum bulbocastanum. Next base: position 26,718,111 of record CM073600.1, read on the forward strand.
TTGTTGATGGGTCTTGCTTGCTGACAGATTAGATGTAGTTTAATGGTGATTTCATCTAGTATTTGTGGTTGAATTTAACAAATTTGTAATTGCAAATACAAGTTTATTAATGTGTTTTTGGCTTGCAAGAGAGAGAGGTTGTGAAGCCAAGACTACTAGATTGAGGGCCTAAGAAGTGGGTCGACATAAGGTTTAGCTCGAGAGAGTGAACCCTAGTCCTATATTCTAACACTTAGCTCGAGGGAGTGAGTGGGGTAAGGCGTAGGTTGGTCTTATGCGGCAATTGGGTGTCCGAGAGGAACCCATTTGAAATGGGGTAAGTTGCTCGAGAAAGAATTTATTCCCACGTATAGTTTAGCCTAGTCAATATTACTCTATAAATTCCCTATCGAAAGAATGTGCACAATAGTTTAAATTAACCTGTATTCCGGTCACATCCCAAGAATCCCCTCTCTTTACTTAGAAACCTTTGTTTATTTTGTTGTCTTTACTTACTAGTGACAAAACCCCCATTGTTAATTGAGACTCTTGTGTACCCCTTTTAATTTACAATGTTTTTAATCGTTAATGTCTTTAACGACGACTAGTTAGAACAAATTTTATTTTTCTATTAATTCTCAAAACCACTCCATTGAGACTGAACCCCTGATGAGTCCACAAATTGGACTCATTTAGGGCTTTATTTTAATAGAAAGAGTTTCCTCAAATGCTTATTTATTCTAAATATCTGATGAAAAAACACTTAAATTTCAGGTATTTGAAGTTTTAGTGGAAGCATGGACACTTAGGCACAAAAAGGAAAAAAAAGGTTGAAAAGAACGAAGAAGTTGATGTTTGAGCATCGCCAAACATGCTTGGCGATTCGCCGAAGAGACACACTCTGCCTTTTGTTCCAGTACACAAAGCCCTGGAGGAGCAAGATCGAAAAGGCGATGAAAGGAGTAGTAGGCGTTTTGCTGAATAGTTCCGCGAAGCAGTACTATGTCGTCAATGACATAGAGCATGATGATGCTGAAGACTAGTGCAAGACGGTGACGAACTACACCAAAGGGTGAATCACCGAGTTAATAGGCAATTCTAACTAACCTCACCGAGTGATCTGCCAGCACTATTTTCTATAAATACTGAACTCTTTATTAATTTTTAGAGAGTCGGACAATTATTATAAATTCCACAATAGAATAGTACTTTTTTGATATTTTTGCTCTAAGTTTGAGAGGATTTTGGAGACTTGAAGAAGAAGAGGGTTTCATCTTCTAGATTTGGAGTTGGGTCTCTTGGATTCTTCATTCTTGTCTTGTAACATGACTTAAATCTTCATACCTATTTGAATGCAAACTCATTTAGGTATAAATTTCTACCTTTTGATGTGTGGCTAAACACCCCCATTCTTGGGGTGTGATTTAGCAAATATGTGTTGATATTATTGTTGGGTCTAGTTTGCTGATAGGTTAGTTGTATTTTAATGGTGATTTCACCTAGTGATTGTGGTTTAATTTAATGGGTTTGTAGTTGCAAATACAAAACCACCCGTGTGTTTTCGACTTGCTCGAGAGAGAGGTCACGAAACCATGAACGCTAGACTGATGGCCTAAGGAGTGGGTTGACATGAGGTTCAACCCGAGAGGGTGAGCCCTAGTCCAATATCCTAACACTCATCTTGAGAGAGTGAGTGGGGTAAGGTGTAGGCTGGCCTTCTTGCGGTAATGGGTGTTTCAGAGGAACCCATTTGAAATGGGGTAGTTGCCCGAGAGGAAACTTATTTCCATTTAAAGCTTAGCCTAGTCACTATTAGCTTCCAAATTTCCTATCGTAAGCATGTACTCAACAATTTATATCAATTTATATTGCGGTCACACCCCAAGAACATCTCCATATAGTTGCTTTCCCCTTTTAAATTTTGTTGTTTTTAGTACACTTGTGACAAACCCCATTTGATATTTGACACTTTTGTGTCACCCCCTTTAATTTACTATGTTTTTACTCGTAAATGTCTTTAGCTATGACTAATTAGAACTAAATTTTATTCTTCTATTAATTCTGAAAATCACTCCCCTGGGACACAACCCCAATCCTTGGTTGGGTTACTATATTATCGATGATCGTAGGCACTCGTACCGTAGGTTAGTGTCATTGGTCACGATAAGCATCAAAATCCGGATAGTGGTGTTATTTAAGAATTTTTAGATTAAGTAGATTTTTTGTTCTTCTTAGTTGTAGTGTCACTAACTTTACTCTTACTTTTGTTTTTTGTTGAGTTGTACATTTAGATGAGCATGGCTGAGTATAGTAGTGGCAAATTGGTTGAAATAAGCTAAGGAGTCCAAAAGGACCTCACGCTGACCGCACTAGCATCTCAGCTAAATGACTTGGCCACCAAATCTCAGAGGTGGAAGTCCAATGCAACAACATGGGGAGGTATATACCCCCTCATGAGCGGAGAAAGTCTAGATATGGGGGGAAAATTGTGTCGAGGACACACTTCAAATCATTCTCTAAAAGATCACCGATCAAGATCGGGTGTTGGAAGAAATGAAGGAGAATATTGAACTGTTGAATCAAATGATTGGATCTCATTCTAGATCAATCCAATTAATCAGGTCACTCCTAAGTTTTGCAGTGCCTCATCTCTACCCAAATGACATATTGGGGGGCTAACCCCAATAACGGAGAATGAGAGAGGATTTGCATCATGCCATGACGTAAAATAAAGCACTTCTTGGGAGGCAACCCAAGGTTTTACTACTTTTAATTATTATGTTAGAATAATGGTGTGTTGATTTTGTAAGGTAAAATGAGGAAAGTGTTGAAAAATACAGGTTGATGAGCAAAAGTTCCATTCCGCGAAATTCCAACTAGGTCGGCGTACCTAAATTAAAGAGTTATTTAGCTCAACAAAAGTGCAATCCAGAGCCTGTAAAACTCAGCGATCTTGAGAAACAGTTCGGTGGGTCGCCAACTTGTTTGGCGATATCAACCTATATCGCCTACTTGATCCCCAAGAAATTGAAAATTCTATGGAAAAGGCGGGATAAGTGACCAGTCGGTGAATCACCGAATAGGTCTGTGAGTACGACTAATGTCGCTGAATGGATACAAACTCAACGGTAATAATGGCCAAAGGTCTCTTAATTTGAACTTCTTCACTTTCCCTCTCTTTCTAAACCTCTCGAGTCCACACAAAGGTATTATCTTCAATCTTCTAGCTTTTGAATAGTATTATAGTGGTGATTGGTGTTTGTAATTTGGATCACTTTGTCACCTAGCATTCCAATCATATTCTAAATGAGATAAAAGGTTAGTTCCTAAAACCCTAAGTTTATTTTTGAAATTTTTACTCAATTGAAATATTTGTATGGTATTGATGTGTGTTGGGCCTCTTTGATAGGAGTAGATTTCTTTGATGTTGATTTTAATATGAAACCTTTGCCTCAAGTGTTTTGATCATCGAATGCCCATATTTTGATATTTTTAAAAGAAAGAAAATTGCATTAGGGTGTTCTTGCTTGTTGTTAGATTGTTTGGGTGAAGTCTGAGTAGCCCACATTTGTTCTTAGATGTCAAGAATTTGCTCAAGGATGGAGTGGGTAACATCACTCTTAATAGCAAATATTGTTAAATGGCCAAATTTGGCAATATCGAAAGAAGTTTGAGTATTCCGGAGTGATGGGTAGCATGGTCTTGTCTCAATTCCATGAATTCATGCTTTGATTTTCTTTTCAAGGGTTGCAGAATGAGATTCGGAAGATGGGTTGAAAATAGGTACATTGGGTCGATTTGCAAGCTAGGTCGAGCTCGCCGAATGACTCTGCGAATCGCCCAATGTCCCATCTTGCAGATAATTTGGCACTTTAATTAATATTTGATACTATAACTTTGGGTGAGACGTCATAGAGTGCAAAAAGTACTCGGCAACTCGCCGAAAGTATTCTTGTCGCCCTTTGTTTACACTCCTGAGTTTGTGTTGCACTGTTACTTTTGGCGGATAATTATTTACTCACCGAAGATATTTGGTGATTCACCGAACAGGTTCACCTATCGCCGAATTGCAAAAATTTGCAAGCTAAACCCTTTGGCGAGCGAGATCTAGTTTGCCAAAGAAGTTCGGCGATTCGCTAACCTAGTCGGCGAATCTCTCTTCAATAAGATTTTCTTTGTCTGTGTTAAGATTTGCCTAATCTCTTAATCTTTTGCAGATATGGTATGTACACCACCTTAGAAAAAGGAAAAGGGAATTACGATCAATGAAGGAGGATCACGTCCTTCACAGAAAAGAAAGCAAGATCTCCCATCAAGAGATAAGGGCAAACGAAAGAAGCATATCGCTAGAAAAAGGTCAGCTATTGAGCCAAATTTTTCTGAGTATGAAGATGAACAACCCTTGATTCACCGACAGAATAGGCTTAGAGATAGACCTCAATCAACACCTACTAGAGTTACATCAGCTAAAACCCTCCTGACTACTGAATCAGTGTCAGCCCCGGCACCACTTTTAGTGGCCCGTGCACTCCCCGTAGCTCTACCTCCAACCAAATTGCTGAATAGATTGAAAGGCGATGGTTTACGAACTATTCTAGAAGAAAAGTTACCATCTGTGGAGGGTTTGGAAGGTAAGCACACTGAGGTGCTTGACATACTCAAGAATCAAGTTCGAGCAGTTCACTAGGCCACAGGGCCCTTACATTCCTTTATGGGTTCGGGAATTCTACTTTGCCTATGGGGAGTTGGTCCCAAAAAATAAGAAAAAGGCTAGTGAGTTTTAACTGGTGAAGTCGGTTATGGTTAGAGGCAAGGAGGTAGAGTGTCACAGCTAGCATATTAATGTTGTATTGGGTCGACTGCTACACTCAGTACTGCCCTACCAGGGTTTATTTATTGTTCCGTCCCTAGATAAACTGAAGGGTTGATTAGCTTCGATGAATTTTGACATCACCCGAGGTGGTTGGATACGGGAGCTCCTATTGAGAAGAGGGATATGAACATTGCCTCCTGGTACTGGTTTGGCTTCATCAGCACCACTATCATGCCATCCCAGAACGAGTCCATTCTGTGTCATCCTAAGGTGGCTTGCCTTGGTTCTATAATGGCTAGGAGGCAGATCAACCTGGGACTGTTGGTTTCATAAGAGATGGCTATGAGAGCCAAATAGACACTAACGTCTTTCCCATTTCCTATTCTAATTACTATGTTATGCCGGCGTGCCAGAGTAACTCGAGATCCTGCTAGTGATATAGAGGCCACCCTGTCTTGCTCCACCTATATCTGGCGTATAGAGGCCGAATTCACACGAGATGAGGACGACAGGAGAAGAGCAGCCCCAGTAGATACTTCTCCAGAGGTCAATGTTGACTCATTATCAACAGAGACACCTTCGTCCACCCCGGCCTCTGAGCCCTCAGGCACATCCGCTCCTTCTCCCTCTTCCTAACAGACTCCAAGTGTTTCGTCATCCTCCCAGCCTGCCAGGATCACTCAGGCCATGATCCTAAAAATGGGGTAGTTAGCCTATTCAGCAGATGTGAGAGCTACCTGACTGGAGAGGTATGTTACAGGGATGATCGATAGGGCCATACTAGCAGCACTTACCCCTCTTCAGATCTCTGTTGATACCTTGACAGTGAGAGTCATTACTTGCGAGAGCAGACAGGGGGAAGCCTCTAAAATGGCAGCTTTAAAATCTGAGATTACGAGTTTGAGGAAGGACATAGACTGTCTTAAGTCTACTGACTTCACTTCACTTACAGAAAGGGCAGATGATGAGGATGCTCCTGAGACCACCGGAGATGTGCAGGGGGACAACACAGCACATGGAGAGTTGGATGTAGAGATTGATGAGGAGTTGATATCAGTGTATATTGAGGAGACGCAGTAGAGCAAAGATGAGGGCATATTCAGAGACTTACCAGATCTTGTAGAGATGATTGTGCAGCCAGTGATCCAAACATTGCCGACTAAGACGTCCACAATAACTCCTAGCGGATAGGGCCCTGCTAGTCAGTCTGAGGCTACTCCGGGCACTGATGCTCATATACAGACTGCTCCATCAGCCATTGAGACCACGACAAAGAGAGAGAGACTACATAGACAAGACCTTTCTTCACCCCCTCTCTGTCTTATTATATTATTTACTTTTGATACTTTTATTTGCATTTGAGGACAAATACTTTTTTTTGTGGTGGGGTGAGGCCCACTTCTTTTGTGCTAGTAGTTGTGTCTTGTGTATATGTTTGGGTTGTTCTGTTTAAATTGTGTTAAATAGTGCTTTTCTGTGGATGTTTGAGCTCATGGCTTCCTTTATTTTAACCCCTCCAAAATATTTTGAACTTTTTGCACATTTTTGCCACCCCTCATGAGTTATGGCAGTTCTTTCACAAAAATTTGAGTCTCGATTTCAATCAATGCCGATGACTTAAATAGTGCTTACAATCGAACGAACATGAATGTACGGCTACGATGAGGTCAAATGAAGTTATATAGACAATATGTGAACTCTTTGCATCTCGTTGTGATTAGCCATTTATCGAATTGATTCTCTTGTAATGACCATTGCACACTAGCGAAAGTGTGTGGTCTTGTTTGACTTAAGTGTCGATGCCTTATGTGATGAGCTTACTTTGAACCTTGCATGAATAAACTTAGAATTTGCCATGTTAGTCTGATTGATTTAGTAAGGTGTGCTCTTGAAATGATCTTAGGAAACTTTTGAAGAGTGTAAGCCAAATTTGACATATACCTCTTTTATGGCCTACCCGTGAGCGTGTGAAACTCTCTTGAACACCCTTTGAGCCTTACCTTTCTTTGGAAGGACCTTGATGCACCCTAGACCTTACTTGACCCACTACCTATAATTCTCTTGATTTGTGGTTTAGCAAATAGCCAACTTAGGCTAAAATCCTAAGTTGGGTGTGTGGTGAAAAGGAAAAGGAGATGTCAAGAAGTGCAAGAAAAGCCCCCCTTAACCCATGGTGTTGCAGAAAAATGGAAACATTTCAAAAAAAAAGTTGTGGAATAAGAAGGAAATGCCTTGAGAACACCACATCTTACAAGGATGAAAAGTCACTAAGCCTAAATGATCATACCTTTGCACTCAGCCCTATTACAAGCCTTAGAAAGACCTTTTTGATCATGAGTGAGCCGAACCAAAGATCAATTGGAAAATAAGGGCAAGCTTATGGGTGAAAACATGCATTGTGTTCTCCTTTCTGAGTATGAGCATTGCATCTAATTCTTGATCTTTAATTGATTAACCTCTTTGTGTGAATAAGGAATCATTCTTTATGTGAGGGCATTTAGATACTTTTTGTTGATGAGAATCTTTGGTAATGGTGTGTCACAACTTGAATCTTTGAGTACACAGTTGATATTTGCACGAGTAATATGAGTTTTGTTGTGCATGTTCATGATTTAGTCTTGTGTAGCACTATTTAATACATCCTATTTTAACTGCTGAACTTGAGTTTTACTTGAGGACAAGCAAAAGTTTAAGTCGGGGGTGTTGATGAGTCCACAAATTGGACTCATTTAGGGCTTTATTTTAATAGAAATAGTGTCCTCAAATGTTTATTTATTCTGAATATCTGATGAAAACACTTAAGTTTCAGGTATTTGAAGTTTTAGTGGAAACATGGACACTTAGGCACAAAAAGGTTGAAAAGAACGAAGAATCTAAAGCCTGAGCATCGCCAAGCATGCTTGGTGATTTGTCGAAGGAACGCACTCCGTCTTTTGTTCCAATACGCGAAGCCCTGGAGGAGCAGGATCAAAAACGCTATAAAAGGAGTAGTTGGCATATCACCGAATAGTTTCATAAAGTAGTACTATGTCACCCAATGAGACAGAGCACGACAATGTTGAAGGCTAGTGCAAGACGACGACGAACTACACCAAAGGGCGAATCACCGAGTTAATAGGCAATTCTAACTAACCTCACCGAGTGATCTGCCAGCACTATTTTCTATAAATACTGAACTCTTTATTAATTTTTAGAGAGTCGGACAATTATTATAAATTTCACAATAGAATAGTACTTTTTTGATATTTTTGCTCTAAGTTTGAGAGGATTTTGGAGACTTGAAGAAGAAGAGGGTTTCATCTTCTAGATTTGGAGTTGGGTCTCTTGGATTCTTCATTCTTGTCTTGTAACATGACTTAAATCTTCATACCTATTTGAATGCAAACTCATTTAGGTATAAATTTCTACCTTTTGATGTGTGGCTAAACACCCCCATTCTTGGGGTGTGATTTAGCAAATATGTGTTGATATTATTGTTGGGTCTAGTTTGCTGATAGGTTAGTTGTATTTTAATGGTGATTTCACCTAGTGATTGTGGTTTAATTTAATGGGTTTGTAGTTGCAAATACAAAACCACTCGTGTGTTTTCGACTTGCTCGAGAGAGAGGTCACGAAACCATGAACGCTAGACTGATGGCCTAAGGAGTGGGTCAACATGAGGTTTATCTCGAGAGGGTGAGCCCTAGTCGCATATCCTAACACTCAGCTCAAGAGAGTGAGTGGGGTAAGGCGTAGGTTGGCCTTCATGTGGTAAATGGGTGTCCGAGAGGAACCCATTTGAAATGGGGTAGTTGCCCGAGAGGGAACTTATTTCCATTTAAAGCTTAGCTTAGTCACTATTAGCTTGCAAATTTCTTATCGAAAGCTTGTACTCAATGATTTATATCAATTTATATTGTGGTCACACCCAAAGAACTTCTCCTGATACTTGGTCTCCCCTTTTAAATTTTGTTGTTTTTAGTATACTTGTGACAAACCCCATTTGATATTTTACACTTTTGTGTCACCCCCTTAATTTACTATGTTTTTACTTGTTAATGTCTTTAGCTACGACTAATTAGAACTAAATTTCATTATTCTATTAAATCTCAAAACCACTCTCTTGGGACACGACCCCAACCCTTGGTTGGGGTACTATATTATTGACGATCATAGACACTCATACCGTAGGTTAGTATCATTGGTCATGACAAGAATCAACCCCAACCCTTGGTTGGGCTATTATACTATTGCACGATCATAGACACTTGCATCTAAAGTTGTGTCATTGATTACGCTAAACATCAAAATGGCGCCGCTGCTGAGGAGTGCTGTTACGTGAAAGTTTTTGGTTTAAGACAAATTTTACTTTTGGTAGTCATAGTTTACTTACTTAATTTTTAGTTTCATTTTTCTTGTTTGTGTGTTGAAATAGGAAGAATGAGTATTAATGATGACAAAGGTTACGAATGGACCAAGTGCTATCTTCTCTCTACCCAAAGCCAAAAGAGGGGTAGCCTTATGAAAATGGGGAAACCTCACTAATGGAACTTGAGTGAGGAGTTGCATCATGCCACGACGTTAAATAAGGCACTTCTTGCGAGGCAACCCAAGGTTTTATCGCTTTATGTTTATTTTAGAAATAATGGTGTGTTGATCATGGAGGTTAAAGTGTGGAAAGTGTTAAAAAAATACATATTGGCGAACTATAGGTCTAGTTGGCGAATCGCCGAAGAGTTCGACAACCCCTACCCAGAGCGGCGTTGGACACAAGACAATTTCAAAGTGGAGTATGTAAAGCTCAGGGAGCCCATGAAATTATTAGCGGATCGCCAACCTGGTCAGCGATCATGATCTAGTCCGCCGTTCGGACCTCTAGTTTAACTGGAGGTCCTGTAAAACTCGGCGAGGTAAGTGCCTACTCGGTGTGCCGTCGAGTGGGTCGGCAAGCATGAATAACGTCACTGAATTGGCAAGAACTTGACAGTTTTTAAAAGGCCAAAGGTTTAAACTTTCAAACTCTTCCCTCAGTTTTGAACTTCACATGATCACACCCGCACTTTAGTTTCTATATTTTTCCATTTCTAGTAGTATTTTAGTCATTGATTTATGCTCAAATTGAGATACATACCTTTGTGGCAGCTCATGAGTTAGACAATATGATTGAAGCTAATATCACTGCAGAAGCTAAAACAGAGCGAAAATAAAATGAGAACCAGAAGCAGAATGACAACACTCCGGGCACTGACGCCCAAATAGATGGAGCAACTGCCTAGACATGATCTCTTCTTTACCTCCCCTCTGTCTTTCTTTAATTTACATTCTGGATATTTTGTTATATGAATTTGAGGACAAACTCTTTCTAATTGTGGTGGGGTGAGGCTCACCTTTTGTGTGCTATTTGTGATTCGTGTTGAATATATTTGGGTTGTTTGATTTAAAATTGTGTTTTATATTCTTTCTGTGGATGTTTGAGCTTTTGGCTCCTTTTATTTTAAATTGTAAAATGTTTTTAACCCTTTCAAAAAATTTTGCATTTTTCACACATTTTCGCCACCCTTTATATTCTCTTGAATGTGGCTGTTCTTTTGCAAAATTTAAGTCTCATTTCTGATTAGTATCGATGACTTGAATAGTGCTCTCAATCGAATGAGATTAATCTGTGGCTACAACGAGGCCAAATGAAGTTGCATAAACAATATGTGAACTCTTTCCATCTCGTTGTAATTAGCCATTTATCAAATCGAGACTCTTGTAATGATCATTGCACATTAGCGAAATTGTGGTGTCTTGTTTGACTTTAGTGTCGATGCCTTGTGTGATGAGCTTACTTTAAACCATGCATGATAGATCCTAGAATTTGCCCCGTTGGTCTGATCAACTAAGTGATGCTATCTCTTAATATGATCTTAGGCAACTTCAAAGAGTGAGAGCCAATTTGACATAAACCTCTTTTGTGACCTACCCTGTGAGCATGTGATTCTCTTTTGAACACCCCTTGAGTCTTACCTTTCTTTGAAACAAACTTGATGAAATCATAATCTTTCTTAATCCGCTAGCTATAATCCTCTTGAATTGTGGTTAGTTGAATAGCCAACTTAGGCCAAAAGCCTAAGATGGGGGTGTGGTGAAAAGAAAAGGAGAAGTCAAGAAGTGCAAGGAAAGTCTCCTCTTATCCATGGTTTTAAGCAAAATGGAACCCCTCCATATAAAAAAATGTAAAAGAAAGTTGTGGAATAAAAGTACAAAAAGAAATGGGGTTCTCAAACAATTCATGGAAAGTGAATAATAGGATGACTTATGAGCACTAAAGAGAATGATGAAGGAATAGGAAAGGAAGTGTTGTGAGCACCACATTTCATTAGGATGAAAGTCATTGAGCCTAAATGACCATACCTTTGCACTCAGCTCCATTACAAGCCTTGAAAAGACATTTTTGATCTTGAGTGAGCTGAAAGAAATGTTGATCGATAAATAAGGGCAAACCTATGGGTGAAAGCATGCATTGGGCTTATCTTTGTGAGTGTGAATGTTGCATCTAATTTCAAAGCTTTAAACTCTAAATCATCGTGTGATTATGGAACCATTCTTTCTGTGAGGGCATTCGAACACTTTAGTTGAGCCTGAACTTGCATTTGAAGAAAGTATTGTGAACATGAGGTTCTTTGATATTGGTGAGTCATAACTTGAATATTTGAGTACACATTTGATTTTTTCATAAGTAAATTGAGTCTTGTTATGTGTATTCATGATTGATTCTTATGTAGCACTGTTTGAGACACCCTTTTTGAACGACTCAACTTGAGTTTGCTTAAGGACAAGCAAAAGTTTAAGTTGGGGGTGTTGATGAGTCCACAAATTGGACACATTTAAGGCTATATTTTAATAGAAATTGTGTCCTCAAATTCTTATTTTATCTCAATATCTAATGAAAACCCTTAAGTTTCAGCTATTTGAAGATTGAAAGAGAACATGGACACTACTTTGCAAAAACGAACGAAAAGGTTGAAAAGAGCGAAGCAAATGAAGGCGTGAGGATTGCCGAGTCCACTTGGCGAGTCGTCGAAGGGTCTCACTTCGCATTTTGTTCCAGTGTGCTGAGCCCTAAAGGAAAGGATCAGGTCGGCGGAAAAGGAGAGCAGTCGGCGCATTGCCGAGATGTTCCGCTAGGTAATACTATGTTGCTCAATGACCCAAAGCACGATGATGTTGAAGGATGGCGCAAGACGGCGATGAACTACATTTATTTAAGTATAAATATTCAAAAAGAGTTTTAGCTTAGTATCAGCGATTTTTAGTGTGAAACAATTAATATAATTTTAGTACTTTTTATTTTCGTTCTAAGTTTGAGAGAGTTTTGAAACTTGAAGAAGAGAGTTTCATCTCCAAGGATTTGGACTTAGGTCTCTTGGATTCTTCATTCTTGGCCTGTATAAAGATTCAAATCTTCATACCTATTTGAATGCAAACTCATTTAGGTATAAATTTCGATCTCTTAATGTGTGGCTAAAAACCCTAATTCTTGGGGTGTTATTTAGTGAATATGGATTAAGATTGTTGTTGGGTCTTGCTTGTTGATAGATTAGATGTAGTTTAATGGTGATTTCATCTAGTAGTTGTGGTTGAATTTAACAAATTTGTAATTGCAAATACAAGTTTATTTATGTTTTCGACTTCCGAGAGAGAGAAATCATGAAACCAAGACTACTAGATTGATGGCCTAAGAAGTGGGTCGACATGAGGTTCAGCTCAAGAGAGTGAACCCTAGTCCCATATCCTAACACTCAGCTCGAGAGAGTGAGTGGGCTAAGGCATAGGTTGGTCTTCATGCGGCAAGTGGGTGATCTAAGAGGAACCCATTTGAAATGGGGTAAGTTGCTCGAGAGAGAATTTATTCCCACGTATAGCTTAGACTAGTCACTATTACTCTATAAATTCCCTATCGAAAGCATGTACCCAATAATTTAAATTAACCCGTATTCCGGTCACATCCCAAGAATCCCTTCTCATTACTTAGAAAACTTTGTTTATTTTGTTGTTTTTACTTACTAGTGACAAAACCCCCCATTGTTAATTGACACTCTTGTGTCCCCCCCTTTAATTTACAATGTTTTTAATCATTAATGTCTTTAGCTACGACTAGTTAGAACAAATTTTAATTTTCTATTTATTCTCAAAACCACTCCCTTGGGACTCGACCCCAACCCTTGGTTGGATTATTATACTATTGCACAATTGTAAACACTTGCATCGGAAGTTTTGTCATTGATTACGCTAAACATCAGTAAGGTTCAAGGGGTTTTAAAAAGAGCTTCACACAAGCTCACAAGGTAAACCACAAAGAGATATATGTCAAATTGGCTCACACTCTTTAAAGTTGCCTAAGATCATATCAAGAGATAGACTTACTTAGTCGACTAGACCAATGGGGCAAATTCTAGGATCTACCATGCATGTTTCAATGTAAGTTCATCACACTATTCATTGACACTATGTCAAACAAGACTCCACACTTTTGCTAGTGTGCAATGATCATCACAAGAGACTCAATTTGATACTAGGCTAGGCATAACCAGATGCAAAAGTTCACATATTGTCTACGCAATTTAATTTGGCCTCATTATAGTCGCACATTCATGTTCGTTCGATTAAGAGCACTATTCAAGTCATCAGTATTGATCGGAACCAAGAATTAAATTTTGCAAAAGAACAGCCACATTCAATCACATAAGGGGTGGCAAAAAAATTTCGAAAAGGTCAAAATCATTTGCAATTTAAAATGCGGAGCCACAAGCTCAAATATCCACAAAAAACCAATGTAATAACACAGTAATAGCTCACAACCCAAAATATATAATCAAAATAAATATGCACAAAGATGGGCCTCACCCCACCACAAACAAGAATCATTTGTCCTCAAATACGAATGAAAGTATCCAAAAGTAAAAGTAAGTAAGACAGAGAGGGAGGTAAAGATAGGTCCTATCTACACAGCCGCTCCATCTGTCGAGGCCTCAGTGCCTGGTGTAGTGCTCTGAATATGGGCATCAGTGCCCACAGGAACTGCAGAAGGAACAACAGTGCCAGATCCACTAGGAGTTGTTGTGGACATCTCAGTTGGTGATTTCTGGGTCACCGGCTGCACAATCATCTCCACAAGATCTGGCAAACCTCTAAATAAGCTCTTATCTCGGCTCTCTCTCATCTCCTCCTCAGGTACTGCTATCAGCTCCTCATCGGTCTCTGTATCAGACTCCTCATTTGATGTGCCACCCCACTACACATCTCCAGCGGTAGCCGAAGGAATCCCTGAGGTCTCAGGAGCATCCTCGTCGTAGGCACCCCGCATCAATAAAGTGAAGTCGGTAGACTTCAAATAGACTATGTCCTTCCTCAAATCTTTTACTTTGGCTTTTAAAGCCAAAACCTCGGATGTCTCCCCCTGTCTGCTCTCACAAGCAATGACTCTAGTAGCCAGATCATCAACAGAGGCCCTAAGGGCGTTCAGTACAGCCAAGATAGCATTGTCAATCATCCCTGGGATAGATCTCTCCAATCGAGTCACCCTCATATCAGCAGAATAGGCCAGATTCCCCATTTTCAAGATCATCGCCTGAGTAATCTTGGCGGCCTGGAAGGATGATGAAACACCTGGGACCTGTGAAGAAGAGAAAGGGGCAGGTGTACCTGAAAGCTAAGAGGTCAGAGTCCCTGAAGATGCCACTGCTTGTAACGTGTCAACATCGACCTCAGGGGAAGTATCTGGCAGAGCTGCTCTATTCCTGTCAACCTCCTCTCATGTGTACTTGGCCTCAATACGCCGGATGTCAGTGGATCAAAATGGGGTGATCTCAATATCCCTCGTAGTGTCCCGAGGTACTCCAGCACGCTAGTACAGCTCGGTGATGAAGACTGGAAATGGCAGAGAAGTCAGTTTATGTTTGGCTCTTATGGCTATCTCCTGTGAAATAAACAGTCCTAGGTCAATGCATCTCCTAGACATGATAGAACCAAGGCAAGCTACCTTAGGATAGCGCCAAATGGACTCGTTATGGGATGGCATTATAGTGATGCGGATGAAGCCAAACTAGAACCTAGCAACAATGTTCAAGTCCCTTTTCTCAATAGGGGCTCCTACCCAGATCCACCTCGAGGGGTGGTGTCATAAATCAAACGAGCCAACCAAACCTTCAAATCATCTAGGAACTGAACAATACGCAACCCCTCATAAGGAAGTACAGTGTGCAATAGTCTACCCAAAATAGAGTTAATATACTCGCTATGGAACTCAAATTCCTTTCCTTTGACCATGACCGAATTTACGGGTCTAAACTCGCTTGCCTTCTTTTTGTTCTTGGGCACCAACTCCCCATAAGTTGTGTAAAATTCCCTAACCCAAGAAAGAATGGAAGGGCATCGGGGCCTTGTGAACTGCTCAAACTCATGGTATCAGAGGGTGTCAATCAGATCGGAATACTTGCCTTCCAGGCCCTCTGTAGATAATAGTTTCTCCTCTAGGATGATCCGTACCCCATCACCTTTCAATCTTTTTAGCAGTCCAGGTGGAGGAATGATAGAGGGTACAGGGGCCACTGGAGGTCTTGAGCTGGCACTGAATCTGTTTCAGGAGGGGTGGCAGCTGCGGGAACTCTGGTGGGCGAGGATTGAGATCTCACCTGGCGACTACTCCTTTGATGAGTCAAAGGCTCCTCATCTTCTGGTTTAGAAAATTCCACCTGGGTTTCAATAGCTACTCCTTTCCTAGCTATGTGCTTCTTCCTTTTGCCTGTATCTCCCTATGGGAGTTCTTCTCCTTTCCTGTTTGGAGGATTTGACCCCCCCCCCCCCCCTTATTTATAGTTATACCCTTTGCTTTATTTTGAGGTTGCGTGGTTAGATTTGTAAGTACCATATCTGCAAAAGATCAGAAAAAATTAGGAGAAAATCAAACATAAGCACAGAAAATCTATTGGCGAGTCGCCAAACCTCTTTGGCTAGCTAAGTCGGGCTCACCGAAGTGATTGGTTTAAAAATTATGGCAAGTCGGTGATAGAAAGGCCCTTTGGCAAATCGTCGACTACTTTCGGTGAGCAAAGGTTTGTCCGCCAAAAGTTATAGTGCAACAACGATTTCAGGGTGCAAATAAAGAGCGATCAAGAGTACTTTCAGCAAGTCGTAGAGTGCTTCCAGCAACCTCAGGCTTCTCGCCGAAAGTTACAGACTCAAAGCACAAATTTAACATGAAATTGAAAGTGAGATGAAGACATTAGGCAAAACACCAAGTAATTCGGCGAGCTCAACCCAACTTGCCGAACAGCTCAACGTGCCCCTGCAACCCCCGAAAAAAAAATCAAAGCATGCACTAATTGAATTCAAACAAGACCTGTACTACCCATCACCACGGGATACTCAAATTTTTCCCATTTTGCCAAATTTGTACATTTGACGATATTTGCTCTTAAGAGTGGTGTTACCCACTATATCATTGAGAAGTTTTCATCATTTAGCACAAACATGGGCTACTCATACTTCACCCAATCAATTTAAACAATATACAACAACCCAATACAATTTCATTCATTTAAAAGCACAAAAATTACGGGCATTTGACGATTAAAACAATACGGGCAAGATTTTCAAATTAAAATTGGCATTTAAGCATTCTAATTTTATCAGATAGATCCACCACACAACAACATGATACGATCATTGCAAATGAGTACAAAATTTTTTAATGTAAACTCTGGATTTGGAAACCAACCTTATATGCCGATTAAAATGCGATTGAAAAGCTAGGCAACAAAGAAATCCTAGTTCCGAGCACTAATCAACAACTAAAATACTAATGGAATATAAAAATATTGAAGATAATACCTTGGTGTGAGTTTGTGAAGTTTAAAAGCAAGGGAAAGTGAAGGATTTCAAATTCTCAAACTTTTGGCCATTATAAACCGTCCAGTTCGCGCCCATTCGGTGACATTAGTCGCACTCGCCGATCTACTGGGCGACACGCTGAATGGTCACTTGGCTCGCTGAGTTTTATAGGACCTTCAGTCAAAGTGAGGGTCCAAACGATGGTCTTCATCGGGAACGCCGAACAAGTCGACGAGTCACCAAGTTTCTCCAGGACTCGCCGAGTTTTACCGACTCCAAGTTAGACTTGTGTTGAGTCAAATGGTGGGTCAAATCAGGCACGCCGACCTCTTCGACGATTCACCGACTAGCTAGTTTAGTTGACAATCTGTATTTTCCAAACACTTCCAGCATTTAAACCAGCTACAACACACCATTATTTATAAAAGCAAACTAAAGCATTTAAATGGTTTTGGGTTACCTCCCAAACAGCGCCCTAGTTAATGGGACACGACGCATGTCCTTATTCACGTTCTATTTTTGGGGTCGACCTTAGTACCACTAGGTGACCCCTCTTGCTTAGTTGGGTAGAGATGAGGTAACTCATAAGTCACAAGGTTCTCAAGAAGTTGAATAGATCTAGAGTGAGAGCTAACCATCTGATTTAACACTTTAATGCCATCATTCATCTCTTCCAGCACTCTATCTTGCTGAGTGACCTTTTGGAGAATGAGTAATAGAGTATCCTCGACACGTCTATTCTCATTGTCCGTAGAGTTTTTTCACTCATGAGGAGGTATGTACCTCCCTTGGCTTTTGCACTGGACTTCCACCTCTGATATTTTGGTGACCAAATTGTTTAGGTGAGTCACCACTGCGGCTAACATGAGGTCCACTTTAACACAATCTGCATCAGCCATTTTCAATTTAACTTCTTATAACGTCAACACAAAGAAAACAAAACTACAAATAAAGTTAGTAAACTACGGCTATCAATAGCACAATTCATCTTAACCAAGAATTTTCACGTAACACCACTCCCTGACAGCGGCGCCATTTTGATGTTTGCGTAATCAAGACATAACTTCCAATGCAAGTGCCTATGATCGTACAATAGTAAAGTAACCCAACAAAGGGTTGGGGTCGAGTCCCAAGGGAGCAGTTCCTGAAAATTAGTGGTTAAGCACGAAAGTGCTAAAGCTAACCATAGCTAAAGACTTTAGCGAATAAAAATATGGCAAATTAAAGGGTTTGACACGAATGTCAACTATCAATGAGGGAGTTTGTAAACGAGTAAAGAGCAAAATCAATAAAAATAAAGAAAGATACGAATATGGAGATGGGATTCTTGGGATGTGAGAGGAATATGGGCTAAACTGGACTATTGGATACATGTTTTTGATAGTAAATTCGTTGAATATTTGTGACTAGGCTAGACTATAGTGGGGTAAATTCTCTCTCAATCAACTTACCTTGAATCAACCCGATTTCGCTCGAACACCAGGTTACCGCTTTAAGCACAGCCTCTACCTTAGCCCACTCACTCTCTTGAGTTAAGTGTGTGGGAGAAAGACTAGGGTTCACTCTCTAGAGCTGACCCTCATGTCGACCCAATCCCATCGACCATCAATTTAGTAGTCTTAGTTTTACGACCTCTCTCTTGAGGAAGCCAAAAACACAAAGGCGAAATCGTATTTGCAACTACAATTTTATTAAGTTCCACCATAACTACTAAACGAAATCACATATAAACAAAAAATAAACCATCAACAAGCAAGACCCAACAGATAATCTAACCCATATTCATAAAATCACACCCCAAGAATTGGGGTTTTAGCTAGACATGTAAAAGTGAAAAAAAAAAGTATACCAATCTCAGTTTCCATCAATGGGTATGCAAGATTAAGTCTTAAAACAAGTCATGAGTGAAGAATCCAAAAAACCCAAGTCCAAAATCTTGGAGTTGAAAAAGTTATTCAAAACCCTCTCCAAACTTAGAGAGAATATAGTCTCTAAAAATTGTATTCTAAACTTAATGCAACTAAAAATGACTACTAAGAATAAAAACTGAACTAGTATTTATAGTTTTCAGAAAATGTGCTATGAAGGGGCCATTCAGTGCAGTTAGTCAGGATTGCCGATACACTCTGTGATCCCACCTTTGGTCTACTTCATCGCCTTATAGCTCTTGCCTTTCAGCATCTTCACGCCCTAGATCATTTGGCAGTATAGTACTACTTCACAGAACTACTCGGTGACACGCCGATTACTCTATTTCACTGCCGATTTGCGATTTTCCTTCAAGGCTCAGCACATTGGAACAAAAATCAAGGATAATACCTTTTGGAAACTCACCAATCAGGTTCGGCGATTCTCAAATCTTCATTTCTTCATTCTTTTAGCTGCCTTTATTCCTTTTTGCTAAGTAGTGTCCAGGCTTTCCTTCAAACTCTAAATACCTGAAACTTAAGGGTTTTCATCAGATATTGAGACAAAATATGCATTTGAGAACACTAATTCTATCAAGACATAGCCCTAAATGAGTCCAATTTGTGGACTTATCAGCTAGGCCCACTGGGTCACAGGGAGATTTTTAGGGTGGTCTCAGACCCCAATATTCTATTAGGCCATCTAGACCTCTACCACAGCAGATCCAGGGTAGTAGATTTGATCATTAGGGACAGTCAAGCCCAGGTGAGGGTTCACAACCATCAGGCTCTCAGCAGTAGAGGGGTTTATGTCAGGTTAGGACTACCCTGCCACGTTGCGCTACTTACGGTAGGATGCATTTCAGGAAGTGCAGGCAGGATTCTATAGATTGTTATTATTGTGGACTAAAGGGGCATGGGTGGAGAAACTGCCCGACCATAGGTTAGGGTGGTATAGGTTAGTCGATCGGCTCAATAGAAGGTTCTTCCTCATCGACAAATCTACAGTGCGTGGACCCCAGACTTCAGCAGGTAGAGGTATAGGCGAAGGCAAAGAGGGAGAATCTAGTTTTGGTAGTGGCCAGAGCCATACATATTCACTAGGCGACCGACAAGACTCAAAGTCATCACCAGATATTGTGGCAGGTGCATTAATTGTTTGCTCCCATTGTGTTTATGCTTTGATAAATCCTGGATCTACTCTGTCGTATGTTACTCCATTTATTGCGAGGAAGTTCTGTATAGTACTAGAGTCATTAGATCGACCCTTTATTGTATCTACACCAATTGGTGAGTCTATTATTGCTAAGAGAGTCTATTGAGGTTGCACGGTAGAAATTATCGACCGTCAGAGCTCTGTAGACCTGGTAGAGTTAGAGATGGTCTATTTCGACATCATTATGGGTATAGACTAGTTAGCATCTTGTTATGCTAATGTTCAGTGCTAGACAGAGATTGTTAGATTTCACTTTCCAAGAGAGGTAGTTCAGGAATGGAAAGGTGATACAACAATGTCGAAAGGTAGGTTTATTTCCTATCTTAAGGCGAGAAGGATGATTACTAAGAGTTGTATTTATCATCTTGTTCGCGTTCATGATATAAATGCAGAACCACCGATTGTTCAATTTATTTCGATAGTTAATGAGTTTCTAGATGAGCTCCCTGGTATCCCTCCAGAATGGGAAATTGATTTTGCTATCGGTATGCTACCAGGTACATAACCCATAGATATCCCTCCATACAGAATGGCTCCTGCAGAGCTGAAGGAGTTGAAGGATCAACTAAAAGATTTGCTTAATAAAGGCTTTATCAGTCCCAAATCTTCACTATGGGGTGCACCAATATTATTTGTGAGAAAAAATGATGGCTCGCAGAGGATGTGTATCATTATCGACAGTTGAACAAGGCTACTATAAAGAATTGGTATCCCCTTTCGAGGATCGATGACTTGTTTGATCAGTTACAAGATGTTGAGTGTTTCTCAAAGGTTAATTTAAGATCAGGGTACCACCAGATACGAGTTCGAGAGAATGATGTTCCAAAGATAGCTTTTAGAACTACATATGGATACTTTGAGTTCTTGGTAATGTCTTTTGGATTAACTAATGCCCTAGCATTGTTCTTGGACCTAATGAATAGCATATTCAGGTCGTATCTAGATAGTTTGTGATTGTATTTATTGATGATATTTTGGTCTATTCACATTCAAAAGCTGAGCATGCAGATCATTTGCGAGCATCCCTTCAGGTTATTTGAGAGCAGGAACTTTACACAATGTTTTCTAAGTGTGAGTTCTGGTTGAGCTCTATGGCTTTCCTAGGCCATATCTTATCAAATATCGGCATTACAGTTGATACACAAAAGATCGAGGTCGTAAAAACTTGGCCCAAACCCATGACTCCGACTGAGGTTCGTAATTTCTTAGAATTAGTTGGGTACTACAGAAGGTTTGTAGAGGGGTTTTCTTCACTTTCAGCACCATTAATGAAGTTGACTCAAAAAACGTCTAAGATCCAGTGGACTAAGGCTTGCAAGCGTAGTTTCTAGGAACTGAAGGACAAGTTGACATTAGCACCAGTTCTAGCATTGCCAAAGGGTTCAGAGGGTTATAGGGTGTACTGGGATGCTTCTGGTGTTGGTTTTGGATGTGTTCTAATGCAACATAGTAAGGTTATCATATATGCTTCAAGGCAGTTGAGGAAGCATGAGAAGAACTATCCGACCTACGATTTAGATTTGGCTGCAGTTGTGCATGCATTACGGGCATGCGCGCTAGACTTCAAGGAAAGTTTAGATGACCACTTGCCTCTTATTGAGTTTGCATACAATAATAATTATCATTCTAGCATGGGGATGGCACCTTATGAGGCTTTGTATGGGCGAAAATGTAGATCCCTTATTTGATGGTTAGATATAAGTGAGTTAGGGTTGATTGGACCTAACTTAGTACAACAGACAGTGGAGCAAGTTGAGCTCATTTGGAAGAGGTTGTTAAAAGCTCAAAGCCAAAAGAATTCATACTCGGATGTGTAACGAAGGGACTTAGAGTTTTGTGTCGATGACAGGGTATTCTTAAAAGTCTCCTATGAAGGGTGTTATGAGATTTGGCAAAAAAGGCAATCCTAGTCCGAGATTCGTTGGGTCATACCGGATCCTTCGGAGGGTAGGACGAGTGGCTTATGAGTTAGAATTGCCTTCAGGGCTAGAATCTGTTCATCCAATTTTCCATGTATCGATCCTACGGAAGTGTGTAGGAGACCTTTCTCAAGTTGTCCCAGTTGAAGATGTTCAGATCACAGAGAAGTTGTCCTACGAGAAAACTCCAGCGGCCATTTTAGATCGACAGTTCATAAATTGAGGACCAAAGAGGTGGCTTCAGTTAAAGTATTGTGGAGAAACAAGAATAGAGAAGAGTTGACCTGGGAAGCTGAGGATGGCATGAGGTCCAAATATCCTCACTTGTTTCATACCCCAGGGTGATGCCATATTATTTTATATTAGTGCAATGAGATAAGATACCTATCTGATTTTTTTATTTTGTTGCTTATTATTATTGTTGTTGTTGTCATTGTATATTTGTTCGCATAGTTATTGCGGACCTATAGTGCTTAGCTATTTATGTTGTCATGTGAGACCCCTAGGTTAGACTTTTTGCATTTTAGGTTCCTGGATAGTGACATTGCCAAAGGATACTCTGCCTAAATTTTGGCAACTCCTAAGGACTTAACCGCGTGACTAAGATTTTTCATTTGAGGACGAATGTTTCTAAAAGGGGAAGGATGTAATGCCCCGCCTTTTCTAAACGTATAAAATTACTTGTATCTTCATGGAAAGACCAATAGGGTGGGTAATAAATTAAGAATGATATGGTATGTCATATTTTAAGAGTTCAAGGGTTGTATCTCAAGTTTTGAAGTTAGGTAAGTGGCAAAATGAAAGTTGGCGAAAGTTACCGTAAGTTCCTTTTTAAAGATTTCTCTGAAATTTGGGTCAAATGTCTCAGATGTTTTCTCTCAATCTATAATGATTTATGGCACCCACAACCTATGAAATCAAAAGTCTACAAATCTAGTTTCCAACGCATCAAACCGTTCATTCATACGACTTCAAAATAGAGAGATATTTGTGTTTTCGCAAGACTGCGCAAGTAGGCATGTGAGATAGATCCCCTAGGTCCATGGAACTTTTATATATCATCTTCTTCGATTTTTCTTCATCTTTCTTAATGAAGAACCAGAAAACTCACAAAACTCACTTCTAGGATCAGCCATGTTATAGACTTTCTTGACTCAAGTTTCTGACAGAAGTTGTTCTACGTGTTGAGCTCGTCAACATGGTATTATTTGTTTTATCGATTTTGTAGCATATCATACTTTGGTGTTGGGACAGCAAGGGTTTGGATATATTTTAAGGTTTTGACGTGTATTACGAAATTAAGATCAAAGTAAGACCCTTCTTTCATCAATTCTAGCTTTAATAAGCTGCAAATAGCAATTTGCGATGAAAATACATATCTTTTATCGAATTATCGTGGTATCCTTGATTCTTGTGTGTTGATTATGGTCCTGCATTGTTGTAGTATCGAGGGGGTTGTTATTAAAAGTCGTTAGGCCATGCGAATTCAGCGGAAAAGGTATGTTAAGGCTATTCCCTACTTACGGCATGTTTCCTTAAAGCTTAGGAGCAATGTAATTGGGTTGTTATGCTTGTTATACTTGTAGCCATTATTGTTGATTGTTGGTTGCTCGAGTTGATATAATCCTCCCTTGTTGAGATTCTTATTCAGTTAGTCGCGTCCCGATGTTTGACAGGACTTAGAGGCTATTTGTATAGGTTGCTTATTACTAAATTGCTCGCTTTTAGTGATTGAATTGTTATTTTTGCCCTTGGGGCTATTGTGATTAGCTGCATGAATGTTATCTATGCCTAGAAGGCCTATGTTCTTCCTACGGGGCTATATGACTTCCTAAAAGGGCTATTAGTTGCCTACGGGGATATATTTATGCCTAGAGTGTCTATGAGTTGCCTACAAGGCTATATTGACGCCTAAGAAGGCTATGTGCTTCCTACAGGGCCATGTTGTTGCCTAAGAGGGCTATGAGTTGTCTATAAGCTATGTTGATGCCTAAGAGAGCTACTTCCTACCTACGGGGATATATTAATGCCTAAGAGGACTATGTGACTGCCTACGACACTAAGGGACTACTGATATGGGTATATAGGCTGATTGGCACCTTCTAGGCTTATAGGGGCCTAAGTAGGTGGTCTTGTATGCTATTTGTACCTACCGAGCTTATGGGGGCTTGGTTAGGTTGTTGTTTTATTATTTTTTGTAAGTTTAGATTTAGGAGCAGGTCAGTACAATTATTTTATCCTTGATTTATTTATCGAATTATTCCAATATATTAGGATACCTGCTCATAGTCTATTACCTTTCATACTCTATACATTATTTCATACTGACACCCCATTACCTGGGGGAGCTGCATTTATGCATGCAGGTCCCGACATACGACCCAGTAGACCTCCCCAGCAACAGGATTGACTTCTGTCCGATTGGCTAGCTCTTTTCCTCCGGAGTTGTCAGAGTTGGGAGGTTTGTTAGCTTTTGTTGTATATATTTTTATGGGTAGGCCGGGGCCCTGTCCCGCCAATGTTTACTATTCTCAGAGGCTTGCAAACTAGTGTGTGGGGTTTATAGCTACGTTATGGCCATGCTAGCCTAGTTTGTTGATTCATTGAAGCTTGTTAGTTGTGTGATGTATTATCTTGATACATACATGCTTTCAGTTTTGGTATAAAGATCATGGTGGCCTCGACGGCCCAATCAGGACTTTTGTGCTAGTTGGTTATTTCTTTATATGAACTCTTGGGAGTAGCTGTTTCTTTTATGGATCTATTTACAGGGGTCTTGTCAGTCAAGAGCATAATTTTAAGCCGAGATATGCTTGTTTGTTTTCTTGATTGCGTGTGGCTGTCATGCGCTAGTAGCAAATGGTTCAGCATGGTGAACTCAAACCTGAGTTTTGGCATTAGGAGCCAGTTGCGCCCCTTGAATCTGGGGCGTGACAAAAAAAATTAATAATTTTGTGGTTAAATCTACATTTTGTCACTAAAAGTATTGCTTTTACCGACAACATATTTTGTCATTTAATATTATCATGATTAGTGACAACTACAATTTTCACAAAATAAAAAAAATAATTTGTATTCAATAAAAAAGGGTACTAGGACAATACATTTTTGTTACTGAATGTAGTCAACTTGTGATGAATTAATTTATTTCATGACGAAAATATTTGTCATAAAAATTTAATTTGGTCTTTTCTTATTAAATTAGAGTTGGATATATTGAAAATTAAATAATAAAAAATTAAATAATAAAACATGCTAGATAATAATAAAATTCATCCATAATTATATAATAAAAATAACTAAAATTATACTAGGATAGTATCTCATTACAAAATCCTTAAATAAATGTAAAATATGCCCAATGACAAGAAAATATTACTCCTAAACAAAGAGAGAAAATTTTCTTCCAAAGTACCAATAATATGGTGACACATAACTTGCAATCAATCTTGATTCAATTTCACCTGTTATATCTGTGATAAAGAGAGAAAAATAAAATTTATATTTAAATTGAGATAGTCAGACTAGAGTAAAAAATAATATATATATATATATATATATATATAGTAATTTCCAATTTACGGTATAAATTTTATCATTACAAGTTTAACATAAGTGAGAGTTTATGGAGCATATCATCATAAACTACTCTACGGGGCAACATAAACTCTTATCATTCATGAAAACTACTAGCTATTAATATATAATGTAGAGACTATAATGTAATCTATGTAGGAATTCTCACATTAGAATCAAACATGACATGAATTAAAGGAGAACCAACTTCAAGTCTGCCACCAAAATATAAGCTATTGAATTCTTTGAAGACTTTTATAGAATAAACAGGTCTTTTGCTTTACTTAAAAAGATGATAGGACAAAGGCATTTGTCCATAAAATAATCAAGACCTTTTTTCTCAATAAAAATTAAAAACAATCAATGGAGAAGACAATCACAAAGTGTAATTCCCATCACAAACCTTTTTTGATAAAAGTGCATTCCCAAATTCCACAGAAGAGGTCGACCATGCGCGTTATCGGCATTCAGAAGAAGTTTATCGCACCTATTTGTAAATGTCATCAAATGTTGCACATGTTAGGAACTATGGTTATTTAAAACCTCTTTTTTTAGTCATTAAAATGAAAAGAAAAACGTACTAAATGGAATCAATACTTTACATAATGGATCTTTATCAGTAATTATTCTCATCATTTCAGTTTATTAAGTCATAATCAATACACATATCAACATTAAAAGAAGTTAAAATATAAAAACAAGAATAGACTTCGACAATAATTTTACTTGAATATGAAATAAATTATGAGTTGTTATAACAATTTTACACTAAATCTAATAATATAAAGGATTTGAACATGAAGTTGATAGGAAAGATTTGAGCATACTTCATATTATAACATCAAATAATATTAATAATGAGTTAAACACATACGAAATCTGCCAACTTCAATATATTGCAATTAAGTCTTGCATAATCATGACATTAAACTATATAAAAAAAAGTTAAGTGTTACCTCTGGTAAAGATCAATCCACAAAATAAAAATATCATAATCAGAAATCACAAACTCAGAACCATGAAATCAAGCCTCCACTTTAATCATTGGGTGATTTTGGGCTTGTTTTGCATGTATGTATGTGTTTTTGTATGATTGTATATAGGAGTGTGTTGCTGAGGGGTTGGCTTTGTTTTGGGTATACGTTTTTGTTTTCTTTCTTGTAGTGTGCGTGAGTTTTCCCTTTTTCTCACCTCTGTGTTGTTGTCTAGGTAAATATGTGTATCCTTTTTTTATGTAGTGTAGCTGTGTAGGTGTGTGTATTGCTTTTAGTGTGCAGATGTAAGATGTATCTGTTGTGTAGTAGTGGTTGTATGTCGATGTGTTATTAGTGGGAAGTGGGATGTGGGGATGTGCCACATAATGCCATGGGTGGCTCAATGTGATTGGGGGCCTAAAGCGAAATTTCATTTCGGGGCCTAAAATATAGTTTTAGGACAAGTTAGGATAGTTTTAGGTTATTTCTTTAAAAAAATAAAATATAGCAATAAAAATATCATCTAACTATTTTGAATTAATAAAATACAAGAAATGTTAAACAACTAAATATGTGTTGCTCTCCTCTAGGTAAATATGTGTAAATGTAGGTGTGTTGTGTCGTGTGAGTTGAGGAAGTGGGGTACTGTGCAGGTGAGGTGTATGAGGGAGTTGGAATTGGGTGAGTTTATAGGGGAGTGGGGTTTTAAGGTGAGGTAGTGGGGGTAATTAAAAGTGGGGTGCTTAGGTTATTATTATTATTTTAAATAATATAATATAAGAAAAGAATATTATTAACTATTTTTTGAACTAACAAAAAATTAAGTAGTTGATAATAAATTATAATTATTAAATAATAGCTTATTTCTTAAACTAAATTTAAAAGAAACGAATATTTCTTATAAATTTTCTTTTCATTAAAAACAAACCTTACACTAATAATGCAATTCTATTTTTTTGTAGTTTTCAAATATTTTAAAATCAACTTACTAAAATAAGATAAATCAAAATACTTAATTTAGATATAAATCAAATATTTATGAATAAATAATAGTGTAAAACTTTAGGTTAGGTTAAAAAATAACACAACCTAATAAAAAATTTATTAGGTTGTGTTATTTATTAAAAAGTACAAATTAAAGAAACCACTAAATATTATAATATAATTAAATTTTAAAAATTTGAATATAATTTAAAAAATCAATTCAAATAAATTAAAATATAAAATAATATTGTGAAAAACGTAAAATAAAATAAACAGTTTATTGTGTTAAAATGAAGAATAAGAGTTTTATTGTCTTATTTTAAGAATAAGAATTTAAAATTTTATTCTTCATTTTCACACACTAAATTAATTGTTTTATTTTAGGTTAAAC
The DNA here is from genome assembly GCA_037074985.1 of Solanum bulbocastanum. Taxonomy (NCBI): domain Eukaryota; kingdom Viridiplantae; phylum Streptophyta; class Magnoliopsida; order Solanales; family Solanaceae; genus Solanum; species Solanum bulbocastanum. The sequence continues at coordinate 26,745,723 of CM073600.1, forward strand.
TTAAGTCTAACTTAAATATTTTAAATATTTTGGGATGAACTAATATTAAGAATTTGAGTAAATAAAGAATTGTCTTTTTGAACAAATAAAAGAACTGACTAATTAGTAAAAGAATTTAATTAAATTGAGTTTAGAATATTTTTAGACCAAAAGATGGAAGAAGTGATTTTTTTTTAATCAAAAACAAAGGTGAAGAATTTTTTTTTAGACCACAAGATGAAAAGAGGGTTGTTTTGAATCATTTCCATTAGGTTAGGGGTATTCTTAGCCTTTTTCCCTTGTATGTAAAGACATTGATAAAGTAATGATGAAAGGATGGAAGAAAAGAGGGATATTGTTACCTTTTCATATTCATGTTAGGGAAAGAGGTGCTTTGGAGGTCATTGATGGCAAAATCTGTCGGACAAAAAGCTTGAAAATGTTGTATAAGATCTCTTGTGAATAAAGACATTACATGTGTAGTTTAAAAATATGGGCTACGTAGATGTAGTTATTTTTTAGACGGTATATCTTTGAAAATATCTTTGAAAATATCTCTAAATATATTCAGTATGATTCTGTCATTCTTTTATATATTTTATAAAATTATTTCGTGCAATTATAAATTTATATGATATTAAACTTTTGATTTTATTAAAAGAAATCTAATAATTGGTTCGATTCGGTCAATAAATCGATATAATAAAAAAATTGATATCCATAACCATAGTATTTTATCATATTATATTTGAAATCTTAGTTGGTTAATTTCTCTCATTTGTGCTTTCATTGTTTTAGTTTATTTCACACAAATGAAAAAGGTTAATAGAAATTCATGAAATATTTCACATCTTTGCAAAGTCTAAGATTGTAAATTGATGGTATCTCTATAGAGTTGTTCTACGTACGTGGAATCACAACTAAATATGAACATATTTTAGATAGAAGCAAATAGATCGACTTAGTCTATATAGTTTACAAATCACAAAATTCAATACACGCACAAAAATTAGCACAAAGACTTGAGAAATAATTTTTCTATCATCTTTATCAATGAAAGTGTATCGAATAAAAAATAAAATGTCTTAAACCAACAAATATTTGTGATGTACTGGTAGAATAGTACCCACTCAGGGTATTTATAATGTGGATTCTATTTTTCAAATGATGCATTTTATAATTACGTAATTTAAGAAAATTGATGAATTGATTTTTTTTTTTATTTTTACAAAATCGATCGAACTCGTTGGTTTTAATTTTTTCCCTAGCCAATTAACGAATGAACTCTGTCTATTTCTTGTGAGGCAATTGTATTAGTTATCACTTGTAATTATGAATAGAAAATGTCAACAATGGTTCCTAAGCAACTGTAGTAGGTCTAAAATAGTCATTTAACTATACTTATCAAATTTAGTCCTTTAACTGTCCGAAATATTATCAAGTTTTGTCTCGTAAATATACACTTACCGATTTTAGTCTTTTTTTAAGTATTCAAAAATTTGTGAAGTTTGGTCTCTGTCTATTTTTTTTATACAAATAACTTATGTTTATATCAACGAAACTATGCCTTCATGAAATTAAATGTTTAACCCATTTTTTCAATTGTTTCTCTCTACCCGCTACTTGTTCTTCAAATTTTAACTTCTAAAAAATTAAAAAAATTTCCTTCAATAAAATCGTCGGAGAGCAAAATTTGTAAAAAAAAATATGTGAGTAATGAATTTTTGATTTAATTCTAATTGCAAGAAATTCATTTCTATAATATAAATAGATCTCTCTCTACACCTAGCGGGTAATAATATTTTTCTTTTTATCATAAATTTTAGTATTTTCAAGTCATTAGCAGGAATAATATATTTTATTTCATCCTACATTGGACAAAAATCATGATTACTACCCTTTTTCACGTGAATTTTATTTGGAATTGTTGAGGCAAATTGTTTTGCTTAAGAGTAATTTGAAGAAAAAGTAGCGATGAAAGAGAAACAACTGAAAATAGGTTAAAGAATTAATTTCACAGAGACATAAGTTCTGTTAATATAAATATAAGCTATTTGTATAAAAAAATATTCAGAGACCAAACTTGTTAAATTTTGATTACTTAAAGGACTAAAACTAGTAAGTGTACAGTTAAGAGACTAAAAATATTAAGTATATAATTAAGAGACCAAACTTGATAACATTTTGAATAATTAAAGGACTAAATCTAATAAATATATGGTTAAGGGAATATTTTAGACCTACTTCAATAGTTCAGGGATCATTTATGACATTTTCTCTAATTATGAACAATCGTAGCCAAAGAAAAAATTGTATTTAGCTATGAACCTTTTTTGTAGCAAATAGTTGAATTATTCAACTACAAATTTTAAGTCGTCGCTATTTAACACCTTACATATTTTGTGACAATTATTTGTTGTCACCTTACATATTTTGTGACAATTTTTTGTTGTCACTAAATCATGGGTTGATTAGGGACAATAAAATGATTGTCACTAATTGTTTATATTATTAGTGACAAAAATAAATGTCACAATTAAATCTAAATTTATATAGAAAATACTTATAACATTTAACTACAAACTCTAATTTGTCACTATTATAACAACATAGTTCTTGAGACGAAATTATTTTGTGTCCAAAGATAAATTAATTTTTAGACAAAAAATAATTTGTCACGAATTCTATACATCATTAGTGACAAAATAATGTGTCACTTGTAACTTTAAATTCGTGACTAACAATACTCAATACATGGCGCCAATTTATTTTTTAGTGGAAAATTTTAATAGACAAAATTTTGCTAGGAACTGTTATATTTCATCACTAAAAGTATCTATCTCAGATATTTAAGCACGAAAAGTAATTTTTGTTACTAAAACTGAACAACTAGTGATGAATTTCATGTCGTAGCTAATAATTTTGTAGCTATATATCCTATTTGTTGTAGTGGTTTTGGATTAAAACTATGTATTAAAAATGTATTATGCATATATTATATTGTATTATCAGTATATTATAAATTACTTGGGTTGTGATCACTAAAAAGAGAGTGAAGTTTGCAAGTTGTATTATAAGTATATTGTTAATAAATAAAACATGTATTATACGTGTTTTGTAAATTGAAGTAAAGCAGCACTGCCAGATTAGTCATGTTTTTTTTCTACACATAACCAATAAACTACAAAATGAATAAAACTTGAATTAAAAATGTATTACACACATATTAAAATTGAATTAGAAAAGAAATAAATATGAATGCAAAATGTAGCAAACAAAAGAGCAGTCAATGATTCATAGACTGAATAAAACTTGTATCAATAATTAATTAGACAAGTAATCGAATCATACAAATGAAGAAACATAATTAACTGCCAAACGAATTAAACTTGAAATAAAAATGTATTACACATATGAAAGTTGAATTAGAAGTGAATTAAACATGAATGCAAAATGTAGCAAATGAAAGAGCATTCTCTTATCTGTAAAGTGAATAAACCTTATATCAATAATGAATTAAACAAGTAATTCAATTGCAAATAATCAACCAATAAACTGCAAAATGTATTACCTTGCATTAAAAGTGTATTACACAAATATTAAAGGTGAATTTGAAAAGAGAATTAAGCAAGAATAAAAAATGTAACCAATGAAAAACTGAAAACGATCTCTCAATACTACTCCCAAAATATACTTTAGCTCATATGTTTGTAAAAACAAAACTGCTTCTTTGGTTTGAGATAATTACTCAAAAACTCAGCTTAAAAGCTCTATTGGAAATCTCAGTTTCCTTTCTTGCTCAAATGTGAAAAACATTTTAACTATTGGAATACTTAGTTCCCGAATAATCATTGAAGAATGAACTTTACTCTTGCTCTTTACTGAAAACTAGTTCAAAGGCTCTTTTGAAAATCTCAGTTTCTTTTCTTCTTTATATATGAAAACACTACTCTTTGGGAATACATAGTCCCGATATACACTTTTGAAGAAATGAACTTCAAAATTTACTCTTTACTCAACTCAAAACTCAAGTCTTAAAACAAAGTTAAAATATTTGTAAAAGACATTTGGAAAACTTTATGAACTTCTCTTAACTTGACTCTTGACTTCTCTTGACTTGACTCTTAACTTTCCTTGAATTGAATTATGGATGAAAGGTTTGTGATTTGTGATAGGAAAGATCTCATGATGTTTAGGAGTGTTTTTAGATAGTAAATCATGAGAAAAGATCAAGAAATCACTGTTTGGAAGCAAGTCCGCTATGAGGAGATGCACTTAAATATTTAATTGCGAAATTTATTTTTGAAACAGAGTAGTCCGTGACGCGGAGATAAAATTTTCACACAGAAGGAACTGGTTCGCGACGCGAACCTAGTACCTGTTCCTTGTCAGATTTTTTCTTCCTCGTTTTCTAACCCCATTTCACCTAATTCTGATTATTTTTCTCCATCCCTCTTTAGATTCAAATACTCAGTATATGTACACAAGATTCTAACTCAAACAACTCAAGGAAACAACATTATAACCTGAAGGAACTTCTTAATCTCAACTTAACTCAAAAACAAAGGCCAATTTCAAGAACACTATTCAATATTCATCAACTTTCAACCTTCTAGAACGAACGTCCCTGAAATAAACATGATTGGTGCGTGGGTGAATGAACCCAATGCTATTTAAGACTCACATACCTCGTAGGATCAATTCCTTGGCGAAATTCACAATCAAAATCGATCGTTCTTGGCGAATCTTGCTTTTCCTCTTCTCCTTTCTTTTATTTTCTCTTTTCTCCAAGCCCTAGTGTGAAACTTCAGCTTTTCTAAATGGTTAAAATCAGATTTTTACCCCAATTAACTCCTAAAAATGAATTAGAATAATTGAGTAAGAAAAACACTAAATTACCCTTCCAAAATCCGGATTAGACTTACCTTATTCAAACCGCCAACTTCCAAAGGGCATAACTCACTCATACAAACTCGAAATTGCACAAACTCAGCGGCGTTGGAAAGATGATTCCAAGAGATTTCCAACAATATCTGGAAATACACCAAATTCATCTTGAGTTAGGAGTTATGAACGTTTGAAGTTGACCAAAACTCAACTTATTCTAAGTTAACAAAATTTCCAGAGTTCCATTCTTTCCAAAAATGACTATTTCCAATTATTAGCTTCTTCCTAGTTATTTCAAATTGCAAGATGTTACAATATCTCCCCCCTGGGAACATTCGTGTAACACCCCTAGTTACTAACCAAAAGTTGCTTGTCGATACTCCATTGCTTAATTACTACAATATGTTTTACTCTCATTTGGGAACTTGAAATGTTGTGATATTTGAAAAATTGCTTAACATAAATTGTGATTGTAATTTAAGGAATTGTATTGAGGTATTTGTGTAATATTATAGTTGGAATTATCTATAACTTGAAAGGGAGGTGAGGTAAATACATATTGGTATATACGTATACTTTTGGGCAGCCAACCTTTGACTTTTGGCTGGATCTAGTAAGTGATAAATATCACTTTTATAACATCTAATTTCACACCTCCTCTATAAGAATTCGTGTCCTTTAACTCTAAGAAACCTGTAGAACTTCCTCTAACCATATTACTCACAAGTTTTCAAGAAAATCTTGGTCCTTTTGGCTGGAATTCGAGATACACCGCTCTCTTTGGTGAGTAGTCGAAATCTGTTTTTGAACTGAGTAGTGTTTATTACTTTTAGAATATCTCGTTCTATATAACTCCTTTTTTAGTGAATAAATATGATTTGGAAAGATAATTCATATACCTACAACTTTTATGTTTATGTAAAACTCTAATTTAGCTGTTATGGATTCGAAATATGGGATGCAACATAGGACAAGTTCTATCCAGATTTCGGATTTAGAAATCATGTATGAACAACTGTTAGTGTATCGATGATATCTTTTTGTACAAAACATATTTTGCAGTGATTTTTATTTGTTTGCAACCTTAATAGATGTACCTACATCTTTCATGAAGGTTATAAAGTCGAGTTTTGCTGTTTTCCTTTTCAAATCTAAGTTGCGACATGAGGTACTAGGCTGGCCAGAATCACTGTTTTGGGAGCATAGTCGTATATGTACAGGCTAATCTTACTTGTGATGATAATCCTGTTTTACATTAACATTATTGATCTACTAGGGATTAAAGAAGTTATTTAATTTTATTTTAAGTTTGTATATACTCGTGAACAAGTTGAGGACCTTGATACATTGGTTGGTCTATGGTTTGAACTCTTGAAGTTGTGTTGGACTATTTCTAAGCTAAGCACTGAGGTTTGTGTATAAACTTGTACTTGTACTCTTTTTACCTGCTGGTATATCTGAAAGTTTATCTTGGTACCTTGGTTACCTCTTGTCACTTTGCATTGTCGTGTGGGTATCCTTTAAGACATTAAACACGCTTGTGTAACTCGCCCACTTGTACGAGTTGTTTGATCACTTGGTACTCTTGTTGGGACTTTGTCACTATTGAGATGTCTCTTGATTCAGATCATTTGCCATCTTGACTATGGATTTTTAGTCCGTCTTAAGAATGGAAGTTGTCCATTTTACGTACGAACTAGAAAGCCATTTTTAATATGGTTCTTGGTTCTCTTGATTATTGGGATTTGACCCTTTTTGATACAGGGCATCGGCTCTTCTTGATACCTGCTTGTTCTTGGTGTGATGACATGATGTATATATTGGGCGAGTCTTGTTATTGAATCTCTTGGAAAATGGTGTTATGAGCGTTCTAGACATTTGGATCTTTAAATATCAAACTTGATACTCTTTATATATTGTTACTTGATTTATTTATTAATTTTCAATTGTGCTACTCATGACTTGAGAAAGGTAGCTTGGTGAATCTGAGGGCTCCGAACCTATGGTTTTTATACCACTAAGCTATATGCTTAGCGATAGTTGTTACTATCGTAGGGAATGATCGAGAGGTGGCGTGAAGCGAGCCATTGGAGATGGAGATTTCGAGAGCTTTAAGGAAGATCACATTTGCATATAGGCATCTATATTTTGTATAATCTTGGGACTTGTACATGATCTATGTGTTATATGTTTACATGAAATTTTAAGGGCTAATTTGATCATGTCACCATGGGTAGTAATATAAGTATGACTATATGTTTTGTTCTTTTGAGGTGTGTAAGCCCAAGTCTTGTAATATATTAAATTTATTATTTGTTTTAAATGTTTGTGTGAAGCATGAACCGGCTAATATGGGTACTCAGAAGTTGGTGATATTCTTTTTATATAATTTTTGCAGTGTGAAGATAATATATGCATGAAAATCTGGTAAGTTATTTGCTTAGATTATCTTGGAAAGGTTTTTCCTCCATAAGTTAAAATTCTATGAAGTTTTGATTTGACACAAATAAATGTTTAAATGGGTAGGATACACTTCCTTAACTTATCTCTTTTAAATGTCGCAAGTATTAAAGTAGATTCCTTCTTAAGTGGTAGTATCCTTACGAAAGGGTCGCTACAATTCGTCCTCGAATGAGATTACTATTACTAGGTTAAGGGTGTAATATCAATCAAACATTTCAAACACCCAACAAGCAAATCTAACACATCAAGTATATAAATTATAAAGTACCAAGAAGAGAAATAGTACCTTGGTATGCACTTTCTCCAAATTCAAAGAGATGTGAATATCTCTTCTTCATATCCTCCTCAGCTTCCCAGGTAGCTTCCTCAACAAATTGGTTCATCTAAAGGACTTTGACTGATGCTACATCTTTTGTTCTCAACTTGCAAACTTGGCGATCTAGAATCTGAACCGAAATCTCTTCATAAGATATGCTATCCTTGATCCCAATATCTTTAGTTGGCATGATCAATGAAGGATCGCCCATTCACTTTTTCAACATGGAGACGTGGAAAACCAGATGAACCGTGACTAACTCTTGTGGTAGCTCTAACTCATAAGCTATTTTGCCAATCCTCTTGGCTATTCAATATGGTCCAATATACCGGGGACTAAGTTTCCCCTTCTTACCAAATCTCATAACACCCTTCATGGGTGAAACTTTAAGATATACCCAATCATCTACTTCAAACTCTAACTCTCTTCTCCTAACATCAGTGTAGGATTTTTGACGACTGTGTGCCGTTTTCAGCCTCTCTTGAATCACTTTCACCTTTTCCATCACTTGATGCACTAAATTTGGTCCTATCAACCCAGCTTCACCAACTTCAAACCATCTAATAGGAGATCTGCATCTTCTCCCATAAAGAGCTTCATAAGGAGCCATTTGGATGCTAGAGTGGTAACTATTATTGTAAGCGAACTCGATGAGAGGTAGGTGATCATCCCAATTACCTTTGAAATCGATCATGCACGCCCTCAACATATCCTCTAGGGTCTGAAAAATGCGCTCTTCTTGCCCATTAGTCTGAGGATAAAAAGCAGTACTCTAGTTCACCTTTGAACCCAAGCCTTTCTTAAAAGACTTCCAAAAATTGTGCAGTAAATTGCGCACCTCTGTCTAAAATAATGGAGACCGGAACCCCATGAAGTCTTATCACTTCTTGAATATATAACCTAGCATAATCCTCTGCTGAATGGGTAGTCTTCACCGGCAAAAAGTGGACTGATTTTGTCATTCTATCGACAATCACCCAAATGGAATCATGTTGTCTGTGAGACCTTGGTAAACCTGTGATGAAATCCATATTAATTATCTCCCACTTCCATTTCGAAAGTTCTATATTCTGAGCCAAACCACCGGGCCTTTGGTACTCTACTTTAACTTGTTGGCAATTTAGACACTTAGCAACAAATTCTGCAATGCCCTTCTTTATGTTATTCCACCAATACACCTCTCTCAAGTCACGATACATCTTTGTGGAACTTGGATGAATGGAATATCTGGAGTTATGAGTTTCCTCCATAATCCTTTTTGTTGGAGTCCATCCACCATTGGTACACACAATCTACCTTGATATCTCAATCCAACATCTCCCTCTTGTTCAAAAGGTACTACTTTTTGCTTATAAACATTTGCCTTCAATTCAAGCAAAATTGGGTCTCGGTCTTGCTTCTCTTTCACTTCTGACACTAATGAAGATTCGGCCCCGTTCATCACCACTACTCCTCCTTATGTGGAATCCATTAGTTGGACTCCTAAGCATGCAATTCTATGCACATCCTTCGCTAACTCTCTCTTTTCTTCTTCAGCATGGACGGTACTACCCATAGACAACTTGCTCAAAGCATCAGTAACAACATTAGCCTTACTTGGGTGGTAAAAAATACTCATGTCATAATCCTTGAGTAATTCTAACCACCTCCTTTGTATGAGATTAAGCTCTTTATGAGTGAACACATATTGAAGACTCTTGCGATTAGTGAATACATCAACATGAACACCATACAAATAATGACGCCATATCTTCAAAACAAATACTACTGTAGCCAACTCTAAGTCATGGGTTGGGTAGTTCTTCTTATGAACTGTCAATTGTCTGTAGGCATAAGTTATAACCTTGTCATTCTGCATTAATATGCAACCCAAACCAACTCTAGATACATCACAATACACCACGAAGCCTTGCATACCTTCTGGTAAGGTCAACACTAGGGTAGTAGTCAACCTCTTTTTCAATTCCTGAAAGCTTTTCTCACAAGCTTCAGAACATTGAAACTTTATTGTTTTCTATGTTAACTTGGTCAAAGGGGATGAAATAGATGAGAACCCCTCTATGAACCTTCTATAATATCTAGCCAAGCCCAAGAAACTCCTAGGCCAACTCTGCACTGCCTGTATATTTTGGGTATCTACTTTAATTCCATCACCGGAAACTATGTGACCCAAGAATGCCACAAACTTAAGCCAAAACTCATATTTAGAGAACTTAGCATATAACTCCTTATCTTTCAAAGTCTGAAGAACTATTCTAAGATGGCTAGCATGATCTTCTTCATTCCTTGAATAGATTAGTATGTCATCAATAAAGATGATAACAAACATACCTAAATAAGGTTTGAAAACTCTATTCATAAGGTCCATGAACGCCGCAGGTGCATTAGTCAAATCGAACAACATGACCAAAAACTCATAATGACTATAACGGGTCCTAAATATTGTCTTAGGAATAGCGTACTCCCTTACTTTCAACAGATGGTAGCCTGATTTGAGGTCTATCTTAGAGAAACAAGTAGCACCCTGAAGCTTATCGAAAAGATCATCAATCCTTGGGAGAGGATATTTTTCTTGATGGTAACCTTGTTCAATTGGCGGTAATATATACACATCCTAAGGGAACCATCTTACTTTCTCACAAACAAGACCGGAACACCCCAAGGTGAGACACTTAGTCGAATGAAACCCTTATCTAAGAGATCTTTCAACTGTTCTTTAAGCTCTTTCAACTCTGCTGGTGTCTTTCTATATGGCAGAATATATATAGGACGAGTATCTAGAAGAACATCTATACTAAAGTCTATCTCTCTCTTAAGAGGGACTCCGGGTTGATCATCTGGAAATACTTTTGGAAACTCTTTTACTATAGGAACTGACTGAATGGGAGGTATCTCAACACTTGAATCATTAACTCGGACAAAGTGGTAGACACAACCCTTAGAAACTAACTTTTTTGCCTTAAGGTATGAAATAAAAAGACCCTTAGGCATTGCTGTACTACTTTTCCACTCTAAGACTGGCTCATTAGGAACTTGGAACTTAACAACTCGAGTTCTACAATCAATGGAGGCATAACAGGAATGAAGCCAATCCATACCTAGAATGGCATCAAAATCTACCATGTCTAACTCAATTAAATCAGCCATGGTGTCTTTGTGATTGATGGAAATGACACAATCACGATATACTCGCTCAACTAGAATAGACTCCCCAACAGGTGTAGAAATCACAGAGTTTTTCAAGAAGAACATCAAAATTATTTGCAACATAAGGGGTTACAAAAGATAAGCTTGCTCCTGGGTCTAGCAAAGCATAAGCATCTAAAGCAAATACTTTAATCATACCAATGACAACATCTGGAGAGTTCTCTTGCTCTTGACGACTAGTGATCGCATAAAGATGGTTTGTTCCTCCGCCAGTACCTGAAGTAGCTCCTCTAGTTGTAGCCCTGTCTGGTGGAGCAACTGATGAAGATTGGACTCTATTGCCCTGATTTCCACTACCTTGCTTATTCTTTGGGCACTCCTTCATGAAGTGACCCTCTTGTCCACACTTGAAGCAACTTGTCTAGCCATCACGACACTTACCTGAGTGGGTTCTACCATACTTAGCACATGCAGGGGCCCAACTACCTCCTTGTGCCACACAACCTTGAGACTATTCGGGTCTAGCTCTGAAGTTCTAAGAATTCTGACTATTGTACTCACATTTGTTCCTTGGTGCAAGTGCACTAGAAGATGAAAAAGTAGGTCCTTTCTGTTTATGTTGGAAAGAAGACCGGTTCGCATTACTCTTTTGTTGCCTGGATTCATTCCCTGATGTCTTAGCCCTCTTATTCTCTAACTCTTCTCTATCCTTCAGTTGGTTCTTCTCAACTTGTTGCACATGAATTATCAGCCTTTCTATGCCCATGTAACCTATTAGCATGGCTGCCTTATTTTCCCTTACTTGGCAGATGAGTCAACCCAACTACGAATAAACTCATCCTGCTCCTCATGTTGGCAACCATCTCTTTGTTTCTCTTAGCTCACAGGGAAAGAAACGCCCCATGAAAGCATTCTCAAACATAGGCCAGCTCTCAAAATCGGTTACGCTAAGCACGAGTTAGAAAGATGTGGCCTAAATGTTGCAGCCTCCTAATTATAGATGTGGCGCGCTTCACACTAATAACTAGGACTCTATAGACACGGCTTCATAGACTCTCTAGGACTCTTGAACTCTATGCTCTAATACCAAGTTTGTCATGCCCCGAGCATACACCCTGGATATGGCCGGCACTTGATAACCATTGCTGGCCCCAAGCAAACCCTTGACCTGGCTTACTTACTCAGCGGAAGACTTAACAAGATAATCTCAAAACATAACTTTAAAGAGATATAAAACTTTGCCAAAATGACAACTTAAGTCTTTTAAACAACATCTGAATAATAATGTAAAGACAACTAAACTAATAACCGTCTATGAAGGCTCTAAAACAAGGAGGGATATCGGGACAAGACCCACGATCATTCTAACAATAAAAAACTAAAAGCAAAGTAAAAGGAGTCCTCCAAAATGCAAAGAAGATCACCAACAAGATTCTGAGTGCTCAATTAGATCAACGAGGCACTGCATGCTTATCCTGGTTACCTGCGTCTGTATCATAATACGATGCAGGTCAACTGGCATCAGTACATTAAATGTACGAGTATGTGAGTAGGAATGCTAAACATAACATAGTCTTGAAAAGATTCTGCAAGAAACACTTACCTTGGCTCTTCTCAACTCATGAATAACTTAACTGAATATAAAGCAATGAAATACATGCAATATATGAAAAGCTTTATAAAACAGTAAAAAAAACTTAGTTCGTTAAAGAAAATGCAATAATAAACTCAACTTTACTCATATAACAAAGTAATATAGTTTATGTGGAAGTTTCTTTAACCAACAACCACCACTATGTGCCTAAGTGGTGATACATCGTCTTGCCCACATTGCTAGAACTGTCTTATACTTTGTCGACATATAGAACACTTAACTTAGCGGATCCACTAGTCTATGCTAAAAGCATCTTAAGGAGTCATCTAAAAAGTATGATCCTTTACTACCCATGATGGCTACATGGTTTATGGAGATGTGAGTTATCTGAACTCAAGCTTGTCCCCATATCAGTGCTCAATACTACTCCCAAAATATACTTTAGCTCATATGTTTGTAAAAACAAACTTCTTTCTTTGGTTTGAGATAATTACTCAAATACTTAGCTTAAAAGTACTCTTGGAAATCTCAGTTTCCTTTCTTTCTCAAATGTGAAAAACATTTTAACTCTTGGAAATACTTAGTTCCCAAATAATCTTTGAAGAATGAACTTTACTCTTGCTCTTTACTGAAAACTAGCTCGAAGGTTCTTTTGGAAATCTCAGTTTTCTTTCCTCTTTAAATGTGACAACATTTACTCTTTGGGAATACATAGTCCCGATATACTATTTTGAAGAAATGGACTTCAAACTTTACGCTTTACTCAACTCAAAACTCAAGTCTTAAAACAAAGTTAAAACATTTGTAAAAGACTTTTGGAAAACTTTATGAACTTCTCTTAACTTGACTCTTGACTTGACCCTTAACTTGCCTTGAATTGAATTGTGGATTCAAGGTTTGTGATTTGTGATAGGAAAGATCTCATGATGTTTAGGATTGTTTTTAGATAGTAAATCATGAGAAAAGATCAAGAAATCACTGTTTGGAAGCAAGTCTGCGATGCGGAGATGCACTTAGATATTTAATCGCGAAATTTATTTTTGAAACAGATGAGTCCGCGACCTCTCCATGATGCAGAGAGAAAATTTTCACACAGAAGGAACATGTCCGCATCGCGGACCCGGTACCTGTTCCTTGTCTGATTTTTTTCTTCCTCATTTTCTAACCTCATTTCACCTAATTCTAATTCTTTTTCTTCATCCCTCTTTAGATTCAAATACCCAGTATATGTACACAAGATTCTAACTCAAACAACTCAAGGAAACAACATTATAACCTCAAGAACTCCTTAATCTCAACTTAACTCAAGAACGTAGGCCAATTTGAAGAACATCATTCAAGATTCATCAACTTTCAACTTTCTAGAACGAACTTCCCTGAAACAAACATGATTGGCGCTTGGGTGAACGAACCCAACGCTATGAAAGACTCACATACCTCGTAGGATCAATTCCTTGGCCAAATCCACAACAAAAATCGATCGTTCTTGGCGAATCTAGCTTTTCCTCTTCTCCTTTCTCTTTTTTTTCTCTTTTCTCCAAGCCCTAGCGTGAAACTTCAACATTTCTAAACTGGCTAAAATCTTATTTTTACCCCAATTAACTTATAAAAATGAATTAGAATAATTGGGTAAGGAAAAAACTAAATTACCCTTCCAAAATCCAGATTAGACTTTCCTTTCAAACATCCCAACTTCCAAAGGGCATAACTCACTCATACAAACTCGGAATCGCGCAAACTCAGCGGCGTTGGAAAGGTGATTCCAAGAGCTTTCTAACCATATCTGGAAATACACCTAACTCATTCTGTGGTAGGAGTTACGGCTATTTGAAGTTGACCAAAACTCGACTTATTCCAACTTGACAAAATTTCCAGATTTTCATTCTCTGCAAAAATGACTATTTCCAATTATTAGCTTCTTCCTAGTTATTCCAAGTTGTGAGATGTTACAAAATAATAAACTACAAAATGAAGTAAATTTGCATTAAAAGTGTATTACACAATAGAAAAGTTGAATTAGAAGAGAAAATTATGAATAAATGAAAAACGTAACTAATGAAAGACAAGACAATAATCTATAGATTGAATTAAACTTGTATTATTCATTAATAAAACATGTATTATATGTGTCTCATAAATTATTTTGGTTTGTATAACTAGGAACATGAGTGATGTTTGCAATATGTATTAAAATGTAGTGTGCATGTCTTATAAGTGTGTTACCTAATCATTTGGTTGGTATCACTAAGAAGAGAGTAAAGTTTGCAATATGTATTATAAATGTATTGTTCATAATTTTAATACAATTATAAAACATATTTAATACAACTTTAATACAATTGCGATACAGTTACATAAACTTCACCTATTTCGAGTGTCAATCTTATATTTCTCCTACAATCAATTATAAACTTAATCAAACCCTCTTAAAATAGAGATATACGGCATTTTCAATTATTTGTAGGATCAACCCATATAAACTAATCAGGAATTCGTAAAATTCATATAATGAATTGAAAATTTGAAGCTTTATAATGACCATCAATGGTGAATTCTTGCTGCTATAATTTTAGAGATTTAAAATTTCTGTTTGAGAACATTATATTGTACAAATTTTTAATTTTTCTATTCCTCTTCGTCATGGTTTTGGATAAAAATAGTGAAATATGGGCAAAAACTGAGTTGAGAATAATTATTTAAATGAAAATTTTAAAAGTAGAAGAAGAGGAAGAATGAAAAAAGAAGAGGAAGAATGAAAAAAGAAGAGGAAGAGAAAGAATAACACTGAAAGAGACGAAGAAGAAGAGGAGGAAGAGTAAAAAAGGGTAGGCGAAGCGAATATAGATTGTACAATTTTTTAATTCAAAAAATTATTATATTTAGTTATAAAAATTATATTGCCATAGATGGTAAATATTTTTTAATATAGTATATTTATGTTATTTTCCGAAATTAAATAGAGTACTATTTACTAGCTTTGAGAGAAGCTGCAACTGCATCTTCAGTTGTGTATCAATGAGAACCACGCATAACGCGAATTGCATCACAATGATTCAATGTGAAGAGGCGAGAGAGAAAAAAGCGAAAGAGGCGAGAGAAAAAACAGAAATTTAATAAAATACATAGTTTTGTTATATATTGCTGTAAATAGTAATAATTAGAGAGTACATTTAAATTAAGTAATTATTTTTTAAAAGGATCCACCAAAGTAATTAATCCTTAAAAAATATTGTGTTAATATTACCGTTATTAGCATTTGAGTAAAGCTCGGACATTTCATCAAATTAAAAGAATGGGATAAGTCAGCACAAGCCATGTGTTGATATGCACTTAAATCGGAATTCTCGAAAACAGTTCCCTTTGATATTAAATCCTATCAATTAATAAAACAGATATAGTAAATATAATTGGGTAATTCTAAAAATTGGAAAAAGAAAATTGAATATAATTGATTGAAAGTATTTGCATTATGAAATTGTGTCATATATATATATCGTCAGCTCTCGATCCATTTTGTTTAGCAAACTCAACTTTCTTGTGTTTTGAGTTCACCTCAAGAGAACCTTTGACCCTCTTTTCTGTTGCTTTCCATGCATCATTCTTTTTATTATTTATTGTGAGAATATCTTTACTAATATTTTATTCTAGTTTAAGGAGACGGAGTTGTCACCTTCATGATTTGCTTCAGCTTACTTTGCACCTAACGAATTTCCACATGCTACTGCTATGTTATATATATCCAGAGGCGGAGCTAAATGGGTTCTACTAACGAGAATTCTTATTTTATATATATGTCTTCCAGCTTTGGGTGTACACACATAAAGTTGAGCAAGTAGAAACATGAGTCCTACGTGTCATAATACATGTAAGACACCAAGGAGGATGTTACACTGGACATATGTGTCTATTTGTTCAACTTTATGCAAATTTAAGTGTGCAAACCCAAAGTTGAAGGACATAAATGTGAAATGAGGCTTCAAATCGCCATTCAAACTTTCACTCAATTGTGTGCTAGCTATTGATACCACCTGAAATATGCTGCATATAATTTTTCTCTCAATGCATATATTCCTTGTAACCATAAAGCTAAGGTTATATTTCTCAAACATAAGCATAGTATTCCAAACAACTACAAGTTCTTCCTCATCCACATATTCATAAATAAATGCATCTTCTAAAATCACCACGAAAAGAAGCATACCTTTTATAAGTTTGATTGAGGTGATTAGCTGCATTTTGTTCCATATGACAAACACAAAACATGTGATGGACTTCAAGCACCACAAGTGAGATAGCTTTACTGATATAGCAGCATCTTGGTCTGTAAAAAAATGTTTTTGGTTTTCTTTCGGACACTGCTCTCAAACAACCATTGAAATGACGTTGAAGTCTCATCGTACATTAAAGCTCCTCCAAAAACAACAATTTTTTGTTCAATCCAACGAAACTAGCCAAGGATCTTAATCTCTATTCTCCTGGTCCAAAAGTTTCATAGTCTATATATTATCATTTTTGAATATATTTGTGATCATATCATCAACATCCAACTGTACCGCAAAAAAAAAAAAAAAAAAGACGAATCTTCGATTCTCTTCTCGAATATTAGAACTTTAATATTAGAACTTAGTAGAAAATAAATATTGTTTAATTTGTAAGTTAATTTACCTGCTTCCCTTTTGTATTGTACGACGATAGTTCTTCTGATCGAACTTGAGTTTATTCTACCGCCAGGTTGAAGACTCATACAATCAAATGTTGCTTTAGAAAATAATCCAACATCGTCTGCTAAATCTATTTCATGAGCTTCAACTTCGTTTATCTTTCTATGAGATGGCAACATTGTCAGTGGAACAAGACGATGATTATGTTCCAACTCAACTCTAGTAATTGATTAACGGGTAACAATAATATAAGCTTGACACCGTGTTCCAAAATTTTTAACTTCATCTTTTCGTTTATCATCCCTACGAAATCCCTCCTTGAAACATCTAATCTTCTGTGATGTCACCTTACGTAATTTTTATTTGTATTGACACTCTCTGAGAACACCAAAACCAAACTCTCTTTGCATATTCATTGTAGAATTTAAGTGCACTATCAAACTTTGAGAGTAATTCCTTTGTAAAACTTCTTCAGGAGTAATTTCACACATGCTTTCTCCAAATTCTCAAGTATACTTAAAAAAAACATCAAACTCAAAAATTTCATTGAGTTCTAAATAATAATTCAACCAAAGAACGTGATAATACATTTTTAGGAAACTTATTTGGAGGTTTTCATATAATTATAAAAATACATTTGTTCGGATTCTTTAAAATTGTACTAATTTTTAAAAATCCAACACGAGTGTGGTATAGAAAGTAAAGAATTTGCACAACTTAATATATTACTAGATCAAACAAATATAAAAAAATCAACTTTAATATATATAAAGGAATCAAACTTAATAAGATCAAACAATAACTAAAATTAAACGTAAAGAAGAGAACAAAACCAAACCTTGTATTTGAAAAGAATCATTGTGTCACGTCTTGAAACTCTTAGATTTCTTAAAAGGAAAAAACAAGATACTTATAACAAATGAATGCATATCTTTTATTTATAGGAAAAAACAAGATACTTATAACAAATGAATGCATATCTTTTATACTTATCATATATTTTATACTTAGCAAAATCAACAACTGTAGCAATGAAAAATAGACCCTAAGTGATTTAGTTTGATTTCAATATTTTACAAAAATCAAGTTAATTTATTTAGGGGAAAATCGAGCCAAATCAAATCAAATCATCCACACCCCTAGTCCCTAGTTCACATCATTCACAAATTTGAAGTTTTAATACGAATAATGGGAAAACCAAATAAATGAAACATTGAATAAAGTTGGGTGAATTGAATTATAACTAACTCATTGCTCATCCCATCCTTAACCCATGTAAACATTGGCAACACATTTATTATAGCAACCCATTCGCCCAAATATTTTGACCAACCTAACCACCATTTAATACCCACCGCGATAGTCTCCATTTACTTTGAAGAAGAAAAATTTAGGTGTTACATAGTATCAGAAGTTAACGCATTTCAATCGAAAGACCTCCATTTGACCAAAGGTGCACTCACCTAACCCCCCCCCCCCCCCCTTCTATGGATTAAAATACCTGCTGGTTGCTGCAGGTGGTGCCAACTTTCCAAATGTACACTGTACATATTTGCCAAATGTATAATTCTTCCCTCACCGTTATACAACCCTAGAATTCTGTATCAAAGCAAGCCATCATCACTTTCGACACCATGGACCTTGCAAAAGGAACGTAACTCAAACTATACCTGTAATGCAACAAAAGAACATCAACTTTCAAGTATAAAGAAATTATAGTTAGAATTTGACAATCTTAGAAAGATAACAAAATCGAGTAGATGCAGATCCAGAATAAGGGCAAAGCTTTCTATTTTTAAGCTAATGCTCCTATCTGCCCTAAGTTTGACCCAAATGCAAAAGTTGCTAAATAAGAGATCATTACCAGCGTGCTACACACAAGGTTACATGTTCATCAATAAAATTACATATACAACTTCTCAACATACTAGTTTATTCAAATTCTCAAATTTATTAACGCAAAATGTTTATTCAAGACTGAACCAGTATGACTACAGTCTGACATACCAGATAAGTGCACCAAACTCCAATAAAATTGACAACAGCGTAAGTAGCTTGTTCCGCACCTGATGCAAGCAAAATGTAGATGAGACACAGAATGGGAAAGTTCGTCGAAACCCAAAATGAGGAAACTAAAAAATGTGACTGATACAGTAACTCACATATAGAGCACAAAACAGAGCAATGATAATGCTTGCTATATAAATGGCAGTGGCATATATACGAACTGGGTCAAGCATCATTGTCACTTGCCGTTTTGGCCCTATGAGGAACGCTGTGCTGCAACCAAAAAAAAAATCCAAGTGAAGATGAAACACAAAATGGTATTAAAAAAAAAAGGCAGAAATCCCGGTTTTGGATGCTATATATTACACAACAAATCTTAAAAGTGAGGAATACCATTATCAAGTCTACTCTCTGTAGCATCCTTGCGTACTACATATCCTTGTTCCCTATTCTATTCTCTCATCAGAAGATCAGAGAATTTAGATTAGAGATTTCCTAGGTGATGGAGTAGCGGGAAAGGAAATATGAACGGAAGAAGGTGGTGACTCCTTTCAAGGAAGGTCAGAGTCCGAAACATTTCTAAATCAAACAGACCTCCCCTTCAGAAGTAATTTTTGATGTTTAAGAATGAGGGAGAGGCTTTATCGAAATAGGTGATTGCACTTAAGTATGGAAGAAAGGAAAATGGTTGGTTCACTAAAAAGGTAAGAAACTCATGGGTTTTGTGTGTGGAAAGGAATAATGAAAGGGTATCTGACTTCTCAACATATATGAGACTCCTAGTTGGGAATGGAATTCTTAGAAACTGTACACTTATTTTCTTGTGTTCAGAAAGTAAGCAAAAACAATTATCCCAAGAGTATTTATATGTAAGCTAGCAAAACACTTTGGGATGAGATGGGGCAGAGAATGAGAATTCGGAGTTTGGGGGGGGGGGGGGGGGGGAAGGGGGGGCCGGGGGACTACTTCTGATTTCGGAACTTGATTTCCCTACTTCCATTAGAGGTCATTTTCTTCATTTTTAAGGAACTTGTTTTCCTAGAAAAAAAATTTCCAGAATAGTTCCGAACATGGGGAAATGGAAAATGTTTTCCTCCCTACCACACCCTAAATTTGTTTTTGGCTTGACATTTGGTGGGAGGAATTAACTTACAGAGATGCTTCTTGGCTATACTTGAAACAAAGAAGTACCAACACCAAATTAAATTAGAAGACAATGAACTTGTAATGTCACTTTTGGAACTTGTTATCCCTACTTCCATTAGAGAAGTCATTTTCCTCATTTTTAAGGAATTTGTGTTTCTATAAAAAAAATCCCAAAATATTTTGATCAACATGAGGAAATGGAAAATATTTTCTGAAAAATGTTTTCCTGCCTACAACACCCGAAATTCGTTTTTGGTTTGCAATTGGTGAGAGGAATTAACGTACAGAGATGCTTCTTGGTTATACTCCATTGCAAGAAACAAAGAAGTACCGACACCAAATTTATTAGAAGGTTACAGCGAAATATCATAGGATATAAGTCTTTAAAAAAACACATATGATGGTAAATGTTGGGCTGACAAAGCCTAACATATTCACAAGATAAGTGTTGCAGACCAGCAAACATTAGGATGAACGGACGGTCAAAAGATTAAACAGGATTAGAAACAGGTGGCTGATTGTCATAACATCTCTTCCACATAAAAAACATCTTGAGCAAAGAGCTATCTCTCTATTCGCAACATTATCAAGAGTAAGAACAGCCTCATAGGCCAAAAGTCAAGTGAAACATGCTACTTTATGAGACACTTAGATTTTCCAAAAATGCTGTCATGGCCAGTTGGTATTTTGTGGCTCAATCTGGTTTAAGATCTTATACCCATCCCTCACCTTGTACACACCTTTGCCATGCCCCTTCCACCATAAGCAGTCCCCTCCATTTCTTCATCCTTGAAATGTCTCCAAAAACTTGTATAATTCAATCAATGTAGAAACCTCTCAATCATTCAAAGGTCTTCTGAGTCATAAATCCCAACCCTGATGATTCCACATCTCAGCCATTGTCTTGCTCTGTTGTTGGGCCAGGGTAAAAATATCTGAGAATAAAGCCTTTAGCTAGTAGAACTCATCCACCTGTCAGTCCAGAAAAGAGTTTTGTTACACTGAATACCTTTATATCAGTTTTACTATCCAGAAAAGGCCAGTAGGATCTAATGGTTCTCCAGAGACCAACTCCATACAGGGTGGTAACTTCTTGAGAGACCCACTTATCTAACTCCCCATATTTAGTTTGGATGGGCATACCTCCATAATCACTTCACCTTGAGAGCTTTACTCTAATGCTTGAGGTTTTAGATACCTAACCCCCCTTGATTTTTCATTCTGATAATATTTTTTCAATATAACTAAATGGAAACCTTTCCTTATTACCTTGCCAGAGAAATCATCTTCTGGTTACATCCAGCCTCTGTGTAACTGCCTGGGGTATATGATACAGACATCATATATGTTGGTAGTGCATCTATTATAGAGTTTATCAAGGTATGTCTGCCTCCTAAGGATAGTATTGTGATTTCCACCTTGACAACTTCTCACACTTCTCCTGGACTACATTCCAGATTTCTATGGACCTTGATTTTGCTTCCAAAGGCATGCCGAGGTATACTGAAGGCAGGTCACCTACTATACCCAGAATTTGTATCAGCTGCTCTATATTAGATACCAAATTAATTGTGTTAAATATGGTATCTTATTAGACAGTGTAGATGTAAGAATATCATCAATCCCTATAATTAGGCAATTAGGAGATTATGTAATTTCTTATTAGTTTCCTTCCTTTATTTTCATTATTTGTAATACTATTTAATCCCACTAACTTGAGAGAATAATCAAGAAACTAATTCCCAAATTTTATCCTCTTCTCCTTTTAATTTGTCATCATATCAGAGCCCTCATTTCTCTAATTTTCCTTCTTTTCCTCCAAAAACAGATTCTGCAAAACAGAATCACAGAAACAAAAAAAATCTGTCAGTTTTGTTCTACTCTGTTACTGCTGGTTTCTATATCTTTTTGGTGATAAATAATGCCTCCACGCAATAATGACCACCCTTTGATATGCAGCATATGTAGCTTATAATGGAGACGATATTTTGCCCACACCTGATGTCAGGGATGGATATCTCAATCTATCACATAAACTGGAGAAAACTATAATGACTACCTTCAGTACCAAGCATGAAGGCAATAATAGTCATCAATTTCATCAGTTGCTTGCACAATGCAACCTGGTAGCTCCTTTGCTTATGTCGCATAGTCTTCATATCAGGAACAATGTATTATTGCTGGTGCTTCTGACCATATTTCTGGAAACAAAAATTATCTCTCTAATCTTATTACCCCTTATCCACTCTACTGTTACTTTGACTAATGGATCAAAGATTATTCTAGAAGGGATAGGTATAGCTCACCCTCTGCCTTCCATACCTTTAAAATCAGCCTTTTTTGCACCTGCATTTCCATATAATCTTATTTCCATTAGCAAATTAACCAAAAACCGGAAATGTGTTGTAATCTACCTTGGTGATTCTGTTCTTATGACAGATAATCGAAAATGCAGAAGATGGTTCCCGATTTAGTTAGTTTATCTTTGTTAGAATGTGAGTCGTGTCAGCTTGGGAAGCACACTCGTGCCTTTTTCCCAAAGCGCGTCAATAATAAGGCCACCTTTACATTTGAAATTGTTCATTCAGACATATGGGGTACAAGTTGTGTCAGTTCTTCCTTAGGCTTTCATTATTTTGTGACTTCTATTGATGATTATTCTCTATGCACATGGTTATTTTTAATAAAAAAAATAGATACGAGTTATTTTCTATCTTTCAAAAATATTGTGTTGAAATTTGCAATCAATTTGGTATTGCCATTAACAAGTTAATCAATGATAATGCCCGAGAATATTTCTCCATTTCTCTCTTCTTTTATGTCATCCCAGAGCATATTGCACTTGTCTTCTTGTGCACATACTCCTCAACAAAATGGACTTATTGAGTGTAAGAACAAACATCTAATTGAAACAGCTCAGACATAGCTTATTCACAATCATGTCCCTGTACGTTTTTGGGGTGATGCCATTGTTATTGCCTGTTATATAAGCAATCATATGGTTCTTTTGTTTTGTAGTACAAGAATCCACACTCAATCTTCTATCGGGACCAAAATTCAATCCCCCTTCCTCCAAGTGTGTTTGGTTGCATATGTTTGGTTAATAACCTTACCCCCGGAAAAGATATACTTTCAGCACATGCCTTTGAAATGTGTCTTTCTCGGTTATTCTTGCCTGCAAAAAGCATACAAATGCTTTGACCCCTCTACTACTAATAAGTAGTTGATCTCTACATATGTTACTTTTTTTGGGTCTTCTCCATATTTTTCTCCTCATACAGAAAATCAAAAGACTATATCAACAGTCCTTCCAGTTCCAACTATTCCACCCCCCGCTTCACCTCTGTCTCTTAAGGTATATTTGTTGAAATCTGCCTCATGAGTGGCATGATGACATGGCTGCTGATGTGTTTTCTATTTTCAGAAGATAGATATTTTCTGTTTTAGTTTTTCAGCTGTGAGTTTCCTAGTCGTTAGGCATGTAGAGTTGCTGGTAGACTTAGTGCCTAGTTATTAGGAAGATTCTATTTTTCAGTTACTGCATTAATTACTGCAGATTGTTAGGAGTTCCTTCTATTTAAACTTTTGTCATATGTTTTTTCTTCAGTTGTTAACACCAACAAATTGGTACTCAGAGCCCTTTTCTTAAGGCACCTGTGAGTGACTTGTGAGTGTAGACTGACTGAACCATCAACAGAGTCCCTACCTGTTGCCCTGAAAAACCGTCAAAACACATGGATTCAGAACACTCTTCTGGTTCTTATGCTATTTCTCCACCAGTGTTTGATGGAAAGAACTACCAGGTATGGGCTATCAAGATGCAAACTCACATGGAGGCATGTGCTCTCTAGGAAGCAGTAGAGGAGGATTACGAAATTCCTGTTTTACCAAGCAATCCAACAATGGCTCAAATCAAGCTTCACAAGGAAAGGAAGACAAGAAAATCCAAGGAGAAATTTTGCTTATATGCTGCACTTTCACCTACAATTTTTTCCAGAATCATGACGTTGGAATCGGCAAAAGCAATCTAGGATTTTCTAAAAGAAGAATACTAAGGAGATGAGCGAATCAAAGGTATGAAAGTAATGAATCTCATTAGAGAATTTGAGATACAAAGAATGAAAGATTCTGAAACTGTCAAAGAATACTCATTTAGGCTTCTAAGCATTGTGATCAAGGTAAGAATGTTGGGCAATAAGCTTCCTGATAGCAGAGTTATTGAGAAACATCTTGTTACATTACCTGAGAAGTTTGAACCAACCATTGCTTCCTTAGAAAATACTAAGGATCTATCAAAGATCACTTTGGCAGAATTACTAAATGCATTGCAACACAAGAGCAAAGAAGGTTAATGAGATAGTAAGGGTCGGTAGAAGGTGCACTTCAGGCCAAGTTGCAAAACTATCTCGGAAACAAATACAAGAAAATCGAAGGGAAGAAGAATTATGCTGAAAATAATCAGGTTTCCGCTAGAAGTAACCACAATTCAGGGAGCAACAGAGGAGAAAAATTCCCACTGTATCAATATTGTGGAAGGAAGAATCATCCTCACTTCAAATGCTGGAGAAAGCCGGATATGAGATGTCGAAAATGCCAAAAACTTGGGCATGTTGAGATCATATGCAAGGAAAAAGGACAGCAGCAACAAGGAGAAGCTCAAGTTGCAAATCAACATGAGGAAGAACAACTATTTGTTGCATCATGTTTTGCATCTTCTATTTCAAGTGGCAGTTGGCTTATTGATAGTGGTTGTACAAACCACATGACTAATGATGAAAAGCTTTTCAAAAGGCTTGATAGAACAGCGACATCAAGAGTTAGGATTGGAAATGGAGAATACCTCCCTACAAAAGGAAGGGGACTGTAGCTATTGAGAGTATATAGGTACAAAACTTGTTTGTTCCTGAACTTGATCAGAAATTATTAAGTGTTGGACAGCTACTTGAAAATGGGTTCAAATTTTTTTTATTTTTTTATGTTTTTTGATGACAAGGGAAACCCGCAGCCGCTACCCTTTGAGTGCGCATAGGGTAAAATCCTCGCTCCTATGCAATAGCTCGCAAACCACATAGGAGAGGTAATCCACACTAGGCAAGCCCGGTGCGACGAGCTCGACCTAGAAGGCAAACCCCTTGCTTTCACTAGCAAAGGGTATCTAACTTGAGACCTCCAACATGGAGGTCCCAAGCCCAAACCACTGGGCCACCCCGAAGGGTGGGTTCAAATTATTTTTTGAAGATAAGGCGTGTCTAATCATTGATCCAAGTGGTCGGGAACTATTTAGAATTAAAATGCAGGGGAAAAGCTTTTCTTTGAATCCAATGAAGGAAGAACAAATAGCTTTTCTAAGTCAGTCCAGTGTTGCAGAAACTTGGTACAAACGATTGGGTCACTTCTGTTAGCATGATTGGACAGATTCTAAATATCTGTACATATCTATGTTATAACTCTAAATATTTGTGTAATGATGATAGAAAATAGCATAGATTAATGTAGCATATTTTCAGAGATATTACAATTAGGAATAGCATATATTTAGGGATATATAGCAGATTTTTAGGCATGTAAATCAGAATTCTTTCTATTTAATGAAAGAACTCTCATTTGAGAGAACTCAATCAGCAAAATTGAGATGGTATTAGAGCCTTTTTCAGTGCTTTGATTCTTAGTGTCTTTCATCTGTGGTTTCTTTCAGATTTTTTTTTAAAGTTTTGGTTCTGCTTACTTTTTTTAGTCAACAGTAAGTCCTAAGTATCTTAGAATTTTAGGCATCTTGGAATCTTAGTCTTGGTCATTCTGGTTATTTTGTATTGTTGCATTTCTATCTTCCTTAGCTTGTCAAGAACATGGCGTCATATCAGTTTGAGTCTTTCCATGTTCGTTTCACAGGAAAAAAATATTCTGCCTGGGAATTTCAATTCCAACTATTTGTAACCGGAAAAGAATTATGGGGACATATAGATGGAAGCAATCCTACTCCTACTGATCCTACAAAGCTCGGTCAATGGAAGGTTAAAGATGCTCGGGTGATGACATGGATTTTAGGGTCAATTGACCCTCTTATTGTTCTTAATCTCAGGCCATACAAGACAGCAAAGGCCATGTGGGATTATTTACAAAAGGTTTACAACCAAGACCATAGCGCAAGGTGCTTTTAGTTAGAGCATGAAATTGCTATGTATTCTCAAGGAGGTTCCCCTGTTCAAGGTTATTTCTCTGGATTTCAGAACTTATGGGCAGAATTTACCTATATCGTTTATGCTAAAATACCTTCTGAATCTCTCTCCATCATTCAAGGAGTTCATGAACAAAGCAAGCAAGATCAATTTTTGATGAAATTGCGATCTGATTTTGAAAATGTTCACTCCAACTTGATGAACTATGATTCATCTCCCTCATTGGATGTCTGTTTTAGGGAATTACTTTGTGAAGAGCATCGTCTCTTCACACAAAATGCTTTTCATCAAGGAAATGTTGTCACTATCGCATTTGTAACTCAAGGGAAAGGAAAGGGCATGGTTATGACTAGAACTCAACGCTACAGTTGCAAGATATATGGTCATATTGCTAGCAATTGTGGCAAGAAGTTTTGTAATTATTGTAAACAACAAGGACACATTATCAAAGAGTGTCCTACACATCCTCAAAACCATAGGGCAAATGCTTTTCAAGTTGGGATAAATGGTTCAACTACAGATAACTCGTCTTCAGTAGGATAAGTTCTTACTCCTGAAATGATACAACAAATGATCTTGTCAGCATTTTCAGCTTTGGGGCTGTAAGGTAATGAGGTAATATATAAATTTTGGCTTGTTGATTCTGGCGCTTCCAATCATATGACCAACTCAACTAATATACTCAAAAACATCCGTGAGTATAATGGTCCAACACAAATTCAGGTTGCCAATGGTACTAATTTACCCATTACCAAGGTTGGGGATATTACTAAAACTTTCAAGAATGTTTTTGTATCACCAAAGCTCTCCACTAGTCTTATTTCAGTTGGCCAATTGGTAGATAACAATTGTGATGTCAATTTTTCTCGTAATGGTTGCCTTGTGAAGGATCAGGTGTCAAAGACGATAATCGCGAAGGGGCCTAAAGTTGGAAGATTGTTTCCTATACACTTTTCTATTCCTCATGTTCTAGCTTTTTCTTCTACCACTACTAAGAATCAAGTTTGGCATAAACATCTAGGACATCCAAATTCTATTGTGTTGTCTCATTTGTCCAATTTTGCTTTATTGGGAAATAAAAATCAATTTTTAGTTGCTTCCTTTGATTGTTCTACTTGTAAATTAGGCAAAAGTAAAACTCTTCCTTTTCCTAATTTTGGTAGTCGTGCTGCAAAGTGTTTTGATGTCATTCATAGTGATGTTTGGGGCATTTCAGCAGTTATTTCTCATGCTCATTTCAAGTATTTTGTAGCATTTATAGATGACTATAGTCGGTTTACATGGGTGTATTTTCTTCGATCTAAATCTGAAGTGTTTTCCGTCTTCAAGAAATTTTTGGCTTACGTTGAGACTCAATTTTCCACATCCATCAAAATATTAAGATCTGATTCTGGTGGAGAATATATGTCTCGTGAATTCAATAATTTCTTGCTTGAGAAAGGAATTGTGTCACAATGCTCTTGCCCATATACGCCACAACAAAATGGGGTTGCTGAGTGTAAAAATCGCCATCTTTTAGATGTCACTCGTACTTTATTGATTGAGTCATCTGTTCCATCTAAATATTGGGTTGAAGCTTTCTCTACTGCTGTCTATTTGATTAATAGACTTCCATCTGAAGTGTTAAATCTTGAGTCTCCATATTATCGTCTTTTTCATAAGCATCCCAGCTATCATAGTTTTCATACGCTTGGTTGTGTTTGTTTTGTGCAACTACCTCCTTTTCAATGCAATAAACTCTCTATTCAGTCTATTAAATGTGCTTTTATGGGCTACAGTACTTCGCAGAAAGGTTTTATTTGCTATGATCCAAGTTCTAACAAATTTCGTGTTTCTAGAAATGTTATTTTCTTTGAGAATCAGTAATTCTTTCCTACTCATGTTGAGTCATCTTCTGTTTCTCCTCTTCTTCCTACTTTTGAGGATTTGTCATCGTCTTCTAAGCGGTTCAAACCAGGATATGTGTATGAACGACGTCGGCCAACTTTATCCCATCACCAAACAGATCCACCACCTAAGACTACTCCACAACCAAAATCTGAGATTTCTTCAAGGTCTGCTCCTCTTGAGCCTCCTCGGCGATCTACTAGAGTGTCTCAAACTCCTAAACGGTATGGTTTTTCTTCTACTTTATCCACCATCACTATTCCAACAGGTTACTCACAAGCCTCCAAGCTTGAATGTTGGCATAAAGCAATGGAGGAGGAACTTTTGGCTCTTAAAGAAAATAACACATGGGACATTGTTCCTTGTCCTCCAAATGTCCGTCCAATTGGAAGTAAATGGGTTTATTCAATTAAACTTAATTCTGATGGAACTCTTGATCGGTACAAAGCTCGATTGGTGGTCCTTGGCAACAAACAGGAGTATGGTGTACTCTATAAAGAGACTTTTGCACCTGTAGCAAAAATGACTACAGTGCGAACTATCATTGCCATTACTGCATTACAAAATAGGCCTCTTCATCAAATGGATGTCAAAAATGCTTTTCTTCATGGCGATCTCAAAAGAGATATTTATATGAAACCCCCACCTGGTTTGTTTTCATCACCTACATCAGATGTATGCAAGTTGAAACGGTCTTTATATGGATTAAAACAAGCTCCAAGAGCTTGGTTTGACAAGTTTCGGTCTACTTTGCTTCAATTCTCTTTTGAGTAGAGCAAATATGATTCGTCTTTGTTTCTTCGAAAAACATCTACTGGTTGAGTTCTTCTTTTGGTGTATGTAGATGACATTAGTATCACAGGAATTGATTCTTCACTAATCACTAGCCTCCAGCAGCAGCTTCAGGATTCTTTTCATATGAAAGATCTTGGTATTCTTACATACCTTTTGGGGTTAGAAGGTCATTATAATTCTTTAGGTGTGTTCCTGAACCAACAGAAATATACTCAGGACTTGATTGCTTTGGCTGGTCTTCAAGAATCTTCCTATGTAAATACTCCATTGGATTTGAATGTAAAGTATTGTCGTGGGGAAGGAGATCTTCTTCCTGATCCAACACTGTATCAGCAAATAGTTGGGAGCCTAAATTATCTTACTATTACTCGGCTTGATATCTCTTTTGCAGTTCAACAACTGAGTCAATTTATGTAGGCTCCACGCCATCTATATTTGGTGGCTGTCCATCGCATCATTTGATATCTCTTGGGAACATCTACTCGTGGATTATTCTTTCCTAGTGGTTCTGAGATTTAGCTTAATGCATTTAGTGATTCTGATTGGGCTAGATGTCCTAATACTCGCCGCTCCGTCACGGGTTGGTGCATGTTTCTTGGAGATTCCTTGATATCTTGGAAGAGCAAGAAGCAAGACCGTGTATCAAAATCTTCCACCGAATCTGAATATCGAGCAATGTCTACTGCCTGCTCTGAGATTGCTTGGCTTCGTGGTTTACTTGCAGAAATTGGATTTCCTTAATCTAATCCCACTCCTCTTCATGCTGCCAACACAAGTGCTATTCAGATTGCTACTAATGCAGTTTATCATGAAAGGACCAAACACATTGAAGTGGACTATCATTATATCAGAGAAGTTGTAGATAATAGAGTCATTACTCTTCCACATGTATCCAGTGATCTTCAAATAGCTGATGTATTTACAAAGTCTATGGCACGACAACGTCATCAATTTCTGGTTGGCAAATTGATGTTTTTTGATCCACCGACATCAATTTGAGGGGGGATGTTAGCATGATTGGACAGATTCTAAATATTTGTACATATCTATGTTATAACTCTAAATATTTGTGTAATGATGATAGGAGATAGCATAGATTAACGCAACATATTTTCAGAGATATTACAATTAGGAATAGCATATATTTAGGGATATATAGTAGATTTTTAGGCATGTAAATCAGAATTCTTTCTAGTTAATGGAAGAACTCTCATTTGAGAGAACTCATTCAACAAAATTGAGAACTTCCACCACAGGGCGCTTTTGTATATGCAAAAAAAAAGGGTTGGCAAAAGGTTTACCTCCCCTTGAAGAGGAACTCCCAAGTTGCGAGGCATGTCAATTTGGTAAGCAGACAAGACTGCCATTCCCAAAATCAACTTGGAGAGCGACTCAAAAATTGCAGCTAATTCATATAGATCTTGGAGACCCCCAAAGAACTCCATCATTGAAAGGAAGCAGGTATTACATAATTTTTATTGATGATCTAACAAGGATGTGTTGGATATACTTCTTAAGATTCAAATCGTAGGTTGCTGAACTTTTTTTGAAATTCAAAGCCTTGGTAGTAAATCAAAGAGGCTACAAACTATAAGTGCTCAGATCAGATAATGGGACTAAGTACACTTCAGATCAGCTCAAAAACTTTTGTGAAGTTGCTGGAATAAAGCATCAACTTACTACTCCATATACTCCTCAGCAAAATGGAGCAAGTGAAAGGAAGAATAGAACCATCATGGAGATGTCAAGGTGTATGTTGCACGAGAAAGAGCTTCCCAAAAAGTTTTGGGCAGAGGCAGCCAATTTTGCTGCATTTTTGTTGAATAGGCTGCCTACAAAGGCAGTGAATGGTGAAACACCTTTTGAAGTTTGGCATGAGTACAAACCTTTAATAAAGAATCTTCCGATTTTTGGTTGCTTATGTTTCTCTCACATACCTCAGTCGAAAAGGGATAAACTTGACAAGAAGGCAGAACCTGGAATTTTCATTGGCTGTAGCTTGCAATCAGAAGCATTAAGATTTTCCAACCACAAACTGGAAAAATTTTGGTAAGTAGAGATGTGGGATTTGTAGAACAAAAGCAATGGGATTGGGATGGAGAAAAGCAAGAAAGAGAAGCTAATGAGTTGCACAATTTTGAGGAACGAGTTGATCATCCTCCCGTTCGAGGAACCAGATCACTTTCAGATATCTATCAAAGATGCAATGTAGCCATATTTGAACCTGTTGAATATGCAGAAGCTGAAAGAGACAAGAAGTGGATAGTCGTAATGCAGGAGCTAACCACGATCGAGAAAAATGACACATGGAAGCTAGTAGAAAGGCCTCTAGACAAAAAGGTTATTGATGTTAAATGGGTTTACAGAACTAAGCTAATGCAGATAGTTCGGTGAACAAACACAAAGCTAGGCTTGTGGTGAAGGGTTATGCTCAGATTTTTGGTGTAGATTTTTCTGAAAGATTTGCACCAGTCGCAAGACTTGACACAATCAGGCTTCTTTTGGCAATTGCACCACAAAAGGGTTGGAAAATCTACCAACTGGATGTTAAACCAGCCTTTTTGAATGGTTTCTTGCAGGAAGAAATCTATGTTGAGCAGCCTGAAGGATTTGTTGCAGAAGGACAGGAAGACAAAGTCTACTTGCTGAAAAAGGTCCTCTATGGATTAAAACAAGCTCCAAGGGCTTGGTACAGTAGAATCAATGTCATCTTTCCGACTTAGGTTTTCAAAAAAGCCTAAGTGAATCAGCTCTTTAGATAAAGAATGTGAACTCTGACATTATTATAATTTCTTTGTATGTTGATGATCTTTTAGTAACAGGGAGTAATGTTGTGCTCATAGAAGAGTTGAAAAAGGAGATGATGAAAGTCTTTGAAATGACGGATCTCGGAGAGATGGCTTTCTTTCTTGGAATGGATGTTAAACAAATCCAAGATCAAATATTCATTTGTCAGAAGAAGTATACAAAAGAAATTCTGAGGAAATTTAGAATGGATGATTGCAAAAGTATGAGTACACCTATGAATCAAAAGGAGAAGTTAATGAAGGACGATGGTGCTGAACAAGTACAAGAAGGAAGCTACAGAAGCTTGATAGGATGTTTAATGTATCTTACAACAACAAGGCCAGATATATTGAATGTTGAAAGTGTACTATCCCGATTCTTGAATTCTCCTAGTGAATTGCATTTGCAAGCTGCAAAAAGAGTACTCAGATATGTCAAAGGCACAATGGACTATGGAGTCAAATTTAGCAAATGCCAGAATTTCAAACTTCAAGGATTTTCTGACTGTGATTGGGGTGGTTCTGCTGAAGATATGAAAAGTACTTCAAGGCACTGTTCTATTTTTGGCGTTGGATGCTTTTCTTGGTGTTCGAAAAAACAAGAGATTGTTGCTCAATCAACTGCAGAGGCAGAATTCATTGCTGCTACCGCTGCAGTCAATCAAGCTTTATGGATAAAGAAAATCTTTTGCGATCTTGGGTTGGAGATGAAGGAAAGCACTGAGATATTTGTGGACAACCAAGCTGCCATTGCTATTTCTCACAATCCAATATTTCATAGCAAGACCAAGCATTTCAATGTGAAGCTATATTTTCTTAGAGAAGTGCAAGAGGATGGTTTAGTGAATCTGGTATATTGCAGAACGGAAGAGCAGCTGGCTGATATTTTTACAAAAAGCTCTTCCAGCAAGCAAATTTGAGTTCTTGAGAAAGGAACTTGGAATTTGCAGCTCTTGAGGCAAGGAGGAGTGTTGAAATCTGCCTCATGAGTTGTTAATTGATGTTGAGTTGGCATGATGTCATGGCTGCTGATGTGTTTTCTGTTTTCAGAAGATAGATATTTCCTTTTTTAGTTTATCTGTTGTGAGTTTCCTAGTCTTTAGGCATGTAGAGTTGTTGGTAGACTTAGTGCCTAGTTATTAGGAAGATTCTGTTTTTCAGTTACTGCATTATTTACTGCAGATTGTTAGGAGTTCCTTCTATTTAAATATTTCTTCTTTCAGCTTAATAAAAGATATCTTTTTCTTCTTCTGCCGTATGTGTTTTCTTCAGCGGTTAACACCAACAATATTCCCGGCAACCTCAGCCTCCTTGAGCCTGCTAATCCAATTAGGGGTCGTTTGGTGTGATGGAGAGGGTAAAATATTCCCGGGATTAAATTATAGTGCCACTCAATTTGTTGTTTGGTTGGCAAGGCCGGGATAACTTTTCCCGTACTAATAATTAGTACCGGGATAAGTTATCCCTTCCTATGGGTGGTATAGTAATCCCAGGATAACTTATACCGGGATAAAATGACTAAATGACAAAAATGTCCCTTTAAACACTTTTAGACATTACTTTTCACATCCATGAAGGATATTTTTGTAAACTTATATGTTGTTCTTAAGATTTATTATTTTAAATACAACAAACCAAACACTCAATAAAAAATAATCTTAACATAACTTATCCTAATCCCATCATAACATGAATTCAAACCAAACTAGCACCTAGTATTTCTAACTCTAATACAAGTAAATAAAGCACTCTTGGTGACTCATTACCTACTCCAACAATGTTCTCCAAAAATGTCTCCTGCTTCGGTCAAGCACTCAACAAATGATCTTCCCATTGCTCTTCACACAGGTACTAGAACTACAATCAATCAAGCCCCCATTTATACTTATTTAAATTATCATCATTTGTCACCTTCATATCAAGCCTTCATTATTAGCTTATCCACTGTCAAAGTTCCCAAGATTGTCTCAGAAGCATTGGTTCATCCAGGTTGGCATCACGTTATGATTGAGGAAATGATTGCTTTGCATGATATGGTACTTGGGAGCTTGTTCCATTACTAAAAGGCAAAACTATTGTTGGTTATCATTGGGTATTCAAAGTTAAGGTAGGTTCAAATGGAGCTATTGATTGTCTCAAAGTGAGACACAACTGCTAAGGGATACACTCTAATTTATGGCATTGACTATGGAGATACTTTTTACCAGTTGCGAAGATGGTTTTTGTCCATCTTCTCATCTTTATGGCAGCAATGAAACATTGCCCCCTTTTCCAGCTAGACATAAAAAAATGCATTCCTTCACAGAGAACTTGCAGAAGAGGTGTATATGGAGCAACCATCAGGATTTGTTGACTTCGCCAATCCCTTTATGATCTCTTATACATAGCTATACATCATATATGCACGGTTATATACTATTTATACAATATCGGTACATTACATATACATGTGGCCATTTAGTTGGAAAAAAGAATTGGTTGATGGTACATTTATGTAAGAAACCTAGCAAAGTAACACTAGGTGATTTCTTCTCATCCATCTAAACTTTGATGGCAGACTTACCCTCTACATGTGCTGGTGGGAGATAGCAAGCACCTAGTACAATAGTCGAGATGCGTACAAATTGGCCCGGACACCACCATCTTAAAAAAAAGAATATCTTGTCACACAAGAAATTTAATACAAAGACAAAGAAGACACAGCCAATTTTTAAAGGATAAAGGAATAAAAACCTCTATTGGAGAATCAACGCTCTAAGAAAATGATGTAGAGCCATGTCGATTGTTTCCACTAAAGGTCACCTGCCTCACCTGGACCTAAATGGAGTAACTCTTACCCAGGACAATCTCAAATGAAAAAAGATTGTCATAGTCAACAGATGTTATATGTGGCTATAGGACTCAGAGAGTGTCAGTCATCTCCTGCTACACTGCCCATTTGCAACAGAATAGCTGGAATTTTTTTCTGCCTATTTTTGGTCTGCAATGGGTAACACCACTGACCACACACTATCAAGGCTGCTTTGACAAGCTGGAATTTTTGGAGAGTAGACAAATGAATCAAGAAGTTCTGGTGATTGAATCCAGCAGCAATTTTTTGGTGCATCTGGAAAGAAGGAAATAACAAATGCTTTGATGGGATTTCAACACTAATTCACTTAACCGTTCCTGACATCTGGACTTGAATGGCTGATGTCAGGAACGGTTAAAGAAGCATTGCTTTGTTGTATCCGTACAAGACAAGAGAGAAGATGTAGGGCTTTGGATGTTGCTCCACTAGCGCTTGTGTAGATTGCGGAAAGAGAAAAAAAGGAAGCTTTTAATGGGATAGATGGGATATAGAAGGACCTGGTATACTTGAAGAATAGCCTCTTATCTGATTTCTTTTTGGTGCACCCGCAAGGTTCCTATTTGTATAGAACATTGAGTGTTGTTTGTAGAAGCTCACATTTTCTATATGGATTTTCTACTTTTTGATATACTTCTTTTACATGGGTGTTGAAATATGATTTCTTTTTGGTGCACCCGCAAGGTTCCTATTTGTATAGAACATTGGGTGTTGTTTGTAGAAGCTCACATTTTCTATATGGATTTTCTACTTTTTGATATACTTCTTGTACATGGGTATTGAATCCACAAAGTCTACAAACAAGGAAGCTGTAAGTAATGCCACTATGAATCTGATGGGAAGTTCGATCTTGGCTCAGGATGAACTATTCGCCCTTCATTTCATAAAATTTTATGTCATTATCAACAAAAATCAAAACATGCATCATACAAAACAAATGGAAATAGAGAATGTTATAACAGACCTTCCAAGAGCAAGCAAATTCCCAAAAGAAAATGTTATTCCAAACTTGATTGGATTGAAGAAAACCAGCATTGACTGTCATAAAGAAAACAATTACATATGCATGAGATCTTATGTCAACCGTGCAATTATTTTATAAAAACTGATACTGAAAAACTGTAAAGATTATACTATAGAAAAAAAATTACACTGCCAGGAAAATAAGTTAGCAAGTGAACAATTCATTGAAGAACAAAAGAACTAATAAGCTAACTATAAAAAAAAAAAAAAAAAAAAAAAAAAAAAAAAAAAAATTGACTGCTGATAAGCTGATGTTATTCAACAAAAAATCCTTAAGATTAATGTCCAGTTAAATTTAACCATTAGTTCTGAACAAATTTGTACACAAGAATTCATTGGTAGTGCACATAATATCTCCAATAATTATGACCAAAAAGACTCGGACTGCAAAATATTAACTTTTAAAAATAAATAAAATTTGTCAACAAAGTAAGAAATACATTGGTCAATGACTTAATTACTCATCATTGCTATGAAGAGGTTGGAAAAGATAAGGCTAGTCCCCTTTACTCCAGTCTCCTGTAATACATTTGTAAAGCACAAAGTCCAGATATCTTCCTTAGATCAATACTACCAAGAATTAAATCCATCCTGTTCCCACAGACGACATACGAAATGGTATACGACAATAGATTCTAGTCTTAAATCTAGCCATCTCTTTCCATCTAATCATCACTCTCGCTAAAAACTATGACAATTTTAAAGGAAGAATATAAAGAATGTGAAGCGTCCTCCGTAGGCCCATTAGGTATAACAACACCAGGTTAGAGTTGCATCACAATTCAAAACGTAGCAGAATCACTCAAAAGATACTGGTTTAGCTAATGAGCTGAAAGGGACAATCATGTAATGTTTGAAAGCCAAGTACCTATAAAGAAAAGTTACAACACGACAAAAGCCCGCTTCAACAGTCACCCTATAAAGCAAAAATTATTTTTGACTGGAAAAAGTTGAACCAATAGGTTACACATCGCTGACTCCATGTAATGCATTCCAAGATCCAAAAAAACTAAACACGGAAATGAAAGAAGGAAAGGAATTAGAGAAGTGAAACTCACCAAGAGAGTACAGGCGATACCAGTTGTTAAGCATACAGCAAAACCATAAAGCCTCTGTTGAAAAGAAAAAAATTGAGCATAGTTGGTCACTGGTTACATATATATATATATTTTTTTTTTTTTAATAACCGAGAAATCCGTCTGTGACCCGCCCTTTGGACCAATCACAGCCTTCTAAACTAGGTGGATAATGGGCCCGCCCCTCTACCCTTCACCACTTAAATACCGGGCTTCGCTTTGCATGGTGTGGGGCTTGAACCTGCTACCTAAGCCACAAATCCTCCACCTTTATCATAGTGCAGTTAGTTTCCCAATTCAATTTATGCAAGAAAATTCAATATAGGTGTACTGAAGCCTCACATTCTAAGATGAATAAAGCAGATTTAACAGACCAACGGACAGTGGGCATTTCCACTGATCACCATAGTTAGTTCTTCTTGGTTAAATCTCACTAAAAGCACGTGTTATATTTTCTTGAACATTTTTCATGTTGTACTCATTACAAAGTAGATTCTTTTTAGCCCATTACTGATCATATAGGAGGCTTACTAAAAGGAGAGAGGAAATCTGGAAACCCAATAAAGAAAACTGAATAATGAGAAAATCCCATTCACAAGTCAATACACCCTAAATCCACATGTCTGCATAAAATTAAGTTAATTAACAAGTCCGTTCCTTAGGGATTGAGAATTTCCAGGCCCTTTATCCAGCCTTTGTGAATCCTCTCTAAATTAACATTTTATAGACAGCAACAATGGTGTGTTTCCGTAGTAATTACATCAGGAGAATACAGTAAGCAAAACCAAAAGATCTATCATCTATATCCCTCCTAAACTATCTAAAAAGTGAGTAATAGATCTCCACCTCTTTGGGAAGTTCAACTTCAAACTCTAGAAAGGGATGCTCTTCTTTTCGAAGCATCTCTGATTCCTTTCCTTTGTCCACCAGATGCAAGCTGGGATAATCTTCCATCTCTCATTGTGACCTGATGTATTCCCTTCTCTATTCCAGCATGCTAGAAAATCTGAGGTGTGTCTTGGCATGGACCAGCTGATTCCCCTCAAATTCAAAAAGACCTGCCACAACTTCTGTCACTCTGCAATGGAGGAAGAGATGGTTTGTTGTCTCTGTTTCTATCTCACTAAAAAAGCACTTGGAGCATAACTGTCTTCCCCCTTTTATTAGATTGTCCTGAGATAGTACTGCTTCCCTAGCTACCAACCAGGTAAAACAAGCCACCTTGTGAGGTACATTAATTTTCCATACATCTTCCAAGGCAAATCCTCTCATCTTTGGTGCCTATCTTACAAGGATTCTTCATTTTTTCTAAATATAGCTATGTCTAATGAGTATTAAATGGTTAGGTCCTTCAAATTACTTAAAGAGCTGAAAAACACCATCATAAAACAATGCTGTGATTTCAAATGCTGCAACGTGCTTCAATGCAATGTCCAACATGACATGTGAGGAAGATATGAAGATGTCTTATACCTTATTTTCTTTTTTTACTACCACCGGTACTTGTTTCCCAAATTGTCCAAAGAAGGCCAACTGTTAAAGCTTAAAGCAAACATGTTTCTTTGGGGATTTACACATGTGACTGACACTGTAACATACATTTATGTTCACTCAACAAGGCTCATCCCTATAATATACATTTATGATCACTCAACAAGGCTCATCCCTATAACATACATTTATGTTCACTCAACAAGGCTCATCCTAATCTATGTTAAGATTATTGACTTAGCCCTATCCTATCAACTTTATATTGGAGCTCATCTAAGTTGCTCGAACTCTTCACTTTTGGTGCCGCAACCGTGTCGACACGACATGGGTGTGGGTGGGTGTGGGATCCGTGCCCGATGTGGTCAACCAATTTTGGGTACTTTGACCAAAATCGATGGGAAAAGTCTAGACAGTTACAAAAGCTAAGGTGAAATTGAAGAAAATAAAATATCTTTTATATAGAAATTTCTATGTCACTACCAGTGTTTTCAAAAACGTTTTGGGGCGAGTCCTAGGGCGGATCTCAGGGCGGGACATACCAAAAACGCTCCAGGGCGTAAATTAAAGATGTAGATTCATAAGGTGTAAGTTCTAAAATTTGAGGCGTAAGCCTCGAGCATAAAAACGTAAGTCTTGGGCGTAAAAACATAGTCTCAAGCATTTTAAATTTTTTTTTAATCTTTTTTGCTTTAAATCATATTTTTTTATTACTGATGTAATGATATTTCTCAAATAGTAATTATAATACTTTTTTCTTCATTATTGATTATTAATACTTATCTCAAATAAAAATCATAATATAATTTCTATATATTATAGGTTATTTATAAAAATTTCTTTGTAAAATCATTGAAAGGTTTACTTTTGCTTTTTTTTTTTTTTGATAACCGAGAAATCCGTCTATGACCCGCCCTTTGGACCAATCACAGCCTTCTAAACTCGGTGGATAATGGGCCCACCCCTCTACCCTTCTCCACATAAATATCGGGCTTCGCTTTGCATGGTGTAGGGCATGAACCTACGACCTAAGCCACAAATCCTCCACCTTTTGCCACTTGAGCTAGGCCTTGGGGGCAGAAAATTTTTTATAAAAAGTTGTAGCTGCTCCAATTGTTCTCCACAGATTAAATTAAATTAAATGAGGAGAATAAAACTATAAAATTGAATATACATGAGACTACGCCCCGTAGATCCATGGGATTTACGCCCCGTGTCTCGGGGCTTACGCCTCGCCCCGTATTGTATAAAACGTCTTGCCTCACGCCCCCGCCTTTTAAAACACTGGTCACTACTTTTCCTTTAATCTCCTTCCAAGATTTTCCTCAAGCTCTCCACATAATATTTCATAATTTAGGTTTTACAACGCTATTTTTAGATATTTTAATTATTTTTAGGCGAATCTCTGCACCCGTATCCATACATGAATCCATATCTCTGAATCTTAAAAATTATATCATGAAGGATGCGACCTCTAGATCTGCACCCGTATCGGACACACGCACCCGAGTCCAAGCAACTTAGGAGTTCATCATGTTAGACAATTTGATATTAAGATTTCACATGAACATTTTTGTTTGACATACTAATTTACCTACCTATAATTACTAAGTTATAGTTTTCCATTTCTTTTTGGACTGTTTTTCACTTTTTGGTTTTCATCCAAAATCTGAATACATCACATCAATGCTTAATGCAAAAATTGGTTAAATAATCAAAACCCATGTTGTATCAAATACAGTAGGTAAAATGGAAAAAGTGGGCTCTTTGGAAACAACAAAACCTATCATTTGGGGTATAGTAAATAGTGTTCTTGATGGCATTGCAACCTATCTAATGTATCTGATCCCCATGCCAGCTAGTGTGGAGAAGAATATTGATAAGATCAGAAGGCAATTTTCAATGTTACCAATTTCAAAAAAAAAAAAAAAAAAAAAAAAAGATCAGAAGGCTATTCCAATAGTAAGGCGATGCAGAAAGAAGGAAGTTTCATTTGGTAAAATGGAGTATTGCAACAAATCACAGGAAGGAAGGGGATCTGGGAGTTAGAAATCTTAGAGCTCATTATCAAAACTTGCAATGTTTATGGCTATGGAGGTTAAATGATGGGAAAAAGGTTCCTGGAAAGCAGTGGTAGAGGTGATTTATGGAAGATAGGGCTTTTGGCCATCTAAATCAGTGAAGACTCCATATGGAGTAGCTGTTTAGAGACAGACTTGCAATCTCTGGAAGGATTCAACAAGTATGTTGTTTGAGGGTAGCCAACGGGAAAAAGATCAGACTTTGGGAAGATAATTAGATGGTTAAGGTTTGCTGAAAATCAATTTCACAAATTGTACAGATTGACCTATAATCCGGAAGTCCTCTTAGCTTATATATTTATTGATTCAGGATGGAACTTCCAATACAGAAAGAATCTCTTTGACAGGGAACTGCAAGAAGTTGATTCATTTATCTAAAAGATGTAATCAGTAGGGTTAATTCCAAAAGAGAGGATAGCCTAGTCTGGGAAGTGAGTAAAAAAGATTCTTTTACTGTCAGCCCATTCTATAAAATACTAACTGTTATTCAACCAGTGCAAGTACAAAAGTGGCCCTAGAGGATGATCTGGAAGACTACAGTCCCGACAAAAGCTGCCTTCTTTGGTTGGCTAGTTTCTCATGAAGCATGTCTAACACACGAAAATTTGAATAAAAAGGGTTGGATACTATGCAGCGGATGCTACTTGCTAAGTTGCTCAGACTCTTCACTTTGGTGCCGCACCCATGTCAACACGACATGGGTGTGGGTGTGGGTGTGGGTGTGGGTGTGGGTATAGGATCCGTGTCCGATTTGGTCAACCGATTTTGGGTACTTTGACCAAAATTGATGGGGAAAGTCTGGGAAGTTTTAATGATTTTTGCAATCACTACAAAAGCTAATGTGAAATTGAAGAAAATGGAATACCTTTTATATAGAAATTTCTATGTCACTCCTTTTCCTTTAATCTCCTTCCAAGATTCTCCTCAAGTTCTCCACATAATATCTCATAATTTAAGTTTTTTTTTATGACAAGGGAAACCCGCAGCCGCTACCCTTTGGGTGCACACAGGGTAAAACCCCCGCTCCTATGCAATTGCTCGCAAACCACATAGGAGAGGTAACCCGCACTAGGCAAGTCCGATGCGACAAGCTCGACCCAAAAGGCAAACCCCTTGCTTTCGCTGGCAAGGGGTTTCGAACTTGAGACCTCCAACATGGAAGTCCTAAGCCCAAACCACTGGATCACCCCGAAGGTACATAATTTAGGTTTTATAACTCTAGTTTTAGATATTTTAATTATTTTTAGGCAAATCCCTGCACCCGTATCCATTACATGAATCCGTATCTCCAAATGTTAAAAGTAGATCATGAAGGATGCGACCTGTAGATCCACACTCGTATCGGACACACGCACCCGAGTCTGAGCAACTAAGGCTACTTGTGTATCTGTGAACTATATTTTTGTGCATTGTAAATTTACTTGGCAGATGTGGACTGTGTTCATAGCTAACTTTTGCATCCATTAAACAAGACCTACAGCGTTCAGGAATGTGTTAAGAGTGCTGGGAAACTGCATGTCCAGATGCATCCTTATAGAGGATCTGGAGAGTTATTCATCTTAGCATAGCCTGGACTATATGAAAAAAAATGAAATAAGAAGTGTTTTGAAGGCAAAAAGGAGCAGTTGTATAGTTGTTTGCACCACCTGTACTATTGGAAAGATGGAAATGTTGTTATGAATTTAAATAGCAAGGTGGACATGCTAGATTGCTTAGGATTCTAATGTAATCTAGCCTGCATTTTCTCAGTACCTTCATAATCTTGATTCAACAACATATCCAGTGTAGTGTAATCCCACAAGTAGGGTCTGGGGAGGATTGAGTATCATCTTGATATTGTTTGTAATGAAATCTTACTTTATCAAAAAAAAAAAAAAAAAAACTCATAGCTCTCTCCCTCTCTATTACCCCCTGCCTCCTCATACTGGAAATTACTAACTACATCCACTGCATGTTTTCTTCAATGCCAACTATACACAATAACAACTACATACCCAGTGAAATCCCACTGGGCACAGAGTTTAAGAAAGATTGACTTTTGAAACTTGTAGCCTAAAAAAAACTTTAGATATTTATATGACTATAAATTAAAAAAGGGTAAAATAAAAGAAGTTTAATGATAAATTGGTCCTAAATAGGGAAGTATGACACTCCTTTTGGGCAGACTAAAATGAAAAAGTATGACACATTAATTGGGACAGCGGGAGTATATCGGCATCCATAAATATCAAAGTATTAACCAGGATTCAGCAGTACCATATCATTTCTTGATACCTTGAACCTCTTGAGCTCAACATTAAACAGTTTGTTATTCAAACAAATTGGCTGTGTC
The DNA here is from genome assembly GCA_037074985.1 of Solanum bulbocastanum. Lineage (NCBI taxonomy): Eukaryota > Viridiplantae > Streptophyta > Magnoliopsida > Solanales > Solanaceae > Solanum > Solanum bulbocastanum. The sequence goes on from CM073600.1 coordinate 26,788,415, forward strand.
TTAGTGTCTTCCGTTTAGTTATTTCATTTTTTTTTTTAAATTACAATCCATCCAAATAAAGCAATTCATTCTCAGTTACCTACAGGAAAGTTTGCATTGTTGAACCTTGTAAGGAGGTTGAAAGGGAAGCATACAATGCTTCAAGGCAATGGGACAAGATTGTGAAGATTCACCTGTATTTAACTTTCTACATTGGTTGAATTTATTCTCCTTTGTTCTCTCAAGGATCCATACAAACTTGAACCGTAAATGGGGAACAAATGAGTCCACATTTGGATTACGATCTCCTGAGTTCTTACCTTTAAAGTTATTGTTTCCCCCAATACATGTGCTTTATTTATCAAGTTGTCTAAAACAGAGTCACAGAAACACCTGCTCCTCATATCCCTAGATAGAGATATTTTCAGTATTATTGGTGTACTAACTACAGCATTTTCAGACTGCTTAGTTAACAAGTATATTCCATTTTCCAATATGCTAGTGTCTATTAGAAAAACTCTACTAACTCATTTTCAGTGACCATCCCATTATGTTATTTGAGTAACATTCCAGTAGCCAGAAGGATATTTCTTTAGCATGCAATGCTTCACCAAACAGGATAGGTCATGTGAGTTAAAAGCACAATTCCAGGATTTTACCATTGCTGGAGTTTCTAGAATTTCTTCCATTCTTCTAATTTCGCTAGTTCTAGCTCAAAATTCAAGTCATCATACACAAAGTACTTACAACAGTTATTTTAACCTAATAGCATTGAGTTACTTGTACTAATCCCATTAGAGTACATCTACTTTGAAACAGAAACTGGTCAACAAAAAGTTGGTTAACTTATGTCAAGTTATCAATCCCAAAAAAAAAAAATTCTCTCTCATTAAGGGAACTGTTAAAACAATATTTGATCAAAGTTGTCATGAAAAAAAAATTGGAAAAGAAGTATGTGGAAGTTGAATATGTCTTTTAATAGTTGTTAACATTTTGCTATGAAATAGAAATCTAAGCTACTTCTACCTGGACCCCCAAAAAGGTTTCCCCAAGACAGATCTATATGGGTCGTATCAGCTAGTCACAAAATAGTTTCACAGTTTGAATATGCATTTATGGTCTGGACTCCTAGTATATGAGATACAGGAATGCATAAAGACATTTTTTGCTATTTAGGTTGTTTTAAGGGATCGACTTGAAGTATGTATTGCTCATACTCACATCAATAATGAATTTATATGCATTTTAGCTTAAAAATACAAGCAAATAAAGAGACAAATAGTATATGTAGACAATGAAGACATAAGATCATAGAATAAGTAAAAAGTTGGGATTGAAGAGAAAATGAAATGACCCAATAAGGGTTACCTGCTTGGTCGACAAAGTGCAGTTGCCATTCAAATCATCCATGAAAGCAAAGGAAGATTCTTGTTGAGGAGCTACTTCTTCATCTTCTACATCCATTCCCACCAACATTTTCATCTTCTCCAGTGCCTGGTTCATTTTCTCCATTTTTTCTCTTCAAAGTTCACAAATCAGAAGAAGATCAACGATGGAAGACGGGTAAGTGTAGTGTTAAAAAAAGACACCTCCCCCTCAATTAAAGAAAAAATTATTCATGGGTTTTGGGTTGAAATTAATGACTTTTTTTAAGGATATTTCACAGATATCTCATAATTGCACACAAAAATTCTGGATTTTTCATTGCTATCACATACAATTTTTTTAGTTGTCTCATATATTACAAAGTAGTGTACTTAATCTTGCTTCGCACGAAATTGAATATATTTTTTAAATGATCGATGTTCTTAATTGACTATTTTTCAATAAAAAGTATATAAAAAACAATATAAATAAAGTCACGATCTTGATGTTGTCTATTAAAAAATTGCTTGAAAGATATTTTTAAACTTTAATTTCCGCTTAACATTGCCGATAAAAAGAAGAAAAACACAAAAATTATCTTAAGAAAAAAAAATAAGTTGATTATATAACATTACATCGGAGATTATACTTTGCAATGGAAAATAAAAGAGTTGAAACACATAATATATAATAAAATATATATTTATAAGAAGTCATGATGTCATTAGTAATTTGATGTGTATTTATCTACTCGATTATATAAAAATTATCATAGAGCAACAAAATATTAAATTTTTTAGAGTACATGAAGTGTCAAGTTGTAGAAAAGTATACCAAGAGTTGGATCATGTTTGTCCTAACACATGAATAGGAGTGGAAGAGTTTTATAACATTAACCTAATTCTTATTGTAGTCATCACTAAAAAATTTGCCATATGATAATAACTATTCAAAAAACAACTCCTTTAATGTGAAAAATTAAGATAGATAATTTTTACTTTAAATAATTACAAGTTAAGTACATACTAATCACAAATGCACATTTATTATAGCATAACTATAAAATAACTTTTTATTATATATGTACACATAAATGAAAATTATTTCTTCATTCTTTTCATTAAATAATTTATTTATTAATTAAAAGTTTTAAAAATACTAAAAAAATGGTTTATTTATTTATTTATTTTATGATTGATTTCAAATATGATAGACCATATCATATATTTATGGGGCAATACTATCTAATTGCTATGAGAAATGTACCATATGTAATATTATACCTTTCAACAATGACAAAAAAAATAGAGTATTAATTAGAAATTGACAAACAGATATACACATATAAAGGAGTGGAAGAGTTTTATAACATTAATTTAATTATCATTGTAGTCATCACTAAGAAAAAATATGATAATAACTATTCAAAAGATAACTCCTTCTTTAATGTGAAAAATAAGATAAATAACTTTTGTTTTAAATAATTATAAGTTAAATATATATTAATCACTAATGCACATTTATTATAGCATAATTATAAAATAACTTTTTATTATATATGTACAAATAAATGAGAATTTTCTCTTCATTCTTTTCATTAAATAATTTATTTATTAATTAAAAGCTTTAAAAATACTAAAAAGATGGTTTACTTATATATATTTTTAGGGGCTATAATATCTAATAACTATGAGAAATGTATCATAGGTAATATTATACCTTTCAACAATGACAAAAAAATTAGAATATTAATTAGAAATTTATAGACAGATACACACATATAAAGGAGTGGAAGAGTTCATGTAGTCATCACTAAAAAAGATTAATATATGATAATAACTATTCAAAAGATAACTCCTTCTTCAATGTGAAAAATAAGATGGATAACTTTTTCTTTAAATAATTATAAGGTAAATATATATTAATCACAAATGCACATTTATTCTAGCATAACTATAAAATAACTTTGAGAATTTTTTTCTTCCTTCTTTTCATTAAATACTAATGTATTTATTAATTCAAAGTTTTAAAAATACTAAAAAGACAGTTTACTTTTTTATTTTGTGATTGATGTCTAATATGATAGACCACGTAATATATTTTTAGGGGTAACACTATCTAATAGCTATGAGAAATGTACCATAGGTAATATTATACCTTTCAACAATGACAAAAAAAAAAATTAGAATATTAATTAGAAATTGACAAACAGATGCACACAAAAACAAAAACAAAAATGTGATACTTTCTTTCGCATAATAACAATGTTAGTAGATATCTAATCAAAATAAAATAAAAAAGAATATAATAATATTAATTGAAATCAAAACAATACATTAATGAATCTTCAAAAATATTTGGAAATCATTCAAACTTTTATACTAATATGACCATATCTTTTGATGAATATTTCAGGATAATTAAGCTTCCTTCTTTATTTTGATGAAGTTGTACCAAATTAATGTAAACATCTCTAATAAATCTTTCAAGAATATATAAATATGATCTTTATCAAAGTGAAGACCATATCATGACATTATTAAGTACATGAAAGATGAAAGAGATGAAAGAAAAAAGAAAGAGTGGAAAAATGGAAATTGACATTGAGCATCTCTAAACATGATTGTTATTTAATTTATAGATGGGTAAACCATAACAATAGTTAGGAAGAAGTTGAAGAGACATATTATTTAAGTAGAGAAGATAAATAGATGGAGGTTTTTTTGTAACTTATTAGACATAATTAGAATAGTAAATGTGATTGAATTTTTAAATTAATAATCAGTTATTTCTTGAGAAATGAACATTGAATAAAAGAGGCATAATATAAGTCATAACCAACATACAAGTCACCATTTCACATTAGAACAAGATCACACATAACCCTTTACCTTTACCTTGAGCCTCCACCTCAAGTAATCCTCAAGCTATACCTTGTGCAATGTATGAATAGCGCCCCATACCACAACCCACACTAAGGTACCACCTTAAGATCACCAAAAATGAACTTACCATTCACCCTTTCCACCTTTACACAATAAAGCATTTAAGAGACAAAAACATTACATGAATCATATCATCACATTAAGACCAACATCTAAGACAACTCTAAGTCATACTTGTGCAATGTGCAAGTAGCATCCCATACTACTACTCACACTAAGTACTCCTTTGAAGTCACCCTAGACAAGGCACATTCACATACAATAAGTCATGACAAGGAAGTAACTCATAATACAATCCAAGTATATCATGCATCTTTACACTTTAAGCATTTAAGCCAACATTCTTCAATTACTTCATTTAGAGGACTTTCATACATTAGTCATTAAGACTTAGAGAACTCACCATTGCCCTTTCAAAGCCTACTCATGTAATGTATAGATAGCATCCCATACTACTACCTACACTTTGTAGTACCTATCAAGTAACTAGAGTGCACATCTCACATGATAAGAATAAGCATTTAACTGACATAGACCATGCAAGCTAGACATGGAATCTAGTGTCATGCAACACCACACCGTAGGAGGTGTTCCACTTGCCTAAGGTAGAATGATAACATTAGCTCGGATGGAATCCGCTGGCTAACATCCTTTGTGGGCACATAGTTATGGAATAGGAAAATGTTCATTGGAACTCTAACCTAACATTGGGAGAGTTTCCATCTAACCATATCCACTCGGTGCTTAGCCTACATTCCCATAGATTATTTCATTCACATTACATTAGTGTATTAGGGAGGAATGCCATAGGTCTATCGACTCATGATACATCATTACACAAGGAAGGAATGCTATAAGCCTATCAATCCATGTTACATTCAAGGATAGCTCTAGAGTCCCCATGAAAAGATTGCCATAACCCTATCGATTCATAGTCCCTCATTACATTCTTATACTCATGAAGGAATGCCACTAGCCTATCGATTCATGGTACATTAACTCATTAAGAAAGGAATGCCACTAGCCTATCGATTCTAGAGTCTTCATTTCATTAGATCATTTATGAAAATAATGCCTAAAGCCTATCAATTCATAACCATCAAGTCAAGACACATTCATCACTCATATATAAAAGTAATGCCATAGCCTATCGATTCATATTCATCAAGTCAAGACACATTCATTATATAAGAAAAGGATGCATATGCCTACCAATTCTAGATTCAACATTCCCATTATAGGAACTCTTCACATTCTATCATCATCATTCATGAGTGTTAAGTGAGAATATGATTTCAATCACAACACATTCACATTTTATACAAGATCATCATTCTATCATTGAAATCACATGTATATCCTTCACATTATACATTCATATAAATAACATCATGATAATACCTCAATTCCTCACACTATGTCTTCAATGCCATGATCACAATGTGCATAGTAAGTAAACACCTCCACCTTTCAAGTGGATCAACAATTCAAGCACAATTCTACTTTAACATGAAATTAGGTCAAACTTGCCGTTTCAAGGCTATGATCACAAATCCTCAATTCACCAACAATTCACCATAATTAGGCATAGATGATGATACAATTCAACAATATAAATCAATCTAGGCATAAATCCGTCAACATTCATTCATAATCAGCAAACCCATTTCATAAGGCACAATTTAGGAATTTAGAGAAATCATGGGTTCATAGAGTATTTTCACCTTAAATCATCAATTAAACATCAATATAATCATAACTTATCATGTGAAAACGTCTGATGCAAGAACCCATAAGATTGAGTATTTAACCTAGGATTTTTGTGAAACTTGAAAACCTTGAAAACTTCTTTGAAATTGACTCTAGGGTGAAAGCTAACCCTAGATGAAGGATCACCATACCTTTATCTTGAAGAATCCCACGAAAATCTACCCAATAGTCTTCCTTTCAAGCCCTAAGTCTTCTTTTTCTCTTGGTCTTCAATGGAGTTCTAGAGATAATATACTTTGAGAGGGAGGGGTTTTGATTTGGGGAAATTTGAAGAATGAAATCTAAAATAGTATTTTATTGTTTTAATACTATTAAAATACCTAAATAAATTCAAAATAACCGTCCAAGCACTTAAAAAGACTTGGGGTGAATTTACCAACTCACCCCTAGTTTGGTTGTGTCCTTGACAGCAACCCAGGTCCAGTTGACAGACCCCCATCCACGGACCGTGGATGGGTTGAAGGACCGTACTGGTCATCCATCAATTGGGGATGTGTCTTGGTTTGGGGCCCCTTGACCTACGGAGGCCATCCACGGGGCATGGACCCCTTCCGTAGGTCACTAAACTTTGGCCAACTTTCATCAAATGGGGCAGCCTTTGGGTTTAAGCTTAGGGTCCCCCTCAAGGACCCCTAGGGTGGTCCATGGGGAGTCGTATCTTGACGTTTAACCCCTAAACCCCTCAACCATGACCCGGGACAACATAAAACACCATCAACCCTCAAGACAAACTCACACTCTCACTAGTTAGGCTCTAGTTTCACTAGTTCATTTTTAGGGTCGTTACAATGGAGTTCTTTGGGGTTCTATATGCAATGTTACATCTAGGGGGTACCCTTGGGTCGTGACTACATATCAGGGACTACCCTTTCCTTTCTTGCCAAATCTCATCACCCCTTTCATAGATGACGCCTTCAGGAAAGCCCAATCATGGATTTCAAACTCTAAGTCCATTCTCCTCACATTTGTATAGGACTTTTGTCGACTCTGAGCTATCTTTAGTCTATCTCTGATGAGCTAAACTTTTTCCATATCTTCATGAACAGAATTTGGCCCAATCAAGGCTGTTTCACCTACTTCGAACCAACCAACCGAAGATGTACTTCTATGCCCATATAGGGCCTTATAAGGGGCCATCTGAATACTGGAATGGAAGGTATTATTAGTGGAGAAATCTGTGAGAGGTAGGTTATTATACCAACTACCCTTGAAATCTATCACGCAAACTCTTAACATATCCTCTAAGGTATGAATGGTACGCTCTGCCTGACCATCCGTTTGAGGATGAAATGTTGTATTGAGATTTACCTGGGTACCAAGATCTTTCTGAAATGATTTCCAGAAATGAAAGGTAAACTGAGGACCTCTATATGAGATGATAGATAAGGGAACCCCATGCAACATGACTATCTAATGGATGTAGAGTTTGGTATAGTCCGCTAAATCTGTAATCTTGACAGACAAGAAGTGAGTGGACTTAGTAACTTTGTCCACTATCACCCAAATGGAATCATTTTGTCTGCGAGTACGAGGTAAACTCATAATGAAGTCCAAGTTTATCACTTTCCACTTCCATATAGGAATGTTAATCTCCTGAGTCATACCTTCTGCATTTTGATGTTCTACCTTAACCTATTGAAAATTAGGACACTTAGGCACGAAGTCTTTTATGTCCCTCTTTATGCCGCTCCACCAAAAGACTTCTAGTAGGTCACGGTAATCTTAGTGGCACCTGGATGAATGGAATACCTAGAGTTATGAGCTTCTGTAAGGATTTGTTGCCTCAACTCACCCACATTATAGGAACATATAAGCGACCCTGGTAACGAAGCACACCATCTCCCTCTTGAAAGAAAACCTCAACTTTCTACTGATGAAATGCACAATTGAAGTAATATAGAATCACTATCCTATTTTTCCTTGACCTCCGCTACCAATGAAGATTCTAATCCATTCTGAACTATCACCCCACTATTTGATGTACCATTAAGGCAAACTCATAAGCGAGCAAGCCGGTGAAAATATTTAGCTAACTCTTTCCTTTCTTCCTCAACATGTGCTACACTACCCATGGACAACCTGCTGAGAGCATCAACCACTACATTTTCCTTACCCAGATGGCACAACACATTTAGGCCATAATCCTTGAGGAATTCAAGCTATCTCCTCTGATGAAGATTCAACTCTTTCTGGTGAACACATACTAGAGGCTCTTATGATCTGTGAATACATCAACATGAACATCATACAAGTAGTGTCTCCAAATATTTAAGGAAAATACTATAGTTACATGCTCAAGGCATGAGTCGGGTAGTTCTTCTCATGAACCTTAAGCTGTCTAGAAGCATAATCGATGACCTTACCTCACTACATCAACACACAACCTAGGCCGACAGTAGATGCATCACAATAAATCACATAACCATCTGAACCATCTGGTAGAGTCAAGACCGGAGTTGTATTTAACCTATTCTTCAGTTCTGGGAAGCTTTTCTCACACTCATCTAACCACTGAAATTTGACCTTCTTCTGAATCAACTTGGTCAATGGGGAAGCTATGGATGAAAATCCTTCAATAGATCTCTTGTAATAACCGGCCAAACTGATACGCTCAAATTACACCTCCCTAAAGAAGTATACACGATCGTTATCAAGTAAAGAATCCAACTTGTAGGTTAGGGTCGATCCCACGAGGAATATGGTTCAGACTTAAACTTAACTCACTGTTATATCCGTTTAGTCAAACTATTTCTGAGACAAGTAATTAAAGGGAGGGTTTCTGTAAGCAAGTAAGAGGTTGTTGATTAAGTAACAAATAAGCAGGATTTAAACTTTAAGTTATCAATATGAGAGAGAAACTAGGGTGTATGTGTTCCCCATAAGCTTTTAGCACAATAATCCTAATTATAGTAATATTTTCCTAATGTTTTACATGCAAAGTTGGTAAGTTAGGTATCCCTAAGTGATTGGTCCTCCAAGTAGGGAATTTTACCTCGCACCTTGGTCCGGCTACGGGTGTATGCTTTACTAACCCTTACCTTTACCCCAGATTAGACATCACATCAATGTATGACTTAGTTTTCACTCTCACTCCAATTGACATTAGACAAATATATAGCATCCACTAAATCTCTATTGTTAATTCTTTTCTCATTAACTACCTACTTGGTCTGGCAAGTAGCAACGAGGCGAGTTCTAACGTTACGCACCGTTAAAAAGACTTCTAAGCGAAAAAATTAACAATACATGCATAACACTATTCAAGAATTACTTAATTATTATTCATACTTTGTTAATTGCTTATGGTTCCCACAACCCTAGTTGTGGATTTAGCTACTCATGCTTGAAAGATCACAATTCATATATTGATAAAAAGAATTCATGAACTTATGATTAGAGTAGAAGAAACCGAAATCTCCAATTGAATTTCAAAGTGAAAATCTTATCAAACCAAATCTGGAAATCAAATTGCTAAAGTTTGCAAGTTAATTCCCAAAGAAACACAAAAACTAAAAGTATACAATGTTGTCTAATCGCCACAAACGAGGTTTATAACTTATATTTATTGAAAACATGTCCTAAATAAAAAAATAAGTTGTCTGGAAAGCAGCTTCAAGTGACGACTCGAACGAATCCATTGACGGATGTGCAGGACGGCCCATAGGTCAACCTACGGTCCGTCAGTTGCTCCATAGTTCCACACTTGGTCAGAGTTCCCTGATGCTCCTATCTACGCCTGCCCAACGAAGGTTTTTCAAAGGACCTACAGTCTGTGGGTCCCTCCGTGGGTGGCTCCTTCTGCATATTTTCAGCTCTCATCTCCATCAACTGCATTCCAAGCTTATTTCCTGCAAACATGATACAAAACACATTATTTCTAATACGATATAGCCCTAGACATGCATAACTTCTAAGTGAAATGCATCAAAAATATTGTAAACTCATGGTATATCAACACCCTTAACTTAAACTTGTTGTTTGTCCTCAGGTGACACACTAAAACTCTAAACGACACTTATGTAGAAGCAGACATACAAACTCAAGCAATCACATGGCCTTTTCAATCCATCCCATTTCCTTAGTGCAAATCTCTTCATTTAGACTTAACAAGCTAACTGATACATATTAAAATATGACATAGATCGACTAACAGACATCACAAAATACACCTTTCACAATCACCAAGGTATTAACTCTCCAACAATGCAACTAGTGCCCTCACTTCAAAAGAAATCCTTTTTCACACACAATAGATATGCCTTTCAAGGTTTTTTAGGATCCATTCAACACTAACGCTCAGAAGTGACTTCAAGTACAGTTCGTGCTCAGTACCATAGGTTTTCCCTTATTTTCACAACTTAGACTCTGCAAACTAGTTGCTAGGATCCCTATAGGACTTTCTTAGCTTGTAACGTAGGCTTAGGTTCACGTAGGATATATTTGGGTACTTTTTAGTGACTTTCTGCCCTCCTTGACATTACATTGGCTTTTTACCTCTTTTCTCCACCAATTCTTGACATCTTTTTATTTTCTTTTCTTTCCCTTGACTCTTTTCACACATATGTGACTTTTGACTTTATAGCTCAAAATTTTAAATTTATTTTTTTCACATTTTTTCTTTTTCTTTTACTTTATTTTTCTTTATTTTTTTTCAGAACTTTTTTTATTCATCTTTTGCTTCTTTTGCACAAAGTCACATCTTCTTCTATCTTTTCTTTTTCTCTTCTTTAAGATAAAACTTTTTTCATACCCTTATTCTTTCGATTTCCTCTTTCATAGCCACCCTCAACTTATATATTTTGCTTGAGTTGAGGTGCACAATATCCGATGTAGGACCAGGTCAAGATCAAGGTAACTTTTTGAATTAGCCATGTCACGACCCAAGCCTACACCCCGGAGTAACACGGCGTACAAGACTCCAAAAATCCACATACAGGCCGCATAACATTCATAACATAATACATAAGAAATGGTAGGGAATTTAAAACTTTTAATCCATACAATCGAAGTCTTTGTTTAAAAACAAACAGTAGAAGTCTAACTTGTCTCACATGGCCATCTAATACAACTTTAATCATCTAATAGGCCTCAATCACTTCTTGCACACTCTTTAATTTCCCATGTAGACCTTGATACTCTGCTCGTTCACCTTGAACCTTCTTCCCTCGTTGTTCTCGAGCTCGACCGCTCCATATGAAAATACATGAGTGACTTTGAATGGCCCGGTCCACTTGGACTTGAGCTTGCCAGGAAACAAGCGCAACCTTGACTTGAATAGAAGCACCAGACACTGATGTTTGCATATTCAAGGACACAAATTCCGATGCAAGTGTCTATGATCATGCAATAGTAGAATAACCCAACCAAGGGAGTAGGCGTGAAAATTAGTGGTTAAGTGCAAACGTGCTAAAGCTAATCGTAGCTAAAAACTTTAACAAATAAAAACATAACAAGTTAAATAGGGTGATGCAAGCGTCAATTATCAAATGGGGGTTTATAAGCAAGAAACAACTAAAATAGTGAAAATAAGGAAAAATACAAGTATGGAGACAAAATTCTTGGGATGTGATAGGAATACGGGATAAACTAAATCATTGGGTACATGCTTTTGATAGTAAATTCATTGAGTATTTGTGATTAGGCTAGACTTTAAAGGGGATAAGCTCTCTCTTGAGCAACTTACCCCTTTTCAAGCGGGTTCCTCTCAGACACCCACTTGCCGCATGAAAGACAACCATCGCCTTAACCTACTCACTCTCTCTAGCTGAGTGTGTGGATATGGGACTAGGGTTCACTCTCTCGAGCTGAACCTCATGTCAACCTACTCACACTGTCCATCAATTTAGTGGTCTTAGTTTTACGACCTCTCTCTCGAGCAAGCCGAAAACACATATATGAGATTATTTTTACAACTACAACCTCATTAGGTTCTTCCACAACCACTAAACGAAATCACATTTAAACTACGAATAGACTATCAGCAAACAAGACCCAACAACTAATCTAACCCATATTCACAAAATCACACCAAGAATTGGGGTTTTAGCCACGCATGTAAAAGAGATAAAGAAGTATACCAATCTCAATTTCCATCAATGGGTATGCAAGATTAAGTCTTAAAACAGGAAAAAAGTGAAGAATCCAAGAGACCCAAGTCTAATTTCTTGAAGATAAAACCCTTGAAAGCTCTAAGTTTTTCAAAACTCTCTCCAAAACTTAGAGAGAATATCTCCAAAACTCTGTCTAAAACTTAATAATCTAAAAACTAGGTGAAACAAGGTAAACTTCGCTACTAAGAATAAAAACTGAACTAGTATTTATAGTTTTTAGAAAATATGCCCTAAAGGATCTTTCGGTGACGTTAGTGGGAATCTCCAATGCATTCGGCGATCCGCCCTTTGGTCTACTTTGTTACCTTTCATCAATTGCCTTCAACATTTTTGTGTCCTTGATAATTAGGTGATGTAGCACTGCTTCACGGAGTCGTTCGATGATTCGCCGACTGCTCCTTTTCACCACTGATTTTCTCCTTTCCTTCAGGGCTCAGCACACTGGAGCAAAAGGAAAATATGCGATATGTTGGAGATTCACCGATTGCATTCGACGATTCCTAGATCTTCGTTTTTTCATTCTTTTTTCTTCCTTTTGCTCCTTTTTTCTAAGTAGTATCCATGCTTCTCCTCAAACTTCAAATACCTGAAACTTAAAGGTTTTCATCAGATATCAGGATAAAACATGCATTTGAGGAAACTAATTTCATCAAAATATTGCCCTAAATGAGTCCAAATCGTGGACTCATCAACACCCCCAACTTAAACTTTTGCTTGTCCTCAAGCTAACTCAAGTAGATTCGTTCAAAAAGGGTGTCTTGAACAGTGCTACTCGATCATGAATGCACACAACAAGACTCAATTTACTTATGCAAAGATCAATTGTGCACTCAAAGATTCAAGTGGTGACTCACCAATATCAAAGAATCTCATGCTCACAATACTTTCCTCAAATGCAAGTTTGAGCTCAACCAAAGTGTTCAAATGCCCTCAAAGAAGGGATGATTCTATATTCATGTAATGGTTCACAGTTTAAAGCTTCAGAATCAGATGCAACACTCACACTCATAAAGAAGAACACAGTGAATGCTTTCACCTATTGGTTTGCCCGTATTTTCCAATCAATATTTGTTTCAGCTCACTCAAGATCAAAAAGGTCTTTTCAAGGCCTGTAATGAGTCTGAGTGCAAAGGTATGGTCATTTAGGCTTAGTGACTTTCATCCCCATGAATTGTGATGCTCACAAAACTTCCTTCCCTTTTCCTTCATCATTTTCTTTAGTGCTCATAAGTCATCCTATTATTCACTTTCCCATAGTGTGTTGGAAACCCTTTTTCTTTTGCACTTTATTCTGCAACATTCTCTTTCCATTCTTTTCTTTTCTTTTCTCTTTCTCTTTTTTTTATATGGAGGGGTTCCATTTTTCTCAACACCATGGGTTAACAGAGACTTTCCTTGCACTTCTTGACCTTCCTTTTTCTTCTCACCACACCGGCCTAAGTTGGCTATTCAATTAACCACAATTCAAGAGGATTATAGGTAGTGGATTAAGAAAGGTCTAGTTTTCATCAAGTTTCTTCCAAAGAAAGGTAAAGCTCAAGGGGTGTTCAAAAGAGGTTCACACACTCACAAGGTAAGTCACAAAAGAGGTATATGTCAAATTGGCTCAAACTCTTAGAAGTTGCGTAAGATCATATCAAGAGATAGCATCACTTAGTTGACTGAACCCATGGGACAAATTCTAGGATTTATCATGCATGGTTCAAAGTAAGCTCATCACACTAGGAATTGACACTATAGTCAAACAAGACTCCACACTTTTGGTAGTGTACAATGGTCATCACAAGAGACTCGATTTGATACCAGGCTAGTCAAAACGAGATGCAAAGAGTTCACATATTGTCTATGCAACTTTATTAGGCCTCATCGTAGCTGAACATTCATGTTCGTTCGATTGAGAGCACTATTCAAGTCATCGGTATTGATCGAGATCGAGACTTAAATTTTGCACAAGAACATCCACATTCACATACAAGAGGTGGCAAAAATTTTCGGACGGGCTAAAATCATTTTGCAATAAAATAAATAAAAGGAGCCATAAGCTTAATCATCCACAGAAATATATAAAACACAATTTTAAAGCAGAACAACCCAAATATATAAACAAAACACACCTATCAACACAAAAGGTGTGGGCCTCACCCAACCACAGTTAAAAATTATTTTTCCTCAAATGCAAATAAAAGTATCCAAAAGTAAAAATATAATAAGACAGAGAGGGAGGTAAAGAAAGGTCCTCTCTTTGTCGGGGTCTCAGTGGCTGGTGTAGCTGTGTGTACTTGGGCATCAGTGCTCGGAGTAGCCTCAAACGAAATAGCAATGCTAGATCCACTAGGAGCTATTGTGGACGTCTCAGTCGGTAGTGTCTGGATCACTGGTTGCACAACTGTCTCTATAAGATATGGCAAGTCTCTGAACATGCTCTCATCTCTGCTCTCTTGTGTCTCCTCAGCATGTATCGATATCAACTCCTCGTTGGTCTTTGTATCTAACTCTGCATGTGCTGTGCCATCCCCCTACACATCTCCGGTGGTAGCCGGAGGAATTCTCGAGGTCTCAGGAGCATCCCTGTCCTCAGCAGCCTCTAGTAGTGAAGTGAAGTTAATAGACTTAAGATAATCTACGTCCTTCATCAAACTCGCAATCTCGGCTTTTAAAGTTGTCACCTCAGAGGCATCCCCCTGTCTGCTCTCACAAGCAATGACTCTCACTATCAAGGCATCAACAAAAGTCTGAAAAGGGGTAAAAGCTGCTAGTATGGCCCTATCGATCATCTCTTAAATAGACCTCTCTAGTCGGGTAGCTCTCACATCAGCTGAATAGGCCAATTTCCCCATCTTCAGGATCATGGCCTGAGCGATCTTGGCAGGCTGGGAGGATGAGGAAGCACCTGGATCCTGTGAAGAAGAGGAAGAAGGAGTGGGTATACTTGAGGGCTCAGAGGCCGGAGTAGGCGAAGGTGCCTCTACTGGTAATGAGTCAACATTGACAGCTACTCTTCTCCTATCAACCTCCTCTCGTGTGAATTCGGCCTCTATATGCTGGATATCGGTGGAGGAAGACGGGGTGACCTCAACATCCCTCGTAGTGTCAAGAGGTACTTTAGTTCACCGGCACAACTTAGTGACTAGAACTGGAAATGGCAGAGACGTCAACTTCTATTTGGCTCTCATGGCCATCTTCTGTGAAATCAGTAGTCCCAGATCGATCCGCCTCCTGGCCATGATAGAAACAAGGCAAGCCGCCTTAGGATGGCGCAGAATAGACTCATTCTGGGATTGCATTATGGAGCTGCTGATGAAGCCAAACCAGAACCTGGAGGTGATGTTCATGTCCCTCTTCTCAATGGGAGCTCCTATATCCATCCACCTCGGGGTGGTGTTAGAAATCATCGGAGCCAACCAACCCTTCAAATCATCCAGGGACTAAACAATCGGCAACCTCTCGTAAGGAAGTACAGAGTGCAGCGGTCTACCTAATAGAGCATTAATTTGCTCACTGTGACACTCCACTTCCTTGCCTCTGACCATGATCGACTTCACCGGTCAAAACTCACTAGCCTTCTTCTTGTTCTTAGGCACCATCTCCCCATAAGTTGTGTAAAACTCCCTAATCCAGGAAGGAAGGTAAGGGCCTCGGGGTTGTGTGAACTGCTCGAACTTATGGTAGCGGAGGGTGTCCAAAACATCTAGGCATTTGCCTTCCAGACCCTCCATAAATAGCAGCTTATCGTCTATGATAGTCTGGAATCCTTCACCTTTTAGTCTGTTCAGCAATCTAGGTGGAGAAGCAATAGGTAGTACAAGAGTTACTGAGGGTGCCTGGGCTGGCACTGAGTCAGTAGTCGGAGGAGTAGCAGATGAGGGAGTACTAGTAGCTGTGGGATGAGATCTGGTCCAAGTGCATCCCTTCGGTTAATCAGAGGATATTCATCCTCTGGTTTAGCGAAATCAAGCTCAATAGCTACTCCTTTTCTAGCTATATGTTTCTTCCTCTTGCCTTTGTCTCCCGGTTGGAGGTCATCCCCTCTCCTCTGTGGAGGGTTTGATCCTCCTTCATTTATTGTAATGCCCTTTGCCTTTTTAAGGGGTGGTTCGGTTAGATTGGTGTGTACCATATCTGCAAAAGATCGAGAGAAATTAAGAAAACAGAATCAAACTCTAGCACAACAAATCTTGTTGAAGATAAACTTGCCGATCCAGTCGGTGAGTTACCGAACCGCTTTGGCGAGTTAAGTCTGGCTCGCCGATGAGGTTGGCTAAACAATTAAGGCAAGTCGGTGATAGAAAAGTCCTTTCGACAAATCGCTGACTATTTTTGGTGAGCAAGGGTTTGTCCGCCTAAAGTTACAGTGCATAAGAGTCATAGGGGTGCAAATAAAGAGCGCTAAAAGTACTTTCGGCGAGTCACCGAGTGCCTTGGGCAAACTCAGCCATCTCGCGGAAAGTCACATACTCAAACCACAAACTTGACACAAAATTAAACGTGAGGTGAAGAAAATAGGCGAACCACCGAGTGATTCGACGAGCTCGACTCAGCTTGCCGAATGACCCAACGTGCCCATTTTCAACCCACCTTCTTGAATTCAACTCCGCAAACCCAAAATTGAAATCAAAGCATGCACTCATGAAATTCAAACAAGGCCCATACTACCCATCACCCTGGGGTACTCAAATTTCTCCTGGACTTGTCGCATTTGGCCATTTGACGATATCTACTCTTAAGAGCGGTGTCACCCGCTCTGTCATTGAGTAAATTTTTGACATTTAGCACAAATGTGAGCTACTTATACTTCACCCAATCAATCTAACAACATGCCATCACGACCCAACTCATTAAAAAACACAAAGATTACAGGCATTTGACAATCAAACCATACGGGCAAGATTTTTCAAATTAAAATAGGCAATTAAGGATTCTAATCCTACCAGAGATGCCCAGCACACATCAATAAGATACTATTATTGCAAAAGAGTTCAAAATTTTCAACAATAAATTTGGAGTTCAGAAACCAACCTTAGATGTCGATTAAATTACGATTGAAAAGCTAGGCGGCAAACTATTCCAACTCCGAGCTCAAATCAATAAACTAAAATGCTAGAAAAACATTAAAATAAAGAAAATACTACCTTAGTGTGAGTTTAGGAGATTCAAGAGCGAGGGAAAGTGAAGAATTTCAAATTTTGAGTCTCTTTGCCATTATAAACCGTCCAGTTCGCGCTCATTTGGCGACGTTAGTCTCACTCGCCGATCCACTCGGCAACTCGCCAAGTGGTCACTTGCCTGCCGATTGCTGAAATTCTTTAGTTTCTTGGGGATCAAGATGGCGATCTACATCAAGGTCGCTGACACACCGAATTGCCTCATAAGTTTGCCGAGTTTTACAGTCTTTAACTTGATCTTCAATTGAGCAAATCTGTGGGTCAAGTCGAGCTCACCGACCTCTTAGGCGATCCGACAACTGACCATTTTCTTGCCAATATGTATTTTTCACCACTTTTCTCATTCAAACCTGCACCACTAACACACCATTATTTATAAAAGCAAATTAAAGCATTTAAAACCTTGGGTTGCCTCTTAAGAAGCTCCTTATTTAACATCGTGGCACGACGCGAGTTCTTACTCACTTCCCATTGGTTGGGTTGGCCCTAGTGTTACTAGGTAACCCCAATAGTTCATTTGAGTGAAGATGAGGCACCACATAATTCAGGAGTGTCCTGATCAGCTGGATAGATCTAGAGTGTGAGCCAACCATTTGATTCAACACTTCAATACTCTCATTCATCACTTCCAACATTTGATCTTGTTTGGTGATCTTTCGAAGAATGATTTGGAGTGTGTCTTCGACACAATTGTTCTGCTTATCTCTAGACTGCTTCCTCTCGTGAGGAGATATGTACCTCCCTTGAATCTTGAATTGGTTTTCCACCTCTGTTATTTTGGTGGCCAACTCGTTCAGTTGGGTTACCAGTGTGGGTAATTTGAAGTCCCTCTCGACTTCTTGCTTCATCTCGGCCGAGTTGCCACTATTTCCCTCAGCCATGCTCTGGGAACCTACCTATACCAACAAATTTAAAGAAAAACAAAACTTAAAATAAGATTAGTAAACTGCTATTTTTGAAAGCAAAATTTGACTTAAACCAAAAACTTTCACGTAACACAACTTCTCGGCAGTGACTCCATTTTGATGTTTGCGTGATCAAGGACACAACTTTCGATGCAAATGTCTACGATTGTGCAATAATATAATAACCCAACCAAGGGTTGGGGTCGAGTCCCAAGGGAGTGGGTGTGAAAATTAGTGGTTAAGTGCAAACGTGCTAAAGCTAATCATAGCTAAAAACTTAAGCAAATAAAAACATAACAAGTTAAATAGGTGACGCAAGCGTCAATTATCAAATGGGGATTTATAAGGAAGAAACAACTAAAATGGTGAAAATAAGAAAAAATACAAGTATGGAGATGGAATTCTTGGGATGTGATAGGAATACGGGATAGAACAAATCATTGGGTACATGCTTTTGATAGTAAATTCATTGAGTATTTGTGATTAGGCTAGACTTTAAAGGGGATAAGCTCTCTCTCGAGCAACTTACCCCGTTTCAAGTGGGTTCCTCTCGGACACCTACGTGCCGCAGGAAGAACAACCTCTGCCTTAACCCACGTACTCTCTCGAGCTGAGTGTGTGGAAATGGGACTATGGTTCACTCTCTCGAGTTGAACCTCAGGTCGACCTACTCGCACTGACCACCAATTTAGTGGTCTTAGTTTTACGACCTCTCTCTCGAGCAAGCTGAAAACACATATGAGATTATTTTTGCAACTACAACCTTATTAGGTTCTTCCACAACCACTAAACGAAATCACATTTAAACTACGCATAGACTATCAACAAGCAAGACCCAACAACTAATCTAACCCATGTTCACAAAATCGCACCACAAGAATTGGGGGTTTTAGCCATGCATGCAAAAGAGATAAAGAAGTATACCAATCTCAATTTCCATCAATGGGTATGCAAGATTAAGTCTTAAAATAGGCAAAAAGTGAAGAATCTAAGAGACCCAAGTCCAATTTCTTGAAGATGAAACCCTTGAATGCTCTAAGTTCTTCAAAACCCTCTCCAAAACTTAGAGAGAATATCTCCAAAACTCTGTCTAAAACTTAAATATCTAAAAATTAGGTGAAACAAGGTAAAATTCACTACTAAGAATAAAAACTAAACTAGTATTTATAGTTTTTAGAAAATATGCTCCGAAGGATATTTCGGTGACGTTAGTGGGAATCATCAATGCATTTAACAATCCACCCTTTCGTCTACTTCATCGCCTTTAATCAGTTGCCTTCAGCATCTGTGTCCTAGATAATTGGTTAATGTAGCACTGCTTCGCGGAGTCGTTTAGTTATTCGTCGACTACTCCTTTTCACCACCAATTTTCTCCTTTCCTTCAGGGCTCAGCACACTGGAGCAAAAGCCGAATATGCAATCTTTTGGCTATTCGCCGAATGCATTCGGTGATTCGCAGATCTTTGTTTCTTCATTATTTCGGCTTTTTTTTGTCCTTTTTGCTAAGAAGTTTCTATGTTTTGCCTCAAACTTCAAATACCTGAAACTTAAAGGTTTTCATTAGTTATCGGGATAAAAAATGCATTTGAGGACACTAATTGCATCAAAATATAGCCCTAAATGAGTCCAAATCGTGGACTCATCAATCACCCACAACAAATTCACATTTTTCTATCTTTTGATCATGATACTTCTTCATCTTCTTTTTCTACAAGGCTAAAATTTCATATGCTTTTAGGCGAAACTCAGCAAGCTCATTCATGTCATACAATCTTTGACTCGATGTGGCTCCCCAATCCAAATTCAACATCTTTAGCTCCCACATGGCCTTATTTTCTAGCTCTACCGGTAAATGGCATGGCTTTCCATATACAAGTTGGTAGGGGGATATACCTATAGGAGTCTAGAATGCGGTGCGATAGGCCCAAAGAGCATCATCAAGCTTTCTTGACCAATCCATTATGTTAGCGTTCACAGTCTTTGCAAGGATTTGCTTTATCTCTCTGTTTTGCATTTCAACTTGCCCACTAGATTGCAGATGATAAAGAGTAGCTACATTGTGAAGAACTCCGTATTTCTCTAGCAATGCCTTGAACAACTTATTACAAAAGTGAGAACCTCTATCACTGATAATCGCCCTAGGTGTACCAAATCTGGAGAATATATTATTTTTCGGGAATGCGGTGACACTCTTACCCTCATTGTTTGAAAGAGCAATTGCTTCCACCCATTTCGAAACATAGTCAACCTGAACAAGAATATACTTCATCCCATATGAACTCAGAAATGGACCCACATTAAATAACTCAATCACCAATATCGTATTCATAGGTAGCTCTTGCTTCTTTGAAATTCCTCCTTCTCTTTGGCAATGGTCACAAGGCTTGGCAAAATCATGAGCATCTTGGTAGATAGTAGGCCAGTAATACCTACACTGTAATATTTTATGATTAGTCTGAATACCATTATGATGCCCACCAACAGGCAATGAATGACACACCTATAGTATACTCATCATCTCAACCTTGGGCACACATCGACGAATAATCCCATTAGCAGAAATATGAAACAAGTAAGGTTCATCCCAAAAGAACTTCTTCAAATCATGCATAACTTTTTCCTTTGGTGGAACGACAAATCTGATAGAACCAAATCGCTTGCCAAATAGTTAGCAAAATATGTGCACCAAAGAATACGATCAAAAGAAGAAGCTAATACTTGTTCGTCTATGAATGCATCATTAATTTCAACCCCATCTCCTAGCTTGAGCATAGCTTCCTCCTCTAATCTGAACAAATGGTCGGCAACCTGATTCTTTGTCCCCTTTCTATCTTTCACCTCAAAATCGAACTCTTGCAGTAACAATACCCATCTAATCATCCTCGATTTTGCATCCTTTTTAGCCCTCAGATACCTCAATATAGAATGGTTAGTATGCACTATGACCTTAGTACCAAGCAAGTAGGATCGAAATTTCTCGAATTAGAAAACCACAACATGGAGTTTATGTTCAGTCACTGTATAGTTCTTTTGAGCCACATTCAAAGCTTTGTTGTCATAATAAATCAGATGAAGAATCTTCTCTCACCTCTGCCTAAATACCACGCCAAGTGCCACCCCACTTCAAACTGTTGCCCCCAATCCGGTGAAATAATGATAGGTGTTGATACTAACCTTGATTTTAACTCTCCAAATGCTCTCAAACAAGCATCATCAAAATCAAACTTACACTCCTTTTAGAGCAGCTTGCACAATAGGTGTGTAATTTTAGGGAAATCTTTAATAAACCTCCGATAAAAACCTTCATGCCCAAGAAAACTTCTAACACCTTTAATAGAGATAGGTGGTGGAAGCTTTTATATTACCCTTCTTAGAAATCCGATGAACCCAAAATTATCCCCTCTTTCAGCATGAAGTGGCACTTTTCCTAATTGAGCACAAGATTGCACTCTTCACACCGTTTTAGTACCTCAGCCAGATGCGTCAAACAACTATCAAACGAGTCACCTACCAGCGAGAAATCATCCATAAATACCTCAGTAATGTCCTCTACCATATCTGAAAATATTGACATCATCCAACGCTGGAATGTCGCTGGAGCATTACACAACCCAAATGACATTTTTTTGATGCCGAAAGTCCCGTAAGGACAAGTGAAGGTGGTCTTCTCTTGGTCTTCCGATGCTATAGAGATCTGATTGTAACTCGAATACCCATCAAGAAAGAAATACCAACCCTTGCCATGAAGGCGATCCAGCATCTAATCCATGAATGGCATTGGGAAGTGATCCTTTTTCTGTCCAAGCATTCATTTTGCGGTAGTCCATGCATACTCTACATCCGGTCACTGGCCTCATCGGAACAAGCTCATTTTTTACATTAGGAACCACAGTCATCCCACCTTTCTTAGGTACACACTGAACATGGCAGACTCAACTACTATCTGCAATGGGGTATGTGACTCCAACATACAATCATTTGATGATTTCCTTTTTGACTACCTCTTGCATAGGTGGATTAAGTCGCCTTTGGTTCTCAATACTTGGCTTGCTGTCTGGCATGAGTTGGATTTTATGAGAACAAATGCTAGGAGGAATCCCAATAATGTCCACAATAGTCTATCCAATAGCCTACTTGAACCTCTTCAACACCAAAACCAATGTATCTACTTGTACCTCACTCAAATCAGCCGCAATGATTATCGGTAAAGTGCCATATTTCCCAAGAATACATACCTCAAATGCGATGGTAGAGCCTTGAACTCTAATTTTGGAGCTTCTTCCACCGACGATTTTGCTAGTGGAGAGTCATGATTTTTCATATCTAGCTCCAATTTCGTTGATTTAGAACGGGATTCGAACCTATCAAGTGCGGCAACTAATTCATCATAGTCTTCAATACCACACCCTCAAAATTCATCACTACCGCTTCCAATGCATCATCACCCAACCTCTCTTCAATAGACACATCAGAATCTCATTCCACAATATAATTCACCACTAATAATGACTTGAGATCGCTTTCATGCTTCATAGACCTACAGATATTGAAAGTTACCTCTTTATTATTCAATCGGAATTTCATATGCCCTCTCTCCATAGAGAAAAAGGCGCGCCAATAGCAAGGAATGATCTCCCTAAGATGATGGGAACCTTAAAATCAACCTCAAAATCAAGTATCACAAAATCTATTAGAAAAATAAACGACTCCACTTTCACAAGAACATCTTGGAGAACACCAATTGGCTTCTTCACAGTTCTATCGGTCATGAGTAGTCGCATCGCAGTCGGTTTTGGAGCCCTAAAACCCAACTTTTTGTAGATAGCCAATGACATTAGATTAATGCTGGTACCCAAATCACACAACACCTTCGCAAAATGCAACATCCCAACGGTACAAGGAATAGTGAAAGCCCCAGGATCCTCTTATTTTGCACTAATGACCGCATAGCAATATCACTACAATATTGTAACCTCGCATCATCTTTAAAACTGACAACCCTCATTTTGGTCACTAGATCCTTCATAAACTTTGCATACCCAGGCATTTGCTCCAAAGCTTCTATTAATGGAACATTTACGGAAAGCTACTTTAACATAGTTATGAATCTGCGGTATTTTCCTTCTTCAATCTTATTCACTAATCTCTATGGGAATGGAGGTGGAGGTCTAGGCATGGGAATAACTTTTTAGGTTACCTCCAATAACCTAAAATCTCAAGTTACTTTTTAGGTAACTTTTTAGACTCTCCAATAACCTCAATCTCATCTTCATCCCTTTCTACCACAACTTCAACCTTAGACAACAAATGGGGATCAATGGTCTGTTTACCTTCTCGAGTAGTGACAGCCATACAATGCCTATCATTCTTCGGAATCTTGATGGTGTTGATAGGAACTGTGCCAGGCTGACGTGGGTTCACGGTGGTGGACAACTGACTAAACTGCTGCTCAAGTTACTTGATCGACACTGCATAGGCATAAACTTTTTTATTCCTGAGAAGTCATTTCACATCTCTTTCACATTCTCATCAGTCGCATCAAACTTCTTCATCATCTTCTGCATCATATCCTCAATGCGTGACATACTACCCCCAACTTCTCTATTACCAGATTCCCAATTCAAAGGTGGAACATAAGCTTAACTCTCTCATTCCTATTACCATAGTTGTTCTGACTGTAGTTGTTATCACGATTGTAGTTCCCATCCCAGACATAGTTCCCTTCTCAATTATAGTTTCCATAGTTTCAACCTTAGTTTCCTTGAGCTTGGCACCAATTATCCGAGTTGGAACCTTGGGCGTTGGTTCAGAAACCCCCTGTCTGATCATTCACCAAATATGCATCCTCCTCATAGTATCATTCCTCAACTGGTGGTGGTGGAGTTTTAGTTAGGTAATTTACCGTATTCATCTTTTCTGCATTTCCACTCACATACTTCAATACCAACCCAAGGTCTGTCCTCATCTGAGCCATCTCCTCATAAATGTCATCACTACATTGATCTGGTGCGGCTTGAACAGCGAATGTGATTTTTTCTGTATTAGCTTTTCTAGTGCTCCATGCCTTATTATTTTGGGAAATCATCTCTAATTTTTCAGCGATCTCCTCAAAAGTGCACTCACCATAGGATCTTCCCATGATAGTATCTAACATGGCCTACCCATTGTCATCCTGCCCTCTGTAAAAATTCTGCTTCAATGATTCATCATCTATACGGTGATTCGTAATGAACGCAGTGAACCTATCCCAAGAACTGCTTACAAACACTCCAGGTAGTGCAACGAAATTATTCAACTTGTCCTTGTGGTTAAGCTTCTTAGACACTAGGAAATACATTTCCATGAAGACTCGATGCAATTGGTCTCATGTATGAATTGAATTATATAAAATCTCAGCAAACCACATCGCAATATCACCGGTCAATAATAGAGGAAAGACTCTCAAACCTATGACATCCATATCCAACTCCGGTCGCCCTACACAACTATACTTCTCAATTTATCCATGTGGTCATGCGGATCTTCCGAAGCTAGACTAGAAAAAAATCCTCTCACTGTAAGTATCTGTATAAGACTGTTGCTCACCACAAATGTATGCCCTGGAGGTAGAGGAGGAAGAACAACAGGCTCTTCTGATTCAACTATAGTGAAGTCAACCATGTAGTTATCACGCAACCTCGGTGTTGGCGGATTCTGCACCTTCTCTGCATCTCCTTTAAGATTTCCACCATAAATGTGAGCGTGCACATTAACAACCCAGGCGGCTACAATTGTACTCCATCACCTAGATTTTCTCCGATTGGATTGATTTCGACCCCTTGATTATTCATTTTTCTTAAAGTTTTGCTCAACTTTGGATCGTAGTGGATCAATGGTTTGCCTCGACTCTGTGTACTTGGAATACACTATAGTAGAAACATGTAGAAAACAAAAAAAAAAAAGTAAAATAAGAAAAGCTTGACTAAAGTTAAATAATGTAGTTAAACTTAAACTGAAAGTCGTATTCCCCGGCAACGACAAAATTTGATACGCTCAAATTACACAACCCTAAAGAAGTATAAGCGATCGTTATCAAGTAAAGAACCCAACTTGTAGGCTGGGGTCGAGCCCACGAGGAATATGGTTTAGACTTAAACTTAACTCACTATTATATCCGCTTAGTCAAACTATTTCTGAGACAAGTAATTAAAGGGTTTTTTTGTAAGCAAGTAACAGGTTGTTGATTAAGTGATAAATATGCAGGATTCAAACTTTAAGTCATCAATATGAGAGAGAAACTAGGGTATATGTGTTCCCATAAGCTTTTAACGCAGTAATCCTAATAATAGTAATACTTTCCTAATATTTTATATGAAAAGTTGGTAAGTCAGATATCCCTAAGTGATTGGTCCTCCAAGTAGGGAATTTAACCTTGCACCTTGGTCCGGCTACAAGTGTATGCTTTACTAACCCTTACCTTTACACCATATTAGACATCACATCAATGTATGACTTAGTTGTTACCCTCACTCCAACGACATTAGACTATTAGATAGCATCCACTAAATCTCTGTTGTTAATTCTTTTCTCATTAACTACCTCCTTGGTCCGAAAAGTTGCAACGAGGTGAGTTCTAACGTTGCACACCGTTAAAAATACTTCTAAGTGAAAGAATTAACAATACATGCATAAATACTATTCAAGAATTACTTAATTATTATTCATATTTTGTTAATTGCTCATGGTTCCCACAACCCTAGTTGTGGATTTAGCTACTCATGCTTGAAAGATCACAATTCATATTTTGATAAAAAGAATTCATGAACCTACGATTAGAGTAGAATAAACCAGAAATCTCCAATTGAATTTCAAAGTGAAAATCTTATCAAACCAAATTCGGAAATCAAATTGCTAAAGTTTGCAAGTTAATTACCAAAGAAACACAAAAAAAAAAGTATACAATGTTGTCTAACCCCCAAAATTGAGGTTTATTACTACTATTTATAGAAAACGTGTCCTAAATAAAATAGAAAAAAAATAAGGAAATAAGTTTTCTAGAATGCGGCTTCAAGTGACGACTCGACCTACAGACCGTGGGTCGACCTACGGTCTATAGGTCCCCTTTTGTGGCTCCACCCTTAGGATTTTTCATAAGGTAGTGGAACTTAAACTCTCTAAATCCATCGAAGGATGTGCAGGATGACCCATAGGTCAACCTACGGTCCGTCAGTTGGTCCGTAGTACCACACTTGGTCAGAATTTCCTGATGCTCCTATCTATGTTTGCCTACAATCCGTGGGTGGCTCCTTCTACATATTTTCAGCTCTCATCTCCATCAACTATATTCCAAGCTTATTTCCTACAAACATGATACAAAACACATTATTTCTAATACAATATAGCCCTAGATACACACATATTCTAAGTGAAATGCATAAAAAATACCATAAACTCAAGGTATATCACAAACCCAACAAACTTC
This sequence comes from Solanum bulbocastanum, assembly GCA_037074985.1. Taxonomy (NCBI): domain Eukaryota; kingdom Viridiplantae; phylum Streptophyta; class Magnoliopsida; order Solanales; family Solanaceae; genus Solanum; species Solanum bulbocastanum. The sequence goes on from CM073600.1 coordinate 26,815,112, forward strand.
TGATATCTATCAGAGATGTGGGTCTGGGCCAGTGTTGTACTTTCTCAGTTGTCTAGGAATCCATTCGGATTCCTTCACATGATACCACATGACCAAGGAAAGCAATGGATGTAACCAGAATTCACAGTTGCTGAACTTCAAGAATAGTTGGCGATCTTTGAGAGTTTGTAGAACACCTCTCAAATGAGTCACATGTTTCTCCTCACTTCGAGAATAAATGAGGTTATCATCAATAAAAATGATGAAGAACAAGTCCAAATACTGTTTGAATACCCTGTTCATTAAATCCATAAAAGCTACTGGAGCATTTGTTAGTCCAAAAGACATAATTACAAATTCATAATGACCATACCGAGTTGTGAAAACTGTCTTCAAAATGTCACTATCTCTATCTCTGAGCTGATGATAGTCGGACCTGAGGTTTATCTTAGAAAAGAAACTCGCACTCTGAAGTTGGTCGAACAAGTCATCAACCCTGGGGATGGGATACTTATTCTTGATTGTGACCTTGTTCAACTGTCGATAGTCAATACACATTTTGAGAGAAACATCTTTGTTTTTCACGAACAATACTGGAGCACCCTATGGAGAGATACTAGGTCTTATGAAGCCTTTATCTAGAAGGTCTTTCAACTGCTCTTTCAATTCCTTAAGCTCGGCTAGAGCCATTCTATAAGGAGGAATAAGTATGGGCTGAGTATCTAAAAGGAGGTATATTCTGAAGCAATTTCCCTTTCGGGAGGAACTCTGGGAAGATCTTCTAGGAACACTTTTGGAAACTCATTTACTAATGGGACTGACTAAAGAGTTGGTGTTTCGGAGTTTGAATCATTAACCCAAACAAGATGATAGATATACCATTTATAAATCATTTTTCTATCCTTAAGGTAAGAGATAAATCGAACCATAGGTAGTGATCTACTACCCTTCCATTCTAAAAACGACTCGTTTGGAAACTGAAATTGAACAATCCTACTTGTACAATCGACTAAGGCATAACAGGAATGTAACCAATCCATTCCTAGAATGATATCAAAATCTACCATTTCTAACTCTACAAGATATGCTGAGGTCACTTTCTAAGAGTCTATAATAAGGCAATTTCTTTATACCTGTCTAGCTATAACTGGGTTACCAACTGGAGTAGAGACTGAGAAGGGTTATAAAAGAGTTTCTGGACTGACACCAAAGTTTACTGCTATATAGAGAGTTACAAAAGACAGTGTGGCCCCAACATTTAACAATGGATAAGCATCTAAATGAAAGACTCGTAACGTACCAGTGACCAGATTAGGAGAATCTTTCTGGTCTTGGCGAGACTTGAGAGTATATAACTTGTTCTGGCGCTGATCGCCACTTGTACCGAATGAAGTATCGTGCTTAGTTGGTGACCTATTGGTGCTACTAGAGCTGTAGTCTGAGCCCTATTATTGTTACCTCATTGCCCCTGCCTCGCAGAATGGCAATCCTTCGCCCTATGGCCAAATTGACCGCACCTAAAACACCCTTCCTTGCCTCCCAGAAGTTTCTTACCACACTTTGGACAAGTTGGGAAGGTCCTATTACTTGAAGCACTCCCCTAAGACCTAGAGCTTGATGCCCTACCTTTCTGATCCTATCGAAACCTGGGGGATGGAGCACTTGCTAATGAAGGTGGTGGGATTGTAGACCTCTACTGAAACTGTGAGCGATTCCCACCGTCTGACTTTTTTTGTGAGTATTCATAGTTTTCTGTTCTGGCCTTCTTATTATCCTTACTCAATTCCCTAAGCTTATCTCCCTCAACCTGCTGAGCATGAGTCATTAGACTGGAGATATCCATATCCCCTAGAAGCATAGCATTGCTGCACTCAGTCTTCACCAGATTGGATGCCCCAAACAATAACTTACTCATTTGTGCCATTGAATCGGTAACCATGTGTGGAGCATACGTAGAGAGCTAGGTAAACTTCAGCCCGTACTCTTGGACCGACATTGACGCTTGCTTCAAGTTCATAAACTCTTAGGCCTTAGCTTCTCTCAATTCCCTTAGGAAGAACCTATCTAGGAAAGCTACAATAAAACAATCCCAAGTCACAAGAGTTGCATTTGCACCCGTGTTATCTTTCCACTGAGTGAACCAAATATGACCCACATCCTTAAGTTGGTAGGATGTCAACTAAACACTCTCAGTTCTAGTCACTTGCACTACACGAAGAATTTTCTTAACCTCATCAATGAAGTTTTGTGGGTCCTCACCAACATTCGACCCTAGAAACTCAGGCGGATTCATTCGAACAAAAGTCTTGAACCCTAGCTGCAGCTGATCAACCATTTATGTTAGTAGGAAGTGGGACCTCTTGATTATTCTAATTGGCCACACTTTCATAATCTCATGGTTTGGAACTAGAGGAACTACGTTAGCATTACATACATTAGCATTCCATGTGTTGGCTCTACGACGAGGCATGATCTGAAATGGATAACGACATATTAGAAAGGAGAAGTTGGATCATACCTATGCACGATAGGAATAGCAAAAGAAGTGAAGTTTTGTTACAACACTTCGTAGCTTCCCCCCTCGTAGTTGTGGTGCGCTTCACACCCATGAAAGATACTCTACTTAGTGCAGCTTTTAGACATCCTAGGACTCTTGAACCTAATGATCTGATACCAATTTTATCACACCCCGAGGCTACCCCCTTGACGTAACATAAGACCTAGAATCATGAGTGACCCCAAGCTAACCCTGAGTTTGGCATATATCAAGCATACTGAAAATGACTGAATAAAACATATACTATGTGGAAGCAAAAATAGTGGCTCTCTAAAATGGGGAAAAACCCAACTATTTTGAATATATAAAACATACTAAGAGTTCACCTTAACAACTCAAGCTGAATCTATTACTATGTCTAAAAAGCCTCCAACTGAGTTGAGTTGATGGGACATGCCCCCCACCCTACTCTAATAAAACTGAAAACTGAATGGAAAGACTAAAATGAAAAGCATGTCTATTGTCCACGAAGTATGAGGACTCACCACTGAAGCTACTTACTACGGACTGAGAATCAATCTAAGCATGATCTGGAGGCTGAGTACTTGAGCCTACATCATAAAAAGATGCAGCGCAGAGTATGCGACAGTACTTGGAAAGTACTGAGCATACAGGATATAGATACTAAGTCGAACAATTATATATATAAGTTGAACAAAGCATAACTGAACAACGACATAAACTGAGCAAAAGTGTTAGTACTAAAACATAACTGAAAAGCTAAGTTGAATACAATGACCGAGTACTAATTATAAGCATGACATGATAAACTGAATGTTGAAGTATATACTCAAAACCTGGTCAAATGCACTAGGAGTCTGATAGTGGGAGCTACTATTAACCGACATAAACCACGTGAGCTAAACGTTGAGTCCGATGTATATGCCCTATCGAGAGGACCCAATATACCTTGTTAGGGGTATAAAGGCATGAATGGCGTGAACACTAAATTTGATGCCCAATAGAGAGGACTTATACTCCTATGGGTGCATGTAATTCTGGGACTATGAGGGTACATTGAACCCTAATCCAACTCGGTGCTAAGTCTACTCCCAACTGAATATGTATATGACACAATGTAACTGAAATACTGAATAGCTGAAAATACTGATATGCAATCTGAGAATGCAACATTTATATACCGATAATGTAAAATTCAAAACCTGGAGAATGATTATCTGTTTAACTGACCTAGCGAGTAAAATTCATGACGTAAGAGAATTTACACAAACCAGGGTTCTGAGTTTCATACAAGTATTTAAGTCAACTTTTCAAGAAACATTCTATTTTGACTAAGGATACTACCATAATTAAATCACAATAAATATCCAAAGATTTAGAAACCCTAGGTCTAACCAAGATATGGAGAATCAAGTAATTGACTGAATTCTAGGGACCTAATGGATGAAAGGAATCCACTAGTGAAATCCCACATACCTGGTTACAAAATTTACGGAGAAATCCTTTGATTTTGGGGCTGAAACTTGAAGAAATACCTTCTGTGTGTTCTTGAAAGGGCTGGTAGACTTTCCTCCTCTTCTTTCTCTAATTCAGGTGAAATTTGGAAAATAAAGGTGTTGGGTATGTCTGACTAGGTTATTAGGCTTAGACTGAGTAAAACGACATAGTTTAGGCATAAAATGACATAATTTAAGTGCCCAACGCATAGGGGAAATGACCAAAAAGCCTGTGACTTAAAACTGACGAGTGCCATCTACTACATGACTGACAGGCCATTGTTTGAACTACCAGTCATCATAAGGAGTCATCATTCATGCTCTTCCTGAAAGGGATTCACTAAAACGAGCATAACTTTTTACTCCAAGCTTGGATTTTAGCAAACTCTGTGGCGTTGGAAAGAAGAGTTAATTATCTTTAATTTGATAGGTCATGGGCAACCTAATTCATTTTGTACTAAAAGATATGACCATTAGAAGTGGACCCAACATCCATTTTCCTCCAACTGGCAGTTGACCCTTACCTACGACCCATAGGTCCAACAACAAAACATATTGGTCTACCGAGGGTCGGATCTAAGACGATAAAAATTTGGACCTTAACGACGGAACCCCACCTATGGTATGTGGTTCTACCTACGTTTTGTGGGTGGTTCTGTTGGTATTGGCGCCAATTTTTGTGAAAGCTAAGATATTCTTCATTTTGAGATTTAAGCTGTTACAAATATCGGGTAAATTATCTAGAAACACTTTCGGAAACTCATTTACAGTGGGGACCGACTCAAGAGTAGGGGTCTCAGAATCTATATCCTTCACCCTGACTAGATGGTAAATGCAACCCTTCGAAATCATCTTTCTAGCTTTAAGACAAGAAACAAAATGACCCTTAGGCATAGAATTTTCCCCTTTCCACTCTAGGGTGGGTTCAATTGGAAAATTAAACTTTACTATGCGGGTTCTATAATCAATAGAAGCATAACATGCATACAATCAATGAATACCAAGGATAACATCAAAATCTAGCATATCAAACTCTACAAGGTCAACAAGAGTGACTCTATGGGATAAGAAGATGGGACACTTCCTATAGACCCTCTTTGCCATAACAGAATCACCAATATGAGTAAAGACAGAAAAAAGATCTATCAACAAATCCGTACGAATATCAAACCTCATAGACACATATGGCATCACAAAAGACAAGGTAGCACCAGGGTCAAGTAAAGCATAAACATCAATTTGGAAGACTTTCAACATACCGGTAACCACATTAGGAGAACCCTCTTGTTCACCACGAGTCTGAAGTGCATAGAATCAATTTTTATTGGGAGAATTGGAACCTGAACAACTAGAGGAGCTTGCTTGCCCTCACTTCATTTAGCCGTAAGCATCGGGTAATCCCTCATATTATGACAACTTTTACCACAACGAAAGCAACCATCTATGTCGGCTAAGTACTTACCCTCATGTTTCTTTCCACACCTAGCATAAGTAGACATAGTTAATGAAGATCCACTACCATTTCCTCCTTGAGGCTTTGAGTTAGGCACCCTCTCTTTGTTCAACTTAGGAGGAGCATAGAAGGAACATTGGCCAGAAAACCTTGATCAAAACTTAATGTGAGAAGTTACCATCACCGGTCTTAGCCCTCTTTGCCTCCCTAGACTTTTCCTTAAGTTTCTCCTCTTTAATTTGTTGAGCATGGACCATGAGACGAGAAATGTCATATCATTGATAAGCATAGCGGTACCACATTCCTTAACTACCATCGCGGACACACCCTAAACAAACATACTCTTCTTTGCCCTTAGATTGGCAAGCATAGTAGGAGCATATCTAGACAATTGTATGAACTTCAAAGCATATTCCTTCATATTCATATTTCCTTGATGAAGGTTGATGAATTTAAGCACCTTTTCCTCCATTATCTCAAGGGTAAAGAACCTATCAAGGAAATAAACTTTGAACTTTTCCCAATTAAGGGGACCTGCATCTTCCTCTCTTCCTTTTTTCCATTGGTTGAACCATACTTGAGCAACACCCTTAAGTTGATAAGCGGCCAATTTCACCTTTTCCACCGGCATCACTCCCGTGATCATCAACACCTTGTAAACCTCATCGATGAAGTAAGGGTCTTCATCAACCTTAGAACCATAAAACTTTAGAGGATTCATTCTAGTGAAGTCCCTCACTCTAGATGCCGGTGTACCCATATTTGGGTTCACGAGGACCGCGACCACCCATTTGGCTTGGGCCGTTATGGGTTGAGCCAATACTTGAAAACTAGCCTTAAACTCCACATTAGTCACTAGCTCGGCCAAAGGGTCGGCCGAAACTGGAGGAGCTTGAGGAGGAGCTTCTCGTTTCACATTCTCTCTAGCATTTCTTATGGCATATGCTCTTTGAGTAGCCTTATCATGTAGAGCGTTGGATAAGGATTAGGAGAGACCTCTTATAAAGTTAAACTTTATCACACGACTTTAGAGTAATGGAGTTTCCTTAACATCTTATAGCCTTTCATTCATAAATGTGGTGCACTACACACTCGTGAACAAGACTCTACTCGACGTGGCTTATGAGACTTCCTAAGACCTTTCTAAACCTTGTGCTATGATTACCAACTTTGTCACGACCCAAGGTAGCCCCTAGGCGTAACATGGCATATAACACTCCGAGAGGCCCCATAAAAGCCACTTATCTTCCATTATACAATATAATAGAATAAATAGATTTAAAAGATAGTTAGAACATATAGGAGATTTATAGAGAAATGCACAAATCTAAACATTATCTCAAAGTCTTCTAGCCACGAAAGTGCGAATCTGTAAGGTCAGTCCATACATTCGGAAAAATGTAGGCAAGAGTATATGTTAGTAGAAAATATGTACCTAGTATGATTGCCATGCATAAAACATTTGAAAACATGAGAAAGGGACAGTTTCATATAATTCAATAACCAAGCTAAACCATGAATATAAAAGGACTAGAAGACATAAGTCATAAAACATGGTCAATGCAAATAAACATCATCTTGAGTCACACGTGACATACTTCCTGAAATAACCTTAATTCATTATTGTGGGAGATTTACCTTTAACCAACATATAAGACCATGTGAGCTATCAACACGAAATTTGGTGTGTACCCCACACCAAAGAGGGGTGTCCTACTTTCCAAGGTAAGACCATGAACTTCTGGCTTATGTGGATTCACTAGCTAATGTCTATCTAAGACAATCATCCTATATGGGCTCATAGGTATGGGATAAAGAAATTGCTTCTAGAAACCCAACCTCTACTAACGGGAGAGCTCCCATCTCAATATCCTCTTGGTGCTAAGCATAAATCCCACGGGATAGTTAATTTCTTAACTTGCCTTTATTATCAATGGAAAGGCACGACATCTTGCCAATCCAAGCTAAGTTTCATTAGAATAACTCCTTATCTTTGGTTCATTTTAGCTGAGAAGGCCTTTCAACCTTAGAATCCTTTATTGAGAAAATCTTTCACATTCACGCATGAGATAGTTATGTGAGAAATCCTTTCACAACAATAACCACAACAACATATATGCTTTTACACTAAAAGAAATCTAAATCATCTCATCTATTCCATAAGAACATGCATAATTCCATAATTCACCTTTCATAGTTCAAAACCCACTTCCAATAATCAATATCTAGAAAACAAGGGTTAAGCATGGGTTCATTGGAATTCATCATAAAATCATGTAATTATATCAATTCATGCTTGATAGATAAAAAAAAATTAAATAAATCAATATTTAAAAGAACCCATGACATGGAAGAAAACCCTAACTCAATCGAGGGAATTCTAACTTTGTGGAGGAAAGGGCTACATAGATTAAAACTATCATATTTCAATGCCAAAATCTTGACCTCAATGGTTGAATTGGAGACTTGACTTGTAAAACCTAGCTTTCTTCTTCAATTTCTAGAGAGGGAAATATGTGAGAGGAAGACTTGTTCATCTTTTAGGAATTTGAGAGAATGATTTCAATTAGGTAAATTTTGGGGTTGAAATACTGATATAGGTGTTCTAAAAGAGGGAAAAACGAAATGGTATTGAATTAAAAAAATTTGGGGAAAAGACCAAGAATCCCCTAAAAAATAAATGTCGTCACCAAGGACAGTAGGGACCTACTGTCTGTGGTTCCACCTACAGACTGTCTTGGTCGGCCGCCGTGGTTTCAAATACTTGATTATTGGACCACGAACGATGGACCCCTTCTTGCAGATCATGGTTCAGGCGCCAGGTCATGGGTCGCAGCCGTCGTTCTCGACCAGTGACTTTGAAATTTCTGTAAGTCTGAGACTCACCTATGAAACCTCTCTACGGCTCGTAGATTGGATGACGGGCCGTCTTAGTGAACCGTCACTAAGTGCTGGCACTTGACAACTTTTGGGATCTTGGGATGTCCAACCAAGAAGCTAAACTATGGTTTGTGTGTCAGTCTATGGGTCGTACCGTCGAAACTAGCACCATATTTCTAAAAACTGAAATTTTCTTTTCTTTTCAAATATGAGGTGTTACACTTCCACAAAAGATATACTCAAAGAGTCACTCCTATTCAAATGATCAACATTATTATCAATATCACTAAATTGATGTTCCTTAATCAAATCACAAGATTCCTCAATTAGTGAACAAGACTCATATGCAAGTTGATCAACACAATTATCAGATGATAATGAACTATCCGTTAAAGCAAGGGTGTCAAAACTAGGTGGACACAAATCAATCTTACTAGAAGAATCAATTTGGTCATCAATAGGATCAACTAGTGTATCCACACTCTCAACATGTACATTATTAACAAATGGTAAAGAAACATTAGGCTCACATAAAGACAAGCTATCACTTACACTTTTTTCATTTGCAATTTTTAAAGTGTTAAGTATAGCTATTAAACCTTGATGTTTGCAAGAAAGGTCTTATTTACCTTGGAATGGCACTCCCTTAGGAATGTTGGGACACCCTAAAAGTGCATCCATCACGGCTTCAATGGTAGGATCTTCCGTGTTCCTCCATTCATCATGCTTGTACCTCTATAATAACCCTTACAAATTGAAGGATAAACAAAAGGTTAGATTGAGATTGTGGCAACCCCCTCACTTCACTCCACTCAACCCCTCCTTTTTCCGCTCTAAGGTTGCCACCTTGCTCTCCCTTACTCATACAATATTTTGTATCTTATGTTGAACCTTAGGAGGTGGAAATAGATGTGTTCCCCATTGATCCATAACATACTTGGACCATTTTTGCTCATTTGGAACCCTATGTTTATTAAACCTATTGGATCCAAAACACAAGTGACCAAAGTCCATGGGTATTACATCACACAGAACCTCCTCATAATATTCACCGCATATGAAAGAGACCTTTACAACTTCAGTAACCTTACATCCCTCCATGGTGTATGGATAACACCTTGATAGTCTCAAGTAGGCAACCCTAGATAGAGTGATGTAGTTAAGAATGCACTAATCATCGAGGACAAGATACAACCCCAAAGCTCCACAAATGTCAAAATTTAATCTAAGAACTTGTCTTTCCAGTTCAACATGATAAAGCTTTGGGTACCTCTTTGGTACATACTTGAACCTCATAAGCAATTTCAATTCTCCCCATGTCAAAGGGTGGCATTTCCATTGAGCTCCCGAAGCCATCATGTCATGACCCAGGGGTACCCCCTAGATGTTACATAGCGTATAGAACCCCGAGGGACTCTATACATGCCACTTAGCTTTCGTAACATAAGAAATAGTACAATAAGAATAAAACAATAGTCCAAGTCCAATAGTTTTTATAAAAGAAAAGCAGAAGTCTAGAACACTTGTCTTAATATAGTCATCTAGTACAATAGAATGATATTGAGCCTAGCCCATACATCATGTACAAAAGTTAAATACATGAAAGAAAGTGAAAAATGAACATTTGTCCTCGAAGCATGAGGACTCACCAAAGCTCAGGATCTCGAACTCAACCACTAGCCACGAAACTGAGAAACCTGACTGTTGGACCCTACATTTGGGAAAATGTGGGCAAGAGTATGTGCTACTATAGAACAATGTACCAAGTATGATAGCTATGCACAAAACATTTAAAACATGCTAAAAAGGGGACATTGCATATCATGCTAAGTCATTTGAAACCTTGAACACATGTGAGATACTACTTGAAGTAAGCTTAGTTCATTATTAACGTGGGAAATTAGCCTTAACCGGCGTAGAGACCATGTAAGCTATAACATTATCCCCTGTGTCTCCCACACCGAAAAGGGTTGTGAGACTTGCCAAGCTAAGGACCATAAATCTGAGGTAAAGTGGATCCACTAGCTAATGTCTATCTAGACAATCATCCTACGCAGGTACATAGGTAAAAGGGACAAGAGATTGCTTCTAGGAACACGACCTCTATTCACGGGAGAGCTTCCATCTCAATACCCTCTCGGTGCTAAGCATAAATCCCACAGAATAGTCAATTTTTCTTGCTCTTATTATCCATGGAAAGGCACGTCATCTTGTCAAACCAAGCTAAGTCATCGTCCATAGAAAGGTATCTTTCAATAACCAATCCAAGCTAAGTTTATTAAGATAGCTCTTAATATTTGATTCAATTAGGTGAGAAAGCCTTTCTATCTTAGAATCCTTATTATGTGAGAAAGCATTTCACATCTTGCGTTTATGTGTATATAAGAAAAATACTTTCAACAACACATCATCATCATTGATACTTTACTCTCAAATCATCCTTAAAACATTTGCATCGATTTCATAAGAAAATGCATAAATCCAATATTTACCTTTCAAGTTCAAAACCAACTTTCAATCATCAACACTTAGAAAACAAGGGTTAGATATTGATTTCATCATCAATCATCAACACTTGAAAACAAGGGTTAGATATTGATTTCATCATTAATTCATGTAAAGCTAGCAATCCATGCTTAATTTCATAAAACTCTTCCTTTACAATCAAAATCCCACAATATATGATTCACAACTTGAAAGCATGGGGAAATCATCATAAAATCATAGTACTTCATCAATTCATACATAACATATCATAATTCAATCATTTAAATTAATAATCAAGAGAACCCATGACAATTGAAGAAAATCCTAACTCAATTGGGGATTTCTAACTTTGAAAATAGAGGAATTTGGGAACTCCATGAATGGAAGGAATCAATAAATGAAAACTATCATACCTTGAAGCCAAATTCTAATCTTCAAAGGAGGAATTAAGAGTTGACTTCAAACCCTAGGTTGAATTCTTCTTCTTCGTCAAGTTTCTAGAGAGAGAAATATTTTGGAGAGGAGAATTGATCTTCTTTTGTGATTTTGGAAGAATGACTTGAATGGGCTAATTTGGAGGGTTGAAAGCACTTATATAGTGGTCTTAGTGAAGGGTAAAATGATGTAGTATAGGAGTTATTTAATTAAGAAAAGACCCAACTACCCCTGAATTTAACTGCTAACCTACCACCAATGGACCCTAGTCGATAGACCGTGGACTAACCTACGGCCCATACTGGTGGTCCGTCGTTCTGATAAGAGAGGGGTCTTCTGGGGGTTTGGACCACGGACCCTCGACCACATACCGTGGTCCCACTAATGGTCCATTGGTTTTGGTCGTGGTTCCAACTGTTTTAACCCCTGTTTGGGTGCCCGGCCATGGACCACTCCTACGGTTCGTGGTCCCATCCACGGGCCGTGGGTGGCCCTCGTGGCTGGCACCTGTAATTTCCCAAAATTTGCCTCATTTCCCTTTTTCAAATCTGGGTGTTACAATATCTCCCCCTTGGGATCATTCGTCCTCAAATGAGATTCAAGATGGTACAAAAAGAGTAAGAGAGGAACTAACAGCCCAACCTACAATGCAATGCATACAACCAAGGAGGAAATATATACTCCAAGCTATGACATTATCAAATCATTATAAGAGGGGTGAAACTAGATCTAACAGCCCATCATGCATGCAATACACATATTCTAGGAGAAAACATCAACTCCAAGCTAACATCCAAGGAGAAAACATCAACTCCAAGCTAACAACATACTCAAATGCATATATCCGAAGAGGGAACTTCACTCCAAGCAAAAATCATGCTCATAACATTAAATCATGTAGTCTACATGCAAATCATATTCACGTGCACATAAACATGTAGAATTCAATCAAATTGACTCATTTTCTAAAAAATTGAACTCTTGGCAAATCATGTATAGTAAAGAAATCATGGAAACACATAATACTCATGACTTCAAAACAAGGAACAAATCATGATGAACTCAATACCTCAAGATAGAATAGGAGCAGAAGGAATGAGATGAGGATATCGGGACATCATATTGGCCTTAGCCTCTCAAGTAGCACCCTCAAATAACTGATTCCTCCACAACACTTTCACAGAAGCAATTTCTTTATTTCTCAACTTCTTGACTTGCCGGTCTAGAATCTCTACCGAAACTAACTCATATGAAAGGTTCTCCTTAAATCCTAAACCTTCTAAGGAAACTATGGATATCGGATCACCAACACATTTCTTCAACATGGAGACATGGAAAACTGGATGCACCGATGCCAAATCTAGCTTATAAGCAACCTTACCAACATGTCTCAAAATCTGATATGGGCCTACATATGAGGGACTAAGCTTCCCTTTCTTACGAAACCTCATTACACCCTTCATAGGTGAGATTTTTAAGTAAACCCAATCTGAACATCAACTCAAGATCCCTTCTTCTCACATCGGCATATGACTTTTGCCGACTTTGAGTAGTTTTCAACCTTTCTAGTATAAGTCAAAATTTCTCTATGGCCTCTTGTACTAATTCAGGACCTATTAGGGCAACTTCACGGACCTCAAACCATTCTATAGGAAATCTACACTTCCTACCATACAATGCCTCAAATGGAGCCATATCAATACTTCAACGATAGCTATTGTTATAAGGAAACTCAATCAATGGAAAATGGTCATCCCAATTACCCTTAAAATCAATCACACAATCCCTTACCATATCTTACAAGGTTTGGATAGTACGCTCCGCTTGCCCATCGTTTGGGGATGAAATCTCGTACTAAGCTTAACATGAGTACCAAGACCCATTTGGAAGGACTTTCGTAATTGAGAAGTGAATTGGGTACCACAATAAAAAATAATGGACAAAGGCACTCCATGAAACTTTACCACTTCTCTGAAGTATAACTTGGCATAGTCCTCTGCCGAATAGGAAATAACGGGAAGTAAATGAGCCAATTTTGTCATCTGATCTACTATAACCCAAATAGATTCATGTTGTCTCTGGGTGTGAGGCAACCCAACTATAAAATCCATGTTAAAATCATCCTACTTTCAAGTAGGAATGCTAATATCATGGGACATACCTCCTGGGTTCCGATGCTCAATTGTCACTTGTTGGCAATTTGGACACTTAGCCACAAATTCTGCAATATCCTTCTTTATCCCATTCCACCAATAGACCTCATGTAAATCACGATACATATTGGTGGTTCCCACTGAATGGAATACCGTGAACTATGGGCTTTTGTCAAGATATTCTCTCTCAAGTTATCATTATTTGGAACACATAAACGACCTTAGTATCTAAGCGCACCATCTCCCCCTTGGGAGAAATCCTCAACGGATTTCTTAAGCACCACTTCTTTCAATTCGACCAAAATTGGATAAAGACCTTGCTTGGCTTTTACATCCGCTACAAAAGAAGATTCGGAACCATTGTGAACCATAACACCACCATTGGTGGAGTCCACTAGCCGAACACCTAGTCAGGCTAATCTATGAACATCTCGAATAAAATCTTTCTTTTCTTCTTCAATATGAGCAAAAATACCCATAGATAACCGACTAAGAGCATCCGCCACCACATTAGCTTTACCGGGGTGATAAAGAACACTCATATCATAATCTTTCAATAACTCAAGCCACCTTTTTGGCAAAGATTTAGATCTTTCTAATTAATGGTAACCTTGTTCAACTGACAATAGTCAATACACATACGAATAGACCCATCTTTATTTCTAACAAACAAAACTGGAGCACCCCATGGAGAGATACTCGATCGGATGATATCCAACAAATATTTCAATTGTTCTTTCAACTCCATAAGTTCTGTCGGAACCATGCGGTAAGAAGGAATAGAAATATATTGCGTATCTAGGAGAAGGTCAATACCAAAGTCTATTTCCCTCTCGGGAGGAATATCAGGTAAATCATTTGGGAACACTTCCAGAAACTCATTAACAACGGTGATCGACATGAGAGTAGGGGTTCGAAATCCACATCCCACACCCTAACTAGATGGTAAATGCAACCCTTAGAAATCATCTTTCTACCTTTAAGACAAGAGACAAACTGACCCTTGGGCATAGAATTTCCCCCTTTCCACTCTAGGACCGGCTCATTCGAAAATTGAAACTTGACTAGACGGGTTCTATAATCGATAAAAGCATAACATGAGTGCAGCCAATCCATACCCAAGATAACATAAAAAACTAGCATATCATGCTTTACCAAGTCAACAAGAGTAACTGTATGGGACAAGGAAACATGACACTTTCTATTAGACCCTCTTAGCCATAATAGAATCACCAACAGGAGTAAAGACAGAAAAAGGATCTAATAACACATCCAGAAGAACATAAAACCTCATAGCTACATATGGCGTCACAAAATACAAGGTAGCACCGGTATCAAGTAAAGCATAAACATTAAGTTGGAAAAATTTCAACATACTGGTAACCACATCGGGAGAACCCTATTATTCACCACGAGTCTGAAGCGCATAGAATCGATTTTGCCTAGGAGCATTGGGACCCGAACTACTAGGAGGAGCTTGCTTGCCCTTTTTTCCTTTTGCCATAAGCATCGGACAATCCCTCATTTTGTGACCACTCTTACCACAACTAAAGCAATCATTTGTGCTGTCTTGGAACTTACCCTCATGTTTCCTTTCACACCTAGTACAAGTAGACATGGCTGATGAAGATCCTCTACCATTTCCTCCTTGAGGCTTAGGGTTAGACACCCTATCTTTGTTGAACTTAGGAGGAGCATTGGAGGAACCTTGACCGGAATACTTTTGTCAAAATATAGAACGACCATGTCCATCAGACCTTGAATAAGAGAAATTACCATCACCGATCTTAGCCCTCTTTACCTCTCTAGACATTTTCTTAACTTTCTCCTCGTCAATCTATTGTGCATGAACCATGACACGAGAAATGTCCATGTCATTAATGAGCATGGCCGTATGGTACTCTTCAACCGCCACTTTGGACACACCAAAAATGAACTTACTCATCCTTGCCCTTGAATTGACAACCATTGATGGAGCATATTTAGACAATTGTGTGAACTTTAGAGAATATTCCCTCACACTCATACTTCTTTGTCGAAGTTTAATGAACTCAAGCACCTTGTATTCCCTCATCTCAAGGGGAAAGCACCTATCAAGAAAAGCGGCCTTAAACTTCTCCCAATCTAGAGGACTCGCATCTTTCGGTCTCCATTATTTCCATTGGTTGAACCAAGTTTCAGCAACACCTTTTAGTTAATAAGTGACCAACTCCACTTTTTCCATTGGCGTAACTCCTATGATCATCAAAACCATTTAAACCTCATCAATTAACTCTTAAGGATCTTCCTCAACTTTAGAACCATGAAACTCCAGAGGATTCATCCTAGTAAAGTCCCTTACTCTATAAGTCACTGTGCCCACATTTGGGTTCATGGGAACCGAAACCTCCCTATTGTCTTGGGCCTTCACAGCTTGATCTAACACTTGGAAAGCAGCCCTAAACTCCTCATTAGTTACTTGCTAGGCCAAAGGATCGATCGGAACTTGAGGAGCTTGGGGAGGAGCTTCTTTTGCAATCTCACTCACATTCCTTTGAGCATAAGCTCTTCGAGTAGTCATATCCTGTAGAGTATTGGATAAGGATCAGGAGAGAGACCTTATAAAGTTAAACTCTATAGCACAACTTTACAGTAATGAAATAAGTAAATTTCCTAATCATCTTATAGCCTTTCATTCATAAATGTGGCACGCTTCACACTTATGAAGACTTTACTAAACGTGGCTTATGAGAAATCCTATAACATTCTAAACATTGAGCTCAGATTACCAAGTTTGTCACGACCCAGGGGTATCCCCCTAGATATGACATGGCGTATAGAACCACGAAGGACTCCAGACAAGCCACTTAGCTTACTTAACATAAGAAATAGAACAATAAAAGTAAAACAATAGTCCAAGTCCAATAGTTTTTATAAAAGAAAAGCGGAAGTCTAAAACATTTGTCTTAATATTGCCATCTAGTACAATAGAATGAAATATGGCCTAGCCCATACATCATGTACAAAAGTGAAATACATAAAAGAAAGTGAAACAATGAATATCCTTCATCGAAGCATGAGGACTCACCATAGCTTGGGAAATCACTAACACTGAGAAACTTGATTGTTAGACCCTACATTTGGGGAAATGTAGGCAAGAGTATCCATTAGTACAAAACAAGGTACCAACTATGATAGTTATACATAAAAAATTTAAAGCATGCTAAAAAGAGGACATATCATGATATGCAATTGACCAAGCTAAAACATGATATGAAAGAGTTAGAAAATATAAATCATAAAATATGATCAATGCAAGTTACATCATTTGAAACATTGAACATATGTGAGATACTTCTTGAAGTAACCTTAGTTCATTATTAATATGGGAAATTAGCCTAAAATGACTTATAGACCATGTGAAATATAACATGATCCCCCGGTGTCTCCTACACCGAAAAGGGTTGTCCTACTTAACAAGGTAAGGACCATAAATTTGAGCTAAAGTCGATCCACTAGCTAATGTCTATCTAGACAATCATCCTATGGGGGCACATAGGTGAGGTACAATAGATTGCTTATAGAAACCTGACCTCTACATAGGAGAGAACTTCTATCTCAATCTCCTCTCGGTGCTAAGCATAAATCCCAAGGAATAGTCAATTCTTCTTGTTATTATCCATGGAAAGGCACGTTATCTTGCCTATCCAACCTAAGTCATCATCCATGAAAATGTATCTTTCAATAACCAATCCAACCTAAGTTCATTAGGCTAACTCTTAATCTTTGATTCAATTAGGTGAGAAAGCCTTTCAACCTTAAAATCCTTATTATGTGAGAAAACCTTTCATATCTTGATTTTATGTATATATAATAAAAATCCTTTCAACAAAACATCATCATTGATACTTTACTCTCAAAGCATCCTTAAAACATTTATATAGATTTTATAAGAAAATGCATAAATCCATAATTAACCTTTCAAGGTTCAAAACCCACTTTCAATCATCAACACTTAGAAAACAAAGGTTTAGATATGTATTTCATCATAAATTCATGTAAAGCTATCAATACATGCTTAATTTCATAAAACTCATCATTTACAATCAAAATCTTGCATCATATGATTCATAACTTGAAAGCATGGGAATTAGATGGGTTAATGGGGAAATCATCATACAATCATATTATTTCATCAATTCATGCATAAGAGATCATAATTCAATCATTTAAATCAATAATCAAAAGAACCCATGAAAATTGAAGAAAACCCTAATTCAATTGGGGATTTCTAACTTTGAAAATAGTGGAATTTGGGAACTCCGTGAATGGAATGAATCCATGGATGAAAACTATCATACCTTAAAGCCAAATGCTAATCTTTGATAGAAGAATTGAGATTTGACTTGAAACCCTAGGTTGAATTCTTCTTCTTCTTCAAGTTTCTAGAGAGAAATATTTTGTAGAGGAGAATTGATCTCCTTTTGTGATTTTGGAAGACTGACTTGAAAGGGCTAATTTTGGGGTTGAAAACACTTATATAGGGGTCTTAATGAAGGGTAAAACGATGTAGTATAGGTGTTAACTAATTAGGAAAAGACCCAACTACCCCTGAACTTAAGTGCTGAACCCACCAACACTGGACCCTAGTCAATGGACCATGGACTGACCTATGGCCCGTCCTGGTGGTCCATCATTCGGATCAAAGAAGGGTATTCTGGGTTTGGATCACGAACCCTTGACAATGGACGGTAGTCCCACCAATGATTCAATTGTTTGGGTCGTTGTTCCAACTGCCTTAACCCTTATTTAGGCGCCATCCACAGACCACTCCTTCGATTCGTAGTCCTATCCATGGGCCGTGGGTGGCCCTTATGGCAGGCACCTACGATTTCCAAAAATTTGCCTCATTTCCCTTTTTCAAAATATGGGGTTTTACACATCCCGCATGTTTCCACCAACTCAATGCAATACCTCTAAGGTTTTCAAGGGCATACATGGATTTCTTAATGTCATATAAATCATGGTTTTGGAATTTCTATTCACATTGCCTGTAACACCCCATATTTGAAAAGACCAAAATAACAGCTTTTTCAGAACTTTCAGTGTCATCCACGAAGGGCCAACCACGGTCCGTGATATAGGCCACAGACCGTAGGTGGGTCCTATGGATTGGCCCCTCATAAATAGTCCAGGCATGGACCACGGTGGCACCTACAGACTGTAGGTGGGACCACACCCCGTGGTCCAGTGGCCATTGACTGGCCAAAAGTCTCTCACAAAGAGTCGCAGTTGTGGAGGATGAACCGTAGGTCCATCCACAGTTTGTCGATGGTGGTGTCATGGGTCACTGATTGGTAGTTATTTTCAGGGGCAGTTAGGTCTTTTACTAATCAATTAATTCCTATACTTGGTCGTTTCGCCTATATTTAGAACTCCTATATAAGCTTTTTAACCCCCAAATTCACCCTATTTATTTCATTCTTCCAAATTCCAAAAGAAAACCAATTTCTCTTAAATATTCTCTCTCTAGAAACTTGAAGAAAAAGAAGGATTCACCTAAGGTTTCAAGCTAAGGTTCCAATTCGACCATTGAAGGCTAGCTTTTAGACTGACTCAAGGTATAATAGTTTTCATCCATGGATTCTTTTCATCCATGGAGTTCCTAAATATCTGTATTTGAAAAGTTAGAATTCCCCAATTCAGTTAGAGTTTTCATCTATTATCATGGGTTCTCTTTAATATTGATTTAAATGACTTAATTATGATCTTCTAAGTATGAATTGATGAATTGTAATTCTTTTATGATGAATTCCCCTATGAACTCATGTGATCCCTATGTTTGCAAGTTATGAACCATAAGTTGAGGTATTTTGATCTTCAAGGAAGAGTTTTATGAAATTGAGCATGTATTACTAGTTTTACTAAATTTATGATGAAATCCACATGTTCTCTAAGAATTGATGATTGAAATTGGGCTTTGACCTCAAAGAGGTGAATTATGGACTTATGCATTGTCTTATGAAATCTATGCTAATATTTTATAGGTGCTTTGAGAGTAAAGTACCAATGATGATGTTGTGTTGTGAAAGGATATCCTCACTAAAACACATACTAGTATGATGTGAAAGGTTTTCTCACATAGAAAGGATTCTTAGGTTTAAAGGCTTTCTCACCTTATTAAATCAAAGATTAGGAGCTATCTTAACGAAACTAGCTTGAATTGGTTATCCAAGGTCATATTTTAATGAGTAATGAAGTCAAGTACGAAATGACTATTCCATGGGAATTTATGCTTAGCACCGAGTGGATATTGTATATGAGATGGAAGCTCTCATGTAGTAGAGTTCGCCTTTCCAAAGTAATCTCATGAGATAGAAGCCTTCACAAAGTAGAGTCTGGGTTTTTAGTAGAAATCTCCTTATCCCATAACTATGTGCCCACATATGTTGATTAGCTAGTGGATCCACTTAAGCTAGAAGTTCAAGGTTCTACCTTAGGCAAGTAGAACAACCTCTTTTCGATGTGGTGTAAACATCGGATTCCATGTTATAGCTCACATGGTCTTATGCCAGTTAAGGCTATTTCCCACAAGTAAGAATGAACTAAGGTTACTCAAAGAGTATCACATATGAGTTCAAGGATTTTACAGATGAAGTTAGCTTACATTGACCATGATTTATGACTTATGTTTTATAACTCTTTCATATGATGTTTAACTTGGTCAATTGCATGTCATGAATTGAAATGTCCCTTTTTAGCATTTGTTAAATGTTTTATGCATGACTATTATACTTGGTACATTGTTTTGTACTAACACATACTCTTGCCTACATTTTTCCTAAATATAGGATCCGACAGACAAGTTTTTGAGTCTCGTGGCAAGTTGTTGAGTTCGTGATTTCTCGAGCTTCGGTGAGTCCTCATTCTTTGAGGACGGAGTTATTATTTTAGTCTCATTCTTGTAATTCTCTTTTGAACATGATATATGGGCTAAGCCTATTTTCATTCGATTGTATTAAATGGCTATGTTGAGACGAGAGTTTAGAGTTCCGCTTTTCTTTTTGTAAAATGTTTCAGACTTGGACTATTATTTTATTGTTATTATTTTATTTCTTATGTTATGAGAGCTAAGTGTTTTGTATGGAGTCCTTCGGGGCACTATACGTCATGTTACATTTAGGGGGTACCCTTGGGTCGTGACATTGCCACTCCCAATCAATATACACCTCGGGATCACACTTTCCTTCAAAAATAGAAAGACTAACCCTTTTGGGACTAAGGCCCGTAACACATCCCCCATATCTGCTTTGGTTGCTATACCCCGACAAGTGTGCATTAAAATGAGAAGCGTAGGATGTAGTATCCTTAGATAGTAAAGATGCACACTCTATTATTCCCATCGGATGAATTTGACTTGAACTAGTGTAACCATACACACCTCTTTGACTAGGGAAAGGATTACCACAAGACAAAGAATATGAATCTTCACAAGCCTTTGGGGCATGTGATGTATCGTGAGTTTACGGTATTTTTAATACATTTCACTTAAGAGTTATGTGTGTCTAGGGCCATTTTGTATTAGTTTTTTATATGTTTTTATCATGTTTGCAGGAAATAAGTTCAGATGCGGAAGAGAGACCTAGCTGAAAAATGTACAGAAATGGGCATCTACGAATGTGATTGACGGACCATAGGTCCAATCATGTTCTGTAGATGGTGATTGTAGATGGACGGATAAGGCTTGAAGGAGATTAGAGAATTCTTGACCAAGTATGGAATCATGGTTGCAAATGATGGACCGTAGATTGACATACGGGCCGTACTGCTTTTCCGTCAAATCATTCAGAGAGGGGGGTCCAATACCTGATTTTCAAGATTCTAAGTATGGAGCTACGTGGAGGAACCACGGATCGTAGATCAAACCATGGTACGTATTGTTGATCCGTTGATTGAGTCACAGAGTGAAAATTTTGAAGCTGAAAATATTCCCCAAGTCCTGAGCCACGAAAGGGACTTATGGACCGTAGGTTAATCCACGGTCCGTAGGTCAGTGTCGTAGATCGAAACCGCATCTTGAAACATTATTTCCTTATTTCGTTTCCTTTTTAGTTAGGACTTGTTATATATATATATATATATATATATATATATATATATATATATATATATATATATATGTATATAGGTCATGTAAACCTCATTTTTGGGGGTTATACCTTATTATTTTAGTTCTAGTGTTTGGCTTTGTAGGTCAACTTGCAATTTTAGTAGTTCTTGATTTCCTAAGTTTGTTTTGAAGATTTTGACTTTGAAATTCAAGTTGAGATTCTGGATATATTCTTCTCATTACGTAAGTTCATGAATTCTTCATCTAAAAATATGAATTGTGTTCTTGCTACTATGGGTAACTAAAACCACAACTAGGGTTGTGGGAACCATGAGCGATTGACAACGTATGAATAGTAACTATTGAATATTGTCATTGCATGCATTGATAATTCTTTCGTTTAGAAGTCTTTTTAACGAGTGCACACGTTAGAACTCGCCTAGTTGCTACTTGCCGGACCAAGGAGGTAGTTAATAAGAAAAGAATTATCAACATAGATTTAGTGTGATACTATACTAGTCTAATGTCTATTGGTACGAGGGTGAAAACTAAGTCATATATCGATGTGATGTCTACTATGAGGTAAAGGTAAGGGTTAGTAAATTATACACACGTAGTCGGACCAAGGTACGGGGTGAAATTCTCTAGTTGCCGGACCAAGGAATTAGAGATACCTAATTTATCACTTTGCATGTAATACACTAGGAAAGGATTACTATTACTAGGATTACCATGTTATGAGCATATAGGGAACACGTACACCCTAGTTTCTCTCTCATCTTGATAACAACAAAAGTTTGAATCTTGCTTACTAATTGTTCACATTACTTTCAGAATTTGTTTCACAAATCCCCCCCTTTAATTATTTGTCTTGGAATTACGTTTACTAAACGAATATAATCATAAGTTGAACTTAAGTCTAGACCATATTCCTCATGGGATCAACCCCAACCTCCAAGTTGGGTTATTTACTTGATAACGATCGCTTACGCTTTTTAAGGAGGTGAAATTTGAACGTATCAAATTTTGGCGTCGCTGTTAGGGAATAAGGCTTTTAGATTAATTTTAACTGCATTATTGAACTTTGGTCAAATATTTCCTAATTATACTTTTTCTTTTGTTTTTGTTTCTCTCAGGTTCCTACTCTAGTGTATGCCAAGTACAGGGAGCCAAGGTGAACCACTTACTCCTTATGACCCAGAATTGAACAGAACTTTGAGAAGAATGAATAACCAAGGAGACCCAGTCAATCCTATCAGAGGAAATTTAGGTGATGGAGTTAGATTGCAGCCTCCGAGGGTTGGTGATAAGAATAATTAGGTTCAAGCTGAGAATCTATTAGGAGATGCATTGGGGGTACAGGATCCACCAGGACCAAGATTACGTGATAATAATAGGGTAAACTTTAATGTTGACGAATTTGAAGGACCTCTTGTCCTACCCCATCTACCTCTGGGGCATACATTTATGGTGACTAGTAGTTTGATGCAAATGGTTACAGCGAGGGGCTTGTTTGCTGGTTTGGTATTGGAAGATCTATATGCTCACATAACCAAGCTAAGGAGTGTTTGGAAAAGTTGTGTGGGTCGACCGAACTTGGACATGGATGTCATTGGATTGCGAGTATACCCTCTATCATTGACCGGCGATGCTGCAGAGTGGTTTAATGAGCTTTCTTATAACTCAATCTACACATGGGGACAACTAACTGAGGTGTTCTTGGCAAGATTCTTTCCTGTGTCAAAGAAGTTGAACCACAAAGATAAACTCAACAACTTCGTAGCATTACCAGGAGAGTCAGTGAGTAAATCTTAGGACAGGTTCACTACTTTCATACGAAGTGTTCCAATTCACCGCATTGATGATGAATTGCTGAAAGAGTATTTCTACCGAGGTCAGGATGACAATAGTAAGACCGTGCTTGATACTATTGTTGGAGGTTCATATGGTGAGTGCACTTTTGAGCAGATTTTGGAGAAATTAGAGAAGATTTCCTAAAACAATAAAGCATGGAGCACTAGAAAGTCAGATAGTAAGAGGAACACGTTTGCCGTTCAAGCTACAAACAATCAGTCAGCAAATAAGATTTATGAGGAGATGGCTCAGATGAGGACCGAATTGGGGTTGGTGTTGAAGCATGTGAGCGGAGGTGCGGAAAAGGTATATGCTGTCAATTATTTGACTAGAAATCTACCACTGAGTGAGGAGCATCTTGAGCAGCAGATGACTTAGTTGTCTACTACAGTAAACCCACGTCAACCAGGTACACTTCCTAGCAACACTATCCAGAATCCAAAGAATAATGGGCATTGTATGGTAGTCACTACTCGAGGGGGTAAGCAGGCCATTGATCCATCGATGTCGTCTGGGGTTGAAGTTGAGGTTAGTTAAGGTGATAATGTGATTGAGGTAAATAAAGAGCTCGAGAATACAACAGAGAAGGAAACGGAGATAACTGATAAAGTTGTTCCCATGCTTAGACCTCCACCTCCCTTCCCACAGATGTTAGTGAAGAAGGCTGAAGAAGGAAAATACTGCAAGTTTATTATTATGTTGAAAAAGCTTTCCATCAATGTGTCATTGATAGAAGCTAGGAGAAAATACCTGGGTATGCAAAGTTTATGAATGATTTAGTAACTAAAAAATGGGTCGTGAGTTTTGAAGATGATAATAAGTTGCAACATTGTAGTGCTATTGCTACAAGGTCCCTTGTGCAGAAGAAGAAAGATCCTGGGGCTTTCACTATTCCATGTACCATTGGGTTGCTACATTTTGCAAAGGCGTTATGCGATTTAGGTGCTGTATCAATTTGATGCCATTGTCTATTTACAAAAAGTTGGGTTTCGGGGATCCAAAACCTACTGCGATACGACTGCTTATGGCCGATAGAACTATGAAAAAGCCCATTGGTGTGCTCCAAGATGTACTAGTGAAAGTGGAGTCTTTTATCTTTTCGGTAGATTTTGTGATACTTGATTATGATGTTGATTTTGAGGTTCCCATTATCCTTGTGAGACCTTTCCTAGCCACTGGGCGCACCTTGGTTGATATGGAGAAAGGGCAGATGAAGTTTTGATTGAATAATAAAGAGGTAACTTTTGATATCTCTAGGTCTATGAAGTAGAGTAGTTAGCTAAAATCGGTATCTATGGTGACACATATTGTAGAGAGTGGTTCTTAGGTGCCTATTGAAGAGAGGTTGGGTGTTGATGCACTAGAAGCGGTAATGATGAACTTTGATGGTGATGGTATTGAAGACTATGATCAATTGGTCGCAACACTTGATAGGTTTGAATTTCGATCAAAACCAAGAGATTGGAATTAGACATGAAGAATCGCGACTCTCCACCTGCTAGACCATCTGATAAGGAAGCACTGAAATTGGAGCTTAAGGCTCTACCATCACATTTGAGGTATGTATTCTTGGGGAGAGATGGTACTTTACCGGTTATCATTGCGGCAGATTTGAATATGGCACAAGTTAAGACATTGGTTTACGTGTTGAAGAGGTTCAACCAATCATTATTGGGATTTCTCCTAGTATTTGTTCTCATAAAATTCAAATCATGTCGGATCACAAGCCTAGTATTGAGCACCAGAGAAGACTAAATTCATTTATGCAGGAGGTTGTTAAGAAGGAAATCATCAAGTGGCTAGATGCTGGAGTTATTTATCCTATTGCAGCTAGGAGCTGGGCGTGTCCTGTTCAGTGTGTGCCCAAGAAAGGTGGGATTACTGTGGTACCTAATGAGAGAAACGAGCTTTTTCTGATATGGCCTGTGACTGGATGGAGAGTCTGCATGGACTACCAGAAATTGAATGCTTGGACAGAAAAGGACTATTTTCCTATGTCGTTCATGGATCAGATATTAGACCGACTTGTGGGTAAGGGTTGGTATTGTTTCCTCGATGGTTATTTGGGCTACAACTAGATTTCTATAGCTCTGGAAGACCAAGAGAAGACCACCTTCACTTGCCCTTATGGGACTTTTGCATTCAAACGGATGTCATTTGGGTTATGCAATGCTCCAATGACCTTCATGCATTGTATGATGTCGATATTTTCTGATATGGTGGAGGACACTATTGAGATATTTATGGATGATTTATGTGTGGTAGGTGATTCTTTTGATTGTTGTCTGGACCATTTGGATGAGGTGCTTAAAAGGTGTGAAGAGTTCAATATTATGCTCAATTGGGAGAAGTGCCACTTCATGGTGAAAGAAGGGATAGTTTTAGGTCATCTTATTTCTGAAAAAGGTATTGAGGTTGATAGAGCGAAAGTTGAGGTAATAGAAAAGCTTCCACCACCTATCTCTGTTAAAGGGGTTAGAAGTTTTCTTGGGCATGCAGGTTTCTATAGGAGGTTCATCAAGGATTTCTCAAAAATTGAACATACATTGTGCAAACTGCTCAAAAAGGAGTATAAGTTTGATTTTGACGATGCTTGTTTGAGAGCATTTGGAGAGTTGAAGGAGAAGTTAGTTACTGCACCTAGCATTATTTCACTGGATTGGGGACAACAGTTTGACATAATGTGTGATGCGAGTGGAGTGGCACTTGGTGTAGTATTGGGACAGAGGTGAGAGAAGATTCTTCATCCTATTTACTATGCTACCAAAGCTTTAAATATGGCTCAAAAGAACTATACAGTGACTGAACAGGAGCTTCTTGCAGTGGTTTTTGCATTCGAGAAATTTCGATCCTACTTGCTCGGTACTAAGGTCATTGTGCATACTGACCATTCTGCATTAACGTATTTGATCACTAAGAAGGATGCAAAATCGAGGTTGATTAGATGGGTGTTGTTGTTGCAAAAGTTTGACTTTGTTGTGAAAGATAGAAAGGGGACAAGAAATCAAGTTGCCAATCACTTGTCTAGATTGGAGGAAGAAGCTGTGTTAAATCTTGGTGATAGGGCTGAAATTGATGATGTTTTTCCAGATAAACAAGTATTGGTTGCTTCTCATGATCTGATTCCTTGGTTCACAGACTTTGCTAACTATTTGGCAAATGATCTTGTGCCATCATATTTGTCTTTTCACCAAAGGAAAAAGTTTATGCTTGATGTGAAGAAGTTTTTTGAAGATGAACCTTATTTGTATCGTAGTTGTGCTAATGGGATTATTCGTCACTGTGTACCCGAGGTTGAGATGTTGAGTAGATTAGAGGTGTGCCATTTATCGCCTGTTGGTGGGTATCATAGTGGTATTCAGACTGTGCATAAGATTTTGCAATGAGGGTATTACTTGCCTACCATCTACCAAGATGCTCATGATTTCGCCAAATCTTATGACTGTTGCCAAAGAGAAAGAGGAATTTCAAAGAGGCAAGAGCTTCCTATGAATCCTATATTGGTGATAGAGCTGTTTGATGTATGGGACATTGATTTCATGGATCCATTTGTGAGTTTACATGGGATGAAGTAAATTCTTGTTGCGGTAGATTATGTGTCAAAGTGAATGGAATCAATTGCGTTTTCCAATAATGAAGAAAAGAGTGTCACTGCATTCTTAAAAAAGAATATCTTCTCCAAATTTGGTACACCTAGGGCGATTATCAGTGATGGAGTTTCCTATTTTTGTAATAAGTTGTTCAAGGTGTTACTTGAGAAATATGGCGTCCGCCATAATTTAGCCACTCCTTACCATCCGTAGTCTACTGGGCAAGTTGAAGTGTCCAACAGAGAGATCAAGATGATTTTGGCAAAGACTATGAATGCTAACAGAATGGATTGGTCAAGGAAGCTTGATGATACTCTATGGGCCTATCGCACCGCATTCAAGACTCCCATAGGTATGTCCCCCTACCAACTTGTATATGGGAAGTCTTGCCATTTGTCGATAGATCTAAAGTATAAGACTATGTGGCCGATAAAGAAGCTAAATTTGGATTGGGGCGCCACATCAAATCAGAGAATGAGTGACTTGAATGAGCTTGATGAGTTTTTCCTAAGAGCTTATGAAAGTTCAGCCTTGTATAAGGAGAAGATGAAGAAGTATCATGATAAAAAGATTGAAAAATGTGAATTTGTTGTGGGTGATCTTGTGGTTCTATTCAACTCTAGGTTGTGCTTGTTTCCGAGCAAGCTCAAGTTCAAGTGGACCAGGCCATCTTAGTCTGCAAGTGCTCCCACAGGGAGCGGTGGAGCTTGAGAACAGTGAGGGAACAAGGTTTAAGGTAAATGGGAAAAGGATCAAGATCTATATGGGAAACGCAGAAAGTGTGCAAGAAGTTGTTGAGGCCTACTATCTTGGTAAAGTCTGAGTAATCAAGAGGCCTATGTTGTGCCGCGCCATTAAATCAAGCGCTACTTGGGAGGCAACCCAAGATGTACAATCTAACCAACTATAGGTTTTTCTTTTCAGTTTAGTAGTTTTCTTTGTTTATTTGATTTTTTATATTCCTTTAGATAGGTGCTTTATTTTTGTTTTAGTGTTGGCTAGATATAGCATAGGGTCCGTGTCTAAAAAGTGTCCAAAAAATGTAAAACGAAAGGCCTAACGGTTACTACATGTGCAGGGGTGAAAAGCAAAAATCTGTTAGAAAAATTCTGTTGTAGAGGTCTATGGATCCCATCGATGGTCCATGGAATGAATGGCGTCCGTATATCCCAGGTAAGTTCTCTGAATCTTCTAAGTGTGTGAGTGAGCTACGGATCCCATATACGGACCATAGGTCAACCCACTGACCATTGAGGGAGTCTCTAATATTACATCCTAACAGTTTCTAAACCCATCAAATTCCTAAATCTCTCCATACTACCATCACTTACCCTTTAATCACTCCACATTCATCCTTCCATTTCCCGAATCTATTTCCTTTCCCCCTAAATCCCCTCAGCCCCATTTTTAGAGTTCTGGTGTCTGGGTTCAGTGCGAAAGGCGAGTAAAAAGGTTGTTGGAAGTCTAGATCCATCACACAATCACCCCCATTTCCTTTGCTTGTAAGGTAATCGACTTTCCCTTCACTTTGAATTTCCAATTCATTGATGTTATAGAAATAAGGATTTGGGTCTTGACCTTATGTAGTTGTTGTTTGAAAATGCTTGCTAAACTAAAAGTAGAAACACCCTTAGGATGATAAATTGTGATTGTGTGTCTTTATAATGTGTAAAATCAGAGAAATATGAGTCTAAATACAAGTTTTGACTTAGGGTTCCTAGCCTCGTATTCAATACCTATTAAAAATTCAGTAATTGGAACCTTTGGGATGACAAACTAGCATAAATTATGTTGAAATGCATGATTAGGCTAAGGTCAATAGGTTTGAATTGATAAAATTTGGTTTCGAAGTGAAGAGTGACTGATACCTAGCACAAACCTGATCCACGAAACCCTGTCTATGGATCGTAGGTCAATCTACAGACCGTAGCTTAGGTCCATGGTTAGTGGCACATAGCAACTCCACTAAGTGCGGTACCACGGAGGTGGACTACGGTCTGTAGGTCAATCTACGGACCGTTCTGAACATCCGTGGTTCCCATCAGAGCCCACCTATTTGGGACTTCTGATCTACAGAGTGGATCCACGTACCGTAGGTCAGCCTACGGACCGTAGATACCCACCGTAGGTTGCCACTGAAGCCACTATCTGAAAAAAAAAATTGGTATTTCGTTTTGGTTCGTTCTTAGTTCTAAAAAATTTTTTTAGTGTGTTATGGGTTTATGTTGGTACTAATTATACATCCATAGGTACCATGGCTCCTAAGAAACAAGTGACCTACACAAAGAGGGGCAAAAAAAAATCCATGGCACCTACTTTTAGACTGACTGATGAAGACACGGATGCGGAGAAGGATCCCGTATATGTTCCATCGGCCATAAGGACACCCCCTACTGCACCTTGGGCTACCCAAAATCAATCCCAGCATGTGGTCACCGACGTAGTCATTGTCTCCCAGTCTGATAAGGACAACACACTGATCGGGTCACTGGCTGGTTCTGCTTTCGGCTCTACAGATGGTTCTTCTTCTGGCTCTGAGTCTGCCCCTGCTTCCGACTCCGTCATTGGTTCTAGTTCACATGATAAGGCTACCTCGTCTGATGAGTCTACTAGTTCAGGGAATATTCCAATTCCACCTAACACTGACCTTGCTCCAGTTGCTGAGGAGCCCAATAGATGGTGTGTGAAGGGCCAATGGCAGATCTACAGGGATGTAAAGATGTTGAATAAAAAAGAGAAGATGGCACGACTAATCACAAAAGAGTGCAGATTTCTCATGGGGAGCCTACATACTGTACCCGACATCCACCGGCTCTTTCAATATCATAAGTGGAGTGGATGGGAAAGGAACCGGAAACATACAACGAGGAGATCGTGAGAGAGTTCTATGCTTCCTATGCAGCCACTCTTCGAGGCTCTATTAAGAAAAAGGCCAATCCCAGAGCCCAAACACTACTTCAGGCTACACTAGTGCATAAGTTTTTTGTTGATATCTCTAAGAATACCACCGCCAGTTTCTTTATAGCCCTAGCCCTGGCCACACTTGGGCACTCAACACGGTCGAATTTGACTACAGATAGGACATCATGCGAGGCGGGGAGTTCCAGCGGAGTGCTAAGAAAAGGGAGACTGTATTACATTGGCTGGCTCGTTATATTGCTACTGATGGAGAACGAACCGAGTGGGTCACCACTCCGGGCTTAAGTATCAAGAAGGCAACTCTCACATTTGCGGCTAAGTTTTTCTGGCAGTTGGTACGGAATCGGGTTTCTCCCACGAAGGCTGATAATGCACTCAAACCACACGGTTATGGTAGCAGCATTAGTTGCGGGGTTTGAGATTGATTTTTCCCACATGATCATTGCGGAGATTCTTGAAAGGCCTTTAAAGGCCTCCACCACTTACCTTTTCCCTTGCCTCATCTTTCAGTTATGCAGGGACTTTGGAGTACCGATCTGGCATTGTGACAAGTTGATTCGAGCAACAGGGACTCTGGATATAGGCCTGATTTGGGATGAGGTGAATGTGGTGGCACCATGTCGAGATCCGCAGGTCGAACCACCCCCTTTAGGAGCAGATTTAGTAGATGATGTGGAGCAGATGCAGGCCTTGCCCCTCCAGCCCACACTAATTGCCCCGGCCTCCCCATCTCAAGCCACTAGTCGAGCCCCTAGCTCATCCAGAGTCACACAGCCTTAAGGAGCTGCTGTGGTGCCCTTGACCCGAGTTCAGAAATTGGAGGCACAAATGACCACACTGCTTCATCATGTGAAGCCATGGAAGCAGAAGTCTATTATAGAGTCTGAGGCTAGGATGAAGTAGAGGATGGAGACCATGATGGACCAGAAGGTCCAGGTCATTCATAAGCGCCTGGATGCCTTCAAGTTGAGAGTCCTCTAGCGATCAACCCTTGCTACCGATCTGTCCTCTTTTCGGACCAAGTTAGACAGTCTCCGGGCCGACCTTGATTCCATCATTGCCACACCCACAAATGAGCCAGATTACGCACCTATTGCATTAGTTGATGACACCTTAGTTGATGTCTTATTCAGCGATGATATAGCACAGCCCGAGCCCACCCATGCTCGAGGGATGAGGCACTGCTCTAGTCACGTTTTTGACACTACTGAGGATGCTCGAGCTAGGAAGTGGGAGCGCCAGCAAAATGAGCAGGCTAGGAGAGACTCCATTTTAGATTACGAGTTGCGCTAGCAGAGGGCTCGTGAGAGTATTATTGGAGCCTCAAGTTCTAGGCCCACCACTAAGGCCATGACTACCGTGGGAGATAATGTTAGCACCACTAATGGTGCAGTTAGAGTGACTGCTAGACTACTGATTGTGCTGATATAGATGATGTGGGCACTACTGAGGGTGATCCAAGTGTTTTTCCAGTGGGCTCTGGGAAATCGGATCCACCCGCTTGTGGATAGTTCGTCGGCACTATGCGCCACAGGTTTGCTTCACCCAATTCATTTCTTTTCACTTTTTTGTTTGTGCATTGGGGACAGTTGCACTAATTTTTTGTTGGGGGTGGGGTAAATAGATTGTGAGTGATAGGGTGAAGTCTGAGTAACCCAACTTATAATGTTCTTTTCCCCCAAGAGACTGCTTAATTTCTATTGAACCGGCATGTGTTAGGATTGTATATGTAGAAACATGAGAAAGAATGAAGCATGATGGCTTAAGCATGATGTCATAAGCTTTTTGAAAAAATGATACCCGTCCAAAACTTATGAAATATGCTCAAATCTGTAGGCTAGAATGAGTTGAATGTGTTAGCTTCGAGTATGACATGATAATGAACCAACTTGATTTCATAACTTAAGCTAAAACTTGAACTGGGTAATCTGATAAACTGAAAATGAAACTAAATGCCAAGAGTGTGTGAGAATAGTTGATTGTTCAAACAATTTTTGTGTCAATCTAGAACTTTTCCGGTTAGTCCTGCTAAGATAATCTACTCTAGAGGCTAGGAAGTGATCATAGGCCCTTGTTTTGATAAGTCCACTAATTGCCTAAAAAGAATCCAATCAGATGAAATAAATGCTCCCTTTGATCCAAATGCTTTGAGCCTGAATTAGACCATTTCTTTCTAAACCCCTAACTCACCTTCCCATAATCTAGCGTTTTGTCCTCGGTCACTCCTTGTACATGTGCACCTTGACTTAGGCCAAAAGCCTAAGTTGAGGGTGGCTAATGCAAAATGTGACCTCAATTTTGGCCCTGATCCGACATCGGATATTGTGCACCTCAACTAATGGAAAATCCATAAGTTGAAGGTGGCTATGAAAGAGGAAACAGAAAGAAACATGGGTATGAAAAGAGTTTGGCGTTGAAAAAGAGAAAAAAAATGTGAAGCGGATGTGACTTTGTGCAAAAGAAAATGAATAAAAGTGTCAAAATAAATAAGGAAGAAGAAGAAAGTGAAAAAAATAAAGGGCTGCAAAGTCTAAAGTCACATCTATATGCAAAGAAATGTGGGAAAGAGCTTAAAATAGAAGGATGTCAAAACTAGGTCAAAGAAGAGGTAAAAAAGTCAATGTAATGTCAAGGAGGGCAGAAAGTCACTAAAAAGTACCCTAATATACCACACCTAACCCTGAGCCTACATTACAAGCTAACAAAGTCCTATCGTGATCCTAGCAACTAGTTTGGAGAGTCTAAGCACTGAAAATAAGGGCAAGCCTATGGTATTGAGCACTAACAGTACTTGAAATTACATTTGAGTGTGAGTGTTGAATGAATCCTTGTACTCAAAATCATATTTATTGTGTCAAAAAGGGATTTCGTTTGGATTAAGGCACTAGTTACATTGTTAGAAAGTTGCTACTTTGGTGATAGTAAATAGTGTATGTTGTGTGTTGATTGGTCAATCTTTGTCATGTTTTGATCCGCACAAGTTAGCTTGTTGAGTCTAAGAGAAAAGATATGCACTCAAAAAGAGAGTCGGCGTAGAGAGCCATGTGATTGCTTGTGATTGGACTGCTTGCTTCTATACAAGTGTCGTTTAAAGTCTTAGTGCGTCGCTTGAGGACAAACAACAAATTTAAGTTGAGGGTGTTGATATACCGTGAGCGTGTGTCTAGGACCATTTTGTATTGGTTTTTTATATGTTTTTATCATATTTGCGGGAAACAAGTTTAGATGCGGAAGTTGAGAGACACAATTGAAAAATGTGCAGAAAAGGGCATCTACGGATGTGATTGACGGGCCATAGGTCCAATAACGTTCCGTAGATGGTGATCATAGATGGACGGGCAAGGCTTGAAGGAGATCAGGGAAATCTTGACCGAGTCTGGAACCACGGCTTCAAATGATGGACCGTAGATTGACATATGGGCCGTACTAATGTTCTGTCAAATCATTCAGAAAGGGGGTTCTACTACCTGATTTTCAAGATTCTAAGTATGGATCTACAGAGGAAGATCCACGAACCGTAGATCAAACCACGGTCCGTACTGTTGATCCTTCAATTGAGTCAGAGAGTGAAGATTTTGAAGTTGAAAATATTCCCCAAGTCATGAGCCACGGAAAGGACCTACGGACCGTAGGTCAATCCACGGTCAATAGGTCAGTATCGTAGATCGAAACTACCTCCTGAAACATTATTTCCTTATTTCGTTTCCTTTTTAGTTAGGACTTGTTTTTTTTTTATGTATAGGGCATGTAAACCTCATATTTGGGGGTTAGACCTTATTGTTTTAGTTCTAGTTTTTATCTTTGGAGATTAACTTGCAATTTTAGCATTTCTTGATTTCCTAAGTTCGTTCTGAAGATTTTGACTTTGAAATTCAAGTTGAGATTTTGGGTTTATTCTTCTCATTATGTATGTTCATGATTTCTTCATCTAAAAATATGAATTGTGTTCTTGCTACTATGGGTAACTAAAACCACAACTAGGGTTGTGGGAACCATGAGCGATTAACAACGTATGAATACTAACTAAGTAATTCTTGAATAGTGTTATTGATGCATTGATAATTCTTTCAGTTAGAACTCGCCTTGTTGCTACTTGCCGGACCATGGAGATAGTTAATAAGAAAAGAATTATCAACATAGATTTAGTGTGATACTATCTAATAGTCTAATGTCGATTGGTGCGAGGGTGAAAACTAAGTCATACATCGATGTGATATCTAATATGAGGTAAAGGTAAGGGTTAGTAAATTATACACACATAGCCGGACCAAGGTGCGGGGTGAAATTCTCTAGTTGACAGACCAAGGAATTAGAGATACCTAACTTATCACTTTGCATGTAATACACTAGGAAAGGATTACTATTACTAGGATTACCGCGTTATGAGCATATGGGGAACAGGTACACCCTAGTTTCTCTCTCATAACAACAAAAGTTTGAATCTTGCTTAGTAATTTTTAACATTACTTTTCGAATTTGTTTCACAAATCCCCCCCACCCCTCCTTAATTAATTATCTCGGAAGCACATTGACTATATGAATATAATCGTAAGATGAACTTAAGTCTAGACTATATTCCTCGTGGGATCGACCCCAACCTCCAAGTTGGGTTCTTTACTTGATAACGATTGCTTTCGCTTCTTTAGGAAGGTGTAATTGAGCGTATCATCATGCTCCTCAAAATTCTTTTATAGGAGAGTATTATACTACCCCTCACCTTCATCCTTGGAGTGGGAAGTGTAATATGTTCTGTCACCATCATAGGAACCATCTTACTCTCGAAGTGGGAGTAAGATCTCTCAGATGCTCCATCATCATCATAGGAACCATCAAAAGGTTTTTTGTCCTCTTCATCTTCACTATAAGAGCTATGATCATAATTTTCCTCATATTCTCCTCCAGAATAGTAGCTCTTATTCCCATTCAGCTCTTGATCATGGATATCATCATTGCCTCCATAATCACCATCATCCTCAAATCTGTGGCCTCCATCACTACAATCATAGTCTCCCATATCATAATCACATGGGTCCGAAGCTATTGATGACACGTTTCCTATAACTCCTTTGTACCTACAAAATGAGCAAACAAGGTTAGTAGTAAAAGCTCTTCACCAACACTCGCATTTTATCACCTTTGAATACCTCACAAATTGTCGTGGCATATATTGAACGTTGTTTCAATCCGGTGGTACAGAGGTATCAATTAAGCTCTTGGTCATAATAGATCATTTTTCAAAGAAAAATGGATGACTCGATTAAAACAAACGGATTTGAATCAAAAAGTTAACTGCGAAGTAAAAACTAAAAAAAGTACACAAAGAAAGCACAAGAAATAAAACTGATACAAGACCAATCAACAACTAAGTAAGGACATTTACTAGTTGTAAATTAGTTTTTAGTATCAAAGAAGTGAGTAGGAATCAAGGAAATGAAACTAGGAAGTTAGAATATGAGATCGGTCATAAAATGAAGCTCGAGTGGCCAAACTTAAATTTTTTTCACCAAAAATCAAGTTCACTTCGCCAACTTACTCCCTGTAGCTCGCCGAATTTGTTCAGCGAGTCACCGAAGTTACCCTCATCTCATAGAATTAATCGAAGACTCAATTTTGATTCGGCGAGCACAACTCCAATTTGGCGAGTCACTGAATCAGTTTTGTAAGCACGACTTAGCTCCCCTAATTGACTTTCCAGCACACCTGTAGCCTTCGATTTTTAACTTCATGTGGTCCCCTTGTACTTTCTTGACCTAGTACATGCCCTTTTTAGTAAATTCCCGTATATCGAGGACTAAGCTTCCCTTTCTTTCCAAACCTCATTACATCCTTCATGGGTGAAATCTTCAAGTAGACCGTACATGTATATCAAACTCAAGGTCTCTCCTCCTTACATCGACATAGGACTTTTGTCGACTTTGTTCCATTTTCAAACTTTCTCTAATAAGCCAAACTTTCTCCATAGCCTCATGTACCAATTCAAGACCTATCAAAGCAACCTCACAAACTTCAAACCAACCTATAGGAGATCCATACCTTCTACCATAAAGAACATTAAATAGAGTCATACCAATGTTGAACAGTAGCTATTATTATACACAAACTCAATTAAAGGCAAATGATCATCCCAATTACCTTTGAAGTCAATCACACATGCCCTCAATATATCTTCAGAACTTTGGATAGTACGCTCCACTTGTTCATCGATTTGAGGATGAAAGGTTGTAATAAGCTTAAAACGAGTACCAAAAAACTCTTAGAAAGATTTAAAAAATTGAGAAGTAAATTAGGTATCACGATCGAAGATAATGGATAGGGGCACTCCATGCCACCTAACCATCACCCTTAGGTACAACTTAGCATAATCCTTCACTAAATAAGAAACTTTGATGAGAATGAAATAAGTTGAATTTGTCATACGATCTACTATAACCCAAATCAAGTCGTGTTATCGCCGGGTGCTGGGTAAACCAACAATAAAGTCCATATTCAAATCTTCTCACTTCCAAGTATGAATACAAATATTTTGGGACAAACCTCCAGGATTTTGATGCTAAACTTTCACTTGTTGACAATTAGGACACTTAGCCACAAATTCCACCATATCCTTCTTCATCCCATTCCACCAATAGACCTCCTGTAAGTCATGGACATCTTGGTGGCTCCCGGATGAATAGAATATCGAGAACTATGGGCCTCTAATCAGATTTTATCTATCAAGTCATCAACATTGGGAACACACAAACGACCTTAATATCGAAGCATGCCATTATCCTCTTGGGTGAAGGCCTAAAAAAACTTCTTAACATAGCTCATTCAACTCAGTCAAGATTGGGTCAAGACCTTTCTTTCCTTTCACATCCGACACAAAAGACAATTTTGAATCATTATGAACCATAAAACCACCTTCATTACAATTAACTAACCAAACACCCAATCCGACCAATCTATGAACATCTCGAACTAGCTCCTTTTTATCATCCTCAACATGAGCAACACTATCCATTGATAGTCGACTAAGAGCATCCGCCACTATATTCGCTTTGCTAGGGTGATAGAGAACACTCATTTCATAATCCTTTAGAAACTCAAGCCACCTTCTTTGGCAAAGATTTAGATTCTTTTGCTTGAACAACTATTGCAAGCTTTTGTGGTCGATAAAAACATCAACATGAACACCATATAAGTAATGCCTCCAAATCATTAAGGCAAACACAATCGCCATTATTTCTAATTCATAGGTAGGGTAGTTATTTTCATGGATCTTAAGTTGCCATTCTGCATAAGAACACAACCTAGTCCAATCCTTGAAGCGTCACAATAAATGACAAACCCATTGAACCCTTCTAGAAAAGTCAATACTGGAGCAGAGGTAAGTCTATCTTTCAACTCTTGGAAACTCATCTCACACGCTTTCGACCATAAGAATTTAACTTTCTTTTGGGTCGATACCATCAATGGAGAGGCAATCGAATAAAATCCTTTCACAAACCATCTAAAGTAACTAGCCAAACCCAAGAAACTTCAAATATTAGAAGAGGATTGAGGTATAGGCCAACTCTTAACCGCATCCATCTTCTTAAGATCTACCTCAATAACTTATTGAAAATAATGTGACCAAGAAAAACCATGGGTATCAACAAAAACTTACATTTACTAAACTTT
The DNA here is from genome assembly GCA_037074985.1 of Solanum bulbocastanum. Lineage (NCBI taxonomy): Eukaryota > Viridiplantae > Streptophyta > Magnoliopsida > Solanales > Solanaceae > Solanum > Solanum bulbocastanum. Next base: position 26,852,627 of record CM073600.1, read on the forward strand.
GAAAATAGTTGTCAGTCCTGAGGACATGCAACACAATCCTCAAATAATCAGCATACTCATCCTTACTTCTAAAGTAAATAAACATGTCATCGATAAACACAATCATAAACATGTCTAGATATTTTCAAAACACTCTATTCATCAAGTCCATAAATACACCTGTAGCATTAGTCAAACCAAATGACATTACAAGAACTCATAATGATCATACCAAGTCTGAAAAGTCACCTTCAGAATGTCATCCTTCTTCACCCTCAATTAGTGATAACCAGCATCCCTAACCCAAAAAATATGGCATATGAAACCTTAGAAATCATTTTTCTAGCTTTAAGACAAGAATTGATCTTTAGGCATAGAATTTCCCCTTTCCACTCTAGGACAAGCTCATTTGGAAATTAAAATTTGACCACTCGAGTCTTATAATCAATAGATGCATTACAATAATGGAGCCAATCCATACCAAGAAGGAAGGAATAACATTGAAGTCTAACATATCAATCTCTACAAGATCAGCATGAGTGACTCTGTGGGATAAGGAGACGGGATAACCTCTATAGACTCTCTTAGCCACAATATATTCACCAATAGGTGTAGAGATAGTAAAAGGGTTTATCAACACATACGAAAGAACATCAAACCTCATAGCCACGTATGGCGTCACAAAAGACAAGGTAGCACCAAGATCAAGCAAAGCATAAACATCAAGATGAAAGACTTTCAACTTACCGATAACAACATTGGGAGAACCCTCTTGATCATATCGAGTTTAAAGTGTATAGAACCAGTTTTTCTTTGGAGCACTTCAACACGAACCACTAGGCAGAGCTTACCTACCATATTTAGCCTTGTAAAGTCTAGATGGACAATATCTCAACGGTGACAACTCTTGCCACAACTAAAAGAATTATCCTTTCCCATCAAGCATTTTCCCGGATGACTCTTGCCATAATTTTGGCATGCGGGAACTAAAGAACCATTTCTATCACCATTTTCTCCTTGAGGCTTAGGGTTATACACACTTGCTTTATTGAAATTAGGATCTAGAGCATTGGAGGAAACTTGACCGAAAACCCTTATCGGAACTTACAATTACCATGTCCATCAGACCTTGAATGTGAGAAGTCACCATCTCCAGTCTTTTCCCTCATTGCTTCCTTAGACATTTCCTTAAGTTTCTCCCCTTCAATTTATTGAGCATGAATCATTATATGGGAAATGTCCAGCTCCTTAATGAGCATGGAAGTACTATATTCCTTAAACATCATTTTGGACACACCCAAAACATCCTTTACCTCCCTCATCTCAATGGGAAAGAACCTATCAAGGAAAGAAACCTTAAAATTTTCCCAATCAAGAGGACCCGCATCAACTACACTCTCTTCCTTCCATTGTTGAACCAAACTTGAACAACACACTTATGTTGATAAACGGCCAATTTCGCCTTTTCCCCTAATGAGTGGCAGATTTGCACTCATTTAAGGTCTATTTAGCTCAATAATTAGTGTCCTCAATACCTAGTTTTTTTCAATTCTTATAAAACATTGATGATTTGCAACTAAGAAGGCAAATGGACAAGGCAAGGGATGATGTTTGAAATAATGGCAAAAAATGCAAAAAGAAGTGCAAACTATACATTGTTGATCATCAAATGAGAAAGGTGAATAGCCTAGTGATCTTGACCTCACTCAAAGTGACAGTGCATAGCCCTTGTATCTATTAAAATAGGCCAGTGAACTCCAACGGAAGAGGCAAAACTCCAAATGAGAAGGGTGACCTTGCTGATCATCACCAAAAGTGATAGTTCAAAGAGAAAAATTAAATGCTTGAGAGACAAACCAAGGTGGTACTTGGTGATACACCGAATGGGAAAAGCTAACTTAAACAAGTTTGTCGATTAAGGTTCAAACACCTGAAGCCTAGAGCATGAAAAGGTGAGCTAAAGCACAAGAGGTGATTCATCAAATGAGTGCGGCGAGCCGAACTAATGTAATTGAATTAGCTGCGCATCAGGTCTTTGGGTCAAATTTTGGGATATCTAAATAGCCTAAAGAAGAGAGAAATTAGAGAGTTCCCATTTTGAATATAATTCCATAGTTGAGAGTTTTGAACTGTAGAGAAATAAAACACCTGACCTTTGTGAAGAACACTTTCTAGCTTTCTAGATTTTTCAACTTTTCTCTTTAATTTGATAATTAGAAGTTGAATCCAAAGCGAGTTTACTTAAAATTGCTTAATTTCATGTTACTTGTGGCTTCTTTTATGGAAGGTATATTTTCTTTACTTTTTGTGATGGGTGGCTAAAATCCGAAGATCTAGGGGTGCAATTATGGGGTTAAGTGTTGATTTAATGTAGTGGGTAATGTGTTATGCTCTATTTTTCTACTGTTCATACATAAATTTGGGCTAATTATCATGGGGTTAATTTATGGGCTAAGGTTGTAAATTTAATTCCTACTTTCGATCTCTGGTTGATGATCGAAAGAGATTGATTAGAGTGGGTAATTAGTTCAATACTAGCAATTTAGGATTGATGTCTTTAACTTGTTTGAAAATACAGGTTATTGGTCGGATCTATTTTCCCTATTTCTGCTTCGAAAGAGAGAATAGAGTAATATATTAGGTTGTTTAGATTGACATATAGATGAGACTGAAAGGAGATTCTATGCATAGATGCTTTGAGATCTAAAGATGATTAGCGTCATTGAAGATGACCTAGCCTATTCATGAATGGTCATCACTATAGAGCACAAAAATTACCCTATGTGACATCGATTTTCAATCCCCGCACCCCTAGATTGCTTGTTAACTCTTGAATTCTTTGAAATTTTAGTTTCATTGTGATAATTGACAACCATAGATTTAATTAAATTGGTGGAATATCAACCCACTTGTTCTTACTATTACAAATGATCAATTTTACAATTCAAATTTCTTGATAGGAATTTTCTACGATATATCATTATGTGTGGGATTCGACCCCGACTCTTCGTTGGGTATTTTGATCGATGACGACTGCTATCCATTTTAATTGGTTAAGAAGGGCATTTGAGCGTTTATCAAAAATGGTGTTGTTGTCGGGGAATGGTGGTTGAGAATTCTAATTAAGAAATTAAATTTTAATAGTGTTTAGTTGTAGTAGATTATTGTTTTGTGTTGTTGTTGGCTGATTTGTAGGTGTTATACAATGATTGACCATAGTAGTGACAACGAAAGTAACTATGGTCAAAACGACAACATGGGTGATTTGAACAATATGCATCTAAATATTTTTCAAACCAGGGAGCTATCTGGATACCTCCCACAAACGGGAAGGTTGTGTTTGACATAACCAGAACAATGCTACAATTGCTCCAATTGAAAGGAAATTTTGAGGCCTAACTCATGAGGATCCCATGAACACCTTAGGAATTTCATAGAGGTATATGGACCATTTGTGTTCAAATATATCTCTCAAGAGTTCATGAGGCTGAGGCTATTCCCATTCTCTTTAATGGGAGAGGCTATAAGATGGTTGGTAGAATTGCCAAATGATTATATCACTTTATGGGAGGAGCTAAATGATGCCTTCTTGGATAAAATCTTTCCGCCCTCGAAGAATGTTAAACTTTGAACCCAGACCCAAAATTTCAAATGTATTGGAGGTGAACCTCTACATGAGACGTGGCTAAGGTTTAAGAAGCTGCTTTTGCAATGCCCAACGCATGGAATTCTGGAAAAATTGCTACTATAATACTTTTATGGCAACTTTGATTCAGTCAATAAAGGTGTGGATGATCAGTTAGTCCAAGATGGATTAATGAGACAATCATATGATGTGGCTTCGTTGTTGCTAGATAACATGACCAAAGTTAACCGAGCATGGAATACTAGAGAAGACCAAGTGTCTACTACATAAGTGAGTTTGAGCAAAGAGAAAATTGAGAAGGACAATGAACGAGATAAAAACATGGCCAAAATAATGACTCAACTTGATTTGTTGTCTAAACATATCAAGGGAGGTGGACTCAAATTGGTAAATGCGGTTGGAACCAACATTGAAAAGTGCCCAGATGATGCCAAGTTTGAGGAATTACAATGAAGAAGTTAAATTTTTGGGAAATCAAATGGTGGGTTATCACACCAATTATCAATGACAATGTGGGAACCAAGGTTGCAACAAGGTCAAAGATAGTGGTTGGAAAGATTGGCGAGGTGGAAATTTGAGGGATAGGTGTAAAATCTCGCTATTTGAAAGAACTAGAAAGAGTTAGAATTGGAAAAAATCATTTTAGGAAAGAATGAAAAAATCTGGAAAATTGGTTAAGTTAAGTTTGAGTTTTGGGTCAACTTCAAATGACCATACCTCATAAATCAAGATGAGTCAGGTGTGCTTCTAAATACCGTAGGAAAGATCTTGGAATTATCTTTCCAACGCTGCCAAATTTGTTCGATTCTGAGTTTGTATAAGTGAGATATGCCTATTTGAAGTTAGGTTGTTCAAATAAGAAAAGTTTGATCCGGATTTTAGAAGGGTATTTTGTCTTTTCCATACCCAATTAAATTAATTCATTTTTGGTAATTACCTAGGGGTCTAAACTGAACTTGGTCAGTTTACACTTTTGAAAATTGAGTTAGGGTTTTTGAGGAGAGAAAAGAAGAGGAGAAAAGAGGAGAAAAAGAAAGAATCGTCAAATTCTCGAAGCTAAGATAGTGGATTTCGTCAAGGGGTGATCCCTATGAGGTATGTGATATCACATAGTGTTGGGTTAGTTCACCCACGCGCCAATCATGATTCAATTCAGTGAAGTTGTATTGTTTTGAAAGAAAATCTTATATGTTCTTGATGAAATACGTTTGAAATCTTGTGGGTTCTTGTTGTTGAAGTTTCTTGAGTTTCATTCTTGCATTTAGGTGTGAATTTGAGTATAATCTTATGTATATTGAGGATATAGTTGATTCTATCTATTTGGGGAAATAAGCAAGTTGAAATATGGGGTTTAGAGTTGAAAAACGAGCAAGAAAAGTCAGAGTGCACCTGGGCAGGGGCCTGGGGCACCGCCCCAACCAGAGCGCCCCAAAAGGGGCTCTGAAGTTTGGGCTCTGGGGCACCGTGCCAGCTAGACCGCCCTAACCCTGCCCCTAAAATTCACCCACTGGAGCCCACACGCCTTTTAGAGCGCCAGGGACACTAGTTCTTCCCATTCTTCCCCCTTCTTTCCGTACTAGTTCCTTAGCAACATGCCTATGTTTCCTAGTTGATTCCAACACTCTAAGGTATGTATAAACATCATGAAATCATCCATAAACATGAGATCATGAATCTTGAATCCATAATTCAATTCAAGGAAATTTAAGAGTCAAGTCAAGAAGTTAATAATCAAGTCAAGAGAAATTCATAGAGTTTTCAAAAAGTCTTTTAAAAATGTTTTAACTTTGTTTTAAGACTTAAGCTTTGAGTTAAGTAAAGAATAAGAGAAAAGTTCATTTCTTCAAAGATTATACGAGAACTAAGTATTCCCAAGAGGTAAAATGTTTTCATATTTGAGCAAGAAAGGAAACACCAATTTCCAAGAGAGCTTTTACGTAATTATCTCAAACCAAAGAAAGAGTTTTATTTTAAAATATATGAGCTCAAAATATTATTGGAGTAGTATTGAGCACCGATATGGGAATGCGAGTTCATAATAACTCAAGTCTCCATAAACCATGTAGTCATCATGGGTAGAAAAGGATCATACTTTTTAGATGATTCCTTAGTGCTTTTTAGCATAGATTAGTGGATCCACTTAGTTAAGGCGTTCTATATGACGGAAAGGTATAGGACAGTTCTGGCAACGTGGGCAATACGTTGTATCATCACTTAGGCTCATAGTGATGGTTGTCGGTTAGAGAAACTCCCACTATAATTATATTACTTTATATTTAAATTAAGTTATTATTGCATTTCTTTAACAAATTGAGTTTCTACCTCCTGTTTTAAATGCTTTGTATAACTGCACCGTTATTGTTGTTTACTTTGCATTTTAGTTGAGTTATTCATGAGTTGAGTAAAGCCAAGTTAAATTTTCCTTTCAGATTCCTTTCAAGCTTATTTCTTGCTTAGTATTCCCCTCGCATACTTGTACATTCAATGTACTAATGTCATATGGCCTACATCATTTTATGATGTAGACACAGGTAACCAGGATCAGCATCCAACGCCTCGTTGATCCAGTTAAGCACTCAAAGTCAGTTGGTGAGCCTCCTTGCTTTATGGAGGGCTCCTCTCACATTGCTTTAGTACTTTAGTTGTTAAGATGATCGGGGGTCTTGTCCCGACATTCCTCCTTGTTTTAGAGGCTTAATAGGCAGTTAGTAGTTCAGTTGTCTTCACATGGTTATTTCTTATGTTAAGACTTGAGTTGTCATCTATGGCTAGTTGAATGTTTTATCCTTAAATGTTCTTAGTTTAATTTGAGACAGTTTTTTATTAAGTGCATTTGATCATTATGATAATGCTTAGAGACTTCCGCTGAGAGTCTAGCCAGGCCAAGGGTTAGCTTGGTGCCAGCAATGGCTCTCGAGTGTCAATCCCTCCCAGGGTGTAGGCTCGGGGTGTGACAAACTTGGTATGAAGTTGTGTCTGTAGAGCCCTAGTTATCGGTGTGAAGTTTGCTACATCTATAATTAGGAGGTTGCAACACTTAGGAAATTATCTCACTTCTTTCACACTCATTTCGTGCGTTAGAGTTTGATCTCTCAAAAGTTTCTTCTAATTCGTGCTTGTGCATGTCTTTCAATTAATCATGCCTCCACAAAGAGTTACTTGAGGTCGTCCATCCAGAAGAAATCTTGAACCACAAGAATAAGGGGTACCTAATGCACCAGAAGTGCAACCCCAAGGAAAGGTCGCCAATGCTGAGTTCCGTGAGGCTCTCCAGATGTTGAGCCAAGTTGTGACCAACCAAGTTAGGCAACATAGAGGAAATTAAAAGGAAGTAGTTGATACTTCGAGGATCCATGAATTCTTAGGGATGAATCCTCCGAGCTTCACAGGTTCTAGTGTGATTGAGGATCCAGAGAATATTTTTGAAAAGCTTCAAAAAGTTTTTCAAATCATGCATGCTGCTAATACTGAGAGGGTGGAACTATATGCATACCAAATAAAGGGTGTCGCTAGGATATGGTTGACCAATGGAAAAAGAACAGAGTTGAGGGAGCACCACCAGCGAGTTGAGATTGTTTTAAGGAGGCCTTTTTGGGGCGTTTCTTTCCCCGAGAAATGAGAGAGGACAAGGTATGAGAGTTTTTCACCCTCAAGAAGGATTCACTAAGTGTTCATAAGTATGGTTTGAAGTTCACCCAACTGTCCCGATATGCTCCGGAGATGGTTGTGGATATGAGGAGCAAGATGAGTCTTTTTGTTGCAGGGTTGTCCCGTTGGTCAAGCAAAAAGAGCAAGGCAACCATGTTAATTTGGGACATGGATATAGCAAGGTTGATGGTTTATGTGCAGCAGGTTGAGAAAGAAAAGCTGAGGGATAGGGAGGAGTTTAGAAACAAGAAGGCGAAGACAGGGCGTAAGTCCGGGCAACAGAGAATTAATGTGAACCGGTCTTCTTTCCAATAAAAGAAAAAGGGACCTGCTCCATCATCTACTAATACACCTGCACCTAGAAACAAAGGTGAGTACAATAGTCAGAATTCGCAGCACTTTAGAACTAGACCTGCACAGTCTTAGGGTAGTGTGGCACAAAGAGGTAACTAGGCTCCTGTATTGCTAAGTGTGGTAGGACCCACCCAGGTAAATATCGCGATGGCTCCACAGGTTGTTTCAAGTGTGGACAAGAAGGTCACTTCATGAAAAAGTGCCTTAAGAACCGGCAATGTAAGGGGAATCAAGGCAATAGAGCCCAATCTTCATCAGTTTCTCCACCAGACATGGCTGCACCTAAAGGAGCTATTTCTAGTACTGGCGGAGGAGCAAATCGCCTTTATGCGATCACTAATTGTCAAGAGCAAGAGTATTCTCTAGATGTTGTCATTGGTATGATCAAAGTCTTTACTCTTGATGTTTATGCTTTGCTAGACCCAGGAGTAAGTTTATCTTTTGTGACCCATTATGTTGCAAATAATTTTGATGTTCTTTCTGAGAAACTTTGTGAACCCATTTGTGTTTCTACACCTGTTGGGGAGTCTATCCTAGCTGAGCGAGTATATTGTGATTGTGTCATTTCTATCAATCACAAGAACACCATAGCTGATTTAGTTGAGTTAGACATGATAGATTTCGATGTCATTCTTGGTATAGACTGGCTTCATGCCGTTATGCCTCCATTGATTGTAGAACTCGAGTTGTTAGGTTTCAAATTCCTAATGAGTTAGTTATAAAGTGGATTAGTAGTTCAGCATTGCCTAAGTGTCATTTTATTTCGTACCTTAAGGTGAGAAAGTTAGTTTCCAAGGGGTGTGTCTATCACTTAGTCCGAGTTAATGACTCTAGTGTTGAGATACCTCCTATTTGTCAATTGCAGTAGCAAAAGAGTTTCCAGAAGTCTTTTTCGATGATCTTACCAAAGTCCCTCCTAAGAGAGAAATAGACTTTGGTATAGACATTCTTCCAGATACTCGTCCTATATCTATTTCGCCATATAGAATGGCTTCAGCAAAGTTGAAAGAGCTTAAAGAGCAGTTGAAAGATCTTCTTGATAAAGGTTTTATTCGACCAAGTGTCTCACCTTGGGGCGCTCCAGTCTTTTTTGTGAGGAAGAAGGATGGTTCCCTTAGGATGTGTATAAATTACCGCCAATTAAACAAGGTTACTATCAAGAATAAGTACCCTCTTCAAAGAATTGATGATCTCTTCGATCAACTTTAGGGTGCTACTTGTTTCTCTAAGATAGACCTCAGATCAGGTTACCATCAGTTGAAATTAAGGGAATGTGACATTCCAAAGACAGCATTCAGGACCCATTATGGTCATTATGAGTTCCTAGTTATGTCCTTTGGTTTGACCAATGCGCCTGTAGCATTCATGGACCTTATGAATAGAGTATTCAAACCTTATTTAGATATGTTTATTATCGTATTCATTGATGACATACTAATATATTCAAGGAATAAAGAAGATCATGCTAGTCATCTCAGAATAGTTCTCCAAACTTTAAAGGATAGAGAGTTATATGCCAAGTTCTCTAAGTGTGAGTTTTGGCTTGAGTCTCTGGCATTCTTAGGCCACACTGTATGAGAGGGAATTAAAGTTGATACCTAGAAAATAGAGGCAGTGCAGAGTTGGCCCAAACCCATATCTCTAACTAATATTAGGAGTTTCTTGAGTTTGGCTGGCTATTATAGAAGGTTCGTAGAGGGGTTCTCATCTATTTCATCCCCTTTGATCAAGTTAACTCAGAAAACAATCAAATTTCAATGGTTTGAAGCTTATGAGAAAAGCTTTCAGGAATTGAAAAAGAGGTTGACTATTGCCCAGTATTGACCTTACCAAAAGGTACGCAAGGCTTTGTTGTGTATTGTGATGCTTCTAGAGTTGGTGTGGGTTGTGTGTTAATGTAGAATGGAAAAGTTATAGCTTATGCCTCCAGACAGTTGAAAGTGCATGAGAATAATTACCCAACCCATGATCTAGAGTTGGCTGCCGTAGTTTTTTCTTTGAAAATATGGCGCCATTATCTTTATGGTGTTCATGTGAATGTGTTCACCGATCACAAGAGTCTTCAATATGTGTTTACTCATAAAGATCTTAATCTGAGACAGCAAAGGTGGTTAGAGTTACTTAAGGATTATGATATGAGTATTCTTTATCACTTAGGCAAGGCTAATGTTGTTGTTGATGCCTTGAGTAAATTGTCTACGGGTGATACCACCCATTTTGAGGAAGATAATAAAGAGTTAGAAAATGATGTGCACAAACTTGTACGATTAGGAGTTCGACTAATGGATTCCACAGAAGAAGGAGTAGTGGTGATGAATGGGGTTGAATCATCATTAGTATCAAAAGTAAAAGAGAAGAAAGACCAAGATCTTAATTGCTTGAATTGAAGGCAAATGTTCATAACAAAAAGTATTGGCTTTTGAAGACGGGGGAGATGGTGTATTGAGGTATCAAGGTAGGTTGTGTGTACCAAAGGTGGATGAACTCCAAGAAAGGATCATGGAGAAAGCTCATAGCTCTAGATATTCCATTCATTCGGGTTCCATAAAGATGTATCGTGACTTGAGAGAAGTTTATTGGTGGAGTAGTATGAAGAAGGGCATTGCAGAGTTTGTTGCTAAGTGTCCGAATTGCCAACAAGTTAAAGTAGAGAACCAAAGGCCCAGTGGTATGGCTCAGAATATAGAACTTCTAGAATGGAAGTGGGAGATGATCAATATAGACTTCATCACAGGTTTACCAAGGTCTCGCGGCATCATGATTCTATTTGGGTGATTGTTGATCAAATGACAAAATTAATCCACTTTTTGCCGGTGAAGACTACGCATTCGGCAGAAGATTATGCTAAGTTCTATATTCAAGAGGTATTTAGACTTCATGGAGTGCCAGTTTCGATTATTTCAGAAAGAAGTGCGCAATTTACTGCATAGTTTTGGAAATCTTTTCAGAAAGGCTTGGGTTCAAAAGTAAACTTAAGTACTGCCTTTCATCCTCAGACAGATGGTCAAGCAAAGTGCACTATTCAAACCTTAGAGGATATGTTGAGGGATTGTGTGATTGGTTTCAAAGGTAATTGGGATGATCACCTACCAGTTATTGAATTTGCTTACAACAATAGTTACCACTCTAGCATCTAAAGGGCACTTTATGAAGCTCTTTATTGGAGAAGATGTAGATATCCTATTGGATGGTTTGAAGTCGGTGAAGCTGGGTTAATAGGACCAGACTTAGTTCATCAAGTTATGTAGAAAGTGAAAGTGATTCAAGAGAGGTTGAAAACAGCGCAAATTTGTCAAAAATCCTACACTGATGTTAGTAGACGGAAGTTGGAGTTTGAAGTAGATGATTGGTATACTTGAAAGTTTCACCCATGAAGGGTGTTATGAGATTTGGTAAGAAGGGGAAGCTTAGTCCCCGGTATATTGGTCCTTATAGAATATCCAAGAGAATTAGCTATGTAGCTTATGAGTTAGAGCTACCACAAGAGTTAGCAGTGGTTCATTTGGTATTTCACGTCTCCATGTTAAAAAAATACATGGGAGATCGTTCACTTATCATACCAACTAAAGATATTGGTATCAAGGATAGTTTGTCATATGAGGAGATCTTGGTTCAGATTCCAGATCGCCAAGTCCGCAAGTTGAGGACTAAGGAAGTAGCATCAGTCAAAGTCCTTTGGATGAACCAGTTTGTTGGAGAAGCTACTTGGGAAGCTGAGGAGGATATGAAGAAGAGATATCCATATCTCTTTGAGCCCAGAGAAATTCCAAACCAAGGTACTAATTCTCTTCTTAGTACTCTTTAATCTATATACTTGATGGGCTAGATTTGATTGTTGGGTGTTTGAGCTGAACGTTAGATGCTAAACCTTAACCTAGTAAGACTAATCTCATTCGAGGACAAACGTTCCCAAGGGGAAATATTGTAACATCTCTTTATTTGAAAGAACTAGAAAGAGTTAGAATTGGAAAGAATCATTTTAGGAAACAATGAAAAATCTGGAAAATTGGTTAAGTTAAGTTTGAGTTTTGGGTCAACCTAAAACAACCATAACTCCCAGAGCATGATGCATTAGATGTGTTTCACATACCATAGAAAATATCTTGGAATTACCATTCTAACGCCACCAATTTTGCACAATTCCGAGTTTGTATGAGTGAGATATGCCCATTCGAAGTTGGGTTGTTCAAATAAGGAAAGTCAAATCCAAATTTTAGAAGGGTATTTTGGTCTTTTCCATACCCAATTAAATTAATTCATTTTTGGTAATTACTTAGAGGTATAAACTGAACTTGGTAAGTTTACGCTTTTGAAAATTGAGTTAGGGTTTTAGAGAAGAGAAAAGAAGAGGAGAAAAGAGGAGAAGAAGCAAGAATCGTCAAATTCACAAAGCTAAGATTGTGCATTTCATCAAGGGGTGATCCCTACGAGGTATGTGAGATCACATAGCATTGGGTTAGTTCACCCACGCGCAATCATGATTCAATTCAACAAAGTTGTATTGTTTTGAAAGCAAATCTTATGAGTTCTTGATGAAATTCGTTTGAAATCTTGTGGGTTCTTGTTGTTGAAGTTTCTTCAGTTTGATTCATGCATTTAGGTGTGATTTCAAGTAGAATCATATGTATATTGAGCATATAATCGATTCTAAGTGTTTGGGAAAGAACCAAGTTGAAATAGGGGGTTTAGAGTTGAAAAACGAGCAAGAAAAGTTGAAGTGCACCTAGGTAGGAGCCTGGGGCACCGCCCCAACACGAGCGCCCCAAAAGGGGCTCTAAAGTTTGGGATCTAGGGCACCGCTCCAGCCAGAGCACCCTAACCCAGCCCCTGAAATTCACCCTCTGGCGCCCCGCGCCTCTCAGAGCGCCAGGGACGCCAGTTCTTTCCATTCTTCCCCCTTCTTTCTGTACTAGTACCTTGGCAGCGTACCCATGTTTCCTAGTTGATTCCAACACTCTAGGTTATGTATAAACATCATAAAATATTCCATAAACATGAGATCATAAACCTTGAATCCATAATTCAAATCAAGGAAAGTTAAGAGTCAAGTTAAGAAGTTAAGAATCAAGTAAAGAGAAATTCATAAAGTTTACCAAAAGTCTTTTACAAATGTTTTAACTTTGTTTTATGACCTAAGCTTTGAGTTAAGTAAAGAATAAGAGAAAAGTTCATTTCTTCATAGATTATACGAGACCTAAGTATTCCCAAGAGTTAAAATGTTTTCACATTTGAGCAAAAAAGAAAACACCGATTTTCAAGAGAGCTTTAAAGCTAAGTTTTGAGTAATTATCTCAAACCAAAGAAAGAGTTTTATCTTAAAACATATGAGCTGAAAATATTTTGGGAGTAGTATTGAGCCCCGATATGGGGATGTGAGTTCATAAAGTCTCCATAAACCATGTAGCCATCATGGGTAGAATATGATCATACCTTTTAGATGATTTCTTAGTGCTTTTTATCATAGACTAGTGGATCCACTTAGTTAAGGTGTTCTATATGACAACAAAGTATCGGACAATTCTGGCAACGTGGGCAAGACATTGTATCATCTCTTAGGCTCATAGTAGTGGTTGTCGGTTAGAGAAACTCCCACAATAATTATATTATTTTATATGTAAATTGAGTTGTTATTGAATTTCTTTAACAAATTGAGTTTCTACCTCCTATTTTAAATGCTTTTTATAACTGCACCATTATTGTTTTTGACTTTGCATTTGAGTTGAGTTATTCATGAATTGAGTAAAGCCAAGGTAAGTGTTCCTTTCATATTTCTTTCAAGCTTATGTCTTGTTTAGTATTCCCCTCACATACTCGTACATTCAATGTACTGATGTCATTTGACCTACATAGTTTTATGATGCAAACACAGGCAACCAGGATCAGCATCCAGCGCCTCATTGATCCAGTTGAGCACTCAGAGGCAGTTGGTGAGCCTCCTTGCTTTTCAGAGGGCTCCTTTCACATTGCTTTAGTACTTTAGTTGTTAGGATGATCGGGGGTCTTGCTGCAACATCCCTCCTTGTTTTAGAGGGTTCATAGACAGTTAATAGTTCAGTTGTCTTTACATTGTAATTTCTTATGCTAAGCCTTGAGTTTCCATCTATGGATAGTTGAATGTTTTATCCTTAAACATTCTGAGTTCAATTTGAGACAATTGTTTATTAAGTGCATTTGATCATTGTAATAATGCTTAGAGTCTTCCACTGAGAGTCTAGCCAGGCCAAGGGTTCTCTTGGGGCCAGTAATGGTTCTTGAGTTCTAATCTCGCCTAGAGTGTAAGCTCAGGGCGTGACTAAAGGGAGGCTAACAAAGATATATATGTGTCTCCCCATGATCGTCCAAGTCAAAAGGACCCAGCTGGGCCAAAAGAAAGTTGAACCGAAGAAATGCTTACAAGGATCTTCAATAAGGTTAAAGGGTCTGACAAAGTGTTGAAGGAATTGAAAAATGACTTATCCACTTTACCCTAAATGGTGACTTCTAATTTAGTATCTATCACGCATCAATCTAAGGTAAAAGGGAACGTTGCCTAGTGACTCTGTCCCAAATCCAAAGAATGAATAATGAGAAATTGTGAACTATGTCATGCCACAACATTAAATAAGGTGTTTCTTGGGAGGCAACCCAAGTATTTATTTTTGTTTATATTTCTTTCAAATGATGTGCATTGTGAGTGTAGGTTGAGAAGAAGTTGAAAGGTTGAAAAAGGGAACATTAGGCGATGCCAAGACCTAAAAGGTGATACGCAGAAGACGTTGTGAAGACTCATTCTTGTCCTCCTTTTGAGCTTAAACATGAGGAAACATGTACTGTCAAATTTGGCGATCAGAGCTCCAAATAGCGATCTACCAAAGTGCACTATGTGGACTCCATTGGGTCCGCCGAATCAGCCTTCATGTTTGGTGTTTGTTCAGGCATGTTCGGTGAGCTTAAGCTCTAATTGGCGATTCACCAAACACATTCAGCGACGTTAGTCGTGATCACCGAACTGGCTTATATAAAAAGGCCAAAGGTCTTTTCAAATTCAAAATTTAACCCTTTGATATCGTAATGTCTTTTCCTCTACTTTCTCTTACATTGCTTCTTTTGAGTGATTGTGAGCCTTTAGTGTGTGATTCCAAAGTTCGAGGAATACTCTTTCTTGCATTTTCTGTCAACCCAACCTATTTCCTTGATTTTCTCGACTTGTGCTTCCAACTAAGGTCGGTTTTCAATTTTTATTGAGAATTTCATGCTTTAAATTGCTAATTGGGTGTGGGATTGAAGCCATTAAATGTTATGGATTTTTAGATTTCGTTGGGTAGCTTTATATTGTGTGATTTGAACTGTACCCATGAGTTATTTGAATGTGTGTGATTGTAGAATGTTAATCTTGATTTTCTTGGTTGAATTTTGAAATTGAACTGATATTAATGTTGGGTCTAAGTCTAATTTGATGTGAGTAAAGTCTGATTATCCCAATGTTGACCCAATTGCATCATTTTGCCCAATGATAGACATGGTTATTACTTTCTTAAGGGAAAATCATCAATTAGAGCAATACTTAGCAAAATCTAGAAGAAGTTTGAGTACCTATGGGTAGATAAGCATATAGGTGGGTTGTAATGATGTTGGGAAACTCATACTTGTTGTATATGTTGGTTTAGATGTAAAAATTAAGCACTGAGCTAAACATTTCCTATTTGGTGGGCTTGTCTTAGCTCGCCAAGGAGGTTAGGAGAATCGCCCTAAGAGAAGCTTTAGCCCTTGAACCTGAAACGACTTTTATGAGTTAGTCTCCATAGTGACCGCCTTTATTTTATTAGTTGTATGATTAGTGGCTTAGCTGTAAGCTCTCTAAAAGCTACGGTAAATAAAATCCTTTTTTTAAAAAAAATAAACCATTAATCTGCCTTAGGTACTCTTTTAAGCCTATATATATATATATATATATATATATATATATGACCTTGGGTACTGTCACATTGAGTTGGCTTGTCTTAGACCACTAAACCCATTTGGCGAATTGCCAAATGGGAGTGGACATCGCCTTTGATGCATGTTTCTTTCAAATTGCACTATCATTTTCAACGGACTTGTCTTAGCTCACCAAAACCTACTTGGTGAATCTCCGAGTTTGAATTGACCCTGCCTTTTATTCTTGATTCCTAGGATCTTTGCCGCAGTCTCATTCAACGAGCTCACCAGAGATCGCCTATCCTATTTGGCAATCCACCTTCCCCGTTAGGCGAGCCTCAAGATAATTTTTGAAATTTGATTTGAAGTGAGTTTTGATTCCAAATAACCTTCACAAATCATAAATCCTATGATTGAATGTGTGCTTTGCATATTATGGCATGAACAAAAGGCAAGCAAGTGGTATCATTAGATGTGGAGTTAGACAGAGACTCCACTCCTCTAAAGAGACACATGGGCATTTCTATAAATGAGCCATATGAAGCCCCTCGTCGTCAGCAATCCACCACTCTACAAATATCTACCCAAGAGAGGGTACAACCCAAAAATAGGGTGGTGAGGAAAATGACAGAGATTAGGTCCAAATTGGTCGTCCATCCATCCTCTACACAAAAACCTACTCCTAGAGTCCTCTCAGTTATTGCTCCAAGAACGCCTCAATAGGCTCAAAGCTGCTGGAGAGAAGACTATTTTTAGGAGTGATAACTCTCCATAGATGGAGTCATGAGCGACTACCCAACTATCTGGACACAATTTAATTCCACAAGTTTGAGGGGTTCAGAAAGCCAAGAAACCCCTATATTCCTTCTTGCCCTCCTAAAGAAGTGGAAAGGTACAATTTGGAAGTCGCTTGAAGAAGTGGAGGTACGCAGCAAGAAAGTACAATGCAATGCTGGGGCAATTAACACTGCACTATGAGTACGGACATTTAAGTCAAATGTGTATTCACTCCAAATGCGACATGACTTGGACTTCTTGAAAGGGTGGATGGCTCCCTTGATTTCTAATTTTTCTCCCTCATGGATAGATGATGGTGCTCACATCGAGAAGAAGGATTTGAATGTGGTTGCGCGATATTAGTTTGTCTTATCAGCAGTAATATAATGCCCTTGCAAAATGAGTCGATCTTTTGCCATCCCAAGGCGGTCTTAATGGGTACAATCATTGACAGGGAGCACATTCATGTGGGTGCAATTATAGCCGATGAGATACTGATGAAGGCTAGGCAGAAGCAGATCTTTCTCCCATATCCAGTATTAATTACGCATCTATGTGAGAGGGTAGGAGTCCCTTATAGATCAACTACAGATATAAGGATCACCCATCTTCTTCTAGCAACATTAGGAGGATTAAGGTTGAGTGTTTACTAGATGATGCAGCTTAGAAGAAGCTACCACCACCAAACACGACGCTTGTGGTTGATCCCACTATACTAGCAGTTGAGGTCAGTACACCTGATCTTTCTGTAGATTAGACTGGTATATCATTCTCTTATATTATGCTTTTGGCCTCCATTTCTTTTGTATCTGCTATTGTTGCTGCTGAGACCTACCCCTCTCCTATCACCCATCCCTGTTGACCCAGGCTATGATTTATCATATGGGCAGCCCATGCATGGTTGGTGGATGGTAGAGCTGCACGGGTTGAGACAAGCATGTCCAGGATCATTGATAGGGCTAGTGAGAGAGCCATGGCTCCATTGAGGGAGAGCGAGAGAGAGAGAGAGAGAGAGCAGGTGTAAGGGATTGGTCGAGGACCGTGGTGCGAGTCTAGAAAACCTCACTGTTAGACTTGAGCCCCAAGAGAAGGTCAAGGGTAGTTCTGGTGCACTAGACAACATGAGAGAAGAGATTGCAACATTGCGAGCAGATGTGAACCAATTGCAGTCCACAAACATATCCATGCTTCGGAGCGAGGTTCCCCTACCGGATGCACCTACCTCTATAACACCCCATACGCCCAGTAGTGAACCTATTCCTATTAAGCAGCCTGAGGCAACTGCGAGTGTTGTTATTAATGATGATGTTGATATTGAGAGAGCCAAGGATAAGTTGGTCGAGGAGACGGATGAGGAGGAGTTGAGGAGTGGGGATCATGAGATTTCACAAACTTTGATTGAGATGTAGGAGACTGAGGAGGTCATTCTTCATGTGAACCTAGAGAGATCCCTCGGGAGGCTTAAGCGGTTGGTCCAAGTGGAGTATCTTCAGAATCCACCATTCCTCTGAGTGTTGAGACGAGAATTGATGCCCCAGTTGACTCTTCCCTATTGTCATCGGTGATTCTATTGTCGGGCATTGATGCCCCTCTTGAGGCTTCCCCACTTGAGACTCTGTATGAGAGTGCTCCACAAGCCTAGCTTGTCAGGGTGACCCTTTTATCACATTATTGAGGACATTGCTTGTTTATTTTTGGTGGGGTGAGGGCCAATATTCCCCTTTTTTATTGTATTTTTTTATTTTGAATTTGGATGATTTTATTACTTTACTTTTGTTTATATTATACTGTTTTATTTTGGTTGAGTGTGTCTTTGGTATCTATTTCATTCTCTCTTGATTTTGCAACCCCCATGAATTTTGAAAATCGTGAACTGCTTGAAGTTTTCATTGATAATGATTTGAGAATCGATTATGTTCAAAATTGATGTCTTGAATAGTAGTCATGATGAGAGTGATGTAAAGTGTTGGTGTTGGGAGAATGAAATCGATGTGGTTGTACTTTTGAGCAATCTCTTTGAATCTTTTATTGACTAGCTGTGTTTTGATGCTAGCCTTGCAATGAACATCGCACGTATGTTTTTTTATCTTTTTTGGGATGTGCTAAATGAGTATATTTTGAAGTGCCATGTATGGTGAGGTCTTACTTGAAAGCATGTGTGTGGAGTCCTAGAATTTGCCTTGTTAGTCCAATTATTTAAATCTTGGTGAATGTGAGGCATGATCTTGGTGAAAGTTGCCAATTTTGAAAATAAGAGGAAAATGAAGAGAACGTTTGTACCATCAATCTTCACAGTCCCATGAAACATAAGCAATAATTCAGAAATTCCAACAAAGTGATCACCCAAAAAAGATAATCTTGAACGAAGAACAAAAACAAAAAATGATGTCACAGAGGAAGAAAATGAGGTCAAAAGTAATCATAATACTTCTTTGCATTTTTATTGCTACTATGCAATTATACTTCCTTTAGAAAAGTCCCACCTAACACATTTGGAATTCCACTAGTGTTGCAGAATGCAATTTTCAAGTAGATTTCTTCCTTCCATTTATATCTCTTAGGCTCATTCATGGATTTTAAAAATGGCCCCATCTTCTAATTTATATATATATATATATATATATATAAGTGGGAATAAATTTAGGTAAAACTTAGATTACTATTTTGCCCCTACACTAAATCATAATCTAATTAATTAAATATTAGTAAATAAATTTCTAATTTATTATGTAGTCTTAATTACTCTTAATTAAAAGTTGAAAAGTTTAAAAAGATAATTATATATATATATATATTTAAAGATAGAGTATAAAATTTAATTCATTAACTTTTAAAATTAAATATTAATAGACTTCTAAACAATATACATTGAATCTGATTGTAGAAAGTTGTTCCATATTCCCAGATTTATTGAAAATTTCAATTTCTTAACTATTACCTATAATTAGTTCATTAAAAATGTTTAATTCCTCTCATCTTTCATGAAATTAATATCATGCGTTTTCATATACTTTATAGGATTCTATAAATTTGGATAGAAAAATTTATACTATTCAATTACATAGTCAAATGATCTATAAAACTCAAAGTAAAAATCATCTTATTAGTTTTATATTCACAACTTATGCAACTTCTATAAGCTTTTCATCGTCATGTATTCATCACCCCTTTCCTACTTTTGGATTTCAGTTACAAAGCAATATTGAGTTTTGGGTTTAAGAATTATATTGCTTCATCGTGATTAGAATGTTGGAGGCAAAACACATTATGGTCCTTCTTTCGATTTTGAAAATATCTTTATTTGAGTATGAGGAACAGGCCGAAAACAATTACATAATTTATGTTAAAATATTCCTTATTATTTTTTGATTTATATGATGAAACTTCTTTCAATGTAGGTTGTATCATTATTTGTGTGTCTTTTTTTTTTCTTTCTTTTTTTTTTTTTTTACTAATGTTCCTTAATTATCTTGTACAAAAGATCCTTCTTTTTGTGTGTAATATATATTTGCACTTTATTTACTAGTTTTGTATTTTATGATAAGTTTATTGTGTTGCAATTATTTTCGTCTTTTAATAGATTTTTGGTGATGATCTCTTATATAAAGTGAACAGAAAATATTAGTGCACTTCACTTTTGTGTTTCATCATCTTATAATTCTTATACATTTATGTAAATTCAATTTATTCGTCATCTTTTCCCTCATTAACATGGTATATATATATACACACACACATACATATTCTTTGTCTTTATTAATTTTGTTATATATGCTTATGTCCAATTCTTAAATTTAGAGCAAAAGTTATCACATACTATATGCTATATTATCTTAGTTAGTTTTATATTTTTCAACATTTTTTATTTTGCAGACAAATAACCAAAATTAAATGAAAAGAATTAATTGATACTGTTATATTTGCACAGAACAACATATACAAAAGAATAATGTAATTGATAATTATCAATGCTAAATTAGACCTATACAAATTTGTATGACAGTAAAAAATAAACGTGCATCACACATTTCCAGAACTAGTATATATATATATATATATATATATATATATATAGATATATAGACACACACACCATCCACATGATATGCTTTACATCAAACTTAGGATTGATTATATATTAATTCCTCCAATTAACAGTATTAGGAACTTGAGTTTTACCTCACTGAAACTATAGAGTGCATTTACCACATTAGAACTTTAATAACATTTCTTTTACTCGTCCATACAAATAAAACATTAGTTTTGCATAGACACCTCAATAGCTTTATGGGCAAACCTAATTTGGATTTGATAGTGAACTAATCTTTTCTATAATCCAACCACCATCCATAGGAAGAAACCAAAGATGGAATCCTTCAATAAGAATATTAGGCACTCCTAGAAATCCCACAAAAATATTAAACCATCTCTACATATTAGACAAACCATTGAACTTCATGAAAACTTTTGAATGTAGTATAAAGCTTACCCTTTCTTCTATATTACTCTGGTTTGTCAGTATAATACTTAATTAGCCAACAAAAAGTTGAACTCTTTTGACCAAAAAATCCAACTCCAGTGAGAAGTCACTTGAGTGTTGTGTTTACTGTCAATTGAAGAGATGATTTTCGACTAACTCAAATAAGTTTTCTTATGTTCCTTTAGTAGATATCAACAACTCATTGGACCTATAAAATTGAACCTTTGCAAGTACTATCAGGATCAAAACACAATAATCAAATGAATGAGCATTACTTATTAGAATTTGCGTAATTATCGGTAAAACATTGAAACTTCTTAATCAGTTGAAAAATTTGAATATTACTTTCAAAAATCAACTATCCAGTATAAACAAACACATGACGTAGGTTGTATTTGTTTCTCTCTTTTTTAAAACTTCAAAATCAGACAATTACCCAAAAAAGATAAGTCGAAAACTTATTATAACTATTACGAAATATTGAAATTATATAATATTTGGTTAATTAGAAGGGTATGAAATGAGTTGGAATTTTTTTAGCCTTTAAGTAGGTTGTCAATGTAGCATAGTTGCTTAGTCGTCCTTCCTCTTACGTATTACATTGTCTTAGTGGAAAACGGGATCTTATGAACTCTTACCATCCCTATGGTACTATGATTGTACAACTATAATATCATATAAAGAGATTTTCCACTCTTCAATGGGGTTGTGGGTTACCGTACTCTATCAAAACGTTTGTCTCTGAGTTTGGGCAGAAAAATTATAGTAATAAACAAACAAAAATTGAGCAGTTATATATATGATATGTTAGTTTACGAAATAAATTAAGATATTGTGCAATATTATGTAGTAATTGGTGACAATTTTTTTTTAGAGGATAAAGAAGCAAAGATTAGGAATGGTGGAAGCACAGTCCATTTATAAGGTTTGGGTGTAAATGTAATTATTATGAAAGGAGAAAAAGTAAATAAAAATAGAAATTAAGAGCAGAAGGAGTTTTGAAATGATAAAGTAAGGACCCACAGAAATAAAGTGCAATGACCAAATCAACCTTTGGTCATAAACATTTTTTGATTTGGAAGACAAAAATTTGGAATGGGGCGCCAATTGATTCCCGCCTTTTCACTTGAATTCTCACCCAATAAATAGGCAGTAGACAATAGTGTGTTGCGCTAGGGCAGTAGACATTGAGGAAGTGAATATCAGGTTTCAAATCTTCCTTCCCAAATGGGTTCTCTCGCGCTCATCCATACTGATGCGGGTAATTTTGATTTATGCTTTTTGCTTTCCTTTTTTACATATATATCGTTGCGACTCTACTTTCTGCATCTTTATCTTTCTCTCTTCATATAATCCTCTCTTTGCAACATTCTTAACTTGATTTTGATTAATTAAGGAACCGAACCATAGAGATTCCAAATTTGTGCGAATCCATCCACTGTTTTATTATTATTTGCTTTTCTGCTATTGGACCAAAGATTTTAAGGTTGTGGAAGGGTGAGAGTTTAACGATATATCATATTTTATTATTGAAAAATATATATTCTAGTCACAAGTCATACTGAGCAAACTATTGTTAGTATTATTATTGCTAAGGTAATTCAATTGAGATTCCTTAATAGGACATAAGTTCTTGAATCGAGTGATGTGGAATGATGAATTTATTTTTTCTAGTCACTAAGTAGGCATTTGGACAAAAAAAATGTGATATTTCAATAAAAAGGAAAAAAATTATGTTCAAACTAAATGACTCCCAATATTCTTCCGCTTTTCATACATCGAAAATAATGAATAATAGCATCATCAAGATGCAAGGTAAATATTCTAGATGCTTAAGTATGTTGTCCTTATGAATGAGATATAGGAAATAGAAAAAGTGAAAATTAAATATAAAAGTAAAGGTCACGCAGTCAGCAAAATATCAAGGTTGAAAAGAAAGAAGAAAGCCTTATAGTTTGAGGTATGAAACCAGTTGAGATTTGTTGTAAAGAATTTTTTTATAAAATAGAATTGAACCATCTGCTTCTCACGTGCTGTCTGGCTAACTTTTTGGTTCAGAACCAAAGCTCCCATTAAATATTTTTGTTTATGGGTGCTCGATTGTTCATTGTATTTGCTTTTCAATATTTTCTATCCAACTATAACAATTGTGCGGGTTGATGGAAGCACTTGGCACCTACTGCATAGGTCTGCCCTTGACTAGTAGGATGATTATTGATGTTAATGTTTGTGCTTTCTCATTTTGCCTCCATAGAGTTTGGCATGTGTTCATTCAAAATATTTAATTTCAAAAGTTACTGTCTTCTAGTATTCAGTGTTTTGGACGGTGAAAGGCGATAAGGGTTTGCCTCACCACTAGGTCAGGAGAGCATTGTCTCGCCTTTTTGAAATACGGGGCCAATTAATACCAAAAAGTGAAAATATTTAAATAAATAATCATAATCTCAATAGCACTAACATATTAGCAAATATTTCAATTCAAAAACTAAAAATAAATAGTACATACTAAAAATCTAGAACTTGAATGAGAAAAAAATAGAACAAAAGTCAAAACAGTGAGAAAAAATTAGAGGTAGTAGTAACTCTGTTTGAAGAAGGAATAAGAAACAGAGGAAGAAAAAGTTTGAAGAAGAAACGAAGAAATATGTATTGGTTGGACTTCAGAGTCGTCGGAGAAGTTGAGTCGAGTTGACTGGTTGGAGTCGCAGTCGCAATCTAAAAGTGCAAATGTGCAAATTTGGAAAGAAAACCCTAGAATTACCGTTTAACTTTTAAAACCCTTAATTGGTCGCCTTTCTTGCCTCTTGCCTTTCTCGCCATGGTTGCCATGGCGTTGCCTTTTGAAGATTGCCTAGCCTCAAAGCTAAAAGGTGATGAAGGGTCGCCTCACCTCTCGCCATTGGCGACGAGGTGATCACCTTTCACAACACTGCGAGTATTAGTTATTGCATTTATGAGCTTGATCTCACCGAGATTTTATGTGGAAACCTTCTGGTTGCATTTTAATTGCACGTCTGTTGAAAATTAAGGGGAAGTGTAATTCAACATAGTTCAGTATGATCTTTGAATGATGTTAAAGTACACACTTCCAAGAAGTCATGGTGTACAGTTTTGTCATCTACGGAAAAAGATGCTTCTCAGATCTTCTGTCAAATGTTTGATGTTTACTTGACTGTATATAACTGAAGCTTGAACTCCACGTTCTGAAATTTTGGCATTATTGGTGTAAATGGGGACCTTGTCTCACATTGACAAAAGATTAGGGCCTTGTACAATTTATAAGACCTTCCCCTCTTGACCTCATGAGCCTTCTTTTAAGACATAATATGCCACACCAATATGTGAAAAGGACAATACCTTGTGGGGATTGGTTTCTTAATTTGACATTAATAAATTTGTTGTTTATGGGATGACTGACCATGTGCAACTTAATAAGTCCTATGTGTGGGGACCCTGTTGGTGTATGCACAATGACAAAAGATGAGGGTCTTGACTCCTCTTTCTACTTCCAGAGAATCTACCTCACACATGTCTAGGTTGGACAACACATTGTGGGGATCGCTCTCTAATTTGAGCATCAACGGCTCTTTATTATGAATGCATGTTTAGTTGAAATAAGTTGGAGGTGGGTGGTAGGAAGACTTACTAGAAGGCTTGTATGGTTAAGTAAATCCATAATTATTGTGTTGGTAAGACTTCGTTCGGTTCATGAACTGTTGGAGGAGTGTTGGTAAGACTATGCTTGTTTCTCATTTGGGGATCTTGAAATGGAGACTTTGTCTAATATTGGTCAGGTCAACTATTATAACCACCTTGAACTGCAGAAACTATAACCGAGGACATATAGCTGCATTTAAATGAATTTCAGTTAGTTAAACTGCCACTGTTTTTGCTGCTTGCTTACTGGCCTCTACCATTTCAACTTACTTGTCAATGTTTCCTGGTTATGGATTGTCACTTTATTTTCTTTTATTTCTAAAAACTATCCCCACTTAACTTATACCAAATTCATTCAAAGAATAACATACTTCCCAACTCAATAATCCAGTGAAGTAATTATGGCATAAACAACTTTTTCAGTCTCACCAGCAACACTTACTGAGAATTCTTCATGATTCAATCTCATCTCAATTTTGTTTGTACTATATTGACAGAATCATCTAATGATCTGTCCATAATCTATTGTAAACCTTTTTGGCAAACGCCTAAGATCTTCTTTAGTTGCAAGAAGAGGTTGCTTCTCAACTATTACCATGTCATGGCTGGTAATCTTATTTGGCATTGTTTGTATATATTGATTTTATATTCTAGCAGAGATCATTTACCTTGTGGATTTGATTTGGTAGCATTATTTGCTGAGTTTTTGTATTTATACTACGGTCAGTGCTTTTCTTGTTATATATGTTTGAGTTCTATAAATTTGTAATGCTCCTTATCTTTATTTTGAAAATCCTCAGCATTGCATAAAATCCATCTGTTTCCATTGACATGGCATTCTTCCTATTTTAGAAAATACTACAATGCTTGACACCATCGACACCATCCCCTTGATTTGTTTTTCAGTTATTCTGTAAAAATTTTACAACTTTCAAGGTTTCAAATTCATTATTCAAATTCTAAACTCTTGATGTGATGTTTATCAAACTAGTATTGTAGTCACAACTTAAAATGTTCTCCACTACCATTGATATAGTTCATAAAGCTATTCCACATCCTAAACTTTGTGTCCAGTTAAACACCAACAAATAAAATAAAAGAAGTAAAATAAATTTATGTTTGTGATTGTGCACCATATTTACACCCACATTGCTAAAACATAGACACCCACAACCCAGTCTCTTAGTAGATGCCTTCAGAGATTTGGAGTACAATCCTCATTGCTGCTTTGTGATGTCCATACTAAGAATTTGCTGTAAGGGTAAGATTGCTTGTTGTGTTGCTTGTATGCACAATATTACTGTATTGGCCTGTTAGATATAATGCTTAAGGTGGATTGTAAAACTTAACAAATTTGCATGGTGCAGTGACTTGTGCTATTGACAGCTTTTAGAGTAAGCAAAGCAATCTTATGCCAATATAGTCTACTCTCTTGAAATGGAAAATATTTAATGTGCCCTGTAGGAGATGGTCATTTCACAAGCCTGTAGTGTTTTTTCCATGTGTATATCATCCCCCTTAGCATTTATGCTTTTTTTGCTTATGCTAGTGCATGGAATGTTGTTTGATATTAAGGGGTCATTTGGTTGGGAACAAGTTTTCCCCGGATAAGTTATTCCACCATATATATGGGATAACTTATCCATCACTAAGGTATAAATGGAGGGATAAATAGTCCCAGGACTGCCTAGTACCTCCAACCAAGTGCAAGATAGAACAATCATGCATTTTATCATTGGGATTATTATACCTTGTCCCTCACACCAATTGACTCAAGTGTATTGGCCTAACTTTGAGTGCTGCATTTTCTTAATTTTGCTGCTTCTTTTGATGTTCAATTCCACTTCATGCTTTTCAATAATGACTCTTTCACAGGGAAGTTCAGAAAGCTTCTTTCTTAGCTTCTGGTCCACTCTGTACTAAATTTCCTTGGAGTGCTTTGTCTTTGTTGTGAGAATGATAACAGAAATATTTCAGTTCTTGCTATGGCTCATCCTTCTCTGTATTTTTGTTGATTAATCAGGACACAAAAAGAACAAATGCAAACAAGATTCTGTGTCAAAAAGGAAGGCATCTGCAACTGATAAGAAGGAAAAGAAACAGCCTGTTTCTGAAACTATTGAGGAGCCCACTGCTGCACGTAAAAGGCCTAAGAGAGCTGCTGCCTGTTCAGAATTTAAAGAGAAATCTGTGCATTTATCAAAAAATTCTTCAGTCATTGAAACAAAGAAGGACCATTGTGTAGAGGAAGAGGATATGGCTATTAGGTTAACTGCAGGTCTGCAAGTTTCTCAACGACCCTGTAGAAGATTAACGGATTTTGTATTTCATAACTCAGAAGGAACACCACAACCTTTTGGAATGTCTGAGGTTGATGATCTGTTTATCAGTGGTCTCATTTTACCACTTGAGGACAGTCTCGACAAAGTAAAAGCACAAAGAATTAGATGTGAAGGCTTTGGGCGTATTGAAGAATGGGCTATCTCTGGCTATGAAGATGGAACTCCTGTCATTTGGATCTCAACTGAGATAGCTGATTATGATTGTATAAAACCCTCAGGTAGTTATAAGAAGTTTTATGACCACTTCTTGGCCAAGGCAACGGCTTGCGTTGAGGTTTATAAGAAGCTTTCAAAGTCATCTGGAGGGAATCCTGATTTAAGCCTTGACGAGTTGCTTGCTGGGGTTGTCCGAGTGATGACTGGCATAAAATGCTTTTCAGGTGGTGTATCCATCAGGGACTTTCTCATCACTCAGGGCGGGTTCATCTATAAGCAACTTATTGGTCTGGATGATACATCAAAGAAGACTGATCAACTTTTTGTTGAGCTACCTGTCCTGGCTTCCCTTAGAGATGAAAGCAGTAAGCAGGAGACACTTGCACAACCAGAGCCTATATCATCTGGTAAGGCTCTACATATTGGCCCAAAAGCAGGAAATGGAGAAGACAAGATAGATGAATCTGGTTTGGCTAATGGTCCAGCGCCAGAAGATGAAGATCTGAAATTGGCTAAATTGTTACATGAAGAGGAGTATTGGTGCTCCTTGAAGCAGAAGAAAGGCTGCAATACGTCTTCCTCATCCAGTAAAATATACATCAAGATCAATGAGGATGAGATTGCAAGTGATTATCCTTTACCTGCATATTACAAAACATCTAATGAAGAGACTGATGAGTATATCGTCTTTGACAGTGGGGTTGATACATACCATATTGATGAGTTGCCTCGCAGTATGCTTCATAATTGGGCATTGTACAACTCGGACTCAAGGCTAATTTCTTTAGAACTCCTGCCAATGAAAGCATGTGCTGATATTGATGTAGCCATTTTTGGATCTGGAGTGATGACTGCTGATGATGGGTCTGGATACAATTTTGACACTGATGCTAATCATTCCTCTTCAGGTGGTTCCGGATCAGCTGAGATTGATGGAATGCCAATTTACTTGAGTGCAATAAAAGAATGGATGATTGAGTTTGGGTCCTCAATGATCTTTATATCAATTCGGACTGATATGGCCTGGTATTACACTTAATTCCTTTTGAGTGATTGAATTATTTTGCAAGTACCTCCCTTTATTATGCCAATAGCTGGGACTGCTATTTCTTATATTCTGATAAACTTGACTGTTTTTCTTTTTGTGCTTTTGCTTGCGGATTTATTGTAGATGCTTTACTCATGCATATTATTTCTAATTCAGGTATAGGCTTGGGAAGCCGTTGAAACAGTATGCTCCTTGGTACGAACCAGTCATAAAGACTGCAGGATTGGCAGTGAGCATCATTACTTTGTTAAAGGAACAGAATCGTGTGGCTAGATTTTCTTTTGGAGAAGTTATTAAAAGGGTTTCAGAGTTCAAGAAAGACCATCCTGCTTATATATCATCTAATGTAGATGTGGTGGAAAGATATGTGGTTGTACATGGGCAAATTATTCTGCAGCAGTTCTCTGAATTTCCTGATGCAATCATCAGGAATTGTGCATTTGCGAGTGGTCTCTCAATGAAAATGGAAGAGAGGCACCATACAAAATGGGTGATTAAGAAGAAGAAGGTGATGCAGAGACTTGAACAGAACTTAAATCCTAGAGCATCTATGGCGCCATCTGTAAAAAGGAAAGCTATGCAGGCTACTACAACAAGGCTAATCAACAGAATCTGGGGGGAATACTATTCCAATTACTCACCCCAGGTGTCAAAAGAGGTGGTTGATTGTGAGGTGAAGGATGATGAAGAAGCAGATGAGCAAGAGGAAAATGAAGAGGATGATGTTCCGGAGGAGAACTTGGATGTTCCAGAGAAAGCTCATACACCTTCTTCTACAAGAAGGCATATTAAGTCATGTTCTGACAGCAAAGAAATAAAGTGGGATGGGGAATCAATAGGTAAAATAGCTTCTGGTGAACATTTGTTTAAAAGGGCTAGAGTTCATGGACATGAGATAGCTGTTGGGGACTCGGTTCTAGTGGAACATGATGAACCAGATGAGCTTTCTTCTATTTACTTTGTTGAATACATGTTTGAAAAATTGGATGGTAGCAAAATGCTTCATGGAAGAATGATGCAACGAGGATCTGACACAGTACTTGGAAATGCAGCTAATGAGAGAGAGGTATTTTTGATCAATGAATGCATGAATCTGCAACTAGGAGATGTCAAAGAAAGTATAGCTGTCAATATCAGAATGATGCCTTGGGGACACCAGCATAGAAACACAAATGCTGATAAACTTGATAGAGCAAAAGCAGAAGACAGGAAGAGGAAGGGATTGCCGACTGAATTTTACTGCAAAAGCTTTTATCGCCCTGAAAAAGGTGCTTTCTTCAGACTCCCGTTTGATAAGATGGGTCTTGGCAATGGTTTATGCTACTCCTGTGAGATGCAGCGAACTGATCAGGAAAAGGAATCCTTCAAGTTTGATGTGTCCAACTCCAGTTTTGTATATCTGGGGACTGAGTATTCAGTTGATGACTTTGTTTATGTAAGCCCCGATCACTTTACTGCAGAAAGAGGGGGAAGTGGAACTTTCAAAGCTGGAAGAAATGTGGGGTTGATGGCCTATGTAATATGTCAATTACTAGAAATTGTTGGTCCCAAGGGATCTAAACAAGCTAAAGTAGTTTCTACAAACGTCAAAGTAAGGAGATTCTTCAGACCAGAGGATATATCTTCAGATAAGGCATACTCTTCTGATATCCGGGAGGTATATGCTGCATAATACTATAACTTGTCTCCACACTAATAGCTGGTTGGAGTTGTTAATATATACTAATTCTTTTACTATGTCATGTTAGGAAGTTTGTTTTATTCAGCTAGGTAACGATGTCTACTAGGGAATTTTACTTTTTTTCCTAGGCAAACCTTTCTGCATTTATAATTTTCTGATTGCTACTGCTCTTCCAGATCTATTACAGTGAGGATATACACACAGTTCCTGTGGAAACAATCAAAGGTAAATGTGAAGTGAGGAAGAAGTATGATATTTCGTCTGAAGACGTCCCTGTCATCTTCGACCATATTTTCTTTTGTGAATATTTGTATGATCCATTGAATGGATCCCTTAAAAAGGTACCCATTTCATAATTTGTACTCTTGCATTCTTATTTTAACAGCAATTGGTCTGAGTCCTTTTAGTACAATACATTTTACCTTTTATTTATCTACCCTATTTGTTTCTGAATTTTATTTTTCTTGTGAAGTCTAAGTTGATTGTACTTTTGAGCAGTTGCCAGCTCAGATAAAGTTGAGATTCTCAAAAATTAAGCTAGATGATGCAACATCTAGGAAGAGGAAGGGGAAGGGAAAAGAAGGAGAGGATGAAGTTGGGGAACTAAATGAAACTTCTCCACAGAATCGTTTGGCCACACTAGATATCTTTGCTGGTTGTGGTGGCTTGTCTGAGGGGCTGCAGCATTCGGGTAACTTCCTTCTCTCTGCTTATTTGTAGTTGTAATGGATGTAGTTTGAACTTTTGTCTGAAAGTTTTATTCTTTCAGGTGTCACAGATACAAATTGGGCAATTGAATACGAAGCGCCTGCTGGAGATGCATTTAGACTTAATCATCCAAAGACAAAGGTGTTTATACATAATTGCAATGTGATTTTGAGGTAGGTCCTTGGGTATACAATCTTTACTCTTTCCTTTATGAACATATCTAAGTACATAACAGTAATGACCAGATATTGGTTTCAATTCAGGGCTGTCATGCAGAAGTGCGGAGAATCTGATGACTGTATCTCAACTCCAGAGGCTTCTGAATTAGCTGCAGCAATGGACGAGAACGAACTGAATAGTTTGCCACTTCCTGGACAAGTTGATTTCATTAATGGAGGCCCTCCCTGTCAGGTTTGTTAAGCTCTTTCACATCTAACCTGATGTTTAGTAAACTTTGTAGCTTAAATGGTGTGTTCTTTTGCAGGGGTTTTCTGGAATGAATAGATTTAATCAGAGCACCTGGAGTAAAGTACAGTGTGAGATGATTCTGGCATTTTTATCCTTTGCTGATTATTATCGGCCTAAGTTCTTCCTCTTGGAGAATGTTAGGAATTTTGTGTCATTTAACCAAAAACAAACATTTCGCTTAACTGTTGCTTCCCTTCTTGAGATGGGTTATCAGGTACATATTGTTCTCTCTCTCTCTATATATATATACACACATACACATTCTATATGTATGTATGTTACTAATTATCAAAACTGACAATCAATTTTCTTGTGATCAGGTTAGGTTTGGTATCCTTGAAGCCGGAGCCTTTGGAGTACCTCAGTCTAGGAAGAGAGCATTTATCTGGGCTGCCTCCCCAGAGGAGGTTCTTCCAGAGTGGCCAGAACCAATGCATGTTTTTGCTGTCCCAGAATTAAAAATCGCATTATCTGAAACTTCACACTATGCAGCTGTGAGGAGTACTGCTAGTGGAGCTCCATTCCGTTCACTTACTGTTAGAGACACAATTGGAGATCTTCCTGTTGTTGGCAATGGGGCATGCAAGACTTGTATAGAGGTACTAAACTTGAATTTCCTTGAACCCTTCTCCTTTTACAGTAATTGACTAGAGAACTGGAAAGACAGTGTATTGAAGGGACTCTTACTTTCTGAATTTGGAAGAAAGAGGGCAATGCTGCTTTTGTTTCTATAGATTACGCAATCATATCATGCCTTTGTTCGTACTCTGTAATTTATGCTATTCATTCTCAATGCAGTATCAAGGTGACCCAGTATCCTGGTTCCAAAAGAAGATTCGGGGAAGCTCAATAACATTATCTGATCACGTTTCAAAAGAGATGAATGAGCTTAACCTAATCAGGTGCCAAAGAATCCCCAAGCGGCCAGGAGCTGATTGGCGTGACCTTGAGGATGAAAAGGTGTTGTGGCAATCATCCAGTGCTTTTGATGAAACAATATGTGCTTTGTGATTTGAAGGGTTAAGTAGGTGTATAAGATGTTGTGTTGTGTGGTGCAGGTTAAACTATCTAACGGTCAACTAGTTGATTTGATTCCATGGTGCCTGCCTAACACTGCTAAGAGGCACAACCAGTGGAAGGGGCTGTTTGGAAGGTTGGATTGGGATGGGAACTTCCCCACTTCCATTACTGACCCCCAGCCAATGGGTAAGGTGGGGATGTGCTTTCATCCAGAGCAAGACAGGATTGTTACAGTTCGTGAATGTGCACGTTCTCAAGTAAGTCTTACAAAATGAAGACACATTTTAGAATATGTGAAGGCATAGTCTGAGGGTGTAGTATTTTCATCAATGCATGACAATTTGAAATTGCATGGTTAGGAAAGAAGAGTAATGATTTTCAAACATAAAGAGGAAGAGGAAACAAGTCAATGTTGGTGCAGAAATAATATTATATTCAGCCTCTGATAGGATTTTATAATAATAATAAGTATCATGTATTGCAGGGTTTCCCAGACAGCTACCAATTTTCTGGTAACATTTTGCACAAGCACAGGCAAATAGGAAATGCTGTTCCACCTCCTTTGGCATATGCACTTGGAAGGAAACTTAAAGAAGCTGTTGAGAGCAAGAAGAGGCTCACTTAAAAGTTTTTTTTTTATTTTTTATTTTATTTTTTTTATTTTTTATAATCAATTTCACAACTTATGCTATGAATTTTATATACATGTCAATTACCATTCACATTGACAACACTGCATTGCCAAATTATATCAATTTTTATTGATAACCGGATATATTCCTTCTTTTTATGCATAAAAAAGACAATATAATTTCACATGTGCAGTTACTCATTTATCAATTTTGCAGTTTCGCCTTTTACCTTAAGGCACTCTGTAAAGAGGTTGGGTTGTTTAAGATTTATCATCAACTCCAATGAAATAAAATTGAATTGATCAAACTACTTCATCCTCATGTACACCCATATGTGACCATCTTTTTGATCTAGATAAAAGGGTCGTTCACTCCCTATTCTTTGAGAGGTTGCTTGCGATGGTAGCATTAGTTAGGCAATCAAGGCAGGCTGCGTTAAAAATGAGATCTTCTTCATCATCATATCATCATATATCATATATTATTAAAATGGGAAGCTCCAACTTCCAAAGTTGGATTACCATTTTGCTCATCCACTAAATCAAAATAAAATTAATTATTTTATTAAATACTAGTATTTTAATTATATAATGGTATAATATGAAGTCCAACAACTACACTTTAATTTTTTAGTTATGACATTATAATTATAATTGATTAGGTTAAATTCAATTAGAGTAGAAGACAAAATAACGTATGAAACTCTTCCAATTTGGCGACTCTTTAAATTTTGAAACCAAAATAAAATTTATGTATTTTGATTCAATGTGCTCCATTAATAAATTTGAATGATGAAAAGACAGCTAAATATCACTATAAATATCAGTAAATTGCTCCCTATATCATCATATTCTTTTGTTTTCTATCATCTATTGTTCTCTTTTCTTCTTTCTAGATAGTGATATAAATACATGTCGTCAAGAAGCTAACTGAGGAGAAGAACAGATATTTGCATTTTGAAATTAAAAAGAGGAGTTTTCTTACAAATAATTCAAGTGTTAAGTTTAGAAGTAAAAGATATGACCTATATATATCTCTTTAGGATCTTTTTTTATGTTAGCTTATGATTTTACGTTTTTCTTTTCCATTATGGAGTTAAGGTATGGTTGTCCAAAATAAATTTGGTATGTAACCTATATTTTTATGTAATTTTGTATCATTTTGCATTGTTATGAATTTTTTTTCTTTGTTTTTGTGTTATTATTCTTTTCAGTATTACTTAATTGACAAAATTTCTATTAATACAGGATGAGTTTGATAATACTTGAATAGTTTATGCAATATGCTTTTTTTTTTTTTTAAATAGAAGTAATTTAAATAAAGATTGCTAAAAGATTATTACTTTGAATAAACGATTTTGATTGTGTTACTTTATCGTCTATCTAACATACTGTTGCAAACACATACATACATTGTTCATTTTTCACCCTTTCATTTATTTTATTTTTCTACAATTTATAAAATATGAGATTTAACAATGAATTTTCCATATTAACGGTAGCTTAATGACTACAATTTTTCTTTTGGACATTTTGGTTGTTTCTTTATGAATTCCTTCGACCCTTAATTGATACTACTAAAAACTATTCCTCAAATTAAAATCATGTAAAAAATATTATGAGAATGGAGTAATTAAGGTTCATTTTGTTTAGATTTTAGTAATATAAGTCAACAAGATCATCTATATCTATACTACCTTAAAAACATGAACTCCCAAACATGAATGTTGAATTACTATAATACCCCAATTTAAAATACTCAATTTATTTCATTATGTTATATTAAAAGTTGATACCTTTTCACATTAATGGATTGTGACTTTTGCGATGAGTTTTGACTTTTTCAAAGGGTTGTGGCTTTTTCGATGGGCTGTGACTTTTTCGACTGGTTGTGACATTTTCGATGAGTTGTAACTTTTCTAAAGGATTGTGATATTTTCAAAGGGATGTGACTTTACCAAAGTATTGTACCTTATCCGACTTGGACTTTTTTGAAGGGTTGTGACTTATCTAACAAGGCACAATCAGAACATATTCATACTACTATTTGTTAGCTATAACTAGAGGGGTTTCCTCTCACTTTTAAACTACAATTTTTTCGGTTTTATACTCTTCTTCTTCTTAAAAAATCTCAATTGTTCTTTGCAATAGTTGATTAAGTTCGAAACCCAATGAAATTTGAGGTACCAAATAAGAAAGAGTTGGTGAACAAATTGTAGCAAATCATTCATCAATTCACACTCATATTTTCCTCTGATGATTTTCATCACATACATACATCAATATTATTTATATCATTTTGAACATTAATACTCTTTAATTAACCTACATGTTTTATTCATTAAGAAAAGACAAATTTCCTACGAATAGTCACAACAATTTCTACCTTCATGTTTCTTCGATCATAAATCACAACCATTCACTTCTTATAAATTCTTGGGGATCTCTTTTCTGTGACAATTTGAGATCACTTAAAATTTTCAAAAATGATTCATCCCAAATCCATTGATATGTTTTGCCGAAGTTCTTAGCATTGGAACTTAGGTATTGATTTTCTATTAAAGAAGAAAAGAAGAGAACAAAGAAATATGCAATTATCTATGAACTTTGCTTCACATAGAAATCTTCTATAGATAGTGCGCGGGAATTTTCATTTATTTTTCTTATTTTGTTTCTTGAATATTTTCTTTTGTGTTTTCAATTGAGAGAGATTTTAAATACACACATTGTTGATTATTTTTTCTAATAAAATAAATAGATAAAGATGTAGGAGAGACAATAATAATAAACAAATACAAAAAAGGCACATGATTGGGGTAATATATTTCTTCTTTGTATTTCCATTTCATATTCTTTTAACATCAAATGAAGGAGTTTCTTCCTAATTTTGCTAAAACATCGGGCATCAACGTAGTCCATTGCATTAGTAGTTTTGATGTTAAGTCTATTGTTTCAAAAATAGATTTTCACTTTTACTTATAATATGATAATATAACCATGATAATAATTATTTTTTAATAGATATGTAAGTAAAAATGAACGGAGAAAGTAAAGTGTTGGTGGCAAAAGAGATTTCAATCAAATGAAACACTAGCGTGAATATATCATGAACATATATTTTAGTCTTCCTTCGTCATTGGCTATGAATTGATCCACATATTTTTACTTTTTTATATTTATGTTGAGTATGATTTTTTTAAGTATGAATTTTCTGTTATTTTGAGATCATTTTGATCTAAGAAAATGTTATGTCACAAGATACACTCTTTTCTAGCTTATATAAAAATGATAAGAAAATAGTGATTAATCATAAAATGATCTTAAATCAAATTAAAGATTCTATAAATAATACTTTAAATTTATTCATCTTTTAATTTTTTGATTGAAAAAGATTAATGTTTTATATCACGATAGAACATCTATAAGATACTAGATACTCTCATAAAACAACATCTATATGATATGTATGCGGCAAAACAAAGGATAATTTTTTTTTAGAACTAATTATTGACGTAATATATTTTTCTCTATAACTTCCTACTTATAAAATTATTGACATTCACTATATAAGTACACTTTTTGTTTTTGTAAAATTACATCTATGTCATAGCCTTACTCAAATATTAATTGAATAATAATATTTTCTAAAAGTTATGTCACGTTTAAAGATAAAATATTAAAATATTTATGACAATCGTTCTTAGTGTCATGCACATATTAAATTTCAAGTATTAATATCTAAGAAAATAATTGTACTTAAATGGTGTCCCATCATTTACTGTCATAACCTCAAGAGGAAAAGTTAGGGCTGACCATTTTTTTTTATCTTGATATTATTTTTCAGTTTTGTTGGTTAAGTTTATTTACCAAATTGAGTAAAGTAAAGAACAATACTACTTAAGAAATATCACTTTCTCCCCATATTTAAATTTTTTGAATGCATTTTGTAATGTTTCAATGATATCTGGTCATTTTTATCTCAAAAAACAATCAACTCTGTGAAAATCTATATTAATCATTTAAAAGCACTTGTCCAATATTCTTTTAGTTATAATTATTCACTAAAAAACTTTAACTTAGTAATATTAATTCTATTTTACAATATTGTATACTATATGATATGACACACACGTGCAACACACATGCCGTGAAATTAGTTCTATTAAAAATGGAAAGAGTCTAAGTCAAAAGTTGAATTACTAAAATGTCCTTTAAAAGTATTTTATCATTTAATTTTTTTTATAAAAATTAATTGGGAAGACCTTTCATCTACCTTTAGATATGTACAAATTCTAGGAACTTTTTATTTACAAGTTTAATATGTGTCATGTATTTATTTCTTCGCCTTTAGCTTCCAACCGTTTAAACATATCATATTCTTTATCAAATTATATATACCTTATTCATTATTTAGTTGATGCACATTATAATTCTCCTTTTACAGGTCTTAATCAAATTCACAAAAAAAATATATTAAAAATATACGTGACACAACATTATTACACCAAATGTATTTTTAGTTGGTTGTGAGGTAATATAAACATATGTTTCTATTTCTCTATACACTTTTCTGCTTGAGTGTTGGTATTTAAAAATGTTATTTTTGCCAAATCAATAGGTAAAGAAGAGATTGTACATTGATGGACTGAAATTCTGTGAGAACAACAATCTGTTTCCATTGATATTGGAAACTGACTCTTTATTTTTAAAGAATGCCGTTGAAGGTGTTTGGGATACTCCATAGAGCATCTGTATGGAGGTGGAGAGGATAAAAAAGTGGAAAGTTAAGGGTTTCACGCCCCGTTCTTACGCCCTAGGCGTGACTTGCACTCGAGAACCATTGCTGGTCCCAAGCAAACCCTTGGCCTGACTTACTACTCAACAGAAGACTTAAGCACAAGAAAATAGTCTCAAATGATGAACTCATAAACTTAGAATGTCATAAAAGAAACATTCAACTAGCCAAGATGGTAACTCAAGTCTCAAAACATAAGCCAATAGCAAAATAGTGAGAAATGAACTAACTTACTGTCTATCTATGAAGCCTCTAAAACTGGGAGGGATGTCAGGACAAGACCTCTGATCATCCTAACAATTGAAAACTACTAAAGCAATGTAAATCGGGATCCTCTGAAAAGCAAGGAGGCTCACCACAAGACTCTGAATGCTCAACTGGATCAACGAAGTGCTGGATATTGATCCTAGTTACATGTATCTGCATCATAACAACGATGCAGGCCAAATGGCGTTAGTACATTGAATGTACGAGCATACGAGGGGAATACTAAAATAAGACATAAGCTTGAAAGGAACTGAAAAAACATACCTGGGATTCAAACGATCAAGATTCAAATGAAACTTTCAACAATATGACTCAAGCACTCATAAACTCTTCTTTCAAGACACAAATTCACTGAATAAAATCATTATTGGTGCGTGGGTGAGCTAATTCAATGCTATGTGATCTCACATAGCTCATAGGGATCACCCCTTGGCGAAATCCAGAAGCAAATCTTCAAGAACTTGACGATTCCTTGCTTCTTCTTTTCTTTTCTCCTCTTGTTTTCTCTTCTCTCAAAACCCTAACTTATTTCAATAGAGTAAACTGAATCCCATCAGTTAAGACCCCAACTTAATTACCAAAAATGAATTTAATTAACTGGGTAGTGAAAAGACCATAATACCCTTCAAAAATCCCATTTTGACTTTCCTTATCTAGACATCCCAACTTCAAATGAGCATATCTCCCTCATACGAACTCCAAACTAATTAAACTTGGTGGCGTTGAAAAGATAATTCAAAGATATTTTCCTATGGTATCTTGTACCACACCTAACTCATCCTGAGATAGGAGTTATAGTCATTTGAAGTTGACCCAAAACTCATACTTAACTTAACTTTGTCAAACTTTCCAAATTTGATTATTTCCAAAAATGTTTTATTTCTATTTCTAAGCCTTTCTAGTTCTTTCAAATAGCGAGGTGTTATAGTATCTCCTCCTTGGGAACATTCGTCCTTGAATGAGACTACTCTTAGTAGGCTAAGGCGTAAATCTAACACCTAGCTCAAATAGTCACAACAAAAATGTAATTACAATAGGCCAACTTAAAATAAAATCCCATAATAGGATTTGTACCTTAATTTGGAACTTCTCCGGATTCGAAGATATGTAGGTATCTCTTCTTCATATCCTCCCCAGCTTCTCAAGTAGCTTCCTCAACAAATTGATTTCTCCAAAGAACTTTGATTGATGCTACTTCTTTGGTCCTCAACTTGTGAACGTGACGGTCTAGAATTTGAATAGGAAACTCCTCATAAGACAAGCTATCCTTGATACCAATATCTTTAGTTGGTATGATAAGTGAAGGATCTCCTATGCACTTCTTCAATATGGAAATATGAAATATCGGATGGACCGCTGCTGACTCTTGTGGTAGCTCCAACCCATAAGATACATTGTCAATCCTCTTGGATATTCTGTAAGGACCAATATACCGGGGACTAAGTTTCCTCTTCTTACCAAACCTTATAACACCCTTCATGGGTGAAGCTTTCAAGTAAACTAAATCATATATTTGAAACTCTAAGTCTCTTCTCCTAACATTTGTATAGGATTTTTGATGACTCTGTGCTATTTTCAACCTCTCTTGAATAACTTTCACCTTCTGCTTAGCTTGATGAACTAATTCTGGTTCGATCAACCCAGCTTCACCAACTTCAAACCATCCAATAGGAGATCTACATCTTCTCCCATAAAGAGCTTCATAAGGACCCATCTAGATGCTAGAGTGGTAACTATTGTTGTAAGAGAACTCAATGAGAGGTAGGTGATCATTCCAATTACCCTTGAAATCAATCACACAAGACCTCAAAATATCTTCTAAAGTCTGAATAGTGCGCTCCGCTTGACCATCTAGGAGGAAAATGAGTACTTAAGTTCACCTTTAAACCCAAGCCTTTCTGAAAATATTTCCAAAACTATACAGTAAATTGTGAACCTCTATCTAATATAATCGAAACTGGCACCTAATGAAGTATTACTACCTCTTGAATATACAACTTAGCATAATCTTCTGCTTAATGGATATTCTTTACCAGTAAAAAGTGGGTTGATTTAGTCATTCTATCAACAATCACCCAAATAGAATCATGCTGCCTGCAAGACCTTGGTAAACTTGTGATGAAATCCATATTTATTATCTCCCACTTCCATTCTGGAAGTTCTATATTCAGAGCCATACCACCTGGCCTTTGATGCTCTACCTGAACTAGTTGACAATTCATATACTTAGCAACAAACTCTGCAATGACCTTCTTCATACTGCTCCACCAATAAACTTCTCTCAAATCACGATACATCTTTGTGGAACCCGTATGGATAGAATAGCTGGAGCTATGATCTTCCTCCATGATCCTCTCTTGGAGTTCATCCACCCTTGGTACACAAACCCTACCTTAACACCTCAATACGCCATCTCCCCCTTATTCAAACACCATTACTTTTTGCTTATGAATATTTTCCTTCAATTCAAAGAAAAATAGGATCTTGGTCTTGCTTCTCTTTTACTTCTGACACTAATGATGATTCAGCCCCATTCATCACCACTACTCCTTCTTTTGTGGAATCCATTAGTCGAACTCCTAATCGTGCAAGTCTATGTACCTCTTTAGCTAACTCTTTCTTATCTTCCTCAAAATGGGCAGTACTACCCATAGACAATCTACTCAAGGCATCAACAACAACATTAGCCTTACCTGGGTGATAAAGAATCCTCATATCATAATCTTTGAGCAACTCTAACCACCTTCTCTATCTGAGATTAAGATCTTTCTGACTAAACACATACTGAAGACTCTTGTGATATGTGTACATGAACACAATAAAGATAGTGACACCATGTTTTCAAAGCAAATACTACGACAACCAACTCTAGATCATGAATTGGGTAATTCTTCTCATGAACTGTCTAGAGGCATAAGCTATAACTTTGCTATTTTGTATTAAAACACGATCCAAACCAACTCTAGACGCATCACAATATACAACAAAGCCTTGCGTACCTTCTAGTAAGGTCAATACTGGGGCAGTAGTCAACCTCTTTTTCAATTCCTGAAAGCTTTTCTGACAAGTTTCAGACTGTTGCAACTTCACTGTTTTTTGAGTCAACTTGGTCAAAGGGGAAGAAATAGATGAGAACCCCTCTATGAACCTTCTATAATATCCAGCCAACCCCAAGAAACTCCTAATATCAATTGGAGATGTGGGTCTAGGCCAATTTTGCACTACCTCTATCTTCTGGGTATCAACTCTAATTCTATCACTGGAAACAATGTGGCCTAAGAATGCCATAGACCCAAGCCAAAACTCACACTTAGAGAACTTGGCATACAACTCTCTATCCTTTGGAGTCTGGATAACTACTCAGAGATGACTAGCATGATCTTCTTCATTCCTCGAATAGATTAGTATGTCATCAATGAATACGATAACAAACATATCTAAATAAGGCTTGAATACTCTATTCATAAAGTCCATGAACGCTGCAGGTGCATTAGTTAAACTGAACGACATGACCAGAAACTCATAATGACCATAATGGGTCCTGAAAGTTTTCTTTGAAATATCATATTCTCTTACTCTTAACTGATGGTAGCCAGATATGAGGTCTATCTTAGAGAAACAAGTGGCACTCTGAAGTTTATTGAAGGGATAATCAATTCTTAGAAAAGGATACTTATTTTTGATAGTAACTTTGTTCAACTGACGTTAACCGATACACATTCTAAGAGAACCATCCTTCTTCCTCACAAACTAGATCGGAACGCCTGAAGGTGAGACACTTAGTTGAATGAAACCTTTCTATAGGATATCTTTCAACTGCTCTTTTAACTCTTTTAACTCTGTTGGTGCCATCCTATATGACGGAATATATATAGGACGAGTATCAGGAAAAATATCTATACCGAAGTTTATTTCTCGCTCACTCGGGACTCCGGGAAGATCATCTGGAAGACTTTTGGAAACTCTTTTACTACTAAAATTGACTGAATAGGAGGTATCTCAACACTAGAGTCATTAACTTGGACTAAGTGATAGACACACCCCTTGGAAACTAACTTCTTTGCCTTAAGGTATGAAATGAAACAACCCTTAGGCACTGCTAAACTACTCTTCCACTCTCTAATTGGCTTATTAGAAAACTGAAACTTGACTACTCAACTTCTACAATCAACTAAGGCATAACATGCATGAAGCCAGTCCATACCTAGAATGACATCAAAATATACCATATCTAACTCAACTAAATCAACCATGGGCCCTTGTGATTTACGAAAACAGTACAATCACGATAGACTCTCTCTGCTAGAATAGTCTCACTAACCGGTGTAGAAACACTAAAGGGCTCACTAAGTTTCTCAGGAAGAACATCAAAATTCATCGCAACATAAAGAGTTAAAAAGGATAAACTCGATCCTGGATCTAGCACAACATAAATATCAAAGTTAAAGACTTGGATCATACCAGTGACAACATCTAGCAAATCTTCCTACTCTTAGCGATTGGCGATAACATAAAGATGGTTTCCTCCTCCGCCTGCCCCTGAAGTAACTCCTCT
Organism: Solanum bulbocastanum; assembly: GCA_037074985.1. NCBI lineage: Eukaryota > Viridiplantae > Streptophyta > Magnoliopsida > Solanales > Solanaceae > Solanum > Solanum bulbocastanum. The sequence continues at coordinate 26,894,735 of CM073600.1, forward strand.
AGATGTATCCCTGGTGGAGCAATTGAAGAAGACTGTGCTCTATTTCCCCCATTACCATACCCTGCTTGTTCTTCAGATGCTCTCTCATAAAATGACAGCTTTGGCCACACTTAAAGCAACTAGTGGAGCCATCACGACACATCCCTTAGTGGTTCCTACCACACTTAGCACATGTAGGAGACTTACTACCCCTTTGTGTCATACTACCTTGAGAATAGACAGGTTTAGCTCTGAAATTCTGACTATTGTACTTACCTTTGTTCTTTGGTGCAAGTGCACTAGCATATGATAGAACATGTACCTTTTGCTTATGTTGGAAGAAGGACCGGTTTGCATTGCTTTTTTGATACCCGGACTCATTCCCTGATGCCTTATCCCTCTTATTCTTGAACTCCTCTCTATCCCTCAGCTTGTCCTCCTTCACTTGTTGTACATGAATCATTAGCCTTTCTATGTCCATATCCCCTATAAAGCATAGCTGCCTTGCCTTCCTTGTTTGACAAGTGAGACAACCCAGCAACGAATAAACTCATCCTACTCCTTATGTCACCAACCATCTCCGGAACATAGCAGGAAAGTTGTGTGAACTTCAAACTGTACTCATGAACGCTTAAAGAATCCTGCTTAAGAGTGAGGAACTATCGAACCTTTGCTTCTATCAATTCTCAGGGGAAGAAACGCCCCAAGAAGGCCTCCTCAAAACAAGCCCAAATTACAGGTGGTACACCCTCAGCTCGGCTATTCTTTCATTGATCAAACCCAATCCTAGCGACACTCTTCATTTGGTATGCAACTAGTTCCACCCTCTCTGCATTAGCAGCATGCATGATCTCAAAAACCTTCTGAAGTTCCTCAATAATTTTTTTTGGATCCTCAGTAACACTTGAACCAGTGAACCTCGATGGATTCATCCTCAAGAATTCACGGATCCTTGAAGTATCAGCCACTTCATGTTGATTCTCTCTCTCTTGCCCAGCTTGGTTGGTCACAACTTGGCTCAATATTTGGATGGCCTCACGGAACTCAGCATTGGTGACCTCTCATTGGGGTTGGACTTCTAGTGCATTAGGTACCCCTTGTTCCTGTGGTTCAACATTTTTTTCTAGCCGGACTATCTCATACAACTCTTCATAGAGGCATGATTTGAAAGACACGTGCAAGCACGAGTTAGAAAAAAACTTTTATAGAGATACACTCTATCACACAAAATAAGTATGAAACAAGTGAGATAGTTCCTAAGTGTTGCAGCCTCCTAATTATAGATGTGGTGCACTTCACATCAATAACTAGGACTCTACAGACACAACTTCATAGACTCCTTAGGACTCTTGAACTCTGTGCTCTGATACCAAGTTTGTCACACCCCGAGCCTACACCCTGGGCGGGACTGACACTCAAAAACCATTGCTGGCCCCAAGCGAACCCTTGGCGTAACTTACTACTCAGCGGAAGACTTAAACACAAGAAAATAGTCTCAAATGATGAACTCATGAAATAAACTTAGAATGTCTTAAAAGAAACATTCAACTAGCCAATATGACAGCTCAAGTCTCAAAACATAAGCCAATAACAAAATAGTGATAAATGAACTAACTAACTGTCTATATATGCAACCTCTAAAATTGGAAGGGATGTCAGGAAAAGACCCCCGATCATCCTAACAACTGAAAACTACTAAAGCAATATAAATCGGGATCCTCCAGAAAGCAAGGAGGCTTATCACAAGACTCTGAATGCTCAACTGGATCAACAAAGCGTTGGATGCTAATCCTGGTTACCTGTATCTGCATCATAACAACGATGCAAGATAAATGGATTCAGTACATTGAATGTACGAGCATGCGAGGGGTATACTAAAACAAGACATAAGCTTGAAAGGAACTGAAAGAACATACCTAGGCTCAACTCAACTCAACTTAACTCATTTCAATATAAAGCAATAATATGAATGGAGTATAGAGAAAAACTTTTAAAACATGGATAACAACTGTGTGTATTTAGATATACAATAGTAACTATGTATGTATGCAAAGATACAATATAAACTCTGGAATGTATATAAGAATACAAAATACTTCTATGGGAGTTTCTCTAACCAACTGATGAGTCCGAGATTTGGACTTATTTAGGGCTTTATTTAAATTGATTTAGTATCCTCAAATGCTTATTTTGTGCCAATAATTGATGTGAAACCTTTGATTTCTAGGTATAAGGATTGAGGAACAAAGCAAGGACACTAATTTGCAAAAAGGAATGAAGCGAGCTGAAAGAATGAAGAAGAGCAGGCCTGGTGATCACCAAGTCCACTTGGCGAGTTGCCGAATGACTTCTTGATCGCCTAAAGTTCCAGTGTGCCAAGCCTTGAAGGAAAGAGCCAAGTTGGTGAGAAAAAGGAGCAATCGGTGAATCACCGAGTGGTTCCATGATGTAGTGTTGGATCACCCAGAGTTACAGACCTTGAGGATGCTGAAGGCCAAGGCAGAAGGGCGATGGAATTGATCAAAGGGTAGATCGCTGAGTAGATCAACGAGCCCGACTTACTGCACCGAGTGGCTCAACGCAACACATTTTTGGCGACTATAAATTCATTTTTGAACATTTAGTTTAGTATATATCTATCATTATTCATTCTGAATAGTGCCTGTGTTCATATTTAGAGAGTTTTGAACTGTGAGACAAGTTTTCTCTAGTTTTCCTTTAGCTTTGACAAATTGAAGTTTTTCACTTTTGAGAAATTGGAAGTGGGTCTTTGATATTCTTCGAATTGGACCATTGTAAGGACGAAATCAATTTTACCCAATTGATGGAAACTCAATTTGGTAACGATTTTTATCTTTTATGATGTGTATCTAAAACCCCAATTCTTGGGGTGTGATTATGTGATTATGGGCTGATTTGGTTTTTGTGTATTGCTAATTGTTAGTTTAAATGCTGTTTAGAAGTGAGTTCAATTATTAATTGTGGTTCAATTTAAGAATTGCAGTTGCAAATGCAGTTCTACCCTTATGTTTTTGGCTTGCCCGAGAGAGAGGTTTTAAAACTAAGATTATTGATTGATGGTCAGTGGGTATTAGGTTGACATGGGTTCATCTCGAGAGAGTGAATCCTAAACCTAATTCCACACATTTAGCTCGAGAGAGTGAATAGATTAAGGTGTGGGCTATTCTTATTTTGCATGCTTGTCGATGTTCGAGAGAAATCGACTTGATTTGGGGTAAATTATTCGAGAGAAAGTTTACCTCCTCTATAGTCTAGCTTACTCACTAATATCTAGTTATTTCCTAACCATTGCGATAACTCATTTGTCTATATTAGCCTATAATCGAATCACATCCCAAGAACCCATCTCATTATTGTTATTTCGTATTGTTTGTTGTTGTTGTAGTTGATAATTTCAATCCAAAACCCCCTGATTTGGCATTTGTGTCACCACTTGATTTGAATTATGTTTTTGTTCGATAATGTCTATTCCTATGACTAATTTGACCATTTTCACACTTTATTATTGAATCTCAAACACGTACCGCTTCCTTTGGGATTCGACCCAAACTCATTTAGTTGGGTTTTATATTGACTAGCGATCGTATCCTCACCTTCAAATAAGTGGAGGGTGAGCAGATCCACAAATCATGGGCAAGGTTTAATGAACTAATCAATCAATGCCCAAATCATGACATTCCCGACATAGTTCTCCTTGGCTATTTCTACAGAAGTCTTGGTCCTAGAAACAAGAGTTTGGTCGACCAACACATCCCAGGAGCCATCGTGAAATAGCCATATGTGATAGTAGATCGACTGCTATATTAAATGGCTAAGATCAATCAAGAAGTAGAAAATGACTTCATGATGGCTGCCCTAATGACTCAGGTGGATGAGTTGGCCAAAAAGATGGTAAAGATCGAGGTCCAGTGTAAGAAGAAGGATAAATACATCCCTCCCCATGAGCACAGAAGTCTCGAGGACAATGAGGTTAAATGTCTTGAAATAATGCTCTCAATCATTCTCCACAAGGTGACTGAGCAAGATAGAGAGTTGAAAGAAATGAAGGAAGACATTGACGGAATGAAGCGAATGATTTGGTCTCATTCCAGAGATGTCCAGCTGCTAGAGAACCTCGTGGGTTGTGCGTTGCCCGATCTCCACCCGAAACATGATGAGGGATTGCCTGGTGATACCAAGGCTAACCCCAAAAATGGAATTTGAGCACTGATTTATGTCATGCCACGACGTTAAATAAGGCTTTGTTTGGGAGGCAACCCAAAACCCTTAAATGCTTATAGTATGTTATTATCGAAATAAAGATGTCTTGATTTTGTAGGATTATGCATGAAAAGTGTGTGAAAAGCACAGGATGAGTTACAAAAGTTCAAATGGCGAATCGCTGACTAGATCGGCGACCCCGACAAAGGTCGCCATTTGGATCCTTAATTGAAGGTCTTGTAAAACTCGGTGATGTAGATAGACACTCGGCGAATTGCCGAGTAGTAGATTAGAAGTAACTAATGTCGCCAAATGGGTGAGATTTAAATCTGTATGAGGCCACAAGGTTTGACTTTCAACCTTTGTCACGTTCTCTCACTCTGAATTTTCGCAAAATCGCACCTATTTAGTATTTTCAAAGATTTTCATATCTCTTGAGTATTCTAGCTGATTTAGTAGCATTTGGATCTGTACTATTCTGCTGCTTAGCATCACAGTCTTAACTTGATCTGCCTAAAAGGTTAGTCGTTAAAACCCTGCATTTAATTGTGATAATTATACCCTCATTGCAAGCAAATTTAATCCCATGTTGTGTACGATGCCTTTATGACAACTTTACACTATTCATGTATTTCTTTGATTAGCTAATCCAACCATTCTATTTTAAATGTTGGAATCCCATTCTGAGGATTTAGTATGAATGAAATTTTATGAGGTGCTCCTGTATAATGTTTTAGTTGAAAAAAAAAAACTATAAGTCTGCTTGACATAGTGCAAGTTTTAATTTTATTTTCGGGGGCGACGGGTTGAAATCGAGAAAATAGATGGGAAATAGGCACAATGGGCAAATTGGTGAGCTAGGTCGAGCTCGCCAAATCACTCAGTGGTTAGCCTATTGACCCATCTCACTTTTAATTCCATGCTACTTGAGATATAGATTCTATAGTTTTCGACGAGAATTCTCTGATCACCAAAAGCATTTGGCGAATCACTGAAAATGTCCTAGATCACTCCTGGTCAGCACTCCTACCCTTATTGCACTGTAAATTTTGGTGAACAAAACACTACTCGCCAAAGCAATTAGGCAACTCGCCGTACTATTCGGTGAGATAATCTGTAATCGTGTCCCTCTGTATTTGATTTAGTTAATTTAACTTCTTTCAAATTTTTTTTTGCAGAAATGGCTAGAACTAAAGTTACAAGAGGGAGCAAGTCACCCCAAGATAAAACAAAAGGGATTGAAATCAATGAGGATGCAGCTGCATCCAGGAGCAAGGTTGCTAAAGTTTCCACAGTTAGTGGGAAAGGTAAGGGCAAGCATAAGATTCGTGAACTATCAGATGCAAGCAGTGAGAGTGATGGCTTTTACATAAACTATCCTAACCAATATGAAAGTGAGGATATGGGTTCTGATGAGGATGAGTTGTTAATGACTCTGAGGGCTGAACGGCGAACTAAGAAGCTAAATAATCCATCCAAGATTATGAATACCCAGCCTACCACTCCTACATCTCTAGTTCAAGAGCAAGAAATGTTATTAGCACCTCTAGTACAGGGTCCTCTGCATAAGCCAATGAATTGAGTAAAAGCCGAGAGACTGAGAACAATTCTGGAGGAAAAGCGGCTATCCATAAATAAGGTTATAGACAGACACCGAGAGATAATGGAATGCCTGAGATACCATAAATTCCAATTTTTCACCAAACCATGCATCCTTTATATTCCAATTTAGGTAAGAGAATTCTATAGTGCATACAGTGCACTAATCCCCTAGAAAAAACAACTAGCAGCAACTTTCAAAGAAGTAGACTATGTGGTTGTTAGAGGCAGGAGGGTAAAGTATGATAGTGAGGCAATCAACATTATCTTGGGCATGTCCACAAATATTGGAGATCATTGTCAGCACTTGATCAGAACGAAGAAACTAGATGATATGAAAAAGTGGTTAGCCCCACTAACTTCAGACAAGACTCTGAAATGGTTGGCCGAAGGATTTCAAATTGAAAAGAAAGAACTAAACATAGCAGGAAGGTTCTGGTTTGGTTTTATCAGCAACACAATTATGCCATCCCAAAATGAGTCGATTCTTTACCTTTGCCAAGGAAGCTTGCCTGGGTTGCATCATAGAGAGAACGCGGATAAATTTGGGAGAAATCATTGCTTCAGAGATGCTCATGCATGCAAGGCAGAACTAGACCTCACTTACATTCCCAGTATTGATCACAACATTGTGCAAACAAGCTCGAGTACCTCAAAATGCAAAGAAATATGTAGAAATAATGCCTGCAGCCTCTAGTGATATCCGGCAGATCGAAGCCGAGTGCCTTAGGAATCAAGCATAAAAGAAGAAGGCAACAATGGTGGAGTCTGGAAACACTGGATCATCACTTGCAGAGGCGCCTCCAGAGTCTTCTGTTGCTGCAAGGTATCCTAGACCTAATTCTGTTGCTGCTATTTCCCGGTCTTTACTCACCTAGGATTCCCTACTCCGGATGGGACAACTTGCCCTTTTTGTTGATCGTCGAGCTGCCAGTCTAGAGGCCTCTGTTCCAAGCATGATCCAGATTTCCCTAGCTGATGCTGTGACTCCTCTAAGAACTATCATTAATACCCTAGCGGCCAAGATAGTAGTGTGTGAGCAAACCCAAGGGGCCATAGATGAAGTGATAACTTTAAAGGCTTCCATCACTGAGCTGTGAAAATATGTAAACCACCTGAAGTTCCCAGATGTGTCCATGATCTTTGGAATAGTGGGGATTCCAGACACGCCTGTGATGCTTCAAACCACCACCAGACATGGGGATGGAGCAAAACATATAGTCGATGATGACCTAGAGGAAGAGAGTGATGAAGAGATGTTTGAGGGGGCTGCAGTAAACGACATAGCCGAGACCCAAAAAATCATGATAGACATTGCTGTACAAGCTTCCTTGGCGAAAGCTCCTATTGCTAGATCCATTGGAGCTGGTCCTTCTGGAAGTCACTCCGGGCATTGACAGACAGATAGAGCGACTACTTAGATAGGATCCCCTTTTTACCTCCCTCTTTGTATTTCTTTATTTTTCCTTTCGGATTCTGTGTCAATTGCATTTGAGGACAAATATGTTTTTATTTGTGGTAGGATGAGGCTCACCTTTTGTGTGCTATTTGTGTTCGTTTTTTGTATATATTTGGGTTGTTCTATTTAAAATTGTTGTTACAATACTTTTTGTGGATGTTTGAGCTCATGGCTTCCTTCTGTTTTAAATTACAAAAATGATTTTAACGAAAAGTTTTAAAATTTTCCAAAAATTTTTGCCACCTCTTGTGTGTTGAAAGTGGCTGTTCTTTAGCAAAATTTAAGTCTCAGTTTCGATCAATACCAATGAACTGAATAGTGCTATCAATCGAAAGAACATGAATGCGCGGCTATGACGAGACCAAATGAAGTTGCATAGACAATATGTGAACTCTTTGCATCTCATTGTGATTAGCCATTTATCGAATTGATTCTCTTGTAATGACCGTTGCATAGTAGCGAAAGTATGTAGTCTTGTTTGACATAAGTGTTGATGACTTGTGTGATGAGCTTACTTTGAATCAACCTAGAATTTGCCCCGTTAGTCTGATTGATTTAGAAAGGTGTGCTCTTGAAATGATCTTAGGCAACTTTAAAGTGTGTGAGCCAAATTTGACATATACCTATTTTGTGGCTTACCCATGAACGTGTGAAACTCTTTTGAACACCCCTTGAGCCTTGTTACGAATCGATTTCGAGAACTACGGTTTCGAAACCAATTTCGCAACTTTGACAATTTTGTTAATTTTTGGAAAAATTACAATTTGGAAGTCGCCACTTAAGTTTTAGGAAAAAATTAAGAAAACCATTTTAAAATGGGTTTTTGAATAAAACATTTCTTTAATGAAGGCCTTTGGATGCCTTAGGGGGGAAAACTCTCCATCTAGTACAAGAGAGATTTTCTTCTTTCTGCTAACCAAAGTCTTGGGCAAGGGTTCAAATGATTCTCTAAGGAAAGGTTTAGGCATCGTAAAGAATCCGCTAACATGCGGTTGACATACGGGTTTAAAAGTTGGCTAATTTTTAAGGAAAAGCTTAAGATTACTTGTGAAATATCTTGTTTTAAAATAACAAAAGTCTTTTAATACTTATACACCCTTCTTATTTCAAGCATGAAATAAGTCAAATTCTATAGTGTCAAAATAATAATTTTAACTTAACATTTTATCTGAGTCAAGTTTTGAGTCAAAAAATCAACACAATAACTTAAGCGTGGATTTGAAAGCTAAATACTTACTATGGAAGAATAGAATAATTCTCAAGTTTGTCTTGAAACTTAGATTGCCTAACTTAAAAGATGTCTTGAAAAATTTAAATACTTGAAAGAAAAATGAGTAACAAAATAGAAAACTTCTCTAAAGATTCATCTAAATTAATGAAATAAGTCAAAGAGTGATAATCAACATGTTCACAAATAGAGTGAAGAACTAAATAAAATAAAGAAATGGATGAAAAGGAAATTTTGGCCCGTTTCTGATTCCCGCCGCCATTGCTATGCTCAAATTGGACTTTTTTTTAAGTCCAATGTTCAAATTTCTAGCCCTTTGGGCTACTGTTGCTGTTGCTGATTGTTCAAATTAGACTTATTTTAAGTCCAATTTTCAATTTCTTAGCCTTTAGGCTACTGCTGTAATCTTGATAATATGTTGCTGCCAACGATTTGGGTTTTAAACCTCTTAATTATTAGCTTCCCTTTCGCGGCTTGATGAGGCTAACTCGAAGAGAGGAGTATGCAAGAGAAGAGGAGTCCGAGAGAATTGATGGGGAGAGTTCATGCCAAGAAAAAGAGGGAAAAAGATTAACAACAACATTAGGATGATATCAACTTAAGGATAAAACTAACAATGTCATGTAAGCTCAAAACTCTGAATGACATGTTTATCATGGTTGAAACTATACCAGACTTAACCATATACTACTATTGATTACTGAAAAAATAAATATAAAACAAATATAAATTAGAGAAAATAACTATATCAAGTAAATATGGACTTACTGCTTAAGGAAACAAGCTAATGTCAACATGAATTAATTTAAGACGTGACACAGATAGTCATATTCAAACACAAAAATGAAAGAAAAAACTGCCCAAAGCAAATAGAACTCTATCTAGAGTTATTGAACTATAATTACAATAAAAAACATCTAAAGGCATTCGAGGGTAGTACTTGAAGATTTACGACAGTTGAGGTTATATAAACTACAAACAGTAAAGAAAATACTGATATATTTCCACCTAAAATCAGTAAATGAATACGAGAACATATTTATAATAATGTCAAAATTATTTGAACGCCACATAATTTTATAAGAAATTCACAATCAGTGTATAAAATAACATGTCCAAGATGGGAGGCAATTAGCAACAATAGGCAGCCACAACTTAAATATGACAACAACTAAACAGAGGTTTCTTACTCATACTTAAACACAACCTTTGATCAAACCGGAAAGGAGTTTAAAACAAATTCCAGTATAGTTTAAAGATAAACAACCTTAGACTCAACTTGATCAAAGTTTTAAGCCAACTCATTTAGCATATACGAAAGACAAATAAGAAAGAGCAGGGAGATATAAAATAACTTTGCACCAAAATAAATTAGAGAATTTAAACAAGGATCTAAATAGAATAATCTAATAAATTTTAGGATGTATTAAAGCTATGATATGAGCTTTCATCCATCCCAACCTAACTCTCTAGAGAGTGCTGAAGAGCAGATCCAAAGATAAATTATTTCTCACTCAAACATGCCCCTCGAGTGGCATGGAGAGCAACGAGTATATTTGTTGGCAAACCACACTAATAGGTTTTACAAAATAGGCAGGCAGAGATGACATTTCAACAACACATACGAACTTTTGCAATATTGAAGATAGAAACTCTAAAATCGATTTAACTAAACAAGATTATTTTCAGATCACATTCTTGATATATAAGGATACAGGAATTGCATTTCGAGTTATACATGTCTAATAAAAAAGGCGATCAGAAAGAAATCAATAGCCATACACATGAATTGCGAAATTACTTAATGATAGATTACAATAGCTAGAAACATATATTTCATTTGAGCTCAACTAAATAAAACAACTATAGAACATTCACATTTCCTGCATATGAATTCAACGTCTAAATGCAATCATCTAACAATGAAGAACATAAATTCACCACATTCGATAATCAAAAAATTTATCTATAAAATCAAGTATGAAACAAATAGTAGCTAGATCAAAATGCCTTAAAAGAACAATTTTCCACAGAGGTTGAGCTAAAATCAAAGCGAATCTAATACATGCTACTCAAAACACACAAATCAAGAAGATTACACTAAGATAAGGAACACGATTCCTAAGCTAAAGCAACTCATGACCAAAAAAAATTCTACATAATAGAAATATAATTAGGTGAAAATAATGAGATGAGATGAAGGTTACCTAGTTCTGGGCAGCGACTGAAACTCGAGCTTTGGACGCAACGAACTTCACCACGAAAATGTGATTGGGATAGTCGAGAGGAGATAAAATCTTAAACTACGAACTAAGAGCTCCCAAAACCTTTCCAGGGGTGCTCTCAATTCTTCATCTCTCAAAAAACCATCTCCCTAAACAGTGTAGAGAGGGGGCTTATATAGGACAAACTCTGGGTCAAAATAAGGGGGAAAAGGATGTGGGAGCACTCAGAATTAAAAATTCTTAATGGATGGGGTCGAAGGAGCTGGAATGTGTACAAATTTGCATGATTCAAATGGATTCTTAAAGAGATTTGAATGGGGAAGACTGATTTAGGGCAAAGGAAGAATGAGCCATGAAATGGAGACACCTGGCCTAGTTCTCGAATGTTCCTCGTACGAGAAGATAAGGGAGAGAGGAGAGTGAGAGGATGCGCGACTGGACTCACAATTTAGGCCTTGATTGGTTGAACTAATTTTGGGTTTCGCTGGCTCTTTTCTGGTTTGTAGCAATTTGGGTCACTGTTATTGCTGGAAAGAAAAAGATACAGGGTCGGGTCGGTTTGGTTTTTGTTGTATGTATTATTGTATGTAGCTGATGGGTTGTATGAGAATTAGAGAGTTGGGTTGGGTTACTAATGAATGTATGGGCCAATATTGGGTCTTAAAAGAATTGGAACTGAAGCTAAAACATGACTATATTTGCAATTGAAAATATAACCAATTGAGGTTTAAAACTTAGCCCAATTGAAGTTAATTGGAGAACTCAGCCAAAACTAAATAAGACGAATATATATAGAAATCATTTAAAAAGCTTCTTTAGTCTAAATGAAATAAATTATTCAATTTGATTGTGGTTATTTATTTGAATATAAACTAATGAACTTAAAATTGTAATTATGATTTAAACGAAAGTAAAGTAAATCTCTTTTTCTTTTATGATTTTTTTAAATATTTATAAAATATTCTTAATTAAATATGCAATTATATAAAATGTATTTATTACTTAAAATACTATGAAAATGGCTAAAATTACTTCAAAAAGTTTGAAAAATATTCAGATTTTTTATAAATCAATTATTTTAAATCGTTTGAAATTAAAGAAACTCAAAAGTTAATTCCTATCATGGAGGGTCAAAATTGAGTGTTAACAACTGTCCCTCGTTTTACTTGAATTGATGAAAGAAATCCGAGAAAAATGAAATTGACGAATCCAATTTTGGCTGCCCACTCCTTCATCCTTCAGAAAAAAAAAGCTTTCGATACAGACTTTAGGAATTATGGCCGAACCCCGAAAATGGGTTTCCTACATATATTAGCCAATATGAGAATTCAAGCCACTTATAGTTCGATACGCTCGATTTGACACACGATTTTGAAAAAAATCAGTAGTCATTCCGATATCTAATTATGAAGATACCAGAACGCTCGGGAATAAGATTTTAAGACGGAATGTTGAAATACAACGAGTTTTCAACATTGATATGGCCTACATGTCCCTTGACTTAGGGAATCGGGCTGCTTGTAGTTCAACTCGATCGGTTGAAGAGAAAATCTTTTATGCAAGATATCCTTTGGTTCTGGAGGATTGACAAGTAAGTTGAGTATAAAAAAGGGGCTTGCAACCTCTGAGCTATGAATGTGGTGCAATCCACACCCATAATTAAGAACTTACATGAACATAATTGCCAAAGCTCTTGGTACATCTTCACTCATATTGGAGAGCTGCTTCTGGCAAAGACCAAAAATTTTTGGATGCGAGGTTGAAACCGAAAAACCCAAAGAAAAATCCACATGCCTTCTGATAGGGGTGTGGTTTGATTGTGGTGGAAGTTGCTTCTTTGCTCGTGTCCTAAGAGTTTGACACTCCTTTTTGGACTATGTCACAGTTCGCTGCTAAGAAAAAGTTCCATGTTATGCTGCATCATTTTTTATGTCATCAGCACCTGTGGTTAGTTTTGAGAATTCATCCTCTCGAATGTGCTCGACAAAGGCTTGTTGACACTTAATTTCTCGCATTAAACATTTGACGTCAACTTCATCAGGTGTGACGTAAAGCAAATAAAGCTTGTGTCTTATATTTGCAATATAATCTTCAATGTACACTTTCTTTGATGTCGAAGTAATAAAATTGGCTGATGTAATATGTTGATAGTTCTTTGATGTCATTGCTGATGGTTCTCTTGATGTCGTTTTTGCAAAGAAAATGATGCAGTCGGTGTTGACCTTCTTATGATGGGTAAATCTTTCTCTTGCGATGCATAACTCCTTCTCTTGCGATGCGTGACTACTTTCTCTTGCGATGCATGAATTTTTTCTCTTGCAATGTATGACTCTTTTCTTTTGCAATGCATGACTCTTTCTCTTACAATGCATGGCTTCTTTCTCTTGTAATGGATGATTCTTTCCTCTTGCAATAAATGAATCTCCTTTTGCAATGTATGGATCTCTTCCAGCAATGCATGAATCTTCTCTTGCAATACATGAATCTTTCCTCTTGCAATTCATGACTCTTTCTCTTGCGATGCATGACTTCTTTCTCTTGCAATGCATGATTCTTTTCTCTTGCAATGAATGATTCTTTTCTCTTGCATTGCATGAATCATTTATCTTGCAATGCATGAATCTCTTCTTGCAATGTATGAATCTCTCTGTGATCATGATTTGTTTTGATGATGCCATCCCCGGTACTGAATGAAGATGATGCTTCACCAAGCAACGTAGGTGATCTTCTGGGTATCTTCTGGGTGGCGGTATCGTCTCAATTGACAATACAATAAAAATGACCCTCAGAGTAATGGTATCATCTCATACGAACATACGATATAAATGACTTTCTGGGTAGTTCTATTATCATGTCCAATAATATGGTGCAGATAATATCTTCCAAGTATCTTTAGTTGATGGAAAAAGTAAAATGTCTTTCCTCGGGGTTTTCATTTGTTCCATCTCATAACATAGTTGCACATTCATTATGGACTTCACTTTGTTGGGAATTGAATGAAATAATGCTACTTATATTCTCAATTTTTTGTCATAAGAAGCATAGAATATTTCTTGCATCCACATAAAAATTGTCAATTTTGGGGAGCTCTTCGCCCTTTTGATTTCTCCATATTCATTGTTGATTTTGAGGTAAACTTATAAGCTTGCATCCACAGAAAAATTATTAGTTTAAAATTGAACTGATCTGTGTCGATCTCTTCGATTTTCTGCTCCTTGTCTTGCTATCTCCGGCAATACATGATTCTTTTCTCTGATCTCCCGCCTCTTGATAGGTAAGACATAATATTTTTATGCAAAAAAATAATTAAAATAAGGGAAAAGTTCTAAGGCAAATATATTTTAAAAAAGTAGTATTTGGAGAAGGTCACTTCCAAATGTCATGTCATGTCAAGATTAATGAACGCCTTTGAGGTTGATTCCTCAAGATCTATTTGATTACTTGCTGGAAAGCATTCAAAGCTGTTCCAAACTTCCGATGAACCTTATTGAAATTTTTGCGGTCATCCTCAAAAATTTCTGTCCCAATTGTAATTCTCAACGTAACTTTAGTCTTGACTTTGTTGGAGAGATCTTCTTCTTGAAAATTTCTGAGTTCCTCTCAAAAATCCTGTCCCAGTTTCTATTGTAAAGAAAAATAGAAATCTTATGGGAGATATGACCGAGCCGTTGTGGCGCCTACGTATCCCGTTGATGCAGAAATCTGGTCAAACGTAGTTTCCCTTCTCGAGATTAATAAAAATAAGAAATTTACAAAGAAATCGACCGAGGCCAACACAGGCCACCTATGTATCTCATTCTTGAGAATTCAGGTCGAACGTAGTTCAAATACAAAGGAAACATTAAAAAGGGATAAAGGGGTGACCAAGGCCGACATAGGCCGCCTACGTATCTTTTTCTTGAGAATTCAGGTCAGATGTAGTTCATTACAAGAGGGATAAAATTCTAAACAAAGAAATTACAAGGGAATGATAAAAATACAAACTGAAACTTCACATATAATATCTCTTGACAATATCTGAGTTGATTTGTTTTGGCTATTCGGTGCCATCCGTCTACGATAAGACCAAGGCACCTCCAAATAATACTTTGCGAACCATGTAGGGTCCTTTCCAGTTTGGTACAAATTTCCCTTTGTACTCATCCTGGTGAGAGAAAATACATTTGAGAACTAACTGGCCAACTTCGAATATCCTGGCTCTTACTTTCTTGTGAAAAGCACAAATCATTCTCTGTCAATATAGTTGACCATGACAAACAACAACCATTCTCTTCTCATCAATCAAGGTTAACTGGTCAATCTGCTTGCGAATCCAATTAGCATTATTTAACTCGACCTCCTAGATAATTCTCAAAAAAGGTATTTCAACTTTTGTTGGTATAACTGCTTCCGTTCCATATAGTAACAGGTATGGAGTGGCTCCAATTGATGTTCTGATAGTCGTCTGGTAACCCAACAAAGCATACAACAACATTTCATGCCAACTTCTGTGGTTATCGATCATTTTCCTCAAAATCTTCTTTATGTTCTTGTTGGCGGCTTCTACAACTTCATTCATTTGGGGACGATAAGTGGTCGAATTTCGATGAGTGATCTTGAATTGTTCACATATTTCTCTCATCAAGTGACTATTGAGATTCGCTCCATTGTCAGTAATGATAGATTCTAGTACTCCAAACGTACATATCAAATTGTTGTGAACGAAATCAGCTATAGTCTTCTTAGTCACCGACTTATACGAAGCTGCTTCCACTCATTTGGTGAAGTAGTCAATGGCAACCAAAATGAACCTGTGTCTGTTAGAGGCGGTTGACTTTATTGGACCAATGACATCCATGCCCTAATCTACGAAAGGCCAAGGCGAACTCATAGTATTAAGTTTGTGAGGTGCGAATCAAATTAAATCACCATGCACTTGACATTTATGACATTTCTGCACAAACTTGCAACAATCGTGCTCCATAGTCATCCAGAAATAACCGTGTCGAAGGATCTTCCTCACCAAAGTGAGCCCATTCATGTGAGTACCGAAAACTCTGGCATGTATCTGTTCCAGAAGCTTTGCGGCTTCCCTAGCATCAACGCATCTGATAAGACCTAAATCTGGAGTCCTCCTATAAAGGGTTACTCCACTTGCAAATAAATTGAAGGCCATACAGCGAATCAAGTTCTTCTGGTTAAACGTTGCATTCTTAGGATAAGTCCCAGTCTCTAAATACCTCTTGATGTCAAAATACCAAGGCAAACCATCTGGTTCCGCTTCAACATGTGAACAATGGACCGGCAACTCTTTTACCTTTATATCCAGGGGATCAATAAAACTTGTATCTGGATGTTTAATCATTGGGGCAATGGTGGCAAGAGCATCGGCCAACTCATTCTATGTCCTGGAAGTGTGTCTGAACTCAATCTTATGCAACCTTTTGCACAACTTTTGTAAATACTGCATGTATGGTGTGAGCTTTAAGTTTTTTACGGCCCATTCTTCTTAAACCTGGTGAATTTGCAAATCTGAATCTCTATTGACCATCAATTCATGAGCATTCATGTCAACGACCATCTTCAAACCAAGGATACAAGCTTCATATTCAGCCATGTTGTTTGTGCAATTAAATCAAAGTTTAGCCGCCATAGGATAGTGCTAGCAAGTTTCTGACACTAAGACCGCTCTGATACCTTTCCCTTGGTGATTCACTGCTCCATCAAAGAACACTCTTCAACTTGGGTACGCTTCAGAAATACCTTCACCCACAAATGCAACTTCTTCATTGGGAAAGTAAGTCTTGAGCGGTTCATACTCTTCATCAACTGGATTCTCCGCGAGATGATCATCTAAGGCTTGTGGTTTTATCGCCTTTTGAGTCACATACACAATGCCAAATTCGCTCAAAAGCATTTGCCATTTGTCCAACTTTCCAAGCGACATTGCTTTCTGGAAAATATACTTCAATGGGTCCATCTTGGAAATAAGGTATGTGGTATAAGAAGACAAATAATATCTCAACTTCTGAGCAATCCAAGTCAAAGCACAACATGTTCTCTCCAAAAGAGCGTAACGGGCTTTATATGGAATGAACTTCTCGCTCAAGTAATAAATGACTCTCTCTTTTTTCCTAGTTTCGTCATGTTGACCAAGCATACATCCAAATGCGCTATCCGAGACAGACAAATATATCAACAGTGGGCTCTCTTCTCGTGGAGGAATCAACACTGGTGGATTGGACAAATAGTTCTTGATGGCATCGAAACCAGTTTGACATTTTCCGGTCCACTTAGTTAGGGCATCTTTTTTCAACAACTTGAAGTTTGGCTCACACACCACGGTGGACTGAGCTATAAATCGACTGATATAGTTCAACCTTTCCAGAAAACTCATCACCTATTTCTTGGTCTTCAGAGGAGGTAACTCTTGAATTGCTTTGATCTTGGAAGGATCAAGTTCAATGCCTCTTCTGCTAACTATGAATCCCAACAACTTGCCAACTGGCACTCCGAAAGCACATTTGGCAAGATTTAACTTCAAATTGTATCGATGCAGGAGATTAAAGAATTTTCTCAAGTGATCCAAACTCTCACAGGATTTAGTTATGACATCATCTACATACACCTCGATCTCTTTTTGAATCATATCATGGAAGATAGTTGTTGTAGCCTTCATATAAGTAGCACCCACGTTCATGAGACCAAAAGGCATCACTCGATAATGATATACACCTCAGGGTGTGATGAAAACTATCTTTTTTGCATCTTCTTCATCCATCAGGATCTGGTGATAGCTTGCATAGAAATCCATAAATGATTGCTTCTCATGCTTAGCACAATTATCAATGAGAATGTAAATGCTTGGTAATGGAAAATTATCTCTCGGGCTAGCTTTGTTGAGATCTCTGTAGTCAACACAAATTTTGATTTTTCCGTCCTTCTTGGCAACCGGGATGACATTCGCTAACCAAGTTGGATATTGCGTCACTTCCATTACTTGAGACTCGATCTGTTTGGTAATCTCCTCTTAGATCTTTAAACTGAACTCAGGCTTGAACTTTCGAGTCTTTTGTTTTACTAGATTGAAATCTGGATTAATCGGCAACTTGTAGGACACCATATTCGTACTTAGCCCCGTCATATCTTTGTAAGACCAAGCAAATATATCAATGTATTCTCTAAGCAAGCGAACTAGATCCCTTCTTTGAGCTTTAGTTAGATGGACACTAATTCTTACTTCTTTGACACACTCCTCATCCCCGAGATTTACAATTTTGATTTCTTCTAAATTCAGCTTGTGTTGATTCTCGAATTTTCAAAAGTCTTCGGCAACGTGTTTTGGTACCTCATTTTCACCTTGATACACCTCACATTCATCATTACCTGCCTCTTTTTGTTTATTTGGCTCGTAACATGACATGACATTGGTAGGTTTTAAATTGATATTACTGAAATCACAAACAACTAAAATTAAGAAAGTAAAATATAGACCAATAAGTAAACAAATTTTCGATAAAAGAGGCTTTCATTTAAATTGAAAAAACAAGCACAAACTATGGCCATGGCTGAGGGCCATTTTGCCTTTTTAAACATCACAAGGGAATTTAAAAAACTTCGAACAAGTAAAAACTGCATAAAAGGTGGGTCTAGGGCCTCTTTTGGACTACCACAGATTTTAAAAACAAACATAAACAAATGTCTTTTCTACCAAGATGCACTGGAAATTAGGAGCGGTGTGGAGATCCAATTTTGCAATTGCTCCTTAGGTTCTGCATCATGAATGCCTGATGTCTCAGCCTCTTCCTTGATGACCGCATCAATCTCCTAAAAAAGGCCCCAGATTCCTTCCCTAAGACCATCATCATTGACATATTCTCACATCAGGAATGACTGGTATAGATGAGGGATTGGCCTAGCCAATACTTGATCGACAATCTTGTTCTTCATCTTCGCTTCATCATCTGTGAGGATATACCCCAAACCAAGCTTTGTTCCTCTGGCGGGAATTTGGATAGGCTCGATAATTTATTGAAAGTGCTTCCCCAATCTGAAACCTGGTTCGAAACCACTCCAGAGCATAATGGTAGTAATCATCTTGAACATAGAAGGCATAGGAGGCTGTGGAGCCAAGTCATCACTGGTGGCATTTACCAGCTCCACCGTGTAGAAATCACAACCCCGAGAGACATCATCAATGATCGGTACATACCCGTTGGAGTGTCTCCCTTCACCATAAATGACCAATTCCTGGTCCTTCTAAACAAATTTCATTAATTGGTGAAGGGTAGAAGGCATAGCCCAAGCCATATGGATAAACGGTCTTCCCAGAAGAAAATTGTAACTGGTGTTGATATCCAACACCTAGAACTCCACATTGAATTCTACAGGATCTACCTGAATATCCAAGTTAACCGCACCTAATGTGTCTCTTTACACTCCATCAAAAGCCCTCACATTGACTTGGTTCTGATGAAGCTTCCCAAGGTCGAATTTGAGTTGCCTCAGAGTCAAAAGTGGGCAAATATTAAGAACAAATCCTTCATCGACCAAGAAGCGATTTATTATCTTATCTCGACACATAGTGGTGATGCGCAGAGCTTTGTTATGCATCCTACCTTCAAAGGGCAGCTCTTTGTCACAAAAGCTGATTTGATGTCCTCGAATAACTTGGTTTATCATGGCTGCTAGATTGTCCCTGTTGGTGACCACGTGCACATAAGTGTCATCCAGAGCCTTCATCAGAGCTTTCCTATGCAATTGTGAACTCATTAGCAGGGCCCACACAAAAATCTGAGCTGGTGTTTTCTCCAGATACTTTACGATTGAGTAAACCTTCGGTTGCATCTTTCTTCAGAACTCTTCTGCTTCAGCTTTAATAATTGGCCTTTTAGACTGATCTTTTTTCTGTACTCCTTGGGCTAACTCTTCTAGTGTGTAGCACCTTCCGGATCTGGTCATACCCTAGGTAACAGCATATGTGGCCCTTAATAGTCCGTCGCCAACATTTTTTTCATAGCAACAACCAAATAGTCGCTAAATTTGTTGCTAAATTTTTTTCTTTTAAAATTATTTGATTTATTTATTTTGAATATGCACTGCTGAAATGAATTCAATATAAATTACTAAACACTCCATACAAACAAACATTCATATAAAATATTACTCATAGACGGTTCAAAATATATGAAAAGCGAAATCCAAACAGCACATTTTTGGTTCAAAATATCCAAAGCAATCTATCAACTATTCTTAAATGAACTTCTAGGTTCATCAAACGTTGTTACTACACAATTTGTAATTTTCAAAAAAACATGACAATATCAAATATTAAAGTTGAAGGAGACTAAGGGATATCGTCACTTGAAATTGAGGGATCAACCTCATCCACATTAGTAGAACTAGGAGGCACTATGGGAGTAATACTTGCTTGCACCCGCTCAACAAGAATAGGAAGAAGATGATTAGTAAGTGCAAACATCATTTGCTTTACAAACTCATCCATATTTGTTGTCGATGTTGCTTTAGAAAATGAAGGTGGTAATGATGATGAGCCACAAGAATTCTGCTTCGAGTTTTGACCTTCAGTACAGCTACCCAATCATCTTTGTCCTTTTTTTTTTTTCTAGGATAAGATACATAATACACTTGAGTTGCTTGCATTGTAAGAATAAAAGGTTCATATTTTTTATATTGATGATGATGGTTGATAGCAACCAATTTGTATTGATTGTGCTTTTTAACACCAACCTCCATAGTTGGATCAAACTATTCACATTTGAATAATACAATTTGCTTTAAAGGTACTTCACGGTATTCCACTTGTATTATCTCTTTTATTCGTCCATAATAATCACCAAAATTTGGATCCAAGATACAAACTCCACTATTCATTGTTGATCTTGCGCTACCATGACATTCTGTGTGAAATTTGTATCCATTTACAAAATACACAGAATAACATGTAGCGCCTATTAATGGTACACGAACAAGGCTACGCAAGAATTCATTCTCAATGGGATTGCATTGGACATATTTTAAAAATTTTTAAGACTTAGTAAAGTTCCAAAACTCAATTTAAGCATGTAATTGTATAAAAGATAATAATTTTTGAAATCTTACAAATTCCTTGAACCATAAAGAGAAATTTTCTTCAAGTCCCTCTTCTATTTGACCCCGAGATAGATTTGAAAATTCTTCTTGCACACATTGCATGAACATACTTCATTACAAATAATAAGTTAAATTGAAATCTCATGGTATAAATATATGTTTATATTATTAACTTAATAAAACTAACTTTTGTTACCTCACAAACGGCTCAACCTCCTCACAATTTAGTAAGATATAAGTTTGGGCAACCTTGATTTCTTCAAGGGATAAATCGCTTTTATTTGCTTCTCCCCATAGCCGACCTGGATGTGAGAATATTGATAAATTTCCTTCAATATCTTTCTCAACACCACCATCATCATTACGGTCCACGCTATGATTATGAGTCATGATATGCGGTTCAAAATAATTAGAAAACAGTTGTGTTGACTCTATCATCAAGTATGCTTCATAAATAGAACCATCAACACTAGCTTTATTCCCAATCATCCTTTTAAGAGTTCCTAGATACCTAAATATATAAAATGTATGATTAAATTTGAAGATAAATGTATAGCATTCTAGTAATGAGTTTGACATAAAGGTTTCTATTTACCTTTCAAAAGGGTACATCCATCCATAATGCATAGGTCCAGCTATCCTTGCTTCATATGGAAGGTTCACAGGAAGGTGCTCCATTGAGTCAAAGAATCAAGGAGGAAATATACATTCTAACTTGCACAAGATTTGTGGGATTTCACCCTCTAATCTCTCTATGTCATCCATTCGTAGAGTGGTAGAGGTATGACCTTTGAATAATAAGGTCAATTTTGTAAGTGCTTGCCACATATTACTATGAAGTAGTTCACAAAAAGTAATAGGCATCAGTCGTTGCATGAACACGTGACAATCATGACTTTTCATGCCATATAACCATTTCCCATTTGTTTCTGGACATCTACCCAAATTGGAAACATACCCATCTCGAAACTCTAAGCTTTTCACCCAATTGAACAAGATAGCTCTTGCTTCCTTGTCTATCATATATATAGCTTTGGGATATTTTCCATTACTATCCTTTACCAATTGAGGTCGATCACAATAGACTACCATATCTTGACATGATTGTGGATTGTTTTTGTTTTTGTCATCAAAATTAAGAATTGTGTTGAACACATTATCAAAGACATTTTTTTCAATATGCATGCC
Source organism: Solanum bulbocastanum (assembly GCA_037074985.1). NCBI lineage: Eukaryota > Viridiplantae > Streptophyta > Magnoliopsida > Solanales > Solanaceae > Solanum > Solanum bulbocastanum. Next base: position 26,916,726 of record CM073600.1, read on the forward strand.
ATCAAGATTATGTCAAATCATATTAGATCTCCAATATGGCAAATCCCAAAAGTTGCTTCTCTTTTTCCATTTGCAAGACATACATATTCTTCGATTGAATTCTTCTACATCTAACTCTGTTACTTTTTTTATGTCCAAATCACAAATTTGATTCAATATTTGTTGTCATGTTCTATAAGGCAATGATGATCTTTGGACAATCTTTCCTTTAAGAAAGTTCTTACGATCTCTCCTAAATGGGTATTTTGTTTAAGAAACATCCGATGACAGTCAAACCATGATGATTTCCTAACATGTTTCAATCTAAATGATTCTGTTTCCTTCATGCAATAGGGACATGCTAACTTACCCGCAGTGCTCCATCCTAATAACATAGAATATGCAGGAAAGTCACTGATTGTCCACATCAAAGCTACCCTTAGTTGAAAGTTTTGCTTTTTTGAGATGTCAAATGCTTCCACACTTGTCTCCCACAAAAAGTCAATTCCTCTGTTAGAGGCCCTTCATAAACATTCCTGGAGGTAAATTATAAGGTGTGGCAATCACTGTCCATGAAGAGTATTTACTGCCAAACTGACTAAATGGTTGGAAATAATCAGTACCAACCTTAGATTTCTTGGTTTATCAGCAAACAAGGGATGATTTTCATTGAAGTGTTTTCAAGCCTCAGAGTATGATGGATGACACATTACACCATCCTCTTTTGTATGCTCATGATGCCATCTCATGTCGGCAGCTGTAGCATGGGATGCATACAATATTTGCAATCTAGGAATCAAAGGAAAATAATACATTTTCTTGTAAGGGATCAACTTCCTTTTACTAGAGCCAACACAACACTTGTATCTCTCATGGCCACAAAAAGTACAAGATGTAAGGTGTTCATCATCACCCCATAACAACAAACATCCTGATTCACAACAATCAATCTTTTCAACTAGCAAACCCAAGCTACGCACTAGCTTCTTAGTCTGATAATAGCTATCAAGCACTATGTTATCTTCAAGTAATGCCTCTTTCAAGAATTGCATCATTTGGTTATAGCCTCTTTGTGACATATTATTCTCCATTTTAAGAATTAACATTCGAGAGACAACTGCAAGTTAAGAGAGGGAAGAACTAGGATATAATTTTACATCAGCTTCTTGTAGCAAATTATATAATTTTTGGGACTTGAAATTAGGATCTTCCTCCATTGAAGGTTCACAAGGATGAGACGACTCGGGCTCAATATTTATAAAAGATTGCCAACTCGAACCTTAGGGAAAGTTAGGATCAGCTACATTAAAAATCATTTGTCAGTATGGATTGTCATATCCTTATTCGGGTTGACCACCACCATACAAATCCTAATCTGAAGAAATCTCACAGATAAAATATTTTTCCCCTTGATGCTTCTAAAAAAATAGTTATCAATAAATCCAAACTTATAAAGGTGATGTTTAATAGTTTCAACATTCATGAACTTAAAGTTTTGACATTTTTTACATGGACATCTAACTTTGTTACCTCTCATGCGATTCTGCTGCGAACATGCAAATTGGATAAATTTATCCACTCAAGTTACGAAATTAGAATCAATAGCCCCTCGTCCATCCAACCTCTCATACATCCAATCACACTCTTGATTATTCATATTCCTATTAATAATTAAATTATCAAAAACAATTAGTCACACACACAAACTAATTGAACAAATGGGACTCTCATTCATATTTGTTAAATTTAGGAAAAACATGCAGATTGGTAAAACAAAAAAAAAATTCTAGAGTTACTCACTAGGCAGGCTGGAAAAAAGTTTATGAGCTTTCCAAACAAAAAAAAAAAAGTTGTATTGAAGCACTACTGTCAACTTAGAGTACAAACAACAGTTTTCTTAAAAACTAGAGGAAGAAAAGAAAATTGAAGTCAAATACTACACTTCACCAACAATAAGTTTATAGTCCTATGATGTGGATTTTGATTATGAAGGAAGAGTTTTATGAAATCAAGCTGTGTTTATAAAATTACATGAATTTTATGATGAAATCCATATCTAACCCATATTTCTAAATGTTGATAATTTAAAGTGGGGTTTGAACCTTGAGAGGTAAATTATGAAATTATGCATGTTTTTATGAAATTTATGTGAATGTTTTAAGAATGCTGTGAGAGTAAAGTATCAATGATGATGTTGTTGATGTGTTATTGAAAGGATTTATTCATATACATATTAAAGCATGACTGTGAAAGGTTTTCTCACATAATAAGGATTCTAAGGTTGAAAGGTCTTCTCACTTAATTTAATCAAAGATAAAGAGCTATTCTAATAAAACCTAGCTTGGATTGGCAAGATGACGTGACCTTCCACGGATAATGACTTAACTTTGATTGGTTATTGAATGATACTTTTCCATGGATGAATTATGACCTAACTTTGATTGGTACGATGACATGCCTTTCCATAGAGACTAAGAACAAGTATGAAATGATTATTCCATGGGATTTATGCTTAGCATCGAGAGGATATTGAGATGGAAGCTCTCCTGCTAGTAGAGGCTAGGTATCTAGAAGCAATATCCTTATCCCTTACCTATTTCCATTATAAGATGATTGTATAGATAGATATTAGCTACTGGATCCACCTAAGTTAGAAGTTCATTGTCCTTACATTGGCAAGTAGACAACCCTTTTCAGTGTGGGAGACACAGGGGGATCCTGTTATAGCTTACATCATCTCTATGTCGGTTACACTAATTCCCACAATAATAATGAACTAAGGTTACTTCAAGAAGTATCTCATAGGTGTTCAAGGACTTTAAGGATGTTAACTTGCATTGACCATGTTTTATGACTTATCTTTTCTAACCCTTTTATATCAGATTTTAACTTAGTCAATTGCATGTTATGAAATGTCTTCTTCTATCATGATTTACATTTTTTATAAATAGCTCTCATACTTGGTACAATGTTTTGTACTAAGGCATACTCTTGCCTACATTTCCCCAAATGTAGGGTCCGACAATCAAGTTTCTTAGTTTCGTGGCTAGTGGTTCATTGTAATGTTACCGAGCTTAGAGAGTCCTTATGCTTCGAGAACGGACTTTCATTGTTCTTAGTTTATATCTTGTATTTCAATTTTGGACATGATGTATGGGCTAGGCCAAATTTCATTCTTTATATTAGATGGCTATTGAAACAAGTGTTTTAGACTTCTGCTTTACTTTTATACAACTATTGGACTTGAAATGTTTCTTTACTTCTTTTATTCTATTTCTTATGTTATGAATTCTAAGGGGCTTGTATGCGGTCTCTCGAGGTCCTAAACACCATGTTACCTCTACAAGGTACCTCTAGGCCTAATAAACTTAGTAATCAGAGCACAAGGTTTAAAATGGTCCCAGGATGTCTCATAAGCCACATCGAGTAGAGTCTTGTTCATGAGTATGAAGTGCGCCACATTTATGAATGTGAGGCTACAAGATGATTAGGAAACACCACTTCTAATACTTATCCGATGCTCTAAATGATATGGCTACTCGAAGAGCTTATGCTAGAAGGAATGTGAGGGTGAATGTAGAACAAGCAACTCCCCCCAAGCTCCTAAAGTTCGGGTTAATCCGTTGGTCGAGCAACTGACTAATGGGGAGTTTAGGGTTGCTTTTCAAGTGTTGGCTCAAGTCATGACGGCCAAGCCAATAGGGAGGTTGCGTTTCCTGTGAACCCAAATATGGGTACAGCGGCATCTAAAGTGAGAGATTTCACAAGGATGAATCCTCTAGAGTTTCATGGTTCTAAGGTTGAGGAAGATCTTCAAGAGTTCATTGATGACACTACAAGGTGTTGATTATCATGGGAGTGACGTCAGTAGAAAAGGCGGAGTTGGCCACTTATCAACATAATGGTGTGGCTCAAATATGGTACAACCAATTGATAGAAGGGAGATCGAAAGATGCAGGTCCTCTTGATTGAGAGAAGTTTAAGGCCATTTTTCTGGATATGTTCTTTCCCCTTGAGATGAGGGAAGCAAAGTTGCTTGAGTTTATTAACTATTGTCAAAGAAGTATGAGTGTAAGGGAATATTCTTTGAAGTTCACAGAATTGCCTAAATATGCTCCAACAATGGTTGCTGAGTCAAGGGTAAAGATGAGTAAGTTCATTTTGGGTGTGTCCGAAATGGTGGTTAAAGAGTGTCATATTGCCATGCTCATTAATGACATGGACATCTGTCGTCTCATGGTTCATGCCTAACATATCAAAGAGGAGAAAATTAAGGAAAATTCTAGGGAGGAAAAGAGGACTAAACCTGGTGATGGTAATTTCTCTCATACAAGGTCCAAGGGACATGGTCGTCCGAGGCTTTGACAAAACTTTTCCGGTCAAGGTTCCTCCAATTCTCTTTCTAAGTTCAACAAAGATAGGTTATCTAACCCTAAGCCTCAAGGAGGTAACGGTGGTGGATCTTCATTGCCTATGTCTACTTAGGCTAGGTGTAGAAAGAAACACGAGGGTAAGTGACTAGCCATCACAGAAGGTTGCTTCAGTTGTGGTAAGAGTGTCCATAAGATGATGGATTGCCTAATGCTCATGGCTAAAGGAAGACAGGGCAAGTAAGCTTCTCCTAGTGGTTTGGGTTCCAATGATCCTAAGAAAAACCGATTCTATGCACTTTAGACTCATGGTGAACAAGAGGGTTCTCCCGATGTGGTTACCAACATATTGAAAGTCTTCCAACTTGATGTATTCTCTTTACTTGATCCCGATGCTACCTTGTCTTTTATGAAGCCTTATGTGGCTATGAGGTTTGATGTTCTTTCGAATGTATTATTAGATCCTTTTTTGTCTCTACTCCTATTGGTGATTCTATTATGGCTAAGAGGGTCTATAGAAGTGTCTGGTCTTCTTGTCCCATAGAGTTACTCTTGTTGACTTGGTAGAGCTTGAAATGCTAGATTTTGAAGTTATCCTTGGTATGGATTAATTGAACTCATGTTATGGTTCTATCGATTGTAGAACTTGTGTAGTCAAGTTTAAGTTTTCAAATGAGGCTTTTGTAGAGTGGAAGTGGAAAAATTCTATGCCTATGGGTTAATTTATTTCTTGTTTTAAAGCTACAAAGATTATTTCTAAGGGTTGCATGTATGATTTAATTAGGGTGAGGGATATGGATTCTGAAATCCCCACTCTCGAGTCGATCCCTATTGTTAATGAGTTTTCATAAGTGTTCCTAGATGACTTGCTTGTTATTTCTATTGAGAGGGAAATAGACTTTGGTATTGACCTTCTCTCCGATACACAACCTCATCAGTTGAAAAAGGTGACCATTAAGAATAAGTATCCTTTTCCAAGAATCGATGACTTGTTTGACCAACTTCAGGAGTGAGCTATTTCTCTAAGATTGATCTTCGATCAAGTTATCACCAATTGAGGGTGAAGGAAGATGATATTCTGAAGATAGATTTTCAAACTTAGTATGGCTATTATTAGTTTTTAGTAATGCTGTTTGGGTTGACTAATTCTTCGGCGTCATTTATGTATTTGATGGATAGGATATTTAGAATCACTTATATAGGTATCCTAGGCTTGGGTAAAATGACATAGTATTAATTCACTTAAAACTAAAAAAGACCCAGAAGTCCCTAACTTTATGTGAATTGAACAACTTTCAAGTAAGGCTCCATGAGCTGTGGCGGCTCTCACAGACCATGGTGGTAGCCGTGGTCTTTGACTAGTAACTTGGCTTGCCACCATTCAACCCCTAAATGCCTAAATCATTTCCACGACACCTTCCAGGTCCCATGGTGGCCTTTACGAGCCGTCTAGTGGCTCGTGGGAAGGGTCTCCATTTGGGCAGCCTTAGGGAGCTCAGTGCCTTACCTTCACGGGCACCACCACAAGCCGTCATGGTTCTTGTGGGAGGTGAGCCTCCCTTGGCTAGCTACTTCCTAGGCTCCACAACCCCCAAAACGAACCATAGCGCCCTTCACAATTTGTGTGGGCCTTCGTGAAGGGTGCCAGGGCTCAATTCTGTAGTTGTAGACTTAGCACTTAGCCCCTAGCCCCTAGCCTAGCTTACCAGATTCCGAGGTGTTACATTGTCTCCCCTTGGGAACATTCATCATTGAATGGAGTTTCTAAACACCTTTAGGAAGTAAAGACTCAATACTAGCAGCCTATCATGCATATATCCTCACCTAAATGTATAAATAAAGGAGGAAACATCGACTCCAAGCTAAACATACTCAATGCACTATAAGGAAGGTAGGAACTACATCTAAAAACCTAATATGCACGAAATTTCTAAACTACTCATGTCCTATGAGGAACTACTATCTCATGCTAAAAGCATGCTCAACACATCATGGAGCCTATATGCCATCTATACTCAAAAACACATATCCAAGGAGGAATTTCTCAACTCGAAGCTAAGGCTTGTTCATCAATTAATATCATGAAGTCTATAGGTAACTCATAGTCAATGCACTACCACATGAGGAAAATCAATCATATGAACTCATTTACTTTGAAAACACAAGTTTTTTCATGAACATGCATAACATAAGGAAATAATAGGGATATCTAAAACACACATAACTTTAAACAAAGAGTAAACCATGAGGAACTCATTGCCTCAAGTTAGAGTAGGAGTAGAAGGTAAAAGATGAGGATATCGGGGCATCATATCTGCCTAGACCCCTAAGTAGCACCCTCAACTAAATGATTCCTCCATAACACTTTCACGGAAGCAACTTCTTTGTTCCTCAATTTCTTAACTTTCTTGTCTATGATCTCAACCAATACTTCTTCATAAGAGAGATTCTCATTAACTTCCAATCCATCTAAGGGAACTATAGATGTCGGATCTCCAACTCATTTCTTTAACATAGATACATGGAAAACCGGATGCACCAATGCCAAATCATTAGGCAATTCTAGCATATAAGCAACCTTACCAATACGTCTGAAAATTTGATATGGGCCTACATCTTGGGGACTATGCTTCCGTTTCTTCCCAAATTTCATTATATCCTTCATGGGTGAGATTTCCAAGTAAATCCAACCATTAGCATCAAACTCAAGGTCTCTCCTTCTAACATTAGCATAGGACTTTTAGCGACTTTGGGCAGTTTTCAACCTCTCTCTAATAAGTCAGACTTTCTCCATTGCCTCATGAACTAACTCTGGTCCTATCAAGGCAACATCACCCACCTCAAACCAACCGATAGGAGATCTACGTCTTCCACCATAGAGAGCCTCAAATGGGGCCATACCAATACTAAAGTTATATCTATTATTATAAGAAAACTCTATCAATGGAAAATGATAGTCCCAATTTCCATTGAAATCAATGTAACATGCTCTCAACATATCCTATAACGTTTGGATAGTACGCTCTGCTTTCCCACCGGTTTGTGGATGAAATTCCATGCTAAGCTTTACTTTAGTGCCAAGACATTCTTGGAAAGACTTTTAAAACTGAAAGGTAAATTGAGTACCTCTATTAGAGCTAATAGACAAGGGTACTCCATGCAACCGTACCATTTCGCTCAAATACAACTTAGTATAATCTTCCACCAAAAAAGAAACTTAGATGGAAATGAAAAGGGGCTGATTTTGTCATTCTGTCTACTTTGACCCAAATTGAATCATATTATTGCCAGGTGCAAGGCAAACAAACTATGAAGTCTATATTCAAATCTTCCCACTTCCAAATAGGAATACTAGTGTCTTGGGATAAACCTTCCCATTTCTGATGATCAACCTTCACTTGTTGGCAATTAGGACACATAGCCACAAGTTTCGCAATAACCTTCTTCATCCCATTCCACCAATAGACCTCCCGCAAGTCACGCTACATCTTGGTTGCTCCTGGGTGAATGGATACCGAGAACTATGGGCTTCTGTTAAGATTTATTCCCTTAAGTCATCAATATTTGAAACACACAAACGACCTTGATATCTAAGCACACCATCTCCCCCTTGGGAGAAAGCCTTAATGAACTTTATAAGTACCGCTTCTTTCCATTCTACCAAAGTTAGATCAAGACCTTGCTTGGCCTTCACATCCACCACAAAAGACGATTCTGGCCCATTATGAACCATAACACCACCTTTGGTGGAATCAACTAATTGAACACCTAATCGGGCAAATCTATGTACATATCATATCAATTATTTCTTATCTTCTTCTATATGGGCTACACTACCCATTAATAATCGGCTAAGAGTATTCGCTACTACATTTTCCTTTCCAGGGTGAAAGAGAACACATATATCATAATCTTTCAATAATTCAAGCAGCCGTCTATGGCAAAGATTAAAATCTTTCTAATCAAACACATATTGTAGACTCTTGTGGTCGGTAAGCACATCGACATGCACACCATACAAATAGTGCCGACAAATCTTTAAGGCAAAAACCATTGTCGCTAGTTCAAGATTGTTGGTCGAATAATTATTTTCATGAACCTTAAGTGGACTTGAAGCATAGGCCATAACTTTCCCGTTTTACAAAATCACACATCCTAACCAAATCATCGAGGCATCACAATAGACAACAAACCAATCTGTCCCTTAAGGTATATTCAACACTAGAGAAGAAGTAAGTCAATATTTCAACTCTTTAAAACTCTTGTCACATGTTTCGGACCATATGAACTTAGCCTTCTTTTGAGTTAAAGTGGTCAATGGAGAGGGAGTCGTAGAAAACCTCTCAACAAATCTTTTGTAATAACCAGCTAAACCCAAGAAATATCTAATGTCCGAAGGTGATAGAGGTCTAGGCCAATTCTTGACCACATCCGTCTTCTTAGGATCTACCTCAATACCCTTACTTGAAACAATATGACCATGAAAAACAACAAACCTTAGAAAAAACTCACACTTGCTAAACTTTGCAAAGACTTGTTGGTCCTTCAAAATTTGCAAAAAAATCCTCAAATGATTAATGTGGTCATCCTCACTTCTTGAATAAATCAATATATCATCAATGAACACTATTACGAACATATCAAGGTATTGTCTAAACACCTTATTAATGAAATCCATAAATGCCTCTGGAGTATTAGTAAAGCAAAATGACATCAACAAAGACTCATAATGACCATATCAGGTTCTAAAAGCTGTTTTTGGAATATCATCATTATTCACCCTCAACTAGTGATAACCCAACCTATGGTCAATCTTAGAAAAGTAACTCGCACCTTGGAGTTGGTTAAACAAATCATCTATACTTGGTAGAGGATACTTATTCTTAATGGTCACCTTGTTCAATTGCTGATAGTCAATACACATTCGAAGTGAACCATATTTCTTCATAACAAATAAAACTGGAGCACCCTATGGAGAGATAATCGGTCGGATAAAACCCTTATCCAACAAATCTTTCAATTGATACTTTAATTCCTTAAGTTCTACCGTAGCCAATCTATGAGGAGTAGAAATAGGCTATGTATCTAGGAGAAGGTCAATACCAAAGTTTATTTCCCTTTCGGGAGGTATATCAATTTGATCATCTAGGAACACTTCCACATACTCATTAATAATAGGGAATGCCTCAAGAGTAGGGGATTTGAAATCCATATCCCTATCCCTAACTAGATGGTACATACAACCCCAAGAATAATCTTTCTAGCTTTAAAGTATGAAATAAACTGACCTTTTGGCATAGAATTTCCCCCTTCAAATCTAGGACAGGCTTATTCGAGAATTGAAATGTAACACCCCATAAACTAGAAGACTAAGCTAGAGCTAAATGTGAGGGTTAGAGCCATGGAAGTGGGCAAGAGCCAAGGGAGAGTACTAGGGAAGTCCACTCTTCTGTAGACACTGCACAAGCAAGCACAACCACCACCACAACTTGTGGTGAGGACCACGACTTGTTGTGTGGCTTATGGTAGAAAAGGCAGTAGCCTCCTTAAGCTGCTCAAAATGGCCCCATCTTTACTAGCCACTTCACTGCTCGTGGTGAAGAGCACGACTTGTGTGAAGGCCCGTAGAGGTTTCTTAGGATGATGGGGTTGAGCGAACACTTCCCTAGCCACTGGTCCAGGGACCACGAAAGGCACCTCGACTTGTGGTAGGGACCACAGTTATGGGAAGGGTCAAGACCTTGTCTTACAGTTAGGGGAAGGCTGCATAGGTACTTCCTCATAGTCCACAAAGGAGACCATGGCTTGTGATGAAGACCACGGCTCATGGGACCTCACGTGGTCCTTGGGCAATGCACTGTAAGTTGAAGGGTATTTGGGTAATTCCAGTTTCAACTTAAATGAAGCGAGGTTGTTTTGCTAAGCTTTGTACACCTATATAAGTCATTTTAACTCTATAACTCACCCACTCAAGTTAGATTTTCCAATACCCAAAAGATTTCCCCAAAATTGCTCATCTCAAATATTTCTGTCTCTAGAAATTGGAAGAAGAAGAAGAAGAAGAAGGAACTTCAATCTAGGATCAAGGTCAAGGCTCAATTCATCCATTGAATCTTAGCATTGAGCTTTGTTGTTAAGGTATGATATATTTCATCCATGGGCATCTTCCATCCATGGAATTCCTTCAAAATCCAATTTCAAAAGAGATAAAAATCCCCAATTGCTAGGGTTTGATTCAAAAGTCATTGGTTCCTTTCAAACTTGATTCTAATTATATAATATTAAGCATGAATTGATAATTTACTGTGGTTTTTATGATGTATCCCCAAGAACCCATGTAATTCCCATATTTCTCAATTGTGATCTTATGATGTGAGTCCTTGTTGATCAAAGGTGAGTTTTATTAATAAATGAATAAGGTGATAGATTCACATGAAATTATGATGAAATACCTATCTAATGTTTTAGTTATCGATGTGGTGGTAGAAAGTAGGTTTAGAACCTTGAAAGAGACATTATGAGATTATGCATGCCTTTATGAAATCTATGAAAATGCTTTAAGGATGCTTCGAAAGTAAAGTGTTAATGATTATGTTGTTTTTGTTATTGAGGTGTGTTGACTGAAAGGCAATTCTCATGAACATATAACGAATATGATGTGAAAGGTTTTCTCACATAATGAAGACTCTAAGGTTGAAAGACTTTCTAACCTAATTGAATCTAATACATATATGTAGATGGGGACGGTGAATGGTTTTTTCACGCATGATCTAAAGAGCTATCCTAATGAACTAACTTGGATTGGTTATCACGGACATCCTTCCATGAGACATGCGTTAAGATAAGACTTAATAAATACTCCGTGGCATTTATGCTTAGCACCGAGTGGATATTATATTGAGATGGAAGCTCCCCCAACAGAAAGGTTGGGTTTCTAGAAGCAATCTCTTGAGATGGAAGCTCCCCCAATAGAAAGGCCAGATTTCTAGTAACAATCTCCTTATCCCATAAACTACGTGCCCCCGCATGATATTTAGCTAGTGGATCCACCTAAGCTAACAAACCATGGTTCTACCTTAGGCAAGTAGGAAAACCCTTTTTGAAGTAGGTAACACCAGGTGATCATGTTATACCTCACATGGTCTCATGTCAGTTAAGGCTACTTGCCACAATGACAAGACTACTAATGAACTAAGGCATGCTTAATGAAGTATACCATAAGAGTTCCAAGGTTTTAAAGATGATGCTAGCTTATGTTATCTATAATGTATGACTTATGTTAACAACTGTCTCTATGATGATGTTTAACTTGGTAAATTGCATGCTTTGAAATGAAATGTCCCTTTAAGCATGTTTTAAATATTTTTATGCATAGTTATCATACTTGGTGAATTTTTGTATTAACGCATACTCTTGCCTACATTTTTCTCATATGTAGGGTTAGACAGTCAGGGTCGTCATTTTTGGGGCTAAGTGTTGATTTTGATATTCCAAGCTTTGGAGCATCCTCAAGAATCGAGGACGGACTTTATTGTTTATTTCCTTTCTTGCATGTATTTCTACTTTTGGACATGATGTATAGGCTAGGCCCAATTTCATTCGATATTGTACAAGATTGCTATGATGAGACAAGTGTCTAGACTTTTGCTTTCTTTTATGAACAACTTTTTAGACTTGTAATATGTTTTACTCTTATTTTTTTATTTCTTATGTCATGAGGACTAACTGGCTTGTATAGAGTCCTTTGGGTTCAATACACCATGTTACATCTAGAGGGTACCCTAGGCCATGACATGAAACTTGACTACACCAGTTCTACATTCAATAGAAGCATAACAAGAATGCAACCAATCAATCCCAAGGATGACATCAAAATCTAGTGTATCAAGCCCTACCAAGTGAGTAACTCTATAGGATAAGGAGATAGGACACTTTCTATAAAGCCCTCTTAGCCAACACAAAATCATAAACTATGGTAGAGAAAGAAAAGGGATCTAATAAAACACCGAGAAGCACATCAAATCTCATAGCCACATATGGCGTCACAAAAGACAAGGTAGCACCAGGATTAAGTAAAGCATAAACATCAATTAGGAAAACTTTAAACAATTAGTAACCACATCGGGAGAACCCTCTTGTCCATCTTGAGTTTGAAAGGCATATAATCAATTTTTCTTTGGAGTATTGGAAGCTGAACCACTAGGAGGAGCTTGCTTGACATGTCTTCCCTTAAACTTAATCATTGGAAAATCCCATATTTTATGACCAATTTTTTCACAACTAAAGCAACCATCGGTGCTGGCTAGACACTTACCCTCATGCTTCTTTCCACACCTAGTGCAAGTAGGAAATAAAGATCCACTACCATTTCCTCCTTGAGGCTTAGGGTTAGACACCCTTTCATTATTAGACCTTGGAGAAACATTAGAAGAACCTTTCCTGGAGAACCTTTCTAGTATTAGTATGTCCCCCTTTGAAGCTCTTTATGATAAATGCTGTAGATCTCCTATAGGGTGGTTTGAAGTGGGTGAGTTGCCTTGATAGGGCCCGAATTAGTTCATGAAGATATGGAGAAAGTCTGGCTTATTAGAGAGAGGTTAAGAACAACCCAAAGCCGACAAAAGTCCTATGTCAATGTTAGGAGAAAGACCTTGAGTTTGAGGTTAGTGATTGGGTCTACTTGAAAATCTCACCCATGAAGGGTGTGATGAGATTTGGGAAGAAAGGGAAACTTAGTCCTCGATACATAGGCCTATACCAAATTTTGAGACGTGTTGGCAAGGTTGCATATGAACTTGATTTTCCAATTATTATCGACCTTATTCTTGAGGGGTTGTCTTTGATTGCCTCTCCATTAACGACTTTGACTCAAAAGAAGGCTAAGTTTGTATGGTCCGAAATATGTGAGAAAAGTTTCCAAGAATTGATAGTTAGACTTACTTTCGCTCCGATTTAGACTTTATCAGAAGGGACGGATGGGTTTGTGGTATACTGTGATACCTCGAGAATCGGGTTGGGATTTGTTCTTATGCCAAATAGGAAGGTTATTGCCTATGCTTCAAGGCAACTTAAGGTTCATGAGAAGAATTATCTGACCCACGATCTTGAATTAGTGGTGGTGGCTTTTACCTTAAAGATATGAAGACATTATTTGTATGGTGTTCATGTAGATGTGTTCACCAAACACAAGAGTTTGCAATATGTGTGTAATAAGAAATATCTAAATCTTTCCCAATGAAAGGTGGCTTGAGTTATTGAAAGATTATGATATGAGTGTTCTCTATCACCTCGGTAAGGCAAATATAGTAGCAGTTGCTTTTAGTAGTGTTGCTCACATTCATGATGACAAGAAGGAATTGGTATGAGATTCACATAGATTAACACATTTAGGTGTTCGGTTGTGTAATACCCCGACTTTTCAAAACGTCCAAATTAACTCATATCTTCATGAAAAGACAAGGAGGGTGGGTAATAAATTAAGAATGATGTGGCATGTCATATTTTAAATGTTAAAGGGTTGTATCTCAAGTTTTGAAGCTAGGTAACTGGCAAAATAAAAGTTGATGAAAGTTACCGTAAGTTCCTTTTTAACATTTCTCTGAAATTTGGGTCAAATGTCTTGGATATTTTCTCCCAACATATAAAGAGTTAGAAGGCCTATAATCCATTAAATCTAAGGCCTATGAGTCTAGTTTGCAACTCACAAAACCCCGTATCGAACCGACATCGAAGTAAAAAGTTATAAGGGTTTTACTATGGACTGTTGAGGAAGAATTCGAGTCTGATCTGGGTAGGGTAAAAAATGTGGTATGTCGGCTTACTCAACGTTTTAAGCCATGAAAACATTTCTTTTCACTTCCAAACTAGAAAGAAATCTTAGGAGAGGGTTCCTATGGAGTTCTTGCATGATGAAGGTTAGTTTTTGACAATTTCTACCATTAAAGGTTATCCTCGTGCCTAGAAACGTGATCTCTACATGTGGCAATCATTTTTCCATTCTAGTAGCTGCGTTTGGAACTAGTTTTTGAAGATATAAATTTGTAGTTATTGGTGTTTCTTCAAGGTTTACACTGGGTTAGCTAAGTTAATCATCTCGAGACTCTTTTATGATTGTTTTTACGAATATCTACAGATGTATCGACAAGTTAGGGAAATATAGCAAATATGCCAATTTAAGGGTAATTATGAACTATTTATAGGTGCATACCGTTTGTGTAGATATATTTTTTATGAAGCTTAGGACATAAGGAACAACTTTCGTGAAAGAACTACGGTCTTTCGATCGTTCATTGGAAAGGTATGTTAAGGCGATTCCCTACATTCAACATGTTTCCTTAGAGCTTGAGAGTGATATAATAGGGTAGTTAATGTTGGTGATCTTGTAGATGTAATTGTGATTGGTTGGCTGATTGTGTTGTTATAAACCCTCATTTTAGGGACTCATAATCCTTTAAGAACGACCCAAAGTTAGGAACGACTTGAAGATTATTCATATATATTGTTTATAGCTAAATTGCTTGCCTTTAGCCTATTCAATTGTTTGTTGTCGCCCTTGGGGATATTTTGGTTAGTTGTTGAGCTATGAACTGTCTATGTGGGCAATGATGTTCTCTAATATGACTATGTTATTGCCAAATAGGGCTGTGTATTGCACACAGGGCTATATTGAAGCCAAAGAGTGTTATGTGTTGCCTATGGGGCTATTTTGACGCCAAAGAGGGCTATGTGTTTCCTACAGGGCTATGTTGATGCAAATAAGGGCTATGTGTAGCCCACAGAGCTATGATGTTGCCTAAGAGGGCTATGCACTGTCTCTAGGGCTATATCATTGCCAAAAAGGGCTATGTGACTTCTTACGAAAATAAGGGGCTACCAATAGGGGTATGTAGATTGATTTGATAGCTTCTGGGATCAAGGTAGGTAGGTGGTATGTTGTTTGTACCTGCCGAGCTTATAGGGGCATGGTTAGGTTGCTGTTTAATCATTTTTGTATTTTTAGATTCAGTAGTGGGTTAGCATGCTTATCTAAATTTTGATTTCCTTACGTGAATGCTTTTGGTAAATTATGATAGTTGCTCATTTAGTCTACAATCTTTCATACTCTGTACATTATTTTGTGTTGACGCCCCATTGCCTAGGAGGCGCTGCATTCATGCATGCCGTTCTCGACAGACGACACAGTAGGCCTCCTCATCAGCAGGATTGACTTCTATCCGATTGGCTAGCCCTTTTCCTTCTAAGCTGCCTGATTTGGGAGGTTTGTTAGCTTTTATTGTATATGTCTTTATGGGTAGCCTTAGGCCCTATCCCACCAATATTTACTACTCTTAGAGGCTTGTAGACTAGTGTGTGGGGTGTCTAGCTACGTTATGGCCATGTTGGCCTAGTTGGTTTGTTGAAGCTTGTGAGCTGTTTGATGTATTATCTTGATATATACTCGCTTTAAGTTTTGGTATAGATATCATGGTGGCCTCGATGGCCCAATCTTGACTTTTGTGCTAGTTGGCTAATTATTTATGTGAACTCTTTACCTGTTTTTTATAGATCTGTTGACAGGGGCCTTACTGGTCGAGGGGTTAATTTTAAGCCGAGATATACTTGTTCATTTTTTTGATTGTGTGTGGCTACCATGCACTAGTAGCAAATGGTTCAGCAGGGTCACTCGGGCTTGAGTTTTGGCGTTAGGAGCCAGTTGCCCCCCTGATTTTGGGGCGTGACAAACTTGGTATCAGAGCAACTTCATATCCTAGGGAGTCTGCAAGCCATGTCTAGTGGAGTCTTGTTTATAAATGTGTTGTGCACCACATTTGATAAGCAAGAAGCTACCGGGCATGTTAGAATGACTATCCTTATTTTTCTCACCTCGTGCTATAGAGCGGTGTCTTAAGGTTTGAGGTTTTTGGCTTATAATTGATATTTGTATGCAGATAGAGATGGCTGACACTAGATAGACCACATCTAGCAAGGGGCTAGATATAGCTGCAGGCGAGGGTACCGGCAAGGTACCACAGGTGGAGGTAGCCCATTGTGAGACCTAGAGGGAGACATCTTCCCAGCCCCTTATAACTTTTCCACCGCTTCAGGAGCCTCCGAGGGCTACAAGCCTTTTGGCTCCACCAGCAGTACCACCTCTAGTTCCTCCTATTCCATCTAATCAAGATTTGAAAAGTGCAGCATGTATGTTAGCACAGTTAGTAGCTGCACAGCGCCAACCAGTTGCACCAAATGTTGCCGGACCTTCTCAAGGGCTAGGAAGTTTTAGAGTTTGTGAATTTCTTGCCTTGAATCCTCCATAGTTTATAGGGATAGATCGTAGAGAGGACCCTCAACACTTTATTGATCAGCTTCATAGGATCTTTAGAGTCATGCATGCCTCAGCGACTGAGTCAGTTGAGTTAGCAGCATTTCGATTGCACAGTGTTGCAGTATTGTGGTATGAAAGTTGGAAGAGATCTAAGGGAAAAGATGCATTTGTACCCACTTGGGATAGCTTTACAGAAGCTTTCATAGATCACTATTTGTCTTGAGAGATTAGGGATGGCTGGATGGACCCGTTTCTGAACCTCTGATAGGGCAGCATGAGTGTGTACGAGGTGAGATTTGAATCATTGGCTAGATATGCACCATCATTTGTTGATATGATGCATGATAGGTTTCATTGATTATTGGGAGGGCTCGACTCAGACTATATCAATGTTTGTTCTACCGATGCAGTAAATGATAATATGGATATCTCACAAATTTAGGCCTTTGCATAAGGAATAGAGGATCGCCAACATCTATAGGATATAAGTGAGAGGGTCGAGAGAGATAGACTGAAGAGGGTTAGGCCCGCTGGTTCACATGGAGATTTTCAAGGTGGTCCCAGACCCCAATATACTATTAGGCCACCTAGCCTCCACCACAGCAGTTCCAGGGTAATAAATTTGATTGTCAGGGATAGTCAGGCCCAGGTGAGGGTTCACGAGCATTAGGATCTTAGTAATAGATGGTGCAGGCCATGCTAGGACAGCCTCGCCGCGTTACGCTACTTGCGATAGGTTGCATTTCGAGAGGTGCAAATAGGATTCCACAGGTTGTTACTCTTGTGGACATGAGGGGAATGGGTGGAGAAACTGCCCAACCATAGGTCAGGGTGGTATAGGTCAATCAAACAGGTTAGTAGTAGGTTCCTCCTCATCAACATAGTCTACAAGGCGTGGACCCTAGACTTCAGTAGGTAAAGGTAGAAGTAGAGGCAAAGAGGGAGCATCTAGTTATGGTAGTGGACAGAACAATACATATTCATTACCCAGCCGACAGGACTTAGAGTCATCACCAGATATTGTGATAGGTACATTGATTTGTTTCTCCCATTGTGTTTATGCTTTGATAGATCCTAGATCTTCTCTGTCTCATGTTACTCCATTTATTATGGGGAAGTTATGTATAGTAGCAGAGTCATTAGATTGACCTTTTATTGTATCTACACCAGTTGGTGAGTCTATTATTGCCAGGAGAGTCTATCGAGGTTGCACGGTAGAAATTATAGATCGTCAGACCTCTACAGACCTCGTAGAGTTAGAGATGGTCAATTTCAACGTCATTATAGGTATAGACTGTTTAGCATATTGTATGCTAATGTTGAGTACCTGACAAAGATTGTTAGATTCCACTTTCCAGGAGAGGCAGTTCGGGATGGATAAGCGATATAGCAATGTCGAAAGGTAGGCTTATTTCCTATCTTAAGGCGAGGAGGATGATTACTAAGGATTGTATTTATCATCTTGTTCACGTTCATGATATAGATGCAGAACCACCGACTCTTTAGTCTATTCTGGTAGTTAATGAGTTTCTAGATGTATTTCTAGACGAGGTCTTTGGTATTCCTCTAGAATGGGAAATTGATTTTGCTATCGATATGCTACTAGGTACGGATCCCATATCTATCCCTCCTTATAGAATGGCTCCTGCTGAGCTAAAGGAGTTGAAGGATCAGCTGAAAGACTTGCTGGATAACTACTTTATTAGGCTTAGTGCTTCACCATTGGGTGTGCCAATGTTATTCGTAAGGAAGAAAGATGGCTCACTAAGAATGTGTATCAATAAATGACAGCTGAATAAGACGACTATAAAAAATAAGTATCCCTTTTCAAGGATCGATGATTGTTTGATCAGTTACAAGGTGCTGAGTGCTTCTCAAAGATTGATTTAAGATCAAGGTACCACCAGATACGAGTTCGGGAGAAAGATGTTCCACAGAAATCTTTTAGACCTAGATATGGACACTTTGAGTTCTTAGTAATATCTTTTGGATTAACTAACGCCCCAGCAGTGTTCATGGACCTGATGAATAATATATTTAGGTCGTATCTAGACTTGTTTATAATTGTATAAATTGATGATATTTTGGTGTATTCATATTCAGAAGGTAAGAATGCAAATCATCTGCGAGCAGTCTTACAGGTTTTTCGAGACAGAGAACTTTATGCAAAGCTCTCTAAGTGTGGGTTATGGTTGGACTCTGTAGCATTCTTAGGCCATATTGTATTAGATGAAGGCATTGCGGTTGATACACAAAAGATTGGAGCCATAAAGACTTGGCCCAGACCCATGACTCCGACTGAGGCTCGTAGTTTCTTAGGGTTAGCTAGGTACTACAAAAGGTTTTTAGAGGGGTTTTCTTCGCTTTTAGCACTATTATCAAAGCTGACTCAAAAAGCAGCTACGTTCTAGTGGACTAAGGCTTGCGAGCATAGTTTCTAGGAGCTGAAGGACATGTTGAAATCAACACCTGTTCTAGCATTGCCAGAGGGTTCAGAAGGCTATGCAGTGTACTGTGATGCTTTTGGTGTTGGGTTAGGATGTGTTCTAATGCAACATGGTAATGTTATCGTATATGCTTCAAGGCAGTTGAGAAAGCATGAGAAGAACTATCTGACCTATGATTTAGAGTTGCTTGCAGTTGTGCATTCATTGTAGATCTGGAGACCTTATTTGTATGGAGTTCATATTGACATCTGCACAGATCATAAAAGCCTTTAATATATCTATAGACAGAAAGAGTTACATCTGCGATAACGTCTATTGCTTGAGTTACTAAAAGAGTATAACATGGATATTTTATATCATCTAGGAAAGGAGAATATGGTAGCTGATGCCCTCAATCAAAGATCTATGGGTAGTTTATCCTATTTATGTGATACGAAGCGTGAGATAGCGTGAGAGCTTCATCAATTAGCTAGCATGGGAGTCAGATTGCTAGACACAGAAGATAGTGGGTTAATAATTCAGGAAACAGTTGTATCATTTCTAGTTGTAGAAGTAAAATCACAACAATAAGAGGATCCTAGCTTAGAGCAGCTCAGAGACAAGGCTTAGGATCATCATTCTTTAGCATTTGATATAGCAGGAGATGAAATCCTTAGATATAGAGGTTAATTGTGTATTCTGAATGTTGCAGGGCTTCGACATCGAATTATGAAAGAGGCACATAATTCTCATTATTTTATTTACCCTGGTTCGACGAAGATGTACCATGATATGAAGGAGATCAATTTGTGGCATGGGATGAAGAAGGACGTTGCTGAGTTTGTGGCACAGTGTCCTAACTACCAATAGGTAAAGGTTGAGCACCAAAAGCCCGCTGGGCTAGTTCAGGAGATAGCCATTTCTTTATGGAAGTGAGAAACAATTAATATGGATTTTATTACAGGGTTACCTCGATTGCATTGCAAGTTTGACTCTATTTGGGTAATTGTTAATAGACTAACAAAATCAACCCACTTTTTACCAATTAGGGCTATTTTTGTGGCCGAAGATTATGCAGGGTTCTATATTAGAGAGATTGTTAGGATACACAGTGCCCCATTATCTATTATATTTGATAGAGGAGCACAATTTACTTCTAACTTTTGGAAGTCCTTCCAGAAAGGACTGGGGACACATGTTAATCTTAGTACAACCTTTCACCTTCAGACAAATGGCCAGGCTGAGCACACAATTTTGACACTCAAGGATATGTTACGGGCATACGCGCTAGACTTCAAAGGAAGTTAGGATGACCACTTGCCTCTAATTGAGTTCCTATACAATAATAGTTATCATTCTACATCGGGATGACACCTTATGAGGCTTTTTATGGGCAAAAATGTAGGTCCCCCATTGGATTGTTTGAGGTAGGTGAGTCAGAGTTGATTGGACCCGACTTAGTACAACAGACAGTGGAGCAGGTTAAGCCCATTTGGGAGAGGCTACTAACAGCTCAAAGCCGAAAGAATTCATACTCAGATCTACGACAGAGGGACTTAGAGTTTTGTGTCGATGACTTGGTATTCTTAAAAGTTTCTCCTATAAAGGGTGTTATAAGATTTCCCAAAAAAGGCAAGCTTAGTCCAAGATTCATTAGGCCATACCAGATCCTTCAGAGGGTAGGACGGAAGGCTTATTAGTTAGAATTGCCTTTGGGGCTATAATAGTATCATTTAGTGTTCTATGTATCGATGATACGAAAGTGCGTAGGAGGCCCTTCTTGGGTTGTCCCAATTGAGGATGTTCATATTGCAGAGGAGTTGTCCTATGAGGAAACTCCAATTTCCATATTAGATTGGCAGGTCCATAAATTGAGGACCAAAGAGGTGGCTTCGGTTAAGTATTATGGAGAAACAATAATAGAGAGGATGGCATGAAGTCCAAATATCCTCACTTGTTTCATACCCTAGGGTGATGGCATATCAATTTATATTAGTGCATTGAAGTTAGATACATATCTCATTTTCTTATATTGTTTCTTATTATTATTGTTGTTGTCATTGTATATTTGCTCGCACTGTTATTGCGGAGCTGTAATGCTTAGCTATTTATGTCATCCTATGAGACGCCTAGGTTAGAATTTCTGTGTTTCATGTTCCTGGATAGTCACATTTACAAAGGATACTCTGCCTAAGTTTTGGAAACTCCTAAGGACTTAACTGCATGACTCAAATTTTTTCATTCGAGGATGAATGTTTCTAAGGGGGGAAGGATGTAACACCCCAACTTTTCAAAACATCTAAATTAACTCGTATCTTCGTGGAAAGACAAGTAGGGTGGGTAGCAAATTAAGAATGATATGGTATGTCATATTGTAAGTGTTCAAGGGTTGTATCTCAAGTTTTGAAGCTAGGTATGTGGCAAAATAAAAGTTGGCAAAAGTTATCATAAGTTCCTTTTTAAAGATTTCTCTGAAATTTGGGCCAAATGTCTTGGCTGTTTTCTCTGAATATATAAAGAGTTATAAGGCCTATCCCCCATTAAATTAAATGTCTACGACTCTAGTTTGCAATGGAAAAAACCCCGTATCCAACCGATATTAGAGTAAGAAGATATAAGGGTTTTACTACGGACTGTTGGGGCATAATTTAGGTCGGGTAAAAAATATGGTATGTCAGCTTAATCAAAGTTTTAAGCCATGAAAACATTTCTTTTTACATCCAAAATAGAAGGAAAGATAAAGAGAGGGTTCCTATGGAGTTCTTGCATGATGAAGGTTAGTTTTTGATGATTTCTACTATTAAAAGGTTTCCTTGTGCCTAGAAACGTGATCTCTACACGTGGCAATCATTTTTCCCTTCTATTAGCTGCGTTTGGAGATAGCTTTTGAAGATATCAATTTATATTTATTGATGTTTTTTCAAGGATTACACTTGGTTAACTAAGGTAATCATCTCGAGACTCTTATATGATTGTTTTTATGAGTTTCTACAGATGTTTCGACATGTTGGGGCAATATGACGAATCTGCCTATTTAATATTAATTATAAACAATTTATAGGTGCGTACCAGTTGTGTGTATATAGTCTTTGTGAAGCATAGGACATAAGGAACAACTTTCGTGATGGAACTACAATCTTTTGAGCGTTCATTGGAAAGGTATGTTAAGGCTATTCCCTTCGTTCAACATGTTTCCTTAGAGCTTAGGAGTGATATAATATGGTAGTTAATGTTGGTGATCTTGTAGATGTAATTGTGAGTGGTTGGCTGATTGATTGGTTATAAACCCTCATTTTAGGGACTCATAATCTGTTAAGAATGACCCTAAGCTAGGAATGACTTGGAAATTATTCATATATATTATTTATAGCTAAATTTCTCGCCTTTAGCCTATTCAATTGTTTGTTTTCGCCCTTGGGGCTATTGTGGTTAGTTTTTGAGCTATGAACTACCTATGGGGGCTATGATGTTGTCTAATAGGACTATGTTATTGCCAAAGAGGGCTATGTGTTTCCCTAGGGGCTATATTGATGCCAAAGAGTGTTAGGTGTTGCCTACGGGGCTATTTTGATGCCAAAGAGGGCTATATGTTGCCTACAGGGCTATGTTGATGCAAAAGTGGGCTATGTGCATCCCACAGAGCTATGATGTTACCTAAGAGGGCTATGCGCTGCCTACGGGGCTATATTGTTGACAAAAAGGGATATGTGACTTCTTACAAAGACAAGGGGCTACCGATAGGGGTATTTAGATTGATTTGGCACCTTTTGGGCTTATGGGGGCCTAGGTAGGTGGTATGTTTTTTGTACCTGCCGAGCTTATGGTGGCTTGGTTAGGTTGTTGTTTGATCTGTTTTGTATTTTTAGATTCAGTAGTAGGTTAGCATGTTTATCTAAATTTTGATTTCGTTACGCGATTGCTTTTGGTTTATTATGATACTTGCTCATTTAGTCTATAGCCTTCCATACTCACTACATTATTTTGTACTAACGCCCCATTGCCTGGGGGCACTGCATTCATGCATACAGTTCCTGATTGACGACCTAGTGGACCTCCTCAGCAGTAGGATTGACTTCTATCTGATTGGCTAGTCCCTTTCCTCCGGAGCTGCCAAAGTTGGGAGGTTTATTAGGTTTTTTGTATATATCTTTATGGGTAGGCTGGGGCCCTATCCCACTAATATTCACTACTCTTAGAGGCTTGTAGACTAGTGTGTGGGGTGTATAGCTACGTTATAGCCATGCTGGCCTAGTTTGTCGGTTTGCTGAAGTTTGTGAGTTGTTTGATGTATTGTCTTGATATATACCTGCTTTCAGTTTTGGTTTATATGTCATGGTAGCCTCGACAACCCAATTAGGACTTTTGTGCTGGTTAACTATTTATTTATATGAACTCTTGGGAGTAGCTGTTTGTTTTACAAATCTGTTAATAGGGGCCTTGCCAGCCGACGGCTTAGTTTTAAGCCGAGATATACTTGTTTGTTTTTTTGATTATGTGTGGCAGCCATGCACTACTAGAAAATGGTTCAGCAGGGTCGGCTCAGGCTTGAGTTTTGGCATTAGGATCTAGTTATGCACCTTGAGTTTGGGGCGTGACAGGTTGATAGACTCTACCATAGGTGGTGTTATGGTTCACAATGATTAAGAATCGTCTTTTGTGAGTGATGTGAAAGCTAAACAATGCCTTAATCTGATTTTGGTAGAATTGAAAGAAGTAGTGCTCAAGAAGTCCATTGAGGCTTTCTCCCAAGGGGGAGATAGGGTAATTAGATATCAAGGTCGATTGTATGTTCCAAATGTTGATGACTTAAAGGAATAAATCTTGACAAAAGCCATAGTTCTCGATATTCCATTCACCCGGGAGCAACCAAGATATATTATGACTTGGGGAAGGTCTATTAGTGGAATTAGATGAAGAGGGATATTGCGTGATTTGTATCTAAGTATCCAAATTGCCAACTAGCAAAAGTTGAGCATTATAAACAAGGAGGTTTATCCCAAGACATTAGCATTCCTACATGGAAGTGGGAAGACTTGAATATGGACTTCATAGTAGGGTTGTCGCGTACTCTGCGACAATTGAATTTGATTTGGGTAATAGTAGACCGAATGATGAAATTGGCCAATTTTGTTCATGTCAATGTTTCATATTCAATAAAGGACTAGCTAAAATATATTTGAGTGAAATAGTAAGGTTGCATGGTGTGCCCATGTCCAATATCTCTGATAGAGGTACTCAATTTACTTCTAAATTTCGGAAGTTATTCCAAAAAGGTCTTGTTATGACCCAGGGTTACCCCCTAGACGTAACATAATGTAGTTGACCCCAAAGGGGTCTCATACAAGATCTTAGCATATCATAACATAAGATAATAGAAAATGCGAGAAAATTTAAATCTTTTACAATTGAAGTCATTTTCATAAAATCAAGCGGAAGCCTTTCTATACTTTGTCTCAAACCATCTAATACACTTTATATTGGGACACATCCCATACAATAGTCACAAAAACATGAAATAAAGACAAAAAGGAAATAATGGGTTTTGTCCTCGAAGCTATAAGGACTCACCAAATCTTAAACTCTTCTTGCTCATTAGGAACCTAGCCTCCAAAGGAACTCAATCTCCAAAACCCAACATTTCATTAGAATGTAGGAAAAGTATGTGTTAGTACAAAATGTGCCAAGTATGATAGCTAGCACGACACCATAAGAGAATCTCAAAATTGTTAGTCAACATAACATATAAGCTTAAGAGATAATAACATAATCATATCATAATCTCCAACATAAACATCTTATAATCATAAGTGAACATATGACATAGTTAATGAGCATACAAGATAAGTCATAATCATAATAAGCCAAGTCTTCAAAATAAGCATCATATAAGCATAACTGACTCATATTTATCTCTACTATAATAGAACCATTCTCAAGTAACCTCAAAAGCATACAAGTGCAAAACATGAATAGCATCCGCTAATACCACCCAAGCCAAGTATCCCTTTCTAATCATCTTAATCATAGCCTATACACATGGTCAAGTATTAAGATTTTTTATCATAAGGGAACCATACTCCTAAGTAACCTCAAAGCACATTTATGCAATGTATGAAAGGGATCCCATACTACCCTTCAAACTAAGCATAACCTTGAAGGCATCATAGTCATATTTACCCTACTTTGGTCTCACTATTAGATTACTTCATATAAATAAGGGAACTATCACCTTAGTCAATCATATCATCATGTCAAGGAAGGAAAATATTGCACAATCCTATATAACCATACACCATATAAGAGAAACACCTTATGAGTCACCTTAAGGTAAGCTTGTGCCATGCATGAACAAGACCCCATAATCCTACCCATGCTAAGCTAGACACTTTAGGTTCATCATTCATGTTTCTCATCTCTTAGCATCATAAAGACAATGGTAATCACCTCTTAGTCATGCATATATTGGAGAGTTGTATAAAACAGCAATCCAAACTAGTCATGCTCATGTTCATAAATGATAGGGGGAGTCACCTCAAGGCATAAATGTTTAGTTCATCATGAAGGACAAGGGAAGTCACTTCAAGCCACACATATATGGAATCATAAATACAAGGGTATTTACCTCTAACCATACAATCAATAAATCATAGGTATTTGCCTCCATGATTATTATTAGATGAATATAGGTATTCGCCTCCATATTCATTTTAAGGTGATATAGGCATTCACCTCCATATCCATTTTTATGTGTAATGTAGGTATTCACCTCCACATCATCACATAACGATCATAGGTAATTGCCTCAATGATAAACATAAATGCTAATGGGTGATCACCGCTTGCCTTGGGAGTCACACATATATGTATGGCAATAACCTCAAACTCCCCATGCTTAACTAATTAGGAGTAACGAAACTCACCACACATTCCTATCATGTAAAGGTCATTTAGGGAAATCACCACAGGCCTCATCACAACTTAGAGTCATAGGACTTAGATTCAATTTAGGTGAGAAAACCTTTCAACCTATAGTTTTTCTATGTGAGAGAACCTTTCATGTCATGCTATATTCATGCATAATACCATATCTAGAATTATAAATTAGACATTGGTATCCTCATGACTCAAGTGAATCTATCACGTCACATATTCAAGAATTTATTAGGTAGATTAGGTAGGCAAGATCATCCCACCATCACTCTATCCATTTAAGCTTCTATTCTCTTTTAGAGTTTACTCTCAAAGCCTTAACACTCCAAGATCATCACATTGGCTTTAATCTCAAAACCCTAGTTATCAACCTTTATGACTAGAAGCCTTATACTCAAAGCTTTACTTCTTATTATCACCATTCATACCTAAATTTAAGGTATTCTAATCAGATTCTTCATTACTAGGTGATTCTAGTCATAATTGATCATAATGGTTCAATTTCATCTTTACAAGTCACGATCATTCATATTAAATAAAGTCTAGTTCAATACATGATTATATGTTCCTATATTTGAACAATTAATACATATGACATTGATTTAAGAAGATCACTCATTAACCTTTAATTTTACCTCTAATGGCATAAACCCACAAAATATCACATTCATCAAATAGACTAGGGTTTACCATAGAAGTCACATGAATTCATCATAATATCACAATTCAATGTCAATTCAATCAAATTAGGTATTATCAACTATATTGGAATCATACCTAAGCCCTACCCACAATGTAGAAGGTACCCCTAGCTAGATTGGGTTTTTGACTTCACAATTGAGGGAAAACCTTTGGGGCTCTATGGGTGGAAGAACCCATAGATGGTTCAGCTAACATACCTAAATTCATAGCCTTAATCAAGCTCTCATAAATAGAAGAGAATCTGCCCTCTTCCTTCTCTTCTTCTTCTTCTTATTCACTAGAGAGAGAATTATTTGGAGAGTATTTGGGATTTTTAGAAGAATGAGTTAATGACTTAGTTTTAGGGGTCCATTAGGTATTTATAGGTGGTTAAATAACCAACTAATTTACATACTTTAATCCCTAATTAATTACAAACTTAACCCCCAAACCCCTAACTAAAAATTAAAACTAAAAATCTGCTCCCACTCACGAACCACTCACCCACGGACTGTGGGTGGGTCCACGCTCCGTACTGCACCTCCGTAGGTGCTGGTTATGTAACTAAACTTGCAGCCCATGAAATGACTTGACCCACGACCCCAACCTTTGAGGCGTGGGTCCACCTACGGCTAGTAGGTTGCAAAGCGCAGGTCACTATTTTTTGATTGCTTTTCTGGCTGTTTAGAGGTCCTCCCCAATGACCCCTTGGCTGGTCCTTCGGGGGTCGTACCTTGTAGCCCTAACCCTTAAACCTCCATTCTAAGTACATGAATCGGTTTTACAACTTGTAATCCTCATACAACACTCCTAAACTCTTACGAAAAGCTCTAGACCTCTCTAGTTCAACTTACTAGTTTCTGGGGCGTTACAATATCTCCCCCTTGGGTTCATTCATCCTCGAATGACGATTCTAAACACTTCTTAAAGTCACAATACTAATCTAGCAGCCCATTATGCATGCACTACATCTAATGCACACAACCCAGGAAGAAAACTTCAATTCCAAGCTAAACAGATTCAATGCAACACAAGGTAGTAGGAACTACATCTACCAACCCAAAATGCATGAAATTATATATTTTGCTCATTTCAAGGAGGAACTAACATATCCTAACTTAAAAATGCTCAATGCACCCTCATGGAGCCTAGATGCAATTTACTATCTAAAAGAATTTATTCAATGAGTAATCTTTCAACTGCAAAACTAAGGCATGCTCATTAACTTTTCTCATGAAGTTTATATGTAACTCTACTCAATGCACTACAACATGAGGAAAACAATGCATATACGTCATTTCTAACAAGACCTAAGTATTTTCATAAACATGCATATGAAGAAGTCATGGCAACACACAAATCACACAAGGCTTCATATATAAAAGCAAATCAAGAGGAACTTAAAATCTCAAGATCTTAAATGCTAAAAGAGGAATACAAGGAAGAAGGATGAGGATATTGGGACTTATCATTGGCCCTAGGCCTCCCAAGTAGCACCCTCAACTAAACCCTTAAAAGATCACTCCTACAACTTCATGGAACAACTCCCTTATTTTTCTATTTGTTAACTTGCTGGTCTAAGACTTCTACAGGTACTTCTAATTTAGAGAGGCTCTCTTGAAGAAACTAGCTCACAAGTAACCTCACTAACACCACTCAAGGTGAAATCTTCAAGCAAACCTAACTCAGAAACATCAAGAGTACTCAACGACCTTGCTATCTAAGCACATTATCTCCCCATTGGGAGCAAGCCTATACAAACCCTTTCTAAGCATCTTGTCTTTCAATTCTAAGGTCAGAGTAATTCATCACTAAGCTTTCACATCCATCACATAAGGAGATTCTAAACCATGGTAAATTACACTTCTACCCTTCTTAGAGGAGTTTATTCACTCAACTTATTTAGGAATTATTTAAACACCCTATTCAACCAATCTATCAACAAACATCAAAACTCATCATAACTAATTCGGGTTCTACAATCTATTAACATGACCACTCCAAAAACATTGCTAGATAGGCACACTATCTCCCCCTTCGGAGTAAGCCTACACAAATTCTTCTAAACAACTTTCACAACATAAGGGTAACAATGAAGCATCATTCATACTAAAGACAACATCAAAGTGTATCATAACAAGTCACCAAAGAAAATAAATTGGAAATATACTAAAGAATAAAACACATATCGGAAGGGACATGAGGAGATCACTCTTGATCTTCTCTAGATTGGAGAGCTTAAGATCTATTCTTCTTTTGAGCCTTCCCACCCAAACCAATTGGACCAGAGGAAGGGTAGGGTTGGGAACTCCGACAACTATCCTCTTCATTTCTAGCAACATTAGGGCAATGCCTTATCTTGTGGCCCAACTCACCACTACCAAAACAAACATTAGAGCATGCTAAGCATTCACCCTCATGCCTTCTATCACACTTACTACACCCAGATAAAAGAATCTCACTACCGTCTTCTTGAGACTCAGAGTTAGACACCTCTTTTGGTTGAACTTAGGAGTACTTGAGGTACCTTGCCCGGGGAACTTTTGTCTAAACTTAGGGCGATCATGTTCATCAGACTCATCATCCAAGGACTTATTATCATCCAATCTAGACCTCTTATTCTCCTTAGATTCTTTCTTAAGTTTTGACTCTTCTATTCGTTGGGCGAAAATCATAAGACGTGAGATATCCATATCATATATAAGCATTGCCACATGATATTCATTTTCTACCAATTTGGATACTCCCATCATGAAATGGTTCATCTCTACCTTGAGTTCTCCACTAAGGTTGGGGCATACTTAGAGAGTTGAGTAAAATTTAGGGAATACACTTGAACACTCATGCTACCTTGCCTAAGGTTGATAAACTCATGCATCTTAGCCTCCCTCAACTCTAGGGGAAAACCTATGAAGGAATGCCTCTTAAAATACCTTTCATTCTATGGGACCGGATTCTACCAGTCTACTCATTTTTCATTGACCATACCTTATTTGAGCTACCCCTTTCAATTGATAAAAGGCTACCTTCGCTTTCACTACCAAGGTCACCCCCATGATATCAAGAATTCTACACATCTCATCTACAAACTCCTTAGGGTCTTCCTCCACCTTGGAGCTATAAAACTCTTGAGGTTTTATCTAAATGAACTCTCTCACTCTTAAGGCTATAGGATTCATATTAGGGTTCACATGGGACCCAATATCCCTGTTGCCTTAAGCCGTCATAGCTTGAGCCATCAATTGCATAGAGGACCTAAATATTGCATGAGTCACATTCTCCCCTATAAAATCAATTAGAGCTTGAGGAGGAGCTTGGGGAGAAACCTCTTGATCCATATTTCATTCATCATTTTTACAAGCATTAGCCCTTGTATTAGCCATACCCTGAAAAACATAGCGTAGGGATTCGGAGAAGGACCTACTATAACCAAACTCTATGGCACAACTTAGAGAATGAAGAACTGAAGTTTCCTAAGCATCCAATAGCCTCCTATTCATAAATGTGACACGCTTCACATTTATGAACAAGACTCTACTAGACGTTGCTTGAGACAATCCTAGAACCATTCTAAACCCTGTGCTCTGATTACCAAGTTTGTCATGACCCAGGGGTACCACCTAGATGTAACATGGTGTACTTGAACCCGAAGGGGTCTCATACAATCCCTTAGCATATCAGAACATAAGATAATAAAAAATACGGGAAAGTTTAAATCGTTTACAATTGAAGTCATTTTCATAAAATCAAGTGGAAGCCTTTCTATACTTTGTCTCAAACAATCTACTACACTATAGATTAAACCCTTGGGACACAACCCATACAAAAGTCTCAAAAACATGATATAAAGACATAAAGGAAATAATGGGTTTTATCCTCAAAGCTATGAGGACTCACCAAATTTTCAACTCTTCTTACTCCTTAGAAACCTAGCCTCCAAATGAACTCAATCTCTGAAACCCTACCTAGCCTCCAAATGAACTCAATCTCTGAAACCCTACATTTGATTAGAATGTAGGCAAAGTATGCATTAGTACAAAATGTACCAAGTATGATAGCTAGCACAACACCGTAAGAACATCTCAAAATTGTTAGTCAACATACCACATAAGCATAAGAGATAATAACATAATCATAGCATATTCTACAACACAAGCATCTTATAATTATAGGTCAACATAAGACATAGCTAATGAGCATAGGAGATAAGGCATAATCATAATAAGCCAAGTCTTCAACATAAGCATCATATAAGCATAAATAACTCTTAGTCATCTTTTCCATAATAGAACCATTCTCTAGTAACCTCAAAAGCATACAAGTGCAAAGCATGAATAGCATCCCATAATACCACCCAAGCCAAGTATTCCTTTTTGATCATCTTAATCATAGCCTATATACATGGTCAAGTCTTAAGATTTTCTACCATAAGGGAACCATACTTCTAAGTAAGTTCAAAGTACACTTGCACAATGTATGGAAGGCATCCCATACTACCTTTCACGCTAAGCATAACCTTGAAGTCATCATAGTCATATTTACCCTACTTTGGTCTCACTATTAGATTACTTCATATAAACAAGGGAACTATCACCTTAGTCAATCATATCATGTCAAGGAAGGCAACTATTGCACAATCCTATCTAAGCATACATCATATAAGAGAAACACCTTATAAGTCACCTTAAGGCAAGATTGTGCCATGCATGAACAAGACTCCATAATCCTTCCCATGCTAAGCTAGACACTTTAGGTTCATCATTCATGTTTATCATCTCTTAGCATCATAAAGACAAGGGTAATCACCTTTTAATCATGCATGTATTGGAGAATTATCTAGAACTACAATCCACACTAATCATGCTCATGTTCATAAATGAAATGGGGAGTCACCTAAAGAAATAAATGTTTAGTTCATCATGAAAGACAAGTGAAGTCACCTCAAGCCACACATATCATGGAATCATAAAGACAAGAGTATTCACCTCTAGTCATACAATCAATGAATCATAGGTATTCACCTCCATGTTCATTAATAAAGGAATATTGGTATTCGCCTCCATATTAATTTTACGGTGATATAGGTATTCGCCTCCATATCCATTTTAATATGTATTTTAGGTATTCCCTTCCAAAATCATCACATAAAGATCATAGGTAATCATCTTTCTGATCAACATAAAGGCTAATGGGTAATCACCGCTTGCCTTGGGAGTCACACATATATAAAGGGTAATCACCTCATACTCTCCATGATTAACTAATTAGGAGTAAGGGAACTCCCCACACATTCCTATCATGTAAAGGTTATTTAGGGGAATCACCATAAGCCTCATCAGATCTTAGAGTCCTAGGACTTAGATTCATTTTAGGTGAGAAAACCTTTCAACCTAGAATCATTCTATGTGAGAGAACCTTTCATATCAGGCTATATTCATGCATAATACTATATCTAGAATTCTAAATTAGACATTGGTATCCTCATGACTCAACTGAATCTATCACTTCACATATTCAAGCATTTATTAGGTAGATTAGGCAGGAAAAGATCATCCACCATAACTCTATCCATTTAATCTTCTATTCTCTTTTAGAGTTTACTCTCAAAGCCTTAACACATCTAGATCATGATATTGGCTTTACTCTCAAAACCCTAGTGATAAACCTTCATGACAACAAGACTTATACTCAAAGATATACTTCTTATTATCACCATTCATACCTAAGTTTAAGTTATTCTAGTCATATTCTTTATTACTAGGTGATTCTAGTCATAATTAATCATAAAGGTTCAATTTCATTTTACAACTCATGATCATTCATATTCAATAAAGACTACTTCAATACATGATTATATGTTCCTAACTTTGAACAATTACTACACATGACATTGATTTAAGAATATCACTCATAAACCTTCAATTTCGCCTCTAATGGCATAAACCCACAAAATATCACATTAATCAAATAGACTAGGGTTTACCATAAAAATCACATGAATTCATCAAAATATCGCAATTCAATGTTAATAAAATCATAATTAGGTATTATCCACTAGATTGGAATCATACCTAAACCCTACCCATAATGTAGAAGGAAACCCTAACTAGATTGGGTTTTTGACTTCACAATTGGGGGAAAACCTAGGGGGCTCTATGGGTGGAAGAACACATAGATGATTAAGCTAACATACCTAAATTCATAGCTCCAATTAAGCTCACATAAATGGAGGAGAATCTGCCCCCTTCCTTTTCTTCTTCTTCTTCACTTCTAGAGAGAGAATTATTTAGAGAGTATTTGGGGTAATGACTTAGTTTTAGGGTTCTATAAGGTATTTATTGGTTGTTAAATAACTAAATAACCAACCTACCTTAACCCCAAATTAATTACTAACTTAACCCCAAACCCCTAACTAAAAATTAAAACTAAAAATCTACTCTAACTCACGAACCACCCAGCCACGAACCGTGGGTTGGTCCACGCTTCGTACTGCACCTCTGAAGGTGCTGATTCTATGTATAAAATTGGAATCCATGAAAGGCCTTGACCCACGATCCTAACCTATGGGGCGTGGGTCCACATACATCTAGTAGGTGGCCAAGCGTACGTCATTTTTTTTAACAGCTTTTTTGGCTGTTTTGAGGACCTTTTTAAGGACCCCTTGGGTGGTCCTTGGGGTGTCATAACTTGATTCCCTAACCCTTAAACCTCCATTCTAAGTACGGGAATCATTTTTACAACTTTTAATCCTCATACAACACTCACAAAACTCTTACGAAAAGCTCTAGAACTCTCTAGTTCAACCTACTAGTTTCCGAGGTATTACAGGTCTTGGATCGAAAGTGTATCTAAGCACAAATTATCATCCAAAAACTAATGGGAAAGAGGAGTGAACGATCCAAACTTTAGAGGATATGTTAAGAGAACGTGTCATCAATTTCAAGGGAAATTGGGATGATTACTTGCCATGTATAGAATTCACCTATACTAATGGCTACCATTCTACTATTGGTATGGCCCCCTTTGAATCTCTTTAAGGTAGGAGGGGTAGATCTCCTATAGGGTGGTTTTAAGTGGATAAACTTGTCTTGATTGGGCCCGAATTAGGTCATTAGGCTATGTAGTAAGTCTTGCATTTTAGAGAGAAGTTGAGAACAACCCAAAGCTGAAAAAAGTCCAATGATGATGTTAGAAAAAGATACCTTGACTTTGAGGTTAATGATTAGGTCTACTTGAAAATATCACCCCTGAAGGGTGTGATGAGATTTGGGAAGAAAGAAACACTTAGTCCCCGATACATATGCTAATATAAAAATTTGAGACATGTTGGCAAGGTTTCATATGAACTTGATTTACCGAATGATTCAGCAACGGTACATTCGGTGTTTCATGTCTCTATGCTGAAGAAGTGTGTTGGATATCCGACATCCATTGTTCCCCTAGAGGGCTTGGGTGTTGATAAAGGTCTCATTAAGGAAGAGGTACTGGTTGAGATCTTAGACCGACAAGTTAAGAAGTTGAGAAACAAGGAAGTTTGCTTCCGTGAAGGTATTATGGAGGAATCACAAAGTTGAGGGTGATACTTAGGAGGCCGAGGCCAATATAAAGTCCTGATATCCCCATATTTTCCTCCTACTCTAGCTTGAGGTAATAAATCTCCTCATGATTTACTGCTTGTTTGAACTCATGTGTTTTTAGATGTTCCTATGATTTACTTATGTGATGCATGTTCGTGAAAACTTCTGTTTTGAAAGAAAACAAGTTCATATGATAGATTTTTCCTCATGTTGTGTGCATTGAGTATGAGTTGCCAATAAACTTCATGAGATTAATTGATGAACATTTTTAGATATGCTTTTTGAGAGTAAATTGAATATGAACTCCATGAGATTGTGTTGAATATGCTTTTAGCTTGGAGAAGGTAGTTCCTCCTTGAAAATGAGTAAATGTTAAAATTTCATGCATATTGGGTTTCTAGATGTAGTTCCTACCTTCCCTTGAGATGCATTGAGTATGTTTAGCTTCGAGATGAAGTTTCTCCTTGGTTGTGTGCATTTAGATAAGTTGCATGAATGATAGGCTGCTAATATTGAGTCTTTACTTTTGAAAGGTGTCTAGAAACGTCATTCAAGAATGAATATTCCCAAGGTGGATATAATATAACACCTCGGAATCTAGTAAACTAAACTAGGGCTAAGTGTGAGGGCTAGAGCCAAGGAAGAGGGCTAGTGCAGCCTACTCTTCCATAGACATTGCCCCACCTTCCATGACCACCACCACGACTCATGGTGAGGAGCATGGCTCGTGGTGTGGCTTGTGGTGGGCTAGGCAGTGGCTTGGTGAAAACTGCCCAAAACAGTCCCCTCCACATGAGCCACTTCACGGCTCGTGAAGACTACCACGGACTGTGGGAAGGCTCGTGGTGGTGAGTTAGTTTTTGGGGAATTTAGCGGTGGCATCCTATCTACTTGTCCAAGGACCACGGAGGGCACCATGGCTCATGATGAGGACCACAACTTGAAGAAGAATATTAAAGCTAGAATCAAGGTCAAGTCTCCATTCCCAAGAATTTGTGGGCTTTGTAATCATGGTATGATGGATTTTAATCCATGGATTCCTTCTATCAATGGAGATCCTAAGTTTTCTTTAATTGAGAAGATGAAATCCCAAATTTGAGATAGGGTGTCTTCTAATGTTGTGGGTATTGATGAATATTGATCCAATTTATTGGATTTTAATTGTTTATGATTGAATTGATAGGAATACATTTTTTTAGGATGAATATACATGTACCAATGCCTAACCGATGTTTAGAAAGATGAAATTGATGTAAATGGGTTTTATGCTATGAAAGGATAATTTACGGGTTCGGATGTATTCAATCTAGGATTGATGAGATATATTAGAATTGAGGCCTATATGGCAAATCATTATTAGATTTCTTTGAGATTGAAGCTTATGATATGAATATTATGTTGAATTGGTTGAGATGGAGCACATAGAATGACTATGAGATATAGTATTCTGACAGTAAAACTTATGTTGTCAATTGTTGTCTATTGTTGCGATTGATTGTGGAAGGGATAGTTCTCAGAGGAATTGCTTATGTTATAAATGTGAATGTATTTCTCACATTGAATGATTTTAGGTTGAAAGGATTGCTCACCTAAAATGAATCTAATGCTAATGAGTAAGAAATTGATGAGGCTAGAGGTGATTACCCATGACCTACAAATATAGGGTCCAACTGTATCGACTCTTGCTGACACTTCTTATCCAAATCTAAGGCTAATGACTAATAAATTGTACTAACGCATACTCTTGCTGACATATCTTATCCAAAATGTAGTGTTCGGTTGTATCAGCTCTCAACCCCCTGGCTAGGATCTTAGTAGAGCAAGGCTTGAAGATTGGTGATTACTCATTATATTCGAGGATATGCCCACCATTTTTGTTATGTTCTTTGATTTAATGTTTTGTACACTATTGTATGGGTTGTGTCCTAAGATATTCACATTTTAGATGGTTTGAGACAAAGTGTAATAGACTTGCACTTTTGTTATAAAAGTTTGATGTTGGTTAAAAAATGTTTTAAATTTCCGCTTATTTCTATTATATTATGTTATGAAAGTTGAGTGGCTTATATAAGGCCTCTTGGGGTCTTTGATGAGTCCACAATTTGCACTCATTTATGGCTTGATTTTAATGGATTTAGTGTCCTCAAATGCATATTTTGTCTCAATAATTGATGTAAATTCTTGAATTTCAGGTATTTGAACTTAGGGACAAAGCATGGACACTATAGAGGCAAAAGGAACAATGCGGCTGAAAGAACGAAGAAAAGAAGGCCTAAGGATCGCCTAAACCATTGGACGAGTCACCGAATGGCTTTTGTCTTGCCCAATGTTCATGTGTGCCAAGCCCTGAAGGACAACATCAAATAGGGGATATAATGGAGAAGTCAACGAGTCGCCGAATGGTTCTGCGAGGCAGTGCCATATGACCCAAAGTTATAGAGCTTGAAGTGCTGAAGGCCAAAGCGAAAAGGCGATGAACCAGACTAAAAGGCAGATCGCCGAGTGGATTGGCTATCCTAACTAACTGCGTTGAGTGATCCATCGCAACACACTTTTTGACAACTATAAATACCTATTTGAATTTTTAGTTTATCAAGTTTTACATTTCAGAATCCAATTTTTAGAAATACTCAGTTTTAGAACTTAGTTTGTGTAGACATTTTTCCTTAGCTTTGAAAAGTTGAAGATTTCTATTTTCTAAGCAATTAGATGTGGGTATTGAAGACTCTTCATCCTTGGCGTGTGTAAAGATAATATTTATCGTACCTATTTGATGGAAATACTTTTCATTATCAATTTCTATCTCTTTACTATGTCTAGGTAAAACCTTAATTCTTGGGGTGTGATTTTGTGAATATGGGTTGAATATACTGCTAGGTATTACTAATTGATTGTTTATTTTTTGTTTAGGTGATTTCATTCAGTAGTTGTGTTTGAATTTAATGGGGTTGTAGTTGCAAATACGATTTTATCTTCATGTTTTTGACTTGCTCAGGAGAGATGTTTTAAAACCAAAACTACTGAATCGATAGTCTGTGGTTATTGGGTTTTCATGCGTTCAGCTCGAGAGAGTGAATCCTAAACCCTCTCTTACACATTCAGCTTGAGAGAGTGAATGAACGAAGGCTAAGGTTGTGCTTCATTGCCGCTTATCAGTGTTTGAGAGAAACCTATTTGATTATGGGGTAAATTGTTCAAGAGAAAATTTACCCCCACTAAAGTTTAGCCTAGTTACCAATTTGCAGCAAGTTACTATCCATAGCATTTACCCGGTTGTGTATTTTCATGCATATTCCTATCACATCCCAAGAATCCTGTCTCCATATTTACATTTTCATTTTAGTTGTCACTTTAGTTTGTAATTGCTTACAAAACTCCCTTTGATAATTGACACTTGTGTCACCCTTTAATTTATCATGTTTTTACTCGTAAATGTCTATAACTATGATTAACTTGAACACATTTTCGCTTTTCTATTGAATGTTAATTACAAGCAGCTCCCTTGGGACTCGACCCCAACTCACTAGTTGGGTTATATTACTATTGAACGACCTTGGACGCTTAGTATTGGATGAAGTGCCCGGATACGTCAAATCAAAATGGTGCTGCTGCCGGGGAGTGGTGTTACTTGAGAATTTTTAGTTAAGTTAAACTTTGCCCTTGTTAGTGATAGCTCTACTTAATTAAGTTTTAGCTTTGTTTTACTTGTTTGTGTTGTAAACGACAATAATTGCAGCCAAGTAGGCCATCAAGATAACATCAAAAGTATCAATGATGTCAACGAGCCTTATGCTAATGACCCCCATATCATGGGTAGTATTGGTGCCATTCGCTTACCTCCGGCCAAAGGGAATGTGATGTTCCACATCACGAGTACTATGTTGCAACTCTTGTAACAAAAAGGGCTTTTTAGTGGTTTGGCTTATGAGGATCCCTTTGAGCACATTAGAAACTTTGTGGATGTATGCATACCATTCTCTTTCAAGGATATCCCCCAAGAATCAGTCTGGTAGAGGTTATTCCCGTTCTCTTTGATGGGAGAGGCATGCAAGTGTCTGATTTAATTGCCACGTGAATCAATCACTTTATTGGAGGAGTTGGTCATGGCATTTCAAGTGCAATTTTTCCCTCCCTCGAAGATGATGACTCTTCAGGATATCATTCAGAGCTTCAAGCGTTTAGAAGGCGAGCCTATTTATGAAACTTGGTTACGATTCAAAAAGTTGGTGCTCCAATGCTCAACCCATGGCTTGCCTGATAACGTGTTGCTGCAGTATTTTTACCAGAGTCTGGATTCGATAAATAAGGCTGTTGCTGACCTACTCTCTCTAGGAGGGTTGATGCAGCAACCTAATGTGATAGCTGTTAAGCTCTTAGATGACATGACTACCATAAACAAGGTGTGGTATACCCGTGAAGACCAAGTCTCCCCTCTCACGTTTAAGTTGACTAAGGAACAAATGGAGAAGGACCAACAGTGGGACCAAATCATGACCAAGATCATGACACAACTTGATATTTTGTCTAAAAATGTCATGGGAGCTGGTGCTCGAGGTTTGCTAATCCGGATGAGTCCAAGTTTGTAGCCTTGTATAGCGAAGAGTTAAATTTCCTAGTCAACCAAGGCAGTGGCTATCATTGAAACTACCCGAAGGAGGGTGGTAACCAAGGTTGGGCTAGGGATGAAGGTTGGAAAGATCGATATCATGAATGGAGAGATCGTAATTTGAATTGGATGGATGGGGAGAAGGATAGGTATGTGCTTCCCCACGAGCGCCAAAAGCCAAAAGATTTGGACGGTCATTGGTCTGAGTATATTCTCTCTCGTATCTTTAACAAAGTTGAAGGGTCAAACAAGAATTTAAAAGAAATGAAAAAAGATGTGTCTACCCTTAGCTAGACTGTCATATCCCATTCAGTAACGATCAAGCAGTTGGAGACCTAAATGGGTCGTGTATCATCTCATCTCAACCTGAGATAGTAGGGGGGTTTGCCTAGTGATACTATGGCTAACCCCAAGAATGAGGTTTGAAGGTGGACTTGCGTCGTGCCACGACGTTAACTAAGGCGCTGCTTGGGAGGCAACCCAAGACCCCTTATTGCTTTATTTTGCTTTGATAAAATAATGGTGTATTGATTATGTAGATAGAAGTGTGAAAAGTGTTCGAAAAGTGCAGGTTCGCAAGCATCAGGTCCATTCAGTGAATCGCTGAAGAGATCGGTGACCCCGTCCCAAATCATCATCACTTAAGAAATTATTGGCGAATCACCAACCATGTCGGCGATTCGGATGGAGACCACCATT
Organism: Solanum bulbocastanum; assembly: GCA_037074985.1. Lineage (NCBI taxonomy): Eukaryota > Viridiplantae > Streptophyta > Magnoliopsida > Solanales > Solanaceae > Solanum > Solanum bulbocastanum. The sequence goes on from CM073600.1 coordinate 26,956,298, forward strand.
TGGACCCCCACAAGAACTGGAGGCCTAATAAAATTTGGCAAGGTGAATGACTACTCAGCGTGTCGTTGAGTGGCTCGGCGAGCACGACTAATGTCATCGAATGGGCGTGAACTAGACGGTTTTTCAGGCCAAAGGTTTAAAAGTTTCAAATTCATTCACTTTCCCTCACTTTTTATCTTCCCAAACTCACATCCGTACTCTAGTTTCTATATTTCTTGGATTTTTAGAGTATTTTAGTTGTTCATTGGTGCTCAGATTGTGGATTACTTTGCCGCCTAGCATTTCAATCTTTATGAATCGACATCAAAGGTTGGTTTTTTGAACCCCGAGATTATTTTATAGCATTTTGAACTCTTATGTGAATGATCTTACCATTGTGTCATGTCCCAGGTCTCTCTTATAGGATTAGTATGCTTAAATGCCGATTTAATTTGAACACCTTACCTGTAGTTTTTTTATTGTTGAAATCCCATAGTCTTGTGCTTAAAATGAAGTAAATTTCGTGGGTTTATGCTTAGGTGTCATGGGGTGTACTTTAATTTCACTAGAGCATCCGTTGAGTTTGTTTTCAGGAGTTGCGAGGTTGAATTTGAGAAGTTAGGTAAATATAGGCACGTTGGGTCATTTGGCAAGCGGGGTCGAGCTTGCCGAATCACTTGGCGGTTCACCTAATGTCCCCATCTCGTCTTTAATTTCATGCTAAATGTGTTGTTGGAGTCTATAACATTCGGCGAGAAGCCTGAGGTCGCCGAAAGAACTCGACAACTCGCCAAAAGACTTCTTTATCTCCCTTTGTCTTCACCCCTGAACCCTTCTTACACTGTAACTTTCAGCGGGCAAACCCAGTTAGCCGAAGCAATTTCGAGACCCACTAATTGTTTCAGCGAGTCTATCTATGACTAATTCTCTTTGTGTTTGTTTAGATATTTCCTAACTTCTCCTCGAGGTTTTGCACACATGAATAGATAAAAAATAGCTAAAAGAATAATATCAGCCCAATAGAAGACTAAGGGGATTACGATAAATGAGGATGTAACTATATCCAGAGGCAAATCTATGAAACTTCTCACAATGGGCGGGAAAGACAAGGGAAAAAGGTCCACTTCTGGAAGGAAGACCACTATTAGAAACCCTAATGTTCCCTCATGGGCCCGGGGATTCTATGCAGCTATGCATGTCTTTTTAGAGGACTCGCACAACAACCTCAAGTGGATCTGGCACTGCCGTTCCTCCTAAGGTGACCTCGAGCAGTGATGCTCAGACTCAGAGTGATGCATCGAGCACTGATACCCAAACAAATAGAGCGACTTTGTAAAGAGGACCCTCTCTTTACCTTCATCTCTGCCTTACTTTACTTTGACTTGTGCATATTTTCATTTGCATTTGAGGACAAATTGTTTTATTTGTGGTGGGGTGAGGCCCATCTTTTGTGACTTCGTTTTGTTTATATATTGGGTTTGAGCATAAGTTCTGTTATATATTGCTTTTTGTGGATGTTTTAGCTTGTTGCTCTGTATTTTTAAATTGTGAATGATTTTCACACCCTTCCAAAAAATTTTGCCACCTCTTGTTATGTTGAATGTGGCTGTTCTGCTGTAAATTTATGTATCGGTCTCGCTTAATACCAATGACTTGAATAGTGTTCATAATCAAACAAACATGAATGTGAGGCTACGATGACGCCAAATGAAGTTGCATAGGCAATATGTGAACTCTTTGCATCTTGTTGTGACTAGCCAATTATCGAATCAAGTCTCTTGTGATGAACATTGCACACTAGAGAAAGTGTGGAGTCTTGTTTAACTTGGTTGTCATTGCCTTGTGTGATGAGCTTACTCTGAACCATGCATGATGGCAACTATAATTTGCCTCGTTTGTCTAGTTAACTAAGTGATGTGAACTCTTGAAATGATCCTAGGAAACTTTAAAGAGTTTGAACCAATTTGACATAAACCTCTTTTGTGGCCTACTTTGTGAGTGTGTCAACCTCTTTTGAACTCCCTTTGAACCTTAACCTTTTCTTGGAAGAAAGTTGATACAAAACATTACTTTTCTTGATCCATTACCCATAAGCCTAAGTTGGGGGTGTGGTGAAAATAAATGGTAAATCAAGAAGTGCAAGAAAGTTCCTTCTACCCATGGTTTTGAGAAAAATGGAACCCTCAAAAGAACAGAAATAAAAAAAAAAGAAAAAAAAGAAAAGAAATGAAAAAGTTGTGGAATAAAGTTGTGAAATCCAAAGACGATGGGGTTTCCTATAATCCATGCAAAGTGAATAAAGGGATGACTTGTGAGCATAAATGAAAATGATGAAGAAAAGGAAAGGAAGTGTTGTTCACACCACATTTCCTGAGGACTATAGCCATAGAGCCTAAATGACCATACATTTGAACTCAGCCCCATTTCAATCCTCGAAAACACCTTTGTGATCTTGAGTGAGCTGAAGCAAGTGATTGACTGCAAAATACCGGCAAACCTATAGGTGAAATAATGCATTGTGTTCATCTTTGTGAGTGTGAGTGTTGCATTTGATTCCAAAACTTTAAATTGTTGAACCATTCTATGTGAACATGGAATTATAATTTGTGTGAGGGAATTTGATTTCCTTTGTTGAGCTTGAACTTGCATTTGAAGCAAGTATTGTGAGCTTAAGACTCTTTGATAATGGTGAGTCACAATTTGAAATTTTGAGTGCATATTTGATCTTTGCATCTATAAGTTGAGTCTTTCTGTGTGCATTTATGATTGAATCTTGTGTAGCGCTATTTGATACTTCCTTTTTGAACTGATGAACTTGAGTTTGACATGAGGTTAGGCAAAAGTTTAAGTTGGGGGTGTTGATGAGTCCACAATTTGGACTTATTTATGGCTTGCTTTTAATAGATTTAGTGTCCTCGAATGCATATTTTGTCTCAATAAATGATGTAAGTCCTTGAATTTCAGGTATTTTAACTTAAGGACAAAACATGGACACAATGGAGCAATAAGGAACAAGGCAGCTAAAAGAACGAAGAAAAGAAGGTCTGAGGATTGTCTAAACCATTGGGCGAGTCACCGAATGGCTTTGGTCTCGCCCAATGTTCCGGTGTGCTATGCCCTGAAGGATAAAATCAAATAGGCGATAGAAAGGAGCAATAGGCGAGTGGCAAAATGGTTCTGCGGTGCAGTGCCATAACGCCCAAAGTTACACAGCTTGGAGTGATGAAGGCCAAAGCAAAAAGGTGATCAACCAGACCAAAAGGCAAATCGTCGAGTGTATCGGCGATCTCGACTAACTACACTGAGTGATCCTTTGTAGCACATTTTTTGACAACTATAAATACCTACTTGAATTTTTAGTTTATCATCATGTTTTACATTTGAGAAACCAAATTTTAGTATTAATCAGTTTTAGAACTTAGTTTTTGGAGACAATTTCCCTTAGCTTTGAAGAGTTGAAGATTTCCATTTTCTAAGCAATTGAAAGTGGGTATTGAAGATTCTTCATCCTTGACATGCGTGAAGACATTATTTATTGTACCCATTTGATGGAAACACTTTTCGGTATTGATTTCTATCTCTTTACTATGTCTAGGTAAAACCCATTTCTTGGTGTGTGATTTTGTGAATATGGGTTGAATTTACTACTAGGTATTGCTAATTGATTGTTTATGTGATGTTTAGAGGTGATTTTATTCAGTAGTTGTTTTTGAATTTAATGGGGTTGTAGTTGCAAATACAATTTTATCTTCGTGTTTTTGGCTTGCTCGAGAAAGAAGTTTTAAAACCAAAACTACTGAATTGATAGTCTGTGGTTATTGGGTTGTGGTAAGTTCAGCTCAAGAGAGTGAATGGACTAAGGTGAAGGTTGTGCTTCATTTTTGCTTATCGGTGTTCGAGAGAAACCGATTTGATTTGGGGTAAATTATTCGTGAGAAAATTTACCCCCCACTGAAGTCTAGCCTAGTTACCAATTTGTAGTGAGTTACTATCAATAACATTTACCCAGTTGTGTATTTTAGCCCATATTCCTATCACATCCCAAGAATCTTGTTTTCATATTTGCATTTTCATTTTAGTTGATAATTGCTTACAAAATCCCCTTTGATAATTGACACCTGTGTCACGCTTTAATTTATCATGTTTTTACTCGTAAATGTCTATAGCTATGATTAACTTGAACACATTTTTGCTTTTCTATTGATTCTCAATTACAAACAGCTCCCTTGGGACTCGACCCCAACTCACTAGTTGGGTTATATTGTTACTGAACGATCATGGACGCTTAGTATTGGATGAAGCACCCGGATACGTCAAATCAGTCTTGTATGCCATGTTACGTCTAGGGGGTACACTTAGGTCATGATAGGAACACAACCCATACAACAATATTCAAAACTTAAAACAAAAGAACATAAGATAAATGGTTACCAAATCCTCAAATACTATGAGGACTCATCAATCTTCAAGTCTTACCTCTACTAAGGTCCTAGCCATCAAAATGAGAGTCGAGATCACCGGACCCTACATTTGGATAAGAAATGTCAGCAAGAGTATGCATTAGTACAACATGTATTAAATATGATACCTTGCAAAACATGAACAGAGGAATAAAAGACAACATTATTCATAAACCATGATCAACAAAATTGAATCTCATCTTAATGCATACTTACGATACTTCCTTGAAGTAACCTTGTTTCGTCATAACTATAAATGCTAACTTGACATGAGAAGTAGTCTATTCTTAGTTGTTCTCATTATTCATGGAAGGTGCGGAATCTTTCCAATACAGGATAAGTCATTGTCCATGGGAGAGCACAACATCATGCCATCCAAGCTACCATGGAAAGGTATCATCTCACCAATCCATGCTACCATTTAAAGGTATAATCTTCTTACCAATTCAAGCAACTATGAAGAGGTATCATCTCCTTACCAATTCAAGCTACCATGAAAAGGTATCATCTCCTTACCAATTCAAGCTACCATAAAAAAGGTATTATCTCCTTACCAATTGAAGTTATTCATGGAAAGGTATCACATTACCAATCCAAGATATCCATTGAAAGGTATCACATTACAAATCGAAGCTATCCATGGAAAGGCATCACATTACCAATCCAAGATAGGTCTTATTATCATAACTCATAAGTTCTTAGATTCATTTTAGGTTAGTAAGCCTTTCAACCTAGAATCATTCAATGTGACAAATCCTTTCACATTCAGACATAAGCAATTTACATGGGAACTATCCCCTTCACAACAATTACATCTAAATAATCAATTCGTAATAGACACTTTACTCTCAAAGCCCTACATCTCATACTCATCATATATGACTAAATCTCAAGGAAATTCTAATCCTAATTCTTCATATAGACTTCAATGTCAAGAAATTCTAAATATGTCTCATAAATCCTATACGAATACATCTAAACTCAAAAATTCTTCTTTCAAGGCATAAAACCCATTTACATAAATTTCATCTTTCCAGACATGAGTTAGGCATGGGTACATGTAAATTCATCCTAAAAATATGTAATCCTATCCATTAAATTATAAAGAATCATAATTGGGGGGAATTTCGACTTTTCAATGGAGAATCTTAGGGAGTCAATGGAAAAGTTGATTCCATGGATAAAAGTCCATCATACCTTGATAACAAAGCCCACAATTGCTTGAGGAATGGAGACTTGACCTTGATCCTAACTCCAACTCTTTCTTATTCTTCAAGTTCTAGAGTGAGAAATATTTGAGAGGAAGGCTTTAGGATTTCTTTTGAGTTTTTTAAATAATGACTTGAATGGATAAGTTTTGGGGTTAAAATCACTTATATAAGGGTCCTAGGCTTGGGTTAAACAACATAGTATTAATTCACTTAAAATAGGAAAAGACCCAAAAGCCCTTAACTTTTAGTGGACTTATCCACCTTCACTTGATGCTCCACGAGTTGTGGTTGCTCTCACGGACCGTGGTGGAAGTTGTGGTCCTTCACTAGTGGCTTGTCTTGCCACCACTCAACCACTAAAAGCCTAAATCTTTTCTATGACCCCTCCTATGGGCGGTGGTGGCCTTCACGAGCCGTCTAGTAGCTCGTGGGGAGGGTCGCCATTTGGGCAGCCTTAGGGAGATCATTGCCTCCCCTTCATGGGTACTACCATGAGCCATCATGGTGCTCATGGGAGGTAAGCCTCCTTTGGATTGTTACTGCCTAGGCTCCACGACAACCAAAATGAATTGTAGTACCCTTCACGGTTCGTGTGGGCCTTCGTGGAAGGTGCCAAGGCTCAATTCTATAGTACTAGACATAGCACTTAGCCCCTAGCCTAGCTTACTAGATTATGAGGTGTTACAATCTCCTTCTAATATTAGATGTTTGTTGGGTTTAGTTGGTTACTATAGAAGGTTTGTTAAGGGATTCTCTTCAATTGCCTCTCCTTTGACGGATTTGACTCAAAAGAGGGCTATGTTCATGTGGTCTAAAGCGTGTGAGGAGATTTTCCAATAGTTGAAGGATAGACTTAATTCTGCTTTAGTGTTGACTTTACCAAAAGGAATTGATGGTTTTGTTGTTTATTGTGATTCCTCAAGAATTGGGCTAGGGTGTGTGCTTCTACAAATTGGGTTATTGCCTATGCCTCAAGGCAACTTAAGATTTATGAGAAGAATTATCCTACCCATGACCTTGAACTAGTGGCGGTTGTTTTTTCTTTAAAGATTTGAAGGCATTATTTGTATGGTTATTATACAGATATGTTTACCAACCACAAGACATTGAAATATGTCTTTAACCAGAAGGATATAAATCTTTGCTAAAGAAGGTGTCTCAAGTTGTTGAAAGATTATGACATGAATGTTCTCTATCATCCCGATAATGCTAAAGTGGTGGAGGATACTTTTAGTCGACTATCCATGTGTAGTGTTGCTCATATTGATGATGGGAAGAAAGAGTTGGTTCGAGATGTTCATTGATTGGCCCGATTGAGTGTTTAGTTAGTAGACTTCACCAAGGGTGTTGTTATGGTTCACAACACCTCAAAATCATCTATTGTGGCAGATGTGAAAGCCAAGCAAGGTCTTGATCTAGTTTTGGTCGATTTATATAAAGAGGTGCTTAAGAAATCCGTTGAGGCTTTCTCCCAAGGGGGAGATTATGTACTTGGATATCAAGGTTGTTTGTGTGTTCCAAATATTGATGACATGAGGGAACAAATATCGTCAAAAGACCACAGTTCTCGATATTCCATTCTCACGGCTGCTACCAAGATTTACCATAATTTACAGGAGGTCTATTAGTTGAATGGGATGAAGAAGGATATTGTGGAACTCGTGACTAAGTGTCGTAATTGTCAACAATTGAAAGTTAAGCATCAGAAACATAGAGGTTTGTCCCAAGGCATTACCATTTCTACTTGGAAGTGGGAAGATTTGAACATGGATTTTATTGTTGGTTTGCGTAGAACCTGGTGACAAGATAACTCAATTTGGATTATAGTAGATCAAATGACTAAATCGGATCATTTTATTCCAATCAAGGTTTCATAATCGGTGGAGGACTATGCCAAGTGGTACTTGAGAGAAATGGTAAAGTTGCACGGAGTGCCTTTGTCAATTATTTCTGATCGTGGTATCCATTTCACTTCTTAGTTTTAGAAGTCTTTCGAAAAGGGTCTTGGTACTATTGTTAATCTTTGTATGACCTTTCATCGTCAAACCGATGAGCAAGTGGAGCATTCTATCAAAACTTTGGAAGACATGTTGGGGGCTTGGGTGATTGATTTTAAGGGTAATTGGGATGACAATTTGCCATTGATTGAGTTTGCTTATAACAATAACTATTTCTCGAGTATTGATATGGCTCCATTTGAGGCATTATATGGTAGGAGCTGTAAATCTCCTATAAGATGGTTTGAGGTGGGTGAAGCTGCCCTAATAGGTCATGAGTTGGTGCATGAGGCCATAGAGAAGGTTCGACTTAATAAAGAAAGGTTAAAAATGGCTCAAATTCGACAGCAGTCATATACTGATGTTAGAAGAAGATATTTTTAGTTTGATGTTGATTATTGGGTTTACTTTAAAATTTCACCCTTGAAGGGTGGAATGAGGTTTGGTAAGAAAAGAAAGCTTACTCCCCGATATGTAGGCCCATATCGGATTTTTAGACATGTTGGTAAGGTTGCTTATGAACTGGATTTCCCTAATGAGTTAGCATCAGTACATCCAGTTTTCCATGTCTATATGTTGAAGAAATGTGTTGGTGATCTAACATCCATAGCTCCCTTAACAGGTTTGGGAGTTAAGGAGAATCTTTCTTATGAAGAACTTCCAGTTAAGATTTTAGACCATCAAGTCATGAAGTTGAAAAATAAAGAAGTAGCTTCCATGAAAGTTTTGTGGAGGAATCAATTAGTTTAGGGTGTTACATGGGAGGACGAGGCCTATATGATGACCCGATACTCTCATCTCTTCCCTTATACTCCTACTCTAGATTGAGGTAATCTGTACCTCATGGTTTATTCCTTATTTTGCAGTCATGCGTCTTAAATGTATCCGTTATTTCCTTACTATGCATTATTTATGAAAAGTTTATGTTTTGAGAAAATTAGTCAATTTGATTGATTTCTATATGTTTATCTACATTGAGTATGGATTGCATATAGACTACATGATATGATGTTATGAGCATATTTTTAGCTTGGAGTTTATGTTTCCTCCTCAAATGTTAAATTGCAGTTGTTGTTTCCTCCTCGAATATGAGTATTGCATGCATGATGGTCTCTTAGATTTTTTCCACCTCTCTTATAATGTTTTGATTACATTTTAGCTTGGAGCCGATAATCCCCCCATAGTTATATTGATTTAGATGAAGCATTAATGGTTAGGTTGTTAGTTCCTCTCCTATGTTTTTCATACTAGCTTGAATCTCATTCGAGGACGAATGATCCCAAGAGGGAGATATTTTAACACCCCGGATTTGAGAAGGGGCAAGACAACAATTTTCATAAGCTGTAGTGCCATCCAAAGGAGGCCACCCACAACCCGTGGATGCGACCACAAACCGTAGGTGTGGTCAGTGGGTGACACTTCCCAATCATGTCTTAAAGGTCCGGATCGACGATCTGATGTCGGTTAGACCATTCTGTGGTCGAGGGTCCATAGGTCAGGACCCTCAAAATCACTTTCTTTCCACGAATGACTGCCGTGTAGGATGGACCATCGATCTGTCCACGATACATCGTTAATGGTCAGTGGGTCATGATTAACAATTAAGTTAAGTGGCAGTTAGGTCTTTTTCTAATTATTTAATCCCTATATTGTGTCATTTTATCCTTCACTAAGTCTACTATATAAGTGATTCTAACTCCCAAATGAGTTCATTCACTTCATTCTCTTCAAATTCACTAAAAAGAAGAACTCTCAAATATTTCTTTCTCTAGAAATCTTGAAGAAGAAGGATTCGACCTAGGGTTTCAAGTCAACTCTCAATTCCTCCATTGAAGATAAGAAATTGGCTTCAAGGTACCACACTTTTCATCCATGGATTCCTTCCATTCTTAGAGTTCCCAAATTCTCCTATTTTCAAAGTTAGAAATCCCCAATCTCTTGTAATGCATGAATTGATTAAATACTATGATTTTTTTGATGATTTCCCTATGAACCCATATAATCCCCATGTTTTCAAGTTATGATTATATGATGTGTGATTTTGATTATAAAGGAAGAGTTTTATGAAATCAAGAATGTATTGATAGAATTACATGAATTTTATGATGAAATGCATATCTAACACACGTTTTCTAAATGAAGATGATGGAAAGTGAGTTTGAACCTTGAAAGGTAAATTATTGAATTATGCATGTCTTTATGAAATATATGTGGATGTTTAAAGAATGTTTTGAGAGTAAAGTATCAATTATGATGTTGTTGATGTGTTATTGAAAGGATTTTCTCATATTCACAGGAAAGCATGATTGTGAATGGTTTTCTCACATAATAAGGATTCTAAGGTTGAAAGGTCTTCTCACCAAATTGAATCAATGATAAAGAGTTATCCTAATGAAACGTAGCTTGGATTGGCAAGATGATGTGGCCTTCCATCAATAATGACTTAATTTTGTTTGTTTATTGAATGATACCTTTCCATTGATTACTTATGACCTACCTTGGATTGGTAAGATGACATGCCTTTCCATGGATAATAAGAACAAGTAACAAATGATTACACAATGGGATTTATGATTAACACCGAGAGGATATTGAGATAGAAGCTCTCCCGTTTATAGAGGACAGGTTTCTAGAAGAAATCTCCTTATCCCTTACCTGTGTGCCCCCATTGGATGATTGTCTAGATAGAAATTAATTAGTTAATCCAACTAAGCTATGTTCAGGGTCCTTACCTTGGCAAGTAGGAAAACCCTTTTTTGGTGTGGGAGACACTGGGATCATATTATAGCTCACATGGTCTCTATGTCGGTTAAGGCTAATTTCCAAAATAATAATGAACTAAGGTTACTTAAACAAGTATCTCATATGTGGTCAAAGACTTTAAATAAGTTAGCTTGCATTGACCATGTTTTATGACTTATGTTTTCTAAGTCTTTTATATCATGTTTTAGCTTGGTCAATTGCATGCCATGAAATGTCCTCTTTTAGAATGCTTTAAATGTTTTATGCATAACTATCTTACTTGGTACATTTTTTTATACTAATGCATAATCATGCCTACATTTCCCTAAATGTAGGGTTCGATAGTCGAGTTTCTCGATTTCGTGGCTAGTGGTATATTCTGAGGTTCCCGAGCTTGGCGAGTCCTCTTTGAGGATGCACATTCATTGTTCTTAGTTTCTTCTTTGTATTTCATTTTGTACGTGATGAATGGGCTAGACCCAATTTCATTCTATTGTATTAGATTGCTATTGAGATAAATGTTTTAGACTTCTGCTTTACTTTTATACAACTATTGGACTTGAAATGTTGTTTTACTTCTTTTGTTCTATTTATTATGTTATAAATGCTAAGTGGCTTGTATGGGGTCTCTCGAGGTCCGGTACGCCATGTTACATTTAGGGGGTGCCCCTAAGTTGTGACAAGAGGGTTAGTAATGCAGTGTATGAGTTGGAGCTACCACTAAAGTTAGCAATAGTTCATCTCGTTTTTCATATTTATATGTTAAAGAAATGTTTAGGTGATCCTGCACTTATTCTACCTATTAAGAGTATTGGAGTAAATGACAGTCTTTCCTATAAGAAGAATCCAGTTCAGATCCTTGATCGTCAGGTTCGCAAGTTCAAAACCAAAGAGGTTGCATCCGTCAAAGTCTTTTATAGGAACCAATTGGTTGAGGAAACTACTTGGGAGGCCGAAGATGATATGAAGAAGAGATACCCTCACAACTTTTCCTCTAAATCATTTCCAAACCAAGGTAATATCTCTTTGTAAAGCACTCTTAAAGTTGATATGTGGAGTTTATGCTATTTGCATGTTTTGTACTTTGTGAGGGGCTGTTAGACACTTTCCCACCCTTTTTATGCTTAGTTTGATGTCATTCAAGGATGAATGTTCCCAAGGAGAATATATTGTAACATCATGAACTTTGAAAAGGGCTAAAGATAGGTAACAAAGAAATCCATGAACCTAAAATGGATCATAGACCTGTCACGGCACCCTAGATGACTTATTTAAGGGTTTATGGCTCATTAAGGGAATGGTGGACGACCATCCAAGGCTATTAAGGTGTGAGTTGCCTACACGAAACACTAGACGGCCCGTGGTGACTTGTATGGTCCTTTTAGGGGTCTGTACAAGTCACCCATAAGTTTTAAAGTTTTGGGTCAACTTCAAATGATCATACCTTGCAAAACATAATGAATTAGGTGTCGCATGACGTATCAAATTAATAGTCTTTGAGTCCTCCCCTAACTCAACCTATTTTGACTCTTTGTGTTTGAAGTAAAAAGTTATGTTTGTTTTTGTGAAGCCATGTTTGCAGGTGAATCTTGATGACCAGCTAGATGGCCCATGGCCTCCAACTTTGCCATTCTAGCACTCCCTAGGTCGCTGGAGTGCCGCCGCCCTAGCGGCCTCTGTTCCACTCAGGCGGGATGAGAGGCCCAGTTTTTCCATCGTTTTTCTTTTCCTAAATAATGATGGTTCAAATCGTTACATTTGGAGACCAAATTTGTTTTGTATCTTTATGTTTGTTGTTTTTTCCTTCATTTTATATGCATTTAAATTAACATATACAAAATAATTTCAAGAAGAATATAATAGATTGCATCAAGATAAGATATCAAATGATAATCCATAAGCATGAAAATGAGCACTAGCATGTCACTAGAATTGCAAGAACTTAATCGTAACATTAAAGATTTCCTTCTAGAGAGAGTCACAAATACTTTATTGTTAATTACTAATATAAATGTTGGTATCATGCTATCCCACAAGAAGTTTGATTAGCCAATTCTACTTTTGTTCAAGTTTCTCCTCCAAATTTTGGAGATCACGTGATAGTTTTTCATACTACAAAAAAATGCATAAAGCCAATACTAACTTATAAGATTTTAGTTATATATATTGATAGTATAAAGCTGACCTCTATTTTTAACTGGACATTCTCCTTGCTCAAATTCTCGAAAATGCAAGTAGAACAAAGTACCGTCTTCAATATTTGATTGCGCATTTTGTTTTCCCTTAATATGATTTTCTTTTGCAACATAAGTTTTTTAATTTCTTATTAGCCTCAAGAATTCTAAGAATCATTTTTAAAAATTCATAAGACTATAAAATAAATAACAAATTATATGTTACAAATAATTAATAATAGCAAAGCAATAAGATTTTGTTGCTAATTCTATTAAATGACGGATTATAAAAAATTCCTTGTTATCTAAGATATTTTTAGTGAAAGACTGATGATAAATTTTAAAACTTAATTCTACTCTTTATTGTGTAGGGAATACAAAGAAATGGAAAATAAACTTGCTCATTAATGTTTTGATCCAAAGAACCCAGTGAAAAGAATTGGAGCAAAATATAGATAAAGAAGCTTGCTTTTTTTTAATTTTCTATATCACTTGTTTCTCATCCCAAGACGAGAAAAGCTCTTTAAATAGACTGTTCTCATAATGTTTTTACTAATTGTAATATTTACTATTCATATTATTATAATCATATGTTAGAAAGGGTAAAAAATATTTTGTTGTTGCTTTCTTAAGATAAGTGTTTCAATCCTTCTTAATTAGGCTAAGATTGGGTCTATGGTTGGTGAATGGGTTGGTTGGATCAAATTTGGATTGGTTAAAATAATTGAGTTAATTGATGAGTTTGATATTTGGTCTCATTTTGGGCTTTGTTTATATAGATTTACTGTTTGATGAGTCCACAATTTGGACTCATATAGGGCTTTTTTTAAATAGATTTAATATCCTCAAATGCATATTTTGTGCCAACAACTGATGTAAATCCTTGATTTTTAGGTATTTTGATTGAGGAACAAAACATGGACACTACTGAGCAAAAAGGAACAAGGCAACTTAAAGAACGAAGAAAAGAAGGCCTGATGATTGCCTAATCCATTGGACGAGTCCCCAAATGGCTATGATCTCGCCTAAAGTTCTTGTGTGCCAAGCCCTGAAGGATAAAATCAAGTCAGCGATAGAGAGGAGCAGTCGGAGTATTGCCGAACGGTTCCACGATGCAGTGCTAGATTGCCCAAAGTTACAAAACTTGAAGTTGCTGAAGGCCAAAGAAAAAAGGCTATGAAATTAACCAAAGGGCAGATCGCCGAGTGGATCAGCGATCCTGACTTATTGCACCGAATGGTCCTTCGCAGCATATTTTTGGTGACTATAAATATATTTTTGAAGATCTATCTGAGTATCTATCAATTTATTATGAGTTTTAAGTTTAGAACTGAGAGTATTAAGACAATATTTTCCTTAGCTTTGAAGAATTGAAGTTTTCCATTTTTGAGAAATTGGAAGTGGGTCTTTGAGATTCTTCAACCTTGACCTTTTTAAAGATGAAATTAATCTTACCAAGTTGATGGAAACCAATTTGGTAACAATTTCTCTCTTTTTATGATGTCTAGCTAAAACCCCAATTCTTGGGCTATGATTATGTGATTATGGGTTGATTTAGCTGCTGGATATTATTAATTGATAGTTTAAATGCTATTTAAAAGTGATTTCATTCAGTAATTTTGGCTTAATCTAAAGGGTTGTAGTTTCAAATGTGCCTCTACCTTCGTATTTTTGGCTTGCTCAAGAGAGAGGTTTTAAAACCAAGATTACTGAATTTATAGTATGTGGGTATTAGGTTGTCATGGGTTCAGCTCGAGAGAGTGAATCCTAAACCCTTTTCCACACATTCAGTTTGAGAGAGTGAATGGATTATAATGTAGGTTGTTCTTAATTGTTGCTTATTGGGGTTCGAGAGAAACCAATTTGATTTAGGGTTAATTTTTCGAGAGATAGTTTATCCCCACTAAAGTCTAGCTTATTCACTGATTTACAAATATTCACTATTAGTTGCAATCACCCATTTGTCTACCATAGCCCATAATTCAATCACATTCGAAGAACCTGTCTCATTACTTGTTAATTCGTGTTATTTGTTATTGCTGTAGTTGATAATTAAATTCAAAAACCCCTATTAGTTGACACTTGTGTCACCCTTAATTTGAATTACGCTTTTATTCGTAAATGTCTTTACCTATGATTGCCTTGAGCGTATTCATACTTTTCTATTGATTCTCAAATACGTACCAATCCATGTGGGATTCGATCCTAACTCACTAAGTTGGGTTATATTACTAACCAACGATCGTTGATACTTAGAATTAGTTGAAGTTTCTTTGAAACATTATTAATCAAAATGGCACTGCTACTAGGGAGTAGTGTTACTTGAGAATTTTTAGTTACGTTGAATTTTGTTCTTGTTAGTCATAGTTGAACTTACTTAATTTTTAGTTGTGGTTGTTGTGTTGCTACTTTGCATAGAATAAAGGAGCATATCTCATAGTAACATTGACCGAATAGATCACCCTCCTTTGAGATTGATGATTTTTAGGGATAACATCCTAAATTTCAAGCAATTGGAGGTGAGGGCATTTGTGAGTTCTGGCAAAGGATTAAAATCCTATTGCAACAGTGCCCAACTCATGAGATTCCACAAAAGATACTACTGAAATGTTTCTACTGGGGTCTTAACCTCGAAAATAGAATAATGGTTGACCAACTCTCTTCAGTTGCTTGACGCGACATTCTTATGAGACTGCAGCCCAACTCCTTGATAACATGGCGATAACCAACAAGGAGATAGAAAAAGACCAAGAGTTGGCCATATTGTTAACTCAGCTGGATGTCTTGGCCAGGAGAGTCATGGAATTGGAGGTATTGTCCAAAAGAAAGTATAGGTACATCTTCCCTCTCGAGAGCCAAAACATGAAGAAGCAAAAGGGTGGGAAAATTGAAGAGGTCCTTCTACTCATTCTACACAAAGTCGAACGGAATGACAGAGTGTTAGAGGATTTAAGAGAGACTGTCTTGATGTTGAACCAGATGACAATCTCTCATTCCATGCACATTCAACTACTAAGGTCCTAAATGGGCCAAATGTTGTGTCACCTCTACCCAGAGCTAGAAGTGGGGTTGCCTTATAAAAATGAGACGAACCCCACTAATGGAACTTAAGTGGGGAATTGCGTCGTGCCACGATGTTAACTAAAGAGCTTCTTGGGAGGAAAAACAAGTGTTTAGCTCTTTATTTTCAATTTTGGAATAATGGTGTATTAACTGTGCAGGATAAAGTGTTGAAAGTATTTGAAAAGTGTTTGAAAAGTGCAGGTTGGCGAGCAAAAGCCTAATCGGCGCATCGTCGAAGAAGTCAACGAGCTTGACCTCAACCATCGTTGGATTCAAGACAATTTTTAATTGGAAGTCTGTAAAACTCGGTGATCCCAAGAGCAACTTTGCGAATCGCCGACCAGGTTGGCTATCACGATCTAGTCCGTCGTTTGGAACCCCACATTAACTGGAGGTCCTGTAAAACTGAGCGAGGTAAGTGCCCACCCAGCGTGTCGCCGAGGGGATCGGCGAGCAAAACTAATGTCATTGAATGGGCGAGAATTGGATGGTTTTTAAAGGCCAAATGTTTAAACTTTCAAACTCTTTCACTTTCCCTCATTTTTTATCTTCTAAAACTCACACCCGCAAAGTATTTCCTTTATTTCTTGCATTTTTATCATATTTGAGTCGTTGATTATGTGTTTAAAGTGGATTACTTTGCTGCCTGGCATTTCAATCTTGATTATTTGGCATCTAAGGTTGGTTTTCCGAACCCCGAGTTTATTTTTAGCATTTTGTACTCATTTGCAATGATTTTGTCTTAGTGATGTGTGTTGTGCCCCTCTGATCTTAATTGTATATATATGTGCTAGTGTTAGTTTGATAATCTTGTCTATAATGTTTATATTGTTGAATTCCCATAAATTTGTGCCTTAAAATTGGTTAAAATTTGTGGGGTTGTGTTTGCATATTGTTGGGTCTAGTCGGGTGAAGTCTAAGTAGCCTGCATATTTGCCAAATGAAGAATTTTGCCTAATGATAGAGTGGTTGACGTCATTCTTAAGGGCGAAAGTCATCAAATGGCCAATTTTTGCCCAATTGGGAGAATTCTAAGTATCTCGCGGGCATGGGAGTATTTGGTCTGAGCTTAATTAGAATATTGCATGTTTTTATTTTGTTTCGGGGTTTGCAGGGTTGAATTTGAGAAGTTGGGTTGAAAGTACGCATGTTGGGTCATTTGGCGAGCTGGGTGGAGCTCGCCAAACCACTCGGTGGTTCACCAAAGTTTCCCATCTCACCTTTAATTTGATGCAAAATGTAAATATTGATTTTGTAACTTTCGGTGAGAAGCCTGAGGTCGTCGAATGCACTTGGCTACTTGCTAAAAGTCCTTCTTGATCGCCCTTTGTCTGCATTTCCAAATTCTTTAATTGTGCTGTACCTTTCGATGTGTAGGTTCTTGCTCACCGAATGTTGTCGGTGATTCGCCGAAAGGCCTTCCCATCGCTGACTTGCCAAAAACTTTTGAGATTCTTGAGCCAATCCTTTCCGTGATCCCGATCTAGCTCGCCAAAGAGATTTGACGACTCACCGACTAGTTCGGCGAGTTTGTCTACAAACACTTTTTTTGATGTTTTTGCATATATGGTCAGGACTAACCTAGACATGCCACCCCGCAAAAGAGCGCGGGGTGTTGTGATGAATGAAAAGGGAGCAAATCCTCCTAAAAACGACAAAGCAGAGCCTCCAATGGGAGGAAGATCAGTCCTTATAGTGCCGACTGGCTGAGATCCATTCTAGCTCTCGCCCTGACTCAACTAGAGTCCCTTCAGCTTCCCCCCAGTATGTTTAGTGCCAGCTTTAGCACCTTCTGTGGCTCCAGTACCACTGGTAGTACCTCCTCTCAGGCTTCTTGAGAGATTGAAAGGTGATAGGTTGCGAACAATATTAGAGTAGAAGTTGTTGACTACAGAAAGCCTTGAGGGAAAATACTGTGGGTGAGGGACTCCCTTCACTTCCACATATTTGAGTAGTTCACCAAGCTTTGATGCCCCTATATTACTTCATGGGTGTGGGAGTTCTATATATTGTATGGTGACTTGGTCACGATGAGCAAGACGAAGGCCAGCGAGTTCAGATCGATTAAGTCGGTCATGGTCTGTGAAAAGGAAGTTGGGTGAAGTAGTGAGTTCATCAATACCATACTTAACAGGGGGTATGACTTTAACTACCCCAACGTGCTACCAGTACAACGTCATTGGATGGATGAGCGCAAGCACTGGGTGGCGACCCTCATCTCAGACACAACCCCAAGGTGGATAAAGGCAGGAGTCCTGATAGAGAAGAGGGACTTGAGTGTGGCTGCATGTTATTTGTTTGGATTCATCAGCAACTTTATTATGCCTTCCCAAAATAAGTCTGTTTTCCATCATCCTAAGGCGGCTAGCCTTAGATCGATTATTTATAGGAAGAGTATTGACATGGGATCATTATTGAGCAAGAGATGACCATGAGGGCCAAGTCGAAGAATAATTAACTTTTATTCACAATCTTGATCATAGAGTTATGTCGGTGTGCTGGAGTGCCCCGAGATTATACGAGAGATATTGAGGTTACTCCTTCTACCTCCACTAACATCCAGTGGATTGAGGCCGAGTACACATGGGAGGAGGCTGATATGAGGAGAGCAACTCCGAGAGATACTTCTCCAAATGTGGATATCAATTTTATACCTATAGAGGAATATTTTCCTACTTCGGCCTACGGGCCTTTAGGTATATCTGCTCCGACCTCTTCTTCTTCATAGGCTTCGGGTGCCTCTACCTTTGACTAGCCCTCCAAGATCACTCAGGCTATGATCTTGAAGATGGGGCACCTGGCACATTCAGCTAATATAAGGGCAACCCAACTTGAGAGATCCATCTCGTGGATGATTGAGAGTGCCATTCTTGCTGCACTGACTCCCCTCCAAACTTCCATTGACACTCTCACTGTGAGAGTTGAGGCTTGCGAGAGCAAACAGGGGGAGGCCTTCGAGGTGATGGCTTTGAAAGCCAAAGTAGTAGATTTAAGGAAGGACGTAGACTATCTAAAGTCTACTGACTTCACTTTATTACTGGAGTTTGCTGATGGTATGGATGCTTTTGAGACTTCAAAGATTCCTCTGTATACCACCGGAGATGCACATAGGGATGGTACAACAATTGATGAATCAGAGGCAGAGACCGACGAGGAGCTGATAGAGATAAGGGAGGAGAGCATATATGGAGATTTATCGGATCTTAAGGAAACGATTGTGTAGTAGATGATCCAGACATTGCTGATAGAGACATCTATGGGTAGGTGCAGCGGAGCTGGTACTTCTGAGGTGACTCCGGGCACTGATGCCCAATTCCCGAGTACTACACCAGGTACTGATGCCTCAATAGATGGAGCGACTGTTTAGAAAGGATCTCTTTTAACTTCCCTCTCTGTCTTACTTTATTTGAGTCTTGGATATTATTTTTATTGCATTTGAAGAAAACTGGTTTTTATTTGTGGTGGGTTGAGGCCTACCTTTTGTGATTATGGTTTTGTTTATATATTGGGTTTTTGTGCTATAATTCTATTTTGTACTGTTTTTATGGATGATTGAGCTTGTGGCTCCGTGGTTTGATTGTAAATAATTTTTGGACCCTTCCAAAAAATTTTGTACCACTTCTTGTTTGTGTTTGAATGTGGCTACTCTCTTACAAATTTGAGTATCGGTCTTGATCAATACCGATGACTTGAATAGTACTCATAATCGAACAAAAATGAATGTGCAGCTACGATGAGGCCAAGTGAAGTTTCATAGGCAATATGTGAACTTTTTGCATCTCGTTGTGACTAGCTACGTATCAAATTGAGTCTCTTGTGATGAACAATGCACACTAGCGAAAGTGTGGAATCTTTTTTGACATTGGTGTCAATGCCTTGTGTGTGATGAGCTTACCGTGAATCATGTGTAACGACACCTAGAATTTGTCCCGTTGGCTGTGTTGACTAAGTAATGTAAGCTCTTGAGAAGATCTCAGACAACTTTGAAGAATGTGAAACAATTTGACAATATACCTCTTTTTCTAGCCTACCTTGTGAGTGTGTGAACCTCGATTGAACATCCTTTGAGCCTTAACCTTTTCTTGGAAGAAAATTGCTGAAATTGTGATCTTTCTTTAGCCATTACCCATAATCCTCATTATTTGTGGTTTGTTTGAATAGCCAACTTAGGCCAAAAACCGAAGTTGGGGGCGTGGTTAAAAGAGAAGGTAAATCAAGAAATGCAAAGAAGTCCCCTTGAACCAGGATGTTGAGAAAGATGGAATGCCTCCATATAAAAAGAGAGAGAGAGAGAGAGAAAAAGAAGAAGAGAATGAAAAAGAAAAAGAATGAAAAAGTTGTGGAATAATGTTGTGAAAGTATAAAGAAAATGGGGTGTACAACAATCCATGGAAGATGAATAATAGGGTGACTTTTGAGAATGAATGAGAATGATAAAGAAAAGGAAAAAAAGTGTTTCTCATACCACATTTCATGAGGATTACAACCATTGAGCCTAAATGACAATACCTTTGCACTCAACTCTGTTACAAGCCTTGAGAAGACCTTTTTGATTTTAAGTGAGCTTAGACAAGGGTTGATTAGAAAATACGGGCAAACCTATGGGTTAAATCATGCATTGTGTTCATCTTTGTGAGTGTGAGCATTGCATTTTATTTCAGAGCTTTAAATTGTGCAACCATTGTGTGGGAATATGGAATCATTATTCGTGTGAGGGCATTTGAGTACCTTTGTTGAGATTGAACTTGCATTTAAAGCAAGTATTGTGAACTTATGAATAGTTGGTAATGGTGAGTCACAACTTGAATCTTTGAGTGTACAATTGATCCTTGCATGAGTAAATTGAGTCTTTTTGTGTGTATTCATGATTGAGTCTTTTGTAGCACTACTTGAGACATTTTCTTTGAACTACTGAACTTGAGTTTTACTTGAGGACAAGCAAAAGTTTACGTTGGGGGTATTGATGAATCCACAATTTGGCCTCATTTAGGGCTTTATTTTAATAGCTTTAGTGTCCTCAAATGCATATTTTGCGCCAATAACGAATGCAAATCCTTGATTTTTAGGTATTTGGATTAAGGAATAAATCATGGACACTAATGAGCAAAAAGGAACAACGCATCTCAAAGAACAAAGAAAAGAAGGCCTGATAATTGTCTAATCTATTGAGTGAGTCGTTGAATGGCCATGATCTCGCCTAAAGTTCCAGTGTGCCAAGCCCTGAAGGAGAAAATCAAGTCGGTGATAGAATGGAGCAGTCGGCGTGTCGCCGAATGGTTATGTGGTACAATGCTAGATCACCCAAAGTTACAAAACTTGGAGATGCTTAAGGCCAAAGCAAAAAGGTGATGAGATTTACCAAAGGGTAGATCGCCGAGTGGATCGACGATCCTGACTTACTGCGCCGAATGGTTCTTCGCAGAACATTTTTGGCAACTATAAATACATTTTTGAAGATCTATGTTAGTATCTATCTATCTATTATCAGCTTTAAGTTTAGAACTCAGAATATTGAGACAATGTTTTCCTTAGCTTTGAAGAATTGAGGACTTCCATTTATGAGAAATTGGAAGTGAGTCTTTGAGATTCTCCAACCTTGACCTTTGTAAAGACGAAATTAATCTTACCTAATTGATGAAAACACATTTTGGTAACGATTTCTATCTTTTTATGATGTCTTAATGAAACCCCAATTCTTGGGGTGTGATTATGTGATTATGGGTTGATTTAGCTGTTGGGTACTGTTAATTGATAATTTAAATGATGTGTAAAAGTGATTTCATTCAGTAATTATGGCTTAATCTAAAGGATTGTAGTTGCAAATGCACCTCTTCCTTCATGTTATTGGCTTGCTCGAGAGAGAGGTTTTAAAACCAAGATTACTAAATTAATGGCTTGTGGGTATTGGGTTGTCATGGGTTCAGCTCAAGAGAGTGAATCCTAAACCCTTTTCCGCATATTCAGGTCGAGAGAGTGAATGGACTAAAGCGTAGGCTATTCTGAATTGCTGGTTATTGGTGTTCGAGATAAACCAATTTGATACGGGGTAAATTGCTCGAGAGAAAGTTTATCCCTACAAAAGTCTAGCTTATTCACTGATTTACAACTATTTACTATTAATTGCAATCATCCATTTGTCTACCTTAGCCCATAATCCAATCACATCTCAAGAACCCGTCTCATTGCTTGTTAATTCGTGTTATTTGCTACTGTTGTAGTTGATAATTACATTCAAAACTCCCCTGTTATTTGATACTTGTGTCACCCTTAATTTGAATTAGGCTTTTATTCGTAAATGTCTTTACATATCTTTGACTTGACCATATTCATGCTTTTCTATTTATTCTCAAATACGTACTACTCCTTGTGCGGTTACTTAGTTGGGTTATATTACTAATTAACAATCGTTCACAGTTAGAATTGGATGAAGTGTCATTGAGAGGTTATTAATCAATGTCCTCAAATGCTTAATTTGTGCTATAAAATGATGTTAAATCTTTGATTCTCAGGTATATGGATTGAGGAAAAAATCAAGGACACTAACAGGCAAAAAGAAATGAAACAAATAGAAGAAATGAAGAAATACAAGACTGGTGATCGCCAAAAGCACTTGGCCAATCGCAGAGTTGCTGGCTTGATTGCCTAAAGTTCGAGTGTGCCAGCCCTGAGGTAAGAAACAAAGTCAACAAATCGCCGAGCAGTTCTGTGATGCAAAGAGAGATGGCCCAAAGTTACAGAACTTGTGGATGCTGAATGCCAAGGCAAAAAAGCGATGGAAGAGATCAATGGGTGGTTCGTTAAGTTGTTTGGCGAGCCCGATTTACTTCACCAAATGAACCTTTGTGGCTTATTTTTGGTGACTAGAAATTAGATTTTGAAAATTTATTTTATGGAGTTGACTTATGCTGGAAATTACGAATTTATCTCAAAACACTTTTTTCTATAGTTTTTCAAAGATTTGAAGAATATCAGAGGTTCAATTTGTAGATTTTGGAAGTGGGTTTTGAATATTCTACAATTTGAAGAATTATAAAGACTAAATCAAACTTACCTAGTTGATGGGTAATTGATTCAGTAATCATTTTTACTCTTTTATAATATTTGGCAAAAACCCCAATTCTTGGGGTGTGATCATGTGATTATGAGGTGAATTAGTTTATGGGTATTGTTAATTATTAGTTTAAATGCTATTTTGAAGTGAGTTCAATAAGTAATTATAGGTTAATTTATAAATTGCAGTTACAAATGCAATTTTAATTTTGTGTTCATGTCTTGCTCGAGAGAGGGGTTTTAGAACTAAGATTATTGATTAATGATTTGTAGGTATCTGGTTGAGCTGGGTTTAGCTCGAGAAAGCAAATCCTAAACCCAATCCAACCCATTTTGCTCGAGAGAGTTAATGAATTAAGGTGTGGGTTGTTCTTCATTGTTATGCTTGTTGATGTTCGAATGAAATCACCTGATTTGGGGTAGTTGTTTGAGAGAAATCTATCTCCCTTGTGGTTTAGCCTACTCACTTATTTTTTGTTGTTTACTAGTAGTTTCAATTACCCGTATATCGACCTTTGCCTTTAATTGATCACATCCCGAGAATTCCTCTCCTTATTATTTTTTTGAAGTTGTTGTGACTGCTTTGTAGTTGATAATTGAAAACTAAAACTCCCATTTGACATTCCTGTCGCCCCTTTAATTTGGTTCATGTCTTTTTTGATAATTTTTATTCCTATGGCTGATTAGACCACATTTGCACTTACTACTGGAATTTAAACATGTATCACTCCCTATGGGATTAGACCCCAACTCCTTTGTTGGGTTTTATACTAATTAACGATCGTTGACACCTAGAATTTTGGATGAGGTGTTCTTGAAACGTTTAATCAAAATGGCGCCATTGCTGGGGAGTGGTGTTGTTTGAAATTCTTTTGGTGAAGTTGAATTGTGTTCCTTTTAGTTATAGTTGAATCTACTTATTTTTGTTTTGGTTTGGTGTTGCTTGTGTTAAACAGGGGAGGAGATGAGCATTAATGGAAGTAATGATAGCCAAGTGGGCCAACAAGATGATGTTGGAAATCTCAATGATGTCACTGACCCAAACATCAATGAACAATACAAATGGGTGGTGTTGGAGTCATTCACTTACCTTTGGATGAAGGAAATGCTTCAGCTCCTGCATTTGAAAGGTTTATTTGGAGGGCTAGCTCATAAGGATCACTCTAAGCATATCAGAAATTTTCTTGATGTCTGTGGACCGTTCTCGTTTAAGAACATATCTTAATAATTGGTTCGTCTAAGGTAGTTCCCATTTTCTATGATGGGCGAGGCAAGCAACTTGTTGGCTGAGTTGCCAAGAGATTCTATCACTTCTTGGATGGAACTGATCACAATATTCCAAGTGAGATTTTCCCTCCTTCAAAGATGATGATACGTGGGGATTGTATTCAAAGTTTCAAATGCTTGATAGGCGAACCCATCCACGAGACATGGCTGAGGTTTAAGAAGTTATTTCTGCAATGCCCAACTCATGGATTGCCCAACAACCTACTTTTGCAATACTTCTATAGGAGCCTTGACTCGGTGAACAAAGTAGTTGTTGATCAACTTGTTCCCGATGGTATAATGCAACAACCCTATGAAGTAGCTTCCCAACTCCTTGATTGCATAACCAAGATCAATATAGCATGGTACACTCGTGAGGACCATGTCTCTCATCTCAAATTTAGAATGACAAAAGATCAAATAGGAAAAGATCAAGAGAAAGACCAAAACATGGAAATGATGATGACCCTACTAGATATCTTGTCTAAGAATGTCGTGGGTGTTGGTACGAAGAGTGTTAATGTTGTGGGTATTGGTGGAGAAAACACCAATGAAGCCCAATTTGAAGCATAGTACAATGAGAAAGTGAACTTCCTAGCCAACCAAGGAGGAGGTTATAGTTCAAAGTACCCAAGACCAGGTGGAAATCAGGGTTGGAATAGAGATGAAGGATGGAGAGACCGTCACAGAGATTGGCGTGATCGTAACTCATCTTGGAAGGAAATAGAGGGGGAGAAGAATAGGTATGTTCCTCCCCATGGGCATCAAAATCCCAAAGATTCTGAGGGTGGCCATACAGAAGACATGCTCTCACGCATTGTATACAAGGTTGAAGGGTCCGATAAAGTGTTCAAAGGAATGAAAGAGGATGTTTCGACTCTCAAGCAGACACTTACCTCTCGCTTACTCTCTATCAAGCAGCTACAGACCCAATTAGGTCAGAATGCGTCACATTTGAATCCAAGAAAACAAGGGGAGGGTTGCCTAGTGATACTATGGCAAAACCCAAAAATAAAGCTTGATTTGGTACTGGTGTCGTACCACGACGTTAACTAAGGTGCTTCTTGGGAGGCAACCCAAGTTTTTAATGTTATAACTTTGATTTTGAATAACGGGTGTTGATTGTGCAGTGTTAAAAGTTGAGTGTGTTTTAAAATAGGTGGTTTGGAGAGCTAAGAGTCCAGCTGGTGACTCGATGAAGAGGTCGGCGAGCCCGACTTGGACCACCATTGGACCCACAAAACATGAAGTAGAAGTTCATAAAAATCGGCAGGATAATTTTTGAATTGGCGACTCACCAAATAGGTTGACGAGCCCGATTATGCCTGTTGTTTGGGCCACTATAACACTCTAGAAAATAGTAGGTGAAACTAGAGCCTAAACATGAGGGTTAATGTCATTAGTTAAGGGCAAGGGCCAAGGGAAAGGACAAAAATAGTCCAATCTCCCCTAGACACTGCCCTAGTGACAACGACCACCCCTATGACTTATGGAAGGGACCACGGATCATGGTGTGGCTCGTGGTAGACTAGGCAGTGTGCTCTCCAAAATATATCAAAAAGAGGCCCTTTTTCATAAGCCACTTCACGGCTTGTGGTGAAGGCCGCGACTCGTGGAGAAGAGTTGGCCAAAGAGGAGAAGCTACCAAGTGCCCTAGCCACTTCCCCATGGTCCACGAGAGGGACCACAGCCAGTGGACTTGACCACGGCTTGTAGAGCCCTTCCTAAAGATACCTTAGGTATTTGAGCTAGGGGCCCCAAATGGCATGGCTACTGCCACAAGGACAACAAAAGGGACCACTGCTTGTGGAGACCCTCCTGGGAATGCCTTCATCTTGTGAGTCTCATGCCCATTTATGTAGTTACTGCCCCAACCTTCACGAAGGGGACCACGAATTGTGGTCCTCACCACGACTCGTGAAGGTCCCTCGTGGTGCCTAGGCGTGGTCACTTAGTGAGGGTCAATTAAGTAATTTCCTTTTTAAGTCCCATTAAAGTGGGGTCATTTGGGGTATTTTTAGGGGTACTATATAAGTTGTTCTATGTCTAAATACACCCAAAAACTATGCCATTATAATCAAACACTCAAATCAAACTAAAACTTCATCATTCTCACAATATTTCTCTATCTAAAACTCAAAGAAGAAGAAGAGTGGAATTGCAGCTAAGGTTGGACGAATTCAAGGTTTCTTCCTCAAATTTCTTGGAGATTCTTAATGAAGGTATAGTGGCCTTTAATCTATGGGTAGCTTTCACCCATAGAGTCCCTTCAGAACTTGATTTCAAAGTTTCCAATTTCCCAAAAGCTAGGGTTTCAATCTAAGTCATGGGTTCTCTTTCAAAGAGTTTTCAATTGTTGATTTATGGTTGATTATGGTGGATTATGGTTGAATTGATGATTAATTGTTGATTTATGATAAAAATAATCCCCCCAAGAGCCCATAAACCCCCCATATTTCTAAATTATGAATTCATGATGTGGGTTTATTGATTATAGAAGTAGGTCAATTGATTATGTTTATATTGATTGATTTATTGAATCATTGTATTCCTCTAACTAATGTAGTATTTCTAGATTCTTGGGTTGAGTTTGATTCATAGCCTTGAAGGGAAAATTATGAGGGTTTGTACATGTTGATGAGATTTGTGTATCAAGTTATGATTCACTAAGAAAGTGAAGATCCTATCACTACTGTTAATTCTGGTATTGTTGCAAGATCTTTCTCCACATACCCTTACACATGACTATGCATGAAATGTCTATGAATATGATAATGATTTTGTGTTGATTGAAAGACTATTCTCATGAACACACTATTAACATGATGTGAAAGGTTTACTCACATAGTGATGATTCTAAGGTTTAAAGGCCCTCCTCACCTAATGAATATATGAGCTATCATGATACCATGGTGGCTTCAGTGCTAGGGAATTCTTTCATGCACATAAGTAAAGACGTAACATGAATTTAAAGGGAATTATGGATAGCACCGAGAGAATATGAATATGAGATGGGTTCCTTCACGCTTGGAGTCCCGATTCCCAAAAAAGTTATCTCATGAGATGGAAACCTTCTTGTTAGTAGTCCGGGTTTCTAGTACCAATCTCCCTATCCCATAAATAAGTGCTCACATAGGCCTTTAGCTAGTGGATCCAGCTAAAAGCTAATATATGAGTTCTACCTTAAGCATGTAGGACACCTCTTTTTGGTGTGTGGGCATGAAACCGAATTCCATGTAGCTCAATGGTTTATGTCGGTTAAGGCTATTTCCCTACATGACATGAATATGAATATGACAAGAACATGAACATGAACTATACTTATGACTTCTCCAGAAGTTCTACTTAGTGTGAGTGGGGGGTATGGGACTTCACTTATGCATTGCACAAGTAGGCTTTAGAAGGAGGTTATAGTGTGGTTCCTTATGCTATGAAGATTTGTGAATATATGCATATATGATATGAGTGTTTTTAAGAGTGACTTTACTTGTTATACGTTATGAACATGAATGTTTACTTGTTTATGAGTATTGGCTATGAATGAGGAGAAGGTATGATATGTATGATTATGGTGGCTTGAAAGTGATACTTAACTTTAGATAGGATTATGAGATCTTGTCTATGCATTGCACAAGTATGGCTTAAGCTTGTTTATGAGTTAGTTTGACTTGTGTATTTACACTATTATGCATGATGACTCTTAAAAATGTTAAAGTGCATGGTTTCAACTAAATTGTCCCTTTTTGAATGTTTTAAGGATTTTTATGCATGACTTCCATACTTAGTACATTTTTGTGCGAACCCATATTTTCTACATTTTTCTATAAGTGTAGGTCCCACTTATTGAGGTTGCTTCTTCTAGGTTGAAAGCTTGGATTGATTCTGTGCTTGCTTTGGTGAGTCCTCGTGGTTCGAGGACAAGAGTTATTCTTTCTAGTTTTCTTTCATATGTTGTACTTTGAGACTTTATTGTAAAAGGGCTATGACCCTATTGATTCTCGATTGTACTAGATGGTAATTAAGAAAATGTCTAGATTCCTGTTTCTATTTTATGAAAAACTTTAATTGTAAAAAAGTTTTAAATTTCGCATCATTTCTATTACTTATGTTTATGATATGCTAACGGCTTGTGTAAGAGCACTTCGGGTTCATGTACCCCGTGTTGCATCTAAGAGGTACCCATAGGTCACGAAAAACTTGGTAATCAGAGCACAAGGTTTAGAATGATTCTAGGATTATGTCTCATAAACCACTTCTAGTAGAGTCTTATTCATACGTGTGAAGAGTGCCATATTTATGAATGTGGGGCTATAAGATGCTTAGGATGTTTCTCTTATTTCATTACTATTTAGTCATGCCTTAGAGTTTTAACTCTATGAAGTCCTTTCCCTAACCCTTCTCTTTGTCTATTGGATATGAATACAAGAAGGGCGAACGTAAGAAGGTTGGAAGAGGAGAACATGAATGAGGGAGTTCCTCCCCAAGGTCCCTAAGATGCTCAAGTTCCTTAAGCTTCTACTAATGTGGGGGCTATGACAAATGTGGAAATAAGGTCGGTTCTCCAAGTATTGACCCAAGCCATGACAGCCCAAGTCAATAGGGATTGTAGGACTTATGTGAACCCAATGTGAGTACAACCACTTCAAGGATAAGGGATTTCACAAGAATGAACCCTTCTATGTTATTTGGTTCCAAAGTGGAGGAAGACCCACAAGGGCTTATTGATGAGATTTATAAGGTTCTTGATGCTATGGGAGTGTCTACACAAGAGAACGTAGAATTAGCTGCCAACCAATTGAAGGATGTGGCTCAAGTACGGTATGAGCAATAGAAGGGTGAGAGGCTTATAGGAGTGGGTCCGGTAGATTAGGAATTATTCAAGTTGGTCTTTCTTAAGAGGTTCTTTTCCTAGAGTTGATGGAACAAAAGATGCAAGAGTTCATAAATCCTATACAAGGGGGTTTGAGTGTGAAGGGATATGCCCTTAAATTCACCCAATTGTCTCAGTATGCTCCAACCTTATTGGCAGACTCTAGGTCCAAGATGAACAAATTTGTTATGGGGGTATCTGACTTGGTAGTAAACGAATGTTTCTTCGGCAATGCTCATCTCAAGTATGAATATTTCATGTCCTATGGTTTATGCCAAACAAATTTAGGAATAAAAGCTCAAGCAAGTGAATAGGGAAGTTAAAAGAGCAAGGACTGATGATAGGAATTCTTTCAAAGGTAAATCCAAGGCTCAAGGTAGACCAAGGTTAAAGAGAAGGTTCTCTAACCAAGGCTCCTTAAGTGCTCCAAGGGGCAACAAAGATAGGGTGCCTAACCCTAAGCCTCAAGGAGCCAATAGTGGTTGATCTTCTAGGTGAGGGGCCTACTTGTTCTAAGTGTGGCAACAAACATGATGGTAAGTGCCTAGTTGGCACAGATGATTGCTATAGCTGTGGGAAGACCATTCATATGATGAGATATTGTCCCATTCTAAGGGATCAAGGGAGAGAGGGCAAGAAAGTCCTTCCTAGTGGTTCAAACTCTGATTCTCCCAAGAAAAACTGTTTCTATGCTTTTTAATTCTCAGGTGACCAAAAGATCTCGCCAAATGTTGTGACCGGTATGTTACAAGACTTTTCTATTTATGCATATTCATTGTTAGATCCCAGTGCCACTTTGCCATTTGTTACACATATTGTGGCTATGAAGTTTGAAATACTCCCCAGTGTGTTAGAGGAACCTTTTTCAGTGTCTACTCCGGTTGGTAGCTAGGTAGTGGCAAAAAGAGTCTATAGGAGTTGTCCTATTTCTTTGTCTCATAAAGTTACCTTGGTGGATTTAGTGGAGTTAGCCATGTTAGATTTTGATGTGATTTTGGGTATGGATTGGTTGCATTCATGTTATGCCTTTATTGATTGTAGGACTCGGGTAGTAAAGTTCCAATTTCCAAATGAGTCCATTTTAGAGTTGAAAGGAGGAAATTCTATGCCTACAGGTCAATTCGTTTCCTGTCTTAAAGCTAGGAAAATGATCTCCAAGGGGTGTATTTACCATATTGTTAGGATTATGGATGTTGTGTCTGAAACCCCTTCTTTAGAGTCGGTACCCGTGGTGAATGAATTTTTGGAATTCTTTCCCAATGACTTGCCCCACATTCCTCCCGAATGGGAAATAGATTTTGGCATTAATCTCTTGCCGGATATGCAACCTATCTCCGTTCCTCCTTATAAAATGGCTCTAGCCGAGTTGAATGAGTTGAAGGAGCAACTCATGGATTTTCTAGACAAGGGTTTTATTCAACCAAGCATCTCTCCTTGGGGTGCTCTGGTATTTTTTGTTCGAAAGACGGATGGGTCCCTTAAAATATGTATTGCTTACCAGCAAATAAACAAAGTGACCATAAAGAATAAGTATCCCTATCCTAGGATTGACGACTTGTTTGATTAATATCAAACGGTTAACTATTTCTCAAAAATAGATCTTCGTTCGAGCTACCTTCAACTAACGGTGAGAGGGGTTGACATTCCCAAGACGACCTTTAGGAATCGATATGGTCACTATGAATTTGTGCTTATGTCATTTGGGTAGACAAATGCCCTAGTGGTTTGTTGGGTTTGGCCAGTTACAATAGGAGGTTTGTTGAGGCTTTTTCCTCTATTGCTTCTCCATTGATGGCTTTGACTCAAAAGAAGGCTCAATTTGAGTGGTTGGAGGTTTATGAGAAAAGCTTCCAAGAGTTGAAAGATATACTTACTTCTGCTCTGGTGTTGACCTTATCGGAGGGGTACCAATGGTGTTGTTGTATATTATGACGCCTCTAGAGTGGGTTTGGGATGTGTACTTATGCAACATGGTAAATTGATTACCTATGCTTCTAGGCTACTTAAGGTTCCAAAGAATAATTATCCAACCCATGATCTTGAGTTAGCGGAGGTAGTATTTTCTTTGAAAATATGCGGGCATTATCTATAAGAAGTGCATGTTGATGTGTTCACTGATCACAAGAGTTATTAATATGTGTTTACCCAAAAAGACTTGAATCTATGACAAAGAAGATGGTTAGAAATTTTGAAGGATTATGACATGAGTGTCCTTTACAACCCCAGTAAGGCCAATGTAGTTGCGGATGCCCTAAGTCAATTATACATGGGTAGTGTGGCCCATGCAGAGGATAAGAAGAAGAATTTAGTTCGTGATGTACATAGGTTGGCACAATTAGCTGTCCAACTAGTAGATTCCACCAAGGGTGGTGTCATGGTCCATAATGGTTCCGAATCATCCTTTGTAATGGATGTGAAGTCCAAGCAAGACCTTGATCCTATGTTAGTGTAGTTAAAAGAATCGATACTAAACAAGTTTGTTGAGGCTTTATCACAAGGGGGAGATAGGGTGTTGAGGTATCAAGGTCGGTTATGTGTTTTAGAATTTGATGGCTTGAGAGAGTAGATTCTAGAAGTTCATGGTTTACGATATTCTATTCATCCGGGAGCCACCAAGTTGTACCGTGACTTATAGAAAGTCTATTGGTGGAATGGCATGAAAAAGGATATAGCAGGCTTTGTAGCAAAATGCCCGAATTGTCAACAAGTTAAGGCTGAACATCAAAGGCCGGGAGGTTTATCCCAAAATATAGATATTCTCACGTGGAAGTGGGAGGATGTAAATATTGACTTTATCTTGGGTTTGCCTCGTTCTCGAAGGCAGCATGATTTTATTTGTGTCATTGTTGATAAAATGACAAAGTCCGCCCACTTTATTTCCATCAAGGTTTGATTTTCAGCGGAAGACTATGCAAAATTGTACATCAAGGAGGTAGTGAAGTTTCATGGGGTTCCTCTATCTATTATTTCAGATCGGGGTACTTAATTTACTTCACACTTTTGGAAGGCATTCCTAAAAGGGCTTCGTACTAAGGTCAAGCTTAGCACGACCTTTCGCCCTCAAACAAAAGTTCAAGCAGAGCACACTATCCAAACCATAGAGGATATGCTTAGGGCATGTGTCATAGATTTTAAAGGTTATTGGGATGACCATCTACCATTGATAGAGTTTTCCTACAACAGTAGTTACCACTCAAGTATTTCCATGGCTTCTTTTGAAGCATTGTATGGTAGGAGGTGTAGATCTCCGGTCGGGTGGTTTGAAGTGGGTGAAATTCTCTAATATGTCCCAAACTAGTTTATTAGGGCATTGAGAAGGTCCGACTCATTAGTGAGAGGCTGAGGATGGCTCAAAGTTAGCAAAAGTGTTATGCCAATGTTAGAGGATAGACCCAGAGTTTGAAGTTAATGAAAGGTGTGATGAGGTTTGGCAAGAAATGGAAACTTAGTCCCCTATATGTAGGCCTATATTAAATCTTGAAACGTGTTGGGAAGGTTGCCTATGAGTTAGACTTTCCAAATGAGTTGGCCCTGGTTCACCTGGTATTTCATGTTTCTATTCTTAAGAAGTGTATTGGCAATCCAGTTTCCATTATTCCTTTAGAGGGCTTGGGAGTTGATGAGGGTCTTTCTTATGAAGAGATTCCAGCAGAGATCTTAGACCGGCAAGTTAAGAGGTTGAGAAACAAGGAAGTAGCTTTTGTAAAGGTGTTGTGGATGAATCATTTAGTTGAGGGTGCCACATTGGAGGCCGAGGCTGATATAAAGTCCCGCTATCATAATATTTTTCTTTCTACTCCTATCCAAGTTTGAGGTAAGTAGTTCTCTTGAGTTTGGTGTTTTAGGAGTCATGTGTGCAATATGTGTTCTTCATGATTTTTCCTTATGATATGGATGTTTTTGTGAGAACTCATATTTAGCATAAATTGAGTTTTGGTAAATTATATGTTCCTTGTGATGTTGTGCATTTTAGTATGATGATTGCATATGTGACTTCATGAGATGAGTAGATGAACATGTTTAGTTATGATTTTGATGTAATGGCATATAGGCGCCATAATGTTGTGTTGGGCTTGCTTCTAGTTGGGCACAGTAGATCCTCCTATGATTATATGAAATGATGAGTTCTGTGCATAATGGGTTGTGGATGTAGCTCCTACTTTCGTGTATTGCTCTGATTATGTCTTGAGATGGAGTTGATGTTTCCTCCTATGAATTGTGCATTATTTTTATGTCGCATGTATGATGGGCTGCAAGTCTTGAGTCTATAATTCCTTAAGGTGTCTAAATTGTCATTTGAGGATGAATGTTCCCGAGAGGGAGATAATGTAACACTCTGGAAAATAGTAGGTGACACTAGAGCCTAAATGTGAGGGTTAATGCCATGAGTTATGGGCAAGGGCCAAGGGAGAGTACCAAAACAGTCCACTTTCCCCTAGACATTGCCCTAGTGACCACGACCACCCGTACGACTCATGGTAGGGACTACGGATCATGGTATGACTCGTGGTAGCCTAGGCAGTGTGCTCCCCAAAATTTGCCAAAAAGATGTTCTCCGTCACGAGCCACTTCACGGCCGTGGTGAAGACCACAACTCTTGAGAAGGCCCTTGGAAAAGAGTTGACCAAAGAGGAGAAGCTACCAAGTGGCCTAGCCACTGCCCCATGGTCCATGAGAGGGACCATGGCTTGTGGGGCCCCTCGTGAAGATGCCTTGGGCATTTGAGCTAGGGGCCCCAAATGACATGCCTACTGCCTCTAGGACTACGAGAGGGACCACAGCTCATGGTCTTGACCACGGCTCGTGGGGACCCTCATTGGAATGCCTTGAGCTTGGGAGCCTCATGCCCCATTTACATAGTTGCTGCCCCAACCTTCACGAGGGGGACCACAGATCGTGGTCCTCACAGCGACTCGTGAAAGTCCCTCATGGTGCTTGGGCGTAGTCACTTAGTGAGGGTTAATTAAGTAATTTTTTTTTAAGTCCAATAAAAGTGGGGTCATTTTGGGTATTTTTAGGGGGTACTATATAAGTTTATTAAGTCCAAATACACCCAAAAACTAAGTTATTATACTCAAACACTCAAATCAAACTAAAACTTCATCTTTCTCACAATATTTCTCTCCCTAAAACTCAAACAAGAGGAATAGTGGAATTGGAGCTAGGGTTGGACTAATTCAAGGTTTCTTCCTCAAAATTTCTTCGAGATTCTTAATCAAGGTATGGTGTATTTTCATCTATGGGTAGATTTCATTGATAGAGTCCCTACAAAACTTGATTTCAAAGCTTCCAATTTCCTCAAAACTTAGGGTTTCAATCTAAGTCATGGGCTTTATTTCAAAACGTTTTTCAATTGTTGATTATGGTGAATCAGGGTTGAATTGATGATTAATTGTTGATTTATGATAAAAAAAATCCCGCCAAGAACCCATGAATCCTCCATATTACTTAATTGTTAATTCATGATGTGGGTGGATTGATTGTAGAAGCAAGTTAGTTGATTATGTGTATATGGATTGAGTTATTGAATCATTGTACTCCCCTATCTAATTTAATAATTCTAGATGCTTGGGTTGAGTTTGATTCATAGCCTTGAAGGGCAAATTATCAAGGTTTGTACATGTTGATCAGATTTGTGTATGAACTTATGATACACCTAGAAAGTGAAGATCCTATGACTATTGTGTAATTGTGGTATTGTTGCAAGATCCTTCTCCCAATATCCTTACACATGACTATGCATGAAATGTCTATGAACATTATAATGTTGTTCTGTTGATTGAATGACTATTCTCATGAACACACTATGAAAATGATGTGAGAGGTTTACTCACATAGTAATGACTCTAAAGTTGAGCATCCATTCTCTCCTAATAATCTATGAGCTATCATGATACCATGTTGGTTTGAGTGCTAGGGTGTTATTTTATGAACATGAACTTGAGTAATGAATTAACATGAATTTAAAGAGAATTGTACTTAGCACCGAGAGGATATGAATATGAGATGGTTCGTTCACGCTAGTAGTCTGGGTTCCCAAAATAGTTATCTCACAAGATGGAAACCTTCATGTTATTAGTCCAGGTTTATAGTAGCTATCTCCCTATCCCATAACTATGTGCCCACATAGGTCTTTAGCTAGTGGATCCACCTAAATGATAATACATGAGTTCTGCCTTAGGCAAGTAGGACACCTATTTTTGGTGTGGAGCATGACACTGGATTCCATATAGCTCACATGGTCTATGTCAGTTAAGGATATTTCCCTACATCACTAGAATATGAATATGACAAGAACATGAACATGAACTATACTTATGACTTCTCAAGGAGTTCTACTTACTGTGAGTGTGGGTATGGAGCTTCCCTTATTAATTGCACAAGTAGGCTTTGGAAAGAGGTTATAGTGTGGTTCCTTATGCTATGAAGATATGTGAATATATGCATCTATGACATGAAGTGTTGGTAAGAGTGACTTTACTTGTTATAAGCTATGAACATGAATGTTTACTTGTTTATGAGTATTGGCTATGAATGAGGAGAAGGTACGATATGTATGATTATGGTGGCCTAAAAGTGATACTTAGCTGTAGATAGGATTATGGGATCTTGTCTATGCATTGCACAAGTATGGCTTAGAATTGCTTATGAGTTGGTTTGATTTGTGTATTTACACTATTATGCATGATGACTCTTAAAAATGTTAAAGTGCATGGTTTCAACTAAATTGTCCCTTTTTGCATGTTTTAAGGATTTTGATGCATGACTTTCATACTTTGTACATTTTTGTGCTAACCCATTTTTTCTACATTTTTCTATAAGTGTAGGTCCCAATTATTGAGGTTGCTTCTTCTAGGTTGAAAGCTTAGATTGATTCTGTGCTTGCTTTGGTGAGTCCTCGTGGTTCGAGAACAAGAGTTATTCTTTCTAGTTTTCTTTCATATGTTGTACTTTGAGACTTTATTGTAAAAGGGCTATGACCTTATTGATTCTTGATTGTACTAGATGGTAAATGAGACAATGTCTAACTTCTTATTTTGATTTTATAAAAAGACTTTGATTGTAAAAAGTTTGAAATTCCATATCATTTCTATTAGTTATATTTATGATATGCTAAGGGCTTGTATGAGACCCCTTCGCGGTCAAGTACTCCGTGTTTCATCTAAGAGGTACCCTTGGGTCGTGGAAACCCCCAAATTGACTAGAGGTCCTATAAAAATCAACGAGGTAAGTTACCACTCGGTGCATCGCCAAGTTGTTCGGCGTAGTTGACTAATACCCCCAAAAAGGCCGCAAACTGAAAGGTTTTAAAAGGCCAAACGGTTTACAATTTAAAAATATTTCATATTCTCTCATTTCTAACCCCGCACACTCTCACCCGCACTTTAGATTTTTCATACTTTCCTTTTTCGTTTGGTTTTTTTTTTGTTTGATCTCGTGCTCAAATTCAGATTACTTTGCTGCCTAACTTTTCAAATTATCAATTGAGCATACATGTTGGTTTCTTGAACCCCGCACCTTTGATTAGTGGTTAAACTCAAATACTTTCCATCATATGTATTGTTTTATGATAGGTAATTGTTGAAATCTTATTTGATGTATCGGATTTCCCGTAGTGTTTTCGAACTTGTGCCTAAATGCTTAAAATGATTATTTCCCATGTTTAATGCGTTAAAATTGATTATAAATCATTGGGTTGAGGTTAATTTGTATTGGGTATGGTAGGGTGAAGTTTGAGTAAACCTAAATTGATCCAAATAATATAATTTCCCTAATGATGGAGAGTTTGACGTCATTCTTAAGGGCAAAAGTTGTCAAATGGCTAATTTGGCCAAATTGGGGGAAGTCTGAGTACCCCAAAGGCATGGGTCCTATGGGTTTGGTTTGAACTGAGTGGTTTTTGTGTTTGATTTAGGTTTTGGGGTTTTTAGTCTTGATTTTGGGAAACGGGGTTGCAAATTAGCACGTTGGGCAGTTTGGTGTGCTAAGTCGGGCTCGCCGAACGGTTTGGTCGTTCGCCAAAGTCCCCCTTTGATCGCCCTTAATTTCTTGATTTGATTTGGTTGAGTTTGTAACTTTCAGTAGGAAGCCTGAGCCTGTCGAGTTCACTCTACGACTCACCGAAAGGTTTCTTCAATCGCCCTTTCTGAGACTCTAACCCCCTAAAACACACTATAACATTCGACTGGCTAGTCTAAGCTCACCAAATAGTATTGGGGATCGTTGAAGGGCCTTGAACATCACTGACATGCCTTAGTTTTGGGATTTTTTCAAGCAGGTCCTTTCGGCAAGCCCGATATGGCTCACCTAAGTGACTCGGCGACTCGCCGGCTGGTTCTGCGAGTCTTTTGGCAACTTTAATTCTACAACTTTCTTGAATGATTTCTAACAATTTTCAATGTGTTTTGCAAATATGGCTAGGAACAATTTTGATGAAAGTGGCATGCCTCCTTGCAAAAGTGCATGGGACATTGTATTAAATGAGGGAGAAGTTGGTTCCACCAAAAAGGGCAAGAAAGCACCTCCGAAGGTAGGGAAGGCAAGGGCAAATAGCCCGTAGGTGAGAGATCGGAGCACAACTCCGACAGTGATGGGGAATCTTTTGATTCTCAGGACTCATTCTTTGAGCCTGAGGATGACCAATTACTATAGACCCGAAAAACATATATTAGTTCAAAGACTCATCAAGATCTGTTTGAATTTCAGAGTCTACCCCTCCTACTGCAGATGCAATGCTTGCTTCGGCACATACCGTGGTTCCAGCACCACCAATTTAGGGTCCTCCTCCCTGGTTAATCAACCGGTTAAAGGCCGTGGTATTGAGGACCTTCCTAGATGAGAAGATATTATCTATAGATGGTGTGGTGCATAGGTACTCTCTTGTGTGGGACACACTCCGGTTCCACAGGTTTGATGTACTAACTAGGCCCCGTGGCCCACATATTTCCACCTGAAGTAGAAGTTCTACACTGCTTATGATGACCTAGTACTAAAGGGGAAGAAAAAGGCAAGTGCCTTCAGATTGATGGAGTTCGTGATGGTACTGGGGAGGACAATGAGATGCAACAACGATGATATGAATGTTGCACTTCAAAGAGGTACATGTTTTAAGCATGACTACCAAATCATGACCACGACATAGAGTCTAGCTGACCTTAAGGGTTGGCTAGCTCCCCTCATTTCTGACACCACCCCGAGGTGGATTATGGTTGAAGCCTCTATTAAGAAATAGGACTTAAATATAGCAGTTTGTTATTGGTTCAGGTTCATCAACACCTCTATCACGCCGTCGCAAAATGAGTCCATTCTCTCCCACCCAAATGCAACCTACCTTGGATCGATCATAGCTAGGAAGAGATTGAACTTGGGCTCATTATAGAGCAGGAGATGGCAATGAGGGTCAAACAACGGTAGACGTCCTATCCATTCCAAGTACTTATAACATAGTTGTGTCGGCGGGCTGGAGTTTCTATTGACGAGAAGAGGGATGTTGAGTTTACAACAACTTTCTCCATCGACATCGAGCGCATAGAGGTCGAGTACACATATGATGAGGTAGATAGGAGGAGAGCAGCTCCGATGGAGACATCCCCGGAGGATGATGTCAAGTCTAAACCTACAGAGGCATTTTCGCCTACTCCGGCCTCTGGGCCTTCAGGTATACCCACTTCCACTCCATCCCAGGCCTTATGTTATTCTACTACCTCCTAACCTCCTAGAGCCTCTTTAGGTACCACTGCCTTGAGGACTCCGATCACTTAGGCTATGATCCTCAAAATAGGGCACATATCCCATTCTATAGATGTGCGGGCATCATGACTAGAGGCCAAGGTTCCCTAGATGATTGAACGAGCTCTTTAGGCTACTTTGACACCCTTATGGACATATATTTATGCTCTTACTATGAGAGTGAAGATTTGTGAGAGAAGAAAAGGGGTTACTACTAAGGTTACGACTTTGAAAGTTGAGGTTTCTGAGTTGAGGAAGGATGTGGATCATCTAAAGTCCACAAACTTTACTTCACTATTTGAGTTAGTAGAGGTTCCTGATGTTTCGGGTGCATATGTCCCAGCCAGTTCTGATGTGTCTCCGATTACCATCGGAGATTAGACTGTAGAGGATGTGGTTGCAACTGAGTCAGAGGCGAAGATAGATGAAGAGTAGCTTGATGTTCAGGAGGCTACCATTATTAGGACTTGCCTAATTTAGAGGAGGCGATATTACACTTAGTCATTCAGACACCTCCAGGGCAGGCTGTAGCAGAGCTGTAACTGTTGAGACTCCGGGCATTGATGCTCATGACCAGAGTATGACCCCGAGCACTGATGCCCAGATAGATAGAGTGACTGTGAAACAGACTTCACCCTATGCTTAGACCGACAGGATGGCATCTTTACCTCCCTCTCTGTTTTGTTATTGATTACTGTTATTTTAGTTGTGTTTTATGACAATTGTTTTTCTTTTGTGGGTGGGGTGAGGTATTTCCATACCTACTTCTTGTGATTTAATTTTTTTTGTGAATACTTATTTTGCGATCTATATATATGTTTTGATTGCATGTTTATCGTAATCTTGTGGATATTTGAGCTTGTGGCTCCTTGCTTTGAATGGAAATGGTTTTGACCTAATTTTTAAAACTTGTGGCGCCTCTATTATTTGTGATTGCAGTTTTTCTTGTGCGAATTTAAGTATCGGTTATGATCAATACCAATGACTTTAATTGTTCTCTTAATTGAACGAAATGAATATGCATCTATGATGAGGCCAAATGAAGTTACGTAGACAATGTGTGGAATTTTAGCATCTCATTGTGACTAGCCTGTTATGGACATTGCACACCAGCTAGAAACTGTGGAGTATTGTTTGATATTGGTGTCAATTCCTTGTGTGAGGAGATTACCTTGAACATTGTGTATGATGACACCTAGAATTTGTCCCATTGGTCCGGTTGACTAAGTGATGCTACAATTTTTAAGAGTTAAACAATTTGACAATATACCTTTTTTATGATCAACCTTGTGAGATGTGTGAACCTTGCTTGAACCCTCTTGAACCTTATCCCTTTCTTGGAAGAAACTTGAACAATTATGACCCCTCTTTATCCATTGACCCATAACTCTAATGAAGTGAGGTTTATTTGTGTAAGATTTCAAAAAACTAGTACATGAAACTAGAGCCTAACGAGTGTGTTGTTGAGTTTGATGTGGAGGTTTATGTTGTAAAATGAGTTCCCGAGTTTAGGTTGAGGGGCTTAGGGGCTAAACGTCAAGGTATGACTCCCCAAGGACCAACCAAGGGTCCTTGAGGAGGACCCTAAAGTCTAACCCCCAAACCTGCCAAAAACCAAAAGCTGTCAAAAATCCAAGGACCTACGGATGGGATCTACGCCCCGTAGGTCCATCCACAGCTCATGGGGGGTGGTCTGTAGGTCAAGGGCCCCAAATTGTGAGTTGCTGACCCAAACCATGGACCTTCAGGATGGGGCGTGAGACCACCTATGATTCGTAGGTCTAGTGGTGTAGGTTACCACTAAAATCTTTCTAAATTTGGCACTGACAGGCAACTTAGTAAATTCCTAGGGTGGTTAGATTAGTTAGAGGTCAGTTTATTTTGATTATTTTGAGTTATTTAAGGTTTTTTAAACTATTAAAATACCTTTTACAATTCCTTATTCCCAAAACTCAAAAGTAGAAACCATATCCTCTCGAAATAACTCTTTCTCTAGAAACCTCCATTAGAAGAAGTCAAGGTTTGGACTTCAAGATTTCATCTTTCTCACTCAATTTCATGGAGTTACTTCAATAAAGTTATGGTAGTTTTCATCGTTGGTTAGTTTCCACCCAAGGAGCCCCTTCAAACATGGTTTCAAAATTTTCAAAATCCTCCAAAACTTTGGGTTTCAATCTAAGTCATGAGTTCAACTTCAAAAAGTTTTCAATGATTTTTTAATGATAAGTTATGATTGAATTGAGGAATTAATGTTGATTTATTATGAAATTCCCCCATGAACACATGATTCCCCAAAATACTAAATTGTGAATTTTGATTTGGGATTGATTGATTATGGACGCATGTGAAGGGATTAAGTTTAAATTGATTTAGTTTATGAAATTATGTCATAATTCATGCCTAAATTGTCATTTTATAGGTGTGTTAGTGAAATGTGATTTATGGCCTTGAAGGGCAAAGTATGAAGGATTGATGTATGATCATGATGTTATGTATATGCATGTGACTTCAATGAAAGAAATGTGATCATATCTACAATGAAATTGTGTTATTATTGAAAGGTTATTCGAAATTATATACTTATGAATGATGATGATATATGTGACAGGTTTCTTCAATGTAATGTTACATCTTGAATTGGTAGGCTTAGGGCATCCTCTTCTTGTGTAAATGAATGTGATCTTGATTGAAGTACCTTGAATTGGTAGGCTTTGGCATCCTCTTCTTGAGTAACTAATGTATCTTGACTTAATGAACATGAATCGGTAGACCAAATGGCTAATGAAGCATTATAAGGCTTTGTCTTAATTGGTAGACCTAATGTTGGTAGCCCTTTCATGAGGATTCTATGAATAAATGAATGAATGATAAACCTTGAATCGGTATACCTAATGGTGGTAGCCTTTTCATGTGTGAAATGATGAACCTTGAATTGGTAGACCTAATGGTGGTGGCCCTTTCTTGAGGATTCAATGAGCTATCCAAATAGTGTACCATGAATCGATAGGGCAATGGCATTCCTTTCATGTGTAATAATGTACCTTAGGTTGATAGGCTAATGTCATTCCTCTCAAGTAAAAAAATATTAATGTGAATGAACTACTCTATGGGAATGGAGGCTAAGTACTGAGTGGATATGGTAAGATGCAAGGTCTTCCCACGTTAGGTCGGGTTCCAATAAACATCTTTCTTATCCCATAACTATGTGCCCGCATAGGTTATTAACTAGTGGATCCACCTAGGATAAAGTGTTACCGGTCCTCCCTTAGGCAAGTAGACCAACCCTTTATGGTGTGGGATAGACACTAGATTCCATGTAAAGCTCACATGCTATATATCGGTTAATGCTTATTCCCATCATGTGAGATAAGTGCTATGGTTTTTTGAGAGGTTCTATGGAGTGTAGGTGGTAGTTTGGGATGCTATCCATGCATTGCACGAGTAGGCTTTGAGAGGGCTATGGTGTGATTCTCCAATGTATTAATGGCTAATGAATGAATGTTGTAACGACCCATCCAAAATAACATAAGTGAATAACTTACGATATTTTTATGCATATATTGTCCTCATGCTAGTAAAATGATATAAAACCAATATTATTAACTTCCGAGTACCCAATCAAGAGGTTTATGCTTTATACAACCATTTAAAATAATAGTAAAATTAATATATTACAAGACTTGGGCTTACACTCCCCAAATGAACAAAACATGTAGCCATACTTATATTACAAACCATGGTGACCTGATCCAATTAGCCCTCAAAGTTACATGTCATTATACAACACATAGATCATATGTAAGTCCCAAAGTTTATACAAAATATAGATGCTTATATACAAATGTGATCTTCTTTAAAGTTCTCAAAATTTCCATCTCCAATGGCCAACTTCATGCCTTTTCTTGATTAACCCCTACGATAGAAACAACTATCGCTAAGCATATAGCTTAGTGGTGTAAAAACTATAGGTTTGGAGTCCTCGAAATTCACCAAGCTACCTTTTTAAAGTCAATGAGCAGCATACTTGAAACATAATAAATAAATCAAGTAACAATATATAATGAGTATCAAGTTCAATATTTAAAGATACAAATATAAAAACGCTCATAGCACCCTTTTCCATGAGATTCAATAACAAGGATCGCCCAATATACACCTCATGTCATCACACCCGACACAAACAAGTATCAATAAAGGCCAACGCCCTATATCAAGAAGGGTCACAACCCAATAATCAAGAGAACCAAGAACCATATTAAAAATGCCTTTCTAGTTCGTACTTAAAATGGACAACTTCCATTCTTAAGACGGACTAAAAATCCAAAGTCAAGATAGCAAATGATCTGAATCAAGAGGCATGCCAAAAGTGACAAGTAAATGCCACAAGAAGGACAAGGTCCCAACAAGAGTGCCAAGTGATCAAACAATCTGTACAGGTGGGCGAGTTACATAAGCGTCATACCCATCACAACAATGCAAAGTGACAAAAGGTAACCAAGGTATCAAGATCAACTTTCAGATATACCAGTAGTTAAAAGAGTGCAAGTACAAGTTTATACAGAAACCTCAATACTTTAGCGTAGCAACAGTCCAACACAACTCCGCGAGTTCAAACCGTAGACCAACCAACGTATCAAGGTCCTCAACTTGTTCAGAAGTATATACAACCTTAAAAATATAATTAAATAACTTCTTTTATTCCCAATATCTCAATAATATCAAAATAAACAGGATTATCATCACAAGTAAGCTTAGCCTGCACATATAAAACTATGTTCTCAAAACAGTGATTCTGACCAATCTAGTACCCCATGTTGCAACATAAATTTGAAAAGGGAAACTGCAAAACTATACTTTATAATCTGCATGAAATATGTAGATAAATCTTTTAAGATTGCACCACACAATGAATCACCAAAAAATACATTTTGTTCAAAAAGATATCATCGATACACTAATAGTGGTTCATACAGGATTTCTAAATCCGAAATTTAGTCAAAACTTGTCCTGTGTTGCATCCTATATTTCGAATCCATAACAGCTATATTAGAGTTTCACATAAACATAAGAGTTGTGGGTATATGGATTAGATTTCGAAATCATATTTATTCACCCAAAACGGAGTTCTAGAGAACGAGATATTCTAAACGTAATACACACTACTCAGCTACAAAAACTGATTTTGACTACTTTCCAAAAATAGTGTGTGTCTCGAATTCCAGCCAAAAGACCAAGTTCTTTTCTTGTGATTTTGAAGAACAATTGGTAAGCTAGGGTTCTAAGGTTATAAGTATTCAAGGAACTGAAATTATCTCAAAGAGGTGTGAAAATATATAGTCAAACAAGTGATGCTTATCACTTGGACAGCTGGCACATAATTCTAATTGTATTATTACATAAATACCCCAATACAATTTCATAAATTATGATCCAATTTATGCTAAACAAGACAGCAATTATCACAAACTTTCAAGTTTTCAAAATGTGAAAAAAACATATTGTAGTAATTAAGCAACAGTAAATCAACATGTGTCACTTGTTAGCATTTAGGGGTGTTACAGCTCTCTCCCCCTTAAAGAAATTTCGTCTCGAAATTTACCTTACATTAGTCCCAAAAACAGGTGCGGATATTGGGTCCTCATGTCTTTTTCTCTCTCCCAAGTAGCTTCTTTTCCCGAATGGTTCCCCCAAAGTACCTTTACTAAGTGGATTTCCTTGTTGCTAAGTTGTTTCACTTCCCGAGCTTGAATTAAAATAGGTTCTTCATTATATGTCAATTCAGGATTAACCTCAATAGATTCCACTGGAAGAACATGAGATGGATCAGAACGGTATCTTCTGAGCATAGAAACACGGAAGACATTGTGGATCTGTTCTAACTCAGGTGGCAAAGCCAATTTATATGCAACTGGTCCAACCCTTTCAAGTATCTCATAAAGTCTGATAAATCGGGGACTAAGTTTTCCCTTTCTGCCAAATCTCATAATCTTTTTCCATGGAGACACCTTTAAAAATACTTTATATCCCACTTGATATTCAGTGTCACGCCTTTTAAGATCAGCGTATGACTTTTGTCTATCC
Organism: Solanum bulbocastanum; assembly: GCA_037074985.1. Classification (NCBI taxonomy): domain Eukaryota; kingdom Viridiplantae; phylum Streptophyta; class Magnoliopsida; order Solanales; family Solanaceae; genus Solanum; species Solanum bulbocastanum. Next base: position 27,000,920 of record CM073600.1, read on the forward strand.
GAAGAAATCTTTAGACTATCCTTGATAAGTTTTACCTTGTCCTCTATTGGTTGCACAATTTCAGGACCAATGTGTTTCCTGTCACCAACTTCACTCCAACAAAGAGGGGTATGAAATTTCCTTCCGTACAAGGCTTCATAGGGAGGCATTCCAATATTTGATTGGTAAGTGTTATTGTAAGCAAATTCTATCAAAGCCAAATGTTTGTCCCAACTACCCTCAAACTCCATAATGCAAGCTCGATGCATATCCTCCAAAGCATGTAACACCATTTCCAACAGGCCGTCTGTCTGATTATGGAATGAAGTGCTAAATTTTAGCTTAGTACCCAAAGTTTCCTGCAAGCTACCCCAAAATATAGATGTAAACCATGGGTCTCAGTCAGATACAAAAGACATAGGGATCCCATGTAGTCTTACGATCTCATTAATGTACAATTTGGCTAAACGCTCAAGTCAGTAATCCATATTGATTGCAAAAAAGTGAGCACTCTTGGTTAGCCTGTCCACAATTACCCATATTGCATCATGATTTGTTTCGGTGGAAGGAAGTCCAGAAACAAAGTCCATGGTTATTCTCTCCCATTTTTGTTTCGGCATCGACAAGGGATGTAGTAAACCAATTGGGACCTAATGTTCTGCTTTTACTTGTTGATAAACCAAACATTTAGAAATGAACTCCGCAATGTCTCCCTTCATACCATTCCACCAATAATTTTTTTTGATGGTTTGGTACATCTTTGTACCCCTAGGATGCATTACCTATGGTGAGGTATGTGCTTCACACAATATTTCTTTGCTCAATCTGTCATCATTAGGGACACATTGTCTATCTTGATAAAATAAAACACCATCCTTTGTCAAAGTAAAATGAATTTTTTTCCCATTTTGAACCTCTCTGGTCAATTTTACAAGTTTCTCATCTAACTTTTGTGCTTCTTTAACCTGTTCAAGTAATATTGGCTTTATTTGCAAATTAGCAATAACTGAACCATTTGCATAGAAAATATAGAAACTTATATGCAAATGTGATCTTATTTAAACTTCTCAAAATTTCCATCTCCAATGGCCAACTTCATGCCTCCTCTCGATCAGCCCCTATGACAGAAACAACTATCGCTAAGCATATAACTTAGTGGTGTTAACACTATAGGTTCGGAGTCCTTGAAATTCACCAATCTACCTTTTTCATGTCACTGAGCAGCATACTTGAAACATAATAAATAAATCAAGTAACAATATATAACGAGTATCAAGTTCGATATTTAATGATACAAATGTCAAGAACGCTCATAACACCTTTTCCCAAAAGATTCAATAACAAGGATTGCGCAATATATACCTCATGTTGTCACACCCGGCACAAACAAGTATCAAGAAGGGCCAATGCCCTATATCAACAAGGGTCACAACCCAATAATCAAGAGAATCAAGAACCATATTAAAAATGGCTTTCTAGTTCGTACTTAAAATGGACAACTTCCATTCTTAAGACGGACTAAATATTGAAAGTCCAGATGTCAAATGATCCGAATCAAGAAGCATGCCAATACTGAAAAAGTCACACCTACAAGAAGGACAAGGTCCCAACAAGAGTGCCAAGTGATCAAACAATCCGTACAAGTGGGCGAGTTACACAAGCGTCATACCCATCGCAACAATGCAAAATGACAAGAGGTAACCAAGGTATCAAGATCAACTTTCAGATATACCAGTAGTTAAAAGAGTGAAAGTAAAATTTTATACAGAAACCTCAATACTTTAGCGTAGCAACAGTCCAACACAACTCTGCGAGTTCAAACCGTAGACCAACCAACGTATCAAGGTCCTCAATTTGTTCAAAAGTATATAAAACCTTAAAAATGCAATTAAATAGCTTCTTTAATTCCTAATATCTTAATAATATCAAAGTAAACCAGGATTATCATCACAAGTAAGCTCAACCTGCACAGATACAACTATGTTCCCAAAACAGTGATTCTGACCAGTAAGAGAACCAGCAAAACTAGACTTTATAAATGTCATGAAAGATGTAGATACATCTCTTAAGATTGTAACACAACAAGAATCAGCAAAAAATCCATTTTGTTTAAAATGATATCATCGATACACTAACACTGGTTCACACTGGATTTCTAAATCCAAAATCTGGACAGAACTTGTCCTGTGTTGTGTCCCATATTTTGAATCCATAAAAGCTAAAGTAGAATTTCACATAAACAAAAGATTTGTGGGTATATTAATTAGCTTTCCAAATCATAATTATTCCCCAAAAACGGAGTTCCAGAGAATGCGATATTCAAAATGCAATACACACTACTCAGCTACAGAAATAGATTTCGACTACTTACTAAAAACAATGTGTGTCTCGAATTCCAGCTAAAACACCAAGTTTTTTTCTTGTGATTTTGAAGAACAATTGGTAAGCTAGGGTTATAAGATTCTAAGTCTTCAAGGAACTGAAATTATCTCAAAGAGGAGTGAAAATATATAGTCAAACAGGTGATGCTTATCACTTGGACAACTGGCACATAATTCTAATTGTACTATTAAATAAATACCTCAATACAATCCCATAAATTATGATCCAATTTATGCTAAACAAGCTAGCGATTATCACAAAATTTCAAGTTCCTAAAATGTGAATAAAATATATTGTAGTAATTAAGCAACAGTAAATCGATATGTGACTCAAGTTAGCATTTAGGGGTGTTACAACTCTCTCCCCCTTAAAGAAATTTTGTCTCAAAATTTACCTTTCATTAGTCCCGAAACAAGTGCGGATACTGGGTCCTCATGTCTTCTTTTCTCTCCCAGGTAGTTTCTTTTCCCAAATAGTTCCTCCAAAGTACCATTACTAAGTGGATTTCCTTGTTTCTAAGTTGCTTCACTTTCTGAGTTTGAATTAAAATAGGTTCTTCATTATACGTCAAGTTAGGATTAATCTCAATAGATTCCACTAGTAGAATGTGAGATGGATCAGAAAGGTATCTTGTGACCATAGAAACATGGAAGACATTGTGGATCTTGCCTAACTCAGGTGGCAAAGCCAATTTATATGAAACTGGCCCATCCCTTTCAAGTATCTCATAAGGTCCAATAAATTGGGGACTAAGTTTCCCCTTTTTTCCAAATCTCATAATCTTTTTCCATGGAGACACCTTTAAAAATACTTTATCTCTCACTTGATATTCAATTTCACACCTTTTAGATCAGCGTATGACTTTTGTCTATCCGAAGAAATCTTTAGATGATCCTTCATAAGTTTTACCTTGTCTTCTGTTTATTGCACAATTTTAAGACTAATGAGTTTCCTGTCACCAACTTCACTCCAACAAAGAGGGGTCCGACATTTCCTTCCATATAAGGCTTCATAAGGAGGCATTCCAATACTAGATTGGTAACTGTTATTGTAAGAAAATTCTATCAAAGCAAAATGTTTGTCCCAACTACCCTCAAATTCCATAATGCAAGCTCGACGCATATCCTCCAAAATTTGTATCACCCTTTTCGACTGGCCATCTGTCTGAGGATGGAACAAAGTGCTAAGTTTCCTTCAAGCTACGATAAAATCTAGATGTAAACCGTGGGTCTCGGTCAGATACAATAGACATAGGGATCCCATATAGTCTTACGATCTAATTAATGTACAATTCGGCTAAAAACTCAAGTGAGTAATTCATTCTTATTGCTAAGAAGTGAGCACTCTTGGTTAGCCTGTCCCTAATCACCCATATTGCATCATGATTTCTTTTGGTGCGAGGAAGTCCAGAAACAAAGTCCATAGTTATTCTCTCCCATTTCCATTCCCGCATCAACAAGGATTGTAGTAAACCAACTAGGACCTAATGTTCTGCCTTTACTTGTTGACAAACCATACATTTAGAAATGAACTCCTCAATGTTTCCTTTCATATCATTCCACCAATAATTTTCTTTGATGGTTTGGTACATCTTTGTACCCCCAGGATGCATTGCATATGGTGAGGTATGTGCTTCACTCAGTATTCCTCTCCTTAATTCGTCATCATTAGGGAGACATAGTCTATTTTGATAAAATAAAACACCATTCTTTGTCAAAGTAAAATCAAGTTTTTCCCATTTTGAACCTCTCCGGTCAATTTTACAAGTTTCTCATCCAAATTTTGTGCTTCTTTAACCTGTTCAAGTAATATTGGCTTTACTTGCAAATTAGCAATAACTGAAACATTTGCATTAAGTCTGAGGAACAAGGGCAAAGGATTCAAAGAAATGCTTGCAAAGGATTTTCAACTTAAGGCATCTGCAACAACATTAGCTTTACCTGGATGATAATTAATCGTGCAGTCATAATCCTTGATAAGTTCAAGACATCTACGCTGTCAAAGATTTAGCCACTTTCGAGTTCCTAAGTACTTTAAGCTCTTGTGATCAGTGAATATATGAAATTTCTCTCCATACAAATAATGCCGCCATATTTTTAAAGCAAACACTACAGCAGCAAGTTCAAGATCATGAGTAGGATAATTCAATTCATGTGGTTTTAATTTCTGAGAGGCATAAGAAATAACCTTTCCTTCTTGTATCAAAACGAATCCGAGACCATTCTGAGAAGCATCGTTGTACACTACATACTCCTTCCTTTCAATTCGTAGAGTAAGTATAGGTGCTTGAGTCAGCAAGGATTTGAGAGTTTCAAAGCTTTCTTGGCATTTGTCATTCCAATTAAACTTCACTTCCTTCTGCAAGAGTTCAGTCAGTAGATAGGCGATAATGGAAAAGCCTTCCACAAATCCTCTGTAGTATCCTACTAAGCCTAAGAGATTTCTTACCTCGGTTTGACTTTTGGGAGGTCTCCACTCAACAACTGCTTATCTCTTTCTAGGATTCACCTTCACGCATTCGACCGATACAACATGTCCCAAAAACATCACTTCATCAAGCCAAAATCCACACTTCGAAAGTTAAGCATAAAGTTCCTTTAAAATTTGCAAAATAACCCGAAGTAGTTTATCATGACCTTCTCTTCTTCTGGAAAAATATTAAAATATCATCTATAAAAACAACCACAAACTGATGATGATAAGGCTTCAATACTCGATTCATTAGATCCATGAATACCGCAGGAGTATTTGTCAACTCGAATGTTATCACCAAAAATTCCTAATGACCATACCGAGTTCTAAAAGTAGTTTTAGGAATATATTTCTCTCTAACACGCAGTTGGTGATATTCAGACCTTAAATAAATCTTCAAGAGTACTTTGGCACCCTTCAGTTTGTCAAACAAATCATCGATCCTTTGTAGTGGATATCTATTCCTGATTGTTATTTTGTTCAATTGTCTATAGTCAATACAAAGCCTGAGAGTGCCATCTTTCTTCTTTACGAATAAAATAGGGGCTCCCTAAGGAGAAACACTAGGTCAAATAAAACCTTTCTCAAGAAGTTCTTGCAATTGAGATTTCAATTCTCTTAATTTTGCCAGAGCCATTTTATAAGGAGTGATAGAAATAGGGGTAGATCCAGGAATAAGCTTGATTGGAAATTCAATCGCTCTTTTCGGGGGCAATCCCGAAAGGTTTTCTAGGAAGACTTATGGGAAATCAAGTACAGCAGGTATGTCCTTGATACCAAGTGTAACACCCCTAAATGCTAATAAGAATTTGTATATTGATTTACCTTCGCTAAACTACTTCAATATGGTTTATTCACATTTTGGGAACTTTAAAGTTGTGAAAAATTTCTAACTTGCTTAACATAAAGTGTATCGTAATGGATGGATTTGTGTTGAGGTATATACATAATATTCTATCCTAATTATAGGTAATTAAATGGTGTTGAGGCATATACATATAAATATGTAAATATGCATTTTTGGGCAGCACAAAAGGATAAAAATATAAAGTATGGTTGGCAGCACCTTGGCCAACCAAGTGTCCAAGTGATAAACATCACTTGTTGACTATATAGTTCACCCATCTTTGAATAATTTTGTGGAATGGAAGATTAAAACCCTTAGAAACTTAGCTTATCATTTCTTCATCAAAATCACTAGAAAAAAAACCTTGGTCTTTTGGCTGGAATCAAAGAGACAAACTGCCTTGTTGGTAAGTGGCTGAAATCTGTCTCTGAGCTATTAGTGTTTGGTAAATTGTGTATATCTTGTGATCTAGAAATCCATTTTGGGTGAATAAATATGTTTTGGAAATCTGATTCATGTACCTACAACTCTTATGTTTATCTGAAAGTCTGATTTAGCTGTTATGGATGTGAAAACTGGGACGCAACACAGGACAAGTTCTGTCCAGATTTCTCTGTTGTTGTAGCTGAGTAGGTTGTGTTACGTTTAGAATATCTCATTCGGTAGAACTCCATTTTTGGTGCATAAATATGATTTGGAAATATAATTCATATATCTACAACTCTTATGTTTATGTGAAAGTCTAAATTAGCTTTTATGGATTTGAAAAATGGGACGCAACACAGGACAAGTGTTGTCCAGATTTCGGATTCAGAAATCCGGTAGGAACCACTGTTAGTGTATCAATGATATCCTATTGAAACAAAATGTATTTTTCAGTGATTCTTGTTGCATTGCAATCTTAATAGATGTATCTACAACTTTCATGAGGTTACAAAATCTATTTTTGCTGTTTTCCTGTTCAAATTTAAGTTGCAACATGGGGTACTAAACTGGCCAGAATCACTGTTTTGAGAACAGAATTGTATCTGTGTGGGCTGAGCTTACTTATGATGATAATCCTATTTTATTTTGATATTATTGAGATATTAGGAATTAAAGAAGTTATTTAATTGCATTTTTAAGATTGCATAAACTTGTGAACAAGTTGAGAAACTTGATACGTTGGTTGGTCTCCGGTTTGAGCTTGCGAAGTTTATTGGACTATTGCTATGCTAAAGTATTGAGGTTTGTGTATAAAATTGTACTTGCACTCTTGTAATGGCAGGAATATATGAAATTTGATCTTGATACCTCAGCTACCTCTTGTCACTTTGCATTGTCGTGTTGGTATGATGCTTGTGTAACTCGCCCACTTGTACGGATTGTTTGATCACTTGGCACTCTTGTTGGGACTATGTCCTTCTTGTGGCTGTGGCTTTGTCACTATTGGCAGGCCTCTTGTTTCGGATCAATTGCCATCTTGACTTTGAATTTGTAGTTCGTCTTAGGAATGGAAGTTATCCATTTTAAGTACGAACTAGAAAGCCATTTTTAATATGGTTCTTGCTTCTCTTGATATAGGGCTTCGGTCCTTCTTGAGACAGGGCTTCGGTCCTTCTTGATACAGGGAAGCGACCCTTCTTGATACTTGCTTGTGCCTGGTGTGACGACATGAAGTATATATGGGGCAAGCCTTGCTATTGAAATTCTTGGAAAATGGTGCTATGAGCTTCTTGACATTTGTATCTTTGAATATAGAAGTCGATACTTGTTATCTATTGTTACTTGATTTATTTATTATGTTTCAAGTATGATGCTCATTGACTTGAAAAAGGTAGCTTGGTGAATTTTGAGGACTCCGACCCTATAGTTTTTACACCACTAAGCTATATGCTTAGCGAGAGTTGTTTCTATCGTAGGGGCTGATTGAGAGGAGGCATGAAGATGGCCATGGGAGATGGAAATTTTGAGAAATTTTAAGAAGATCACATTTGCATATAGGCATATATATTTTTTATAAATTTTGGTACTTATACACAATCTATGTGATGTATATTTGCATTCGATTTTGAAGCCTAACTGTATCACGTCCATGGGTTGTAATCTAAGTATGGCTATATGTTTGGTTTATGTGGGGTGTGTACGCCCAAGTTTGTAATATATTACATGTCCTACTTATTTGGAATGATCGTATGAAGCATGAACTCGAAAGTTGATGATAAATTTTTATTATCATTATTTACTTGCATGAGGACAATATATGCATAAAAATATCTTGTGATTTATTTGCATATGGTAATTAGAAAAGGGTCGCTACACCAAGACTCTCTAACCTTGTATCAACTATGTGAGCAAGGTATGCCCCACAACCTTGATGCATCAACTTTTTTGCCAAGACCGCAGAAATAATATAAGATGTCAATGATCTTTCACCTTGTACAATGATGTGTGAAAATGTAGGATCTTTAAAAGTCACATGCTTAGACCTACAATCTACCACTGAATGATATTTATAAAGCCAATCCATCCCAATAATAACATCAAAATCCTATAAGGGCATTTCTATCAAATCAGCAGGGAAGACTATATTTTGAATAATGAAAGGACAATCTAGATAAACTCGATTACACACAACCTGATAACTCAAAGGACTTTCAACCAGCACATCAAAATTAAGTCTCACAGATTTCACGTTTTCAGGAAAAGCAAGTGATGAACAAAGATAGGAATGTGTAGAACTAGTATCAAACAATGTAAACACACATAAGCCAAATAAGTGAAATTTACCGACAACCACATCTTTTCCATCTTGATCCTCCTTCTGCCTCATAGCGTAAGCGCGTTCAATAGCCCTTGGTCCACTAGCTTTATTCACTTCACTTGCCCCTACCACTTGAGTATTTTTAGGTCTTGCAACTTCATTAGTTCGAGGAGGATTAATAGAAGGCTTATGAACTAAGCCTTCAATTCTCAAGGAAGGAGCATTATTAGGATTAGGACAATCCTTCACTTTATGAACAAAGCTCCCACAATTAAAAAATGTACCAGAAGCCTTCCTGCAAGTACAATAATGAGTCTTTCCACATTGTGGACAAGTGGGAACACGAGACCTGCCTTGGCCATAATTTCTAGTGCTAGCTATAGAAAATTATGATCTATTTTTCTTTTGCTAAGGTGACATGTTAACATTACTAGCCTTAGAATCATCAAACCTTCCCTTTTTGGATGGACCTTCAAAATCTTGTCTAGACATTCAAAATTTGTTTTCATTTCAACTAGCTTCTTCTTTATTAAGTTGTTCCCAAGTAAAAGTAGTAGACACTAACTTACAAAAGTTCTCATGTTGTAGGATCGCCACATTCTTCCTAATGGAATCATTTAAACCATCTTCCAATTTCCTACACTTGTCCTTTTCCTCTTTAATAATACCTCCAGCATAACGAGAGAGCCTTAGAAACTTCTGTTGGTACTCAGCAATAGACATTCCTCTTTGCCTTAAATTCAGAAACTCCTTTCTCTTTGCATCGCAATAAGCAGGTGGGACATACTTCATGCGAAATTCCCTAAGATAATCATCCCAAGTAAAAACAGGAGGTTTTCCCTTGGCATTCTGAACAATTACCCACCAATCGTAAGCATCTTTTTATAATAGTGAAACAACAAACTTAAATTTGGCTACATCTGAACACTCTAACTGCTAAAATACTCGTTCCATGCGTTCCAGCCATTGTTCAGCATCTATGGAATCAAAGGTGCCTTCAAACTCCACTCCACCCATTTTCCTCATTTTCTCAAAGTTAATCCCGTTGGGATCATGCATCAGTTCAGCCATGTGATGGAAGAATTCAGCCATTTGTTGAAAAGGAGGTTCATGGCTTTAGTACCATGACTCATGTGAGAATGTGAACAATCTCTTGCACCCTAATGGTTTCCCACTTCTGATCCACTAGTGTGGGGAACATAATGATCTGACAAAGGTTCTCCAACCTCTTCTAGTGCATGAGGTTGGGAAACAGAGGCACCCAAACCTTCACGAGCAACTTTCATAGGTCGATCAGCAGAAGAGGTCATATCTTAAATCCTTCAAAATGGAAGATCACATTGCATTATGGACATGTACAGGATGCATATGCACTCCACATGCGATAAAAATATTATACACCATATAAGTGGACAAATACTCCCGATAAAACTTTTTTCGTAAGCGAACAAGTATACAAATAATTCACAGAAAAAGTATTAGAACCACAAACTTAGGCTCTGAAACAAAACTTTTAATGCCCCTTCCGAAATAACATAAGCTAATAACTTAGGATATTTTTACGCATATATTGTCCTTACGCTAGTAAAATGATATAAAATCAATATTATAACCTTTCGAGTACCCAATCAAGTGGTTCATGCTTCATACAACCATTTAAAAACAAGTAGTAAAATTAATATATTACAGGACTTGGGCTTACACTCCCCAAATGAACAAAACATGTAGCCATATCTATATTACAAACCATGGTGACCTGATCCGATTAGCGCTCAAAGTTAAATGTCATTATATAACACAGATCATGTGTAAGTCCCAAAGTTTATAAAAAATATAGATGCTTATATGCAAATGTGATCTTCTTTTAAGGTCTCAAAATTTCCATCACCAATGGCCAACTTCATGCCTCCTCTCGATCAGCCACTATGATAGAAACAACTATCGCTAAGCATATAGCTTAGTGGTGTAAAAACTATAGGTTTGGAGTCCTGGAAATTCACCAAGCTACCTTTTTCAAGTCAATGAGCAGCATTCTTGAAACATAATAAATAAATCAAGTAACCATATATAACGAGTACTAAGTTCGATATTTAAAGATACAAATGTCAAGAATGTTCATAACACCCATTTCCAAGAGATTCAATAACAAGAATCGCGTAATATATACCTTATGTCATCACACCCGGCACAAACAAGTATAAAGAAGGGACAACGCCTTGTATCAAGAAGGGTCACAGCCCAATAATCAAGAGAACCAAGAACCATATTAAAAATGGCTTCCTAGTTCGTACTTAAAATGGACAACTTCCATTCTTAAGACGGACTAAAAATCCAAAGTCAAGATGGAAAACGATCCAAATCAAGAGGGATGCCAATAGTGACAAAGTCACAGCCACAAGAAGGACAAGGTCCCAACAAGAGTGCCAAGTGATCAAACAATCCATATTAGTGGGCGAGCTACACAAGCGTCATACCCATCACAACAATGCAAAGTGACAAGAGGTAACCAAGATATCAAGATCAACTTTTAGATATACCAGCAGTTGAAAGAGTGCAAGTACAAGTTTAAATAAAAACCTCAATACTTTAGTGTAGCAACAATACAACACAACGCCGCTAGTTCAAACCGTAGACCAACCAACGTATCAAAGTCCTCAACTTGTTTTCAAGTGTATACAACCTTAAAAAATCAATTAAATAACTTCTTTAATTCCTAATATCTCAATAATATTGAAATAAAACAAGATTATCATCACAAGTAAGCTCAGCCTACACAGATACAACTATGTTCCCAAAACAGTGATTCTGACAAGTCTAGTACCCTATGTTGCAACTTAAATTTGAAAAGGGAAACGGCAAAACTACACGTTATAATATTCATGAAAGATGTAGATACATCTCTTAAGATTGCAACACAATAGGAATCACCAAAAAATACATTTTTTTAAAAAAATATATCATCCGTACACTAACAGTGGTTCATATAGGATTTCTAAATCCGAAATATGGACAGAACTTGTCCTGTTTTGCGTCCCATATTTCAAATCAATAACAACTAATTTAGAGTTTCCCATAAACATAAGAGTTGTAGGTATATAAATTATCTTTTCAAATCATATTTATTCACCCAAAACGGAGTTATATAGAACGAGGTATTCTAAACGTAATACACACTACTCAGCTACAAAAACAGATTTCGACTACTTACCAAAAAGCAATGTGTATCACGAATTCCTGCCAAAAGACCAAGTTTTTTGTTGTTGTGATTTTAAAGAAAAATTGGTAATGTAGGGTTCTAAGGTTCTAAGTCTTCAAGGAACTGAAATTATCTCAAAAAGGAGTGAAAATATATAGTCAAACAATTGATGCTTATCACTTGGACAGCTGACACATAATTCTAATTGTACGATTACATAAATACCCCAATACAATCCCATAAATTACGATCCAATTTTTGCTAAACAAGCTAGAAATTATCACAAAATTTCAAGTTCCCAAAATGTGAATAAAACATATTGTAGTAATTAAGCAACGGTAAATCAAGATGCGACTCTTGTTAGCATTTAGGGGTGTTACAAATGTGCTCTTAATGAATCTAATGAGAGTGTTGACTTAAATGCTTAATGTAATGATGCATGCTTTACTTGGATTGTATTATGAGTTGCTTTCATTTTCATGACTTATGAAATGTATGTGTTCCTCATGTATGAGTATTGATTAAAGATAAGTTTGAAAAATGGTAAGTTCATCTAAGGTGGCCTCAATGTGGTACTTAGTAGGAATAGTAGTATGGGATGCTATTCTTACGTTGCACAAGTATAGCTTAGGGTTAGTTAAGGTGAAGGTTCTAATATGATGAAATGACTTATATGTTTCATGTGATTGTACCTTATTCCATTTGTGCAAAGTTCATGATGTTTTCTCAAATTTGTAGATAACATGGTTTTTAACAAAAGTGTCCTTTTTAAGCATGGTTTTTGTATGACTATAATACTGAGTATATTTTTGTCTGCTAACCCATATATCTACCTTTTTCTACAAAGTGTAGGTTATGGCATTTAAGTTGATTCCTGCTAGTTTAAAGGGCTTGGATTGAGTTCTTCCAAAGCATGTGGTATGTCCTCATGGTGTTTTTATGGTGTTTTCCTCTCTAATTGCGTCGTTCCCCCTTTTTTTGAATTCCCTCCTTCATCTCTAAAAATTAATTTAAACAAGTATGAAGTGTGGCTGCCACAGACCATTCGGCGAGGTTAGTCGAGTGTCACCGACCTGTCGGCGATGCACCGAGTTTTCTAACTAAACTTTCCCATCACCATGTGGTTACCTCCTTTAACATTGGCGCATTTGAAGTTGGGCGGGCCTGAGGCCATTGACAAATCACCCAATGGTTTGGGCAATCCTCAGGCCATGTTTTTTTCATTCTTTTGGTTGCCTTGTTTCTTTTTGCTCCATAGTGTCCATGCGTTGTCTCTAACGTTCAAATGCCTAAAATTCAAGAATTTACATCAGTTATGGAGGCAAAAAATGCAATTGAGGACACTAATTTTATTAAAAACAAGCCCAAAATGAGTCCAAATTATGGAATCATCAACACCCCCAACTTAAGCATTTGTTTGTCCTCAAGCACACTCAATTTTAGCAGTTCAAAAAGGATGGCTCAAACAATGCTACATAAGACTCAATCATGAATTCTCACAATCAAGACTGAATTTGCTCATGCAAAGATCAAATGTGCACTTAAAGTTTCATGTTGCGACTCACCAATATCAAAGAATCTCAAGCTCCCAATACTTGCTTCAAATGCAAGTTTAAACTCAACTAAAGCGTTCAAATGCCCTCACACAAGGAATGATTCTATCTTCACACATAATGGTTCACAATTTAATGTTTTGAAATCAACTGCATCGCTCACACTCACAAAGATGAATACAATGCATGATTTTACCCATAGGTTTGTCCGTATTTTCCAATAAACACTTGCTTCAGCTCACTCAAGATCAAAAAGGTCTTTTTACGGCTTGTAATGGTGACTATAGTCCTCATGTTATGCGGTGTGAACAACACTTCCTTTCCTTTCCTTCATCATTCTCCTTTGTTCTCATAAGTAGTCCCATTATTCACTTCCCATGAATATTTGGAAACCTCATTTTCTTTGTATTTTCATAACTTTATTTCACAAATTCTTCATTATTTTATTTATGGAGGGGTTCCATTTGAGTAGAAGGTACTTTCTTGCACTACTTGATTTACCTTCTCTTTACACCACACCCCCAAATTAGTATTTTGGCCTAAGTTGGCTATTCAACTAACCACAATGTCATGAGGATTATGGCTGATGGATAAAGAAAGGTCATTGTTTTCATCAAGATCCTTCCAAAGAAAGCTAAGGCTAAAGGGGTGTTCAAAAGTTGTTCACACACTTACAAGGTAGGCCAAAAAAGAGGCATATGTCAAATTGGCTCACACTCTTCGAAGTTGCCTTAGACCATATCAAGAGATAGCATTGCTTCGTTGACCGGACCAATGGGGCAAATTCTAGAATCCATCATGCATAGTTCCCAGTTAAGCACATCACACTAGGCATTGAAACTAAAAGTCAAACAAGATTCCACACTTTTGCTAGTGTGCAACGATCACCACAAGAGACTCGATTTGATCACAGGCTAGTCATAACTTGATGCAAAGAGTTCACATACTGTCTATGCAACTTCATTTAGCCTCATTATAGCCGTACATTCATGTTTGTTCAATTATGAGCACTATTTAAGTCATCAGTATTCATCAAGAACAATACTCAAATTTGCAATAAAACAACTTCTTTCCACACAAGTACGAGGTTTTGAAACTAGAACATTTAAAACAAACAAGAAGAAGGCCCACACAACACACCCAACTTTAACTGTTCATATTGTCCTCAATGTTGGTGGAAAGTAGACAATTACAAAAATTTAATATAACTAACAATAAGATATGAAAGCAATCTAGTGTGTAAACAAGTAAAGTAGGGTATCGAGAAATGTTCACTAAATTCCCAGTTGGCGAAGTAGTAAAAAGGTCTCTAAAATATTCAGCAAATCGCCTTATGGTAGTCAATTCGCCCTTTGTTCTAATAGATTGCATTTCTGTGTGGGGCAAATCGGTGAAAATGTAGAAGAGCACTGAACCATTTTGTGATTCGCATAATGAAATTTAGATGTACTGACTAGGAAGGGCAAGGAAAGTCGAGTCATCGAAACAAATCGGTGGTTCACCGACTGGTAAAGGTGTCTCGCCAAATGATCCAGTATCTCAACCCCCATTTTTTTTTTGAAATCCATAAGGCAAACTGTATCATGCTCGCCGAACTGATTTGGCGATTTGGCAAAAGTATTTTGTCTTATTCATTGAACCCATTCCTGCAATATCAACACATATTATTTAAAACAGTAAAACTTTGGTTGCCTCCTAAGAAGCGCCTTAGTTAGCGCCGTGGCACGACGTGGAAATGCTTTCAAGAATCTTCCATGTACACCACTTCAATCAAAGGAATTTCCTAGCATTCACCAAAGTATAACTGCAAACGTTGCCCATTCACCTTAAATTCAGGTCCTTCCTACACTTCAGCTTCTATGGCGCCAATTGAGAACACTCGTTTCACTCTAAATGGTCCTGACCATTTCAATTTGAGTTTTCCAGGAAACAACCTTAGTCGGGAGTTGTATAGTAACACCCAATCTCCCACCTTAAACTCACTCTTAAGTATTTTAACATCATGTCATTTCATCTTTTCCTTGTAAAGAGCTAAACTTGCGTAAGCTTTAAACCTAAATTCATCCAACTTGTTTAGCTGCTCTACTCTTTCTTTTGAAGTTTTTCTCTAGTCCAAATTTAGAGCCTTCTATGTCCACGTTGATTTATGCTCCAGCTCGACTAGTAAATTGCAAGACTTCCCAAAAACTAACTGATATAGTGAGATACCGATTGGAGTTTTGTAGGCAGTGCAATACGACCATAGTGCATCATCCCAACTTTCGAGACCAATCTGTTCTATTTGCAATCATTGTTATAGCCAAAATGCTTTTGATCTCCCTGTTTCACACTTCAACCTGGCCACTTGTTTGGGGATGGTACGGTGTTGCTGCTTTATGCTTAACCCCATACTTGGTTAGTGTAGCTAAGAATGATTTATTAAAAAGTGAGATCCCCCATCTTTAATAATGGATGTCGGAGTCCCAAACCTTGCAAAAATGTAGCGCTCCAAGAGTTGGACGACACTTTTTCCCTCGTTGTTTGAAAGGGCAACAACTTCTACCCATTTGGACACTTAATCCACAGCCACCAAGATGTATTTGTTCCCAAATGAGATCACAAATGGGCCTATGAAATCGATCCCCCATACATCAAATAATTCCAGTTCCAAAATGGGTGTAAGAGGCAACTCGTTCCTTTTTGATACACCATCTTGATTTTGATAATGCAGGCACCTCTTAACAAACTCATAGGCATCTTTATGTAGATATGACCAGTAATACCCATTTTGTAGCACCTTAGCTGTTGTCCGAGCATAACCATGATGCCCTTCTACTGGCGATGTGTGAAACTCATGCAGGATCTCCCTAGCCTCTTCTTCCGGAACATATCTTCTGATGATGTGGTCAACACACTCTCTGAACAAATATGGCTCATCCCACATGTATTTCTTTAAATCGAACAAGAATTTCTTGTGTTGATAGAAGTTCAGTTTATCCGACATTAATCCACACACCAAAAAATTTGCAAAACAGCAAACCAAAGGGGTTATGCGAGAGTTACAATGAATACCTGTTCATCAGGAAAGGCATCCTTAATGTCGACCTCCAGCTCGTCCGTCTCCCTGCCTTCCAAATGTAACAAGTGATCTACCATTTTATTTTCACAACGCTTTCTATCTTTAACTTCAAAATTGAACTCTTGCAATAAAAGAACCTACCTTATTAGTCTCGATTTGGCATTTTTCTTTTCCATTAGATAACGTAATGCAACATGATAAGTGTTAACATATACTTTTGTCCCGAGCAAGTATGTGGGAAACTTCTCAATCTCATAAACCACTGGAAGGAGCTCTTGCTCGGTAACTTTTTTGTTACGTTAAGCAATGTTTAAAGTTTTGCTTGCGTAGTAAATGGGATGAAAGAGCTCATTTCATTTCTGTCCTAACAGTATGCCTAATAGCATGCTGCTTGCATCCTACATTACTTCAAATGGCTCTGACCAATAAGGACTAATGATGATTGGAGTGGAAATCAGTTTTCTTTCAGGCAGTTAAAAGCTACCATACAAGCATCATCAAAGTGAAATTTCCCATCTTTATCCAAAAGTTTGCATAGAGGAAGTGCAATCTTCAAGAAATCTTTGATGAATCTCCTATAAAATTTGGCATGTCCCAAAAAACTCCGAACCCCCTTTACTAAAATCGGTGGCGGTAATTTCTCAATTTCTTTGTCTTTTGCTATATCGACTTCCAGCCTCTTTGTGATACTTTGTGACCAAGCACAATTCCTTTCTTAACCATGAAATGATACTTTTTCCCAGTTCAGGACTAAATTGGTCTCCACACATATTTGGAGAACTTGGCCTAAGTGTTGTAAGCATTCTACAAATGTGTCACCCATAACAGAGAAATCATCCATAAATACTTCCATTGAGTCTTCCACCATGTCAGTAAAGGTGGATAGCATGCAATGCTGGAACGTAGCCGGGGCATTACACAATCCGAATGACATTTATTTAAAGGCGAAAGTACCATATAGGCATGTGAAGGTTGTTTTCTCTTGATCCTCTAGAGCAATGGAGATTTGGTTATAGCCAGAGTACCCATCCAAAAAGCAATACCACCCTCTCTCGGATAGTCGGTCAAGCAGTTAATCCATAAAGGGCATAGGGAATTGATCCTTTTCAGTCCATGAGTTTAGTTTATGGTAGTCCATGCAAACTCTTCATCCTGTCACAGGGCACATAGTTTCAAGCTCTCCCTTATCATTAGGGACAACCGTTACTGCATTTTTTTTTGGTATGCATTGTACCAGACTGACCTATTTTCTATCTGCAAACGGGTAGATCACTACCATGTCCAACCACTTTATTATTTCCTTTTCCACCACCTCTAGAATTAGGGGGTTCAATCTTCGCTGATGCTCAACACTCGGTTTACAATCACTATCAAGCTACATTTTGTGTGTGCAAATGCCTGGAGGGATGCCCGCTATATCAGCAATAGTCCAGCTGATAGCCTTTATATGCCTTTTCAGTACTTCAAGGAGCAATTTTATTGTCTAATCAAGTAGGTTGATCGAAATAATCACCGGCAAGGTGTTATTCTCACCTATGAAAGCATACTAAAGGTGTGAGGGTAATACCTTATGTTCAAGAGTTGGTGGTTCTTCGATTGATGGTTTGGCGGGAGGGTTCTCTCGATTCTTTAAGTTGATGTCCAACTTCATTGGAGTCTTTGTTAATCCCCCATACTTGAAAATGTAGCTGCCGCTTCATCTTGGCTTTGAACTTCAAACTCTTCATCATTAGCCCACACAACCTCAAGGGGTTCTTGACTAAACATCAGATTGCTCACACTAGCCACAACCTTGTCAATCATATTATCAATTGAGATTACATGAATGTCACTGGGGTGTTTCATTGCTTTGAGAACATCAAAAGTGACTTCATCATCATTAACTTGAAATTTCAGCTTCCCACTCTCCATATCCACCAATGCTCTTCTAGTTTCCAAAAATGGCCTTCCCAAGATTATAGGAATTTCAGCATCTATGTCATAATCGAATATGAAAAAATCGACTGGCAAGATGAACTTGTCGACCTTAACCAAAATATCATAAAGTATCCCCACCAGATACTTGATTGATCAGTCAGCCATCAAGAGTCTCATAAATGTCACCTGTGGTTCACCCAACCTAAGTTGTTTATAAATAACATAAGGCATTATATTAATACTTCCTCCTATAGCGCTTAAGGATTTTAAGAACTTGAGCATGCCTATGGTACAAGGAATGGTGAATGCCCAGCCTCATCTTTCTTTTCGATCCACTCCTTAGTCATAATCGCACTACTACTATGAGAGACTTCAATCGTCTCAAAATCGAAGCTTCTCTTTTTTGTGAGTAACTCCTTCATGAATTTGACGTAACCGGGCATTCTAAGCAATGCTTCAACTAGAGGGAGACTAATTGACAAGGTCTTGAATACCAATAAAAATTTCATGAATTTTACATTCTCATTCTTTTTCTTGAGGTGTTGTGGAAATGGAAGAGGTATATTGGGTAAATGTTGCTTGACTTTTGGGCAAGACTTTTGTTTCTCCACATCACTTTTTGGCCCCATTGTGTTGCATTATGGATGGTTATTTCTTCATCCTCCATATCTTTTCTTTCATTTTGTATATTCACTTCCTCATTTCCCATCAGATCACCTTTTACTTCTTTTTCACTCCGAGTAAGAACGGCGAACCCTCTATCTTCATCATCTGCCTCCATCCTTTATTTCAATTACATTATAAGTAAACCCATTTGACCTTCAAGGATATTATTTACATCTGCAGGTGAGTTTACTTTATTGTTCAAGGATGAGAAGTCATCTTTCATCCTTTTTAATAAATCATTCAAGCCTTCAACTTTGTCAAGAATGCGTGTAAGTAAATCATTCACACGAGGGCTATTTGCACTCCCCCTTGATTTTCGGCTTTCACTTGAATGAGTGTGGTTCTCTTCATATTCATCCTCTATTCTTCAGTGTTCATATTTTTTAAATGAATCTTGATGGCACCTCCTTTGCTCGACTTCCTTACAATGGTTTCAGCCTTGGTTTCCACCTCGCTGCCAGTAGCGTGGGTAGAAACCCTCATAAAATCTTTTGGAGTTCCAACCTTGATTCTCCCCAGGCTTTAAATAGCTTGAGAATAAACCCTCCTCAACTCTAAACACTCCACATGTTCCCTTCATATGCTCCTATAGAACTTCCATTTGGGTTAACATCTTCTTGATGTTTTCAGCCCTCTCTTTCTCTTTATCTAGTTGTTCTTGTGTTAATCTAAAATGAAATGAAGAGATGTGATCCTATTTTGTATATCATGCTTGATTTATTCTAGTCATGTCATCTAGAAGAAATAAAGTCACCTCATATGATTGCAACATTATTCCTTCTCGTACCAACTAGTCATCCACTCCTTTATTAACCGAATCAAGACTCCGATAAAAATATTGAAGTAACAAATCATTTGGTAGCTCATGGGTTAGGCATTTAAGTAGGAGTTTCTTGAATTTCACCCATATTTCATGGAGTGGTTCCCCTTCCCTTCGCTTGAAACCTTGAATTTCATCTCTAAGTTTCATCATTCTTGTTGGAGGAAAAAATCTTGTGTTAAATGCTACAACCAACTCCTCCCATGACGTGATGGAATTGTTTGGTAACTCAGTTAACCACATATTAGCTTCTCCTTTTAAAGACAACGGGAATAACTGTTGCCGGATTGACTCTTACAACACGCCCTTGAATGTGAAAGGACTAAAAGGACTGCAAACTTCTGTAAAGATTCTTACATGTTCATACGGGTCTTCGTGATGTAGCCCTCCATAAAGTCCCCTCATTTGGACAAGGTGGAGAGTTGTGCTAGTGACATCAAACATCCCATTCCCATCAGTTTGTGGGATGAAAATTGCGCCCCATCCACCCGACTGATCTGGGTTGTACACACTATAGATGTCATCAATCCCGTCTCAATGACCTACTTGACTGTCGTTCGTTTCTTCATCACCCATGATCACTTTTAGGTAGTTCAGTCAATATATGCACAAAGCAGCCAAAACTAAATCAACTACAACCAATAAATTTGAGATTATCAAACCTTCAATCAAAGAATTCTAAGTAACCCTACTCCCCGGTAGTGGCACCATTTTGATGTTTGCGTAATCATGACACAACATCCAATTCTAGTGTCTAGAATTGTACAATAGTAAAGTAATCCAACCAAGGGCTGGGGTCGAGTCCTAAAGGAGTAGGCTTTCTTTCAAATTCAAAGGTTAAGATTTAATACAGTCTCTTCAATGATATTTCACCTATACTTTTAGGATTATGGAATATTTATCAACTTTAGGCCTAAATTCATGAAATATTATGAAATAAACAAATACAAGAGTAAAACATGGGGCATTGACCAGCGAATTGTCAAATTTCACTTTAAACTGTAAATGTTGATACCAACGATAGGTCATTTTGTTTTGGGTAGGTCGGACTATGCATAAGATAATTTTCTCTCGAACAATTACCTTTTCTATGACAAACTCTCTCGAACTTAATCACCAATAGAAAGATGCCCAGCTGTTTGCCCTCATCAAATCCACTCTCTCGAGCTAGATACAAAGGATAGGTTTCGTGCTTCACTCTCTCGAGCTAAAATCTGGCTAACCCACTACTAAGGCTGCTGAGATCGTTACTTTAGTTCTGAACTTCTCTCTCAGCAACCTCACAATGCGAAAATGGTTGCACTAAATAATGCAAATTAACTTTAAATCACCATAACGATCCAGACCCACTTCAAATCAACCTCCTCATTCATATTTCAACACTACCTACTTAGCAAAATTCTACAATTGGCTTCATGGTCAAAACCCCAAACGAAGCGATTTGGCCACTAGTATTAAAAATGGAAAAAAAATCAGCACCCATACTCCTTCCAATCAATAAATACAGTAAATTTAGGGTTTTACGAAAAAAAACTAGAAATTTGATTGATTACAAAAATATTTTTAGAAAATCTCTATGAAAATCACACTCAAAACCCTTTTATGATGTTTATCTCTCTAATTGCGTAGTTCCCCCCTTTTTCTCAATGCCCTCTCTCATCTCTATAAATTACTTTAAACAATTCTGAGGTGTGGCTATCACGGACCATTCGGCAAGGTTAGTCGGGTGTCGCCGACCTATTGGCGATGCACCGAGTGTTCATATTTTCGCTTTTAATTTTATTTTACTCATTCTTGGTTTGATGGCTGTGCCATTAGGCGATTCAAATCTAGGTCGCCGAGCATTTCTGCGAATCGCCTTTTTCTTTTTTTCACCCATTTGTATATGTTTAAATCTTTTTTAGCAACCTTTGAAGATCTGGTTGTCTTATGCCAAATGTATCGGCGACACGCCAACTGCTTCTACTGTTTGCCTAAAGTATTCTTCTTTTTGCTCCACCTTCTATAACTTTAGGTGCTATCAAGGTAATTCGGTGATTTGCTGACTAAAATTTCCCATCGCCAACATGTTTACCTCCTTCAGTACTTGGCACATTTGATATTAGGCGAGGCCGAGGCCATTAGCGAATGGCCCAATTGTTTGGACGATCCTCAGGCCTTCTTTTCTTCATTCTTTTTGTTGCCTTATTCCTTTTTGCTCCATAGTGTCCATGCGTTGTCTCTAACATTCAAATGCCTAAAATTCAAACATTTACATCAGTTATGGAAACAAAAAATGCAATTGAGGACACTAATTTTATTAAAAACAAGCACTAAATGAGTCCAAATTATGGACCCATCAATAGGTTATTAGCTAGTGGATCCTACTATGCTAAAATATTATCGGTTCTACCTTAGGCAAGTAGACCATCCCTTTACGGTGTGGGATAGACACCGGATTCCATGTAAAACTGACATGGTCTATGTCGGTTAATCTTTATTCCCTTCATGTGAGATACATGCTATGATTGGTTGAGAGGTTCTGCAAAATATGGGTGGTAGTATGGGATGTCATCCATGCATTCCATGAGTAGTCTCTGATAGGGCTATGGTGTGATTCTCCAATGTCTTAATGTCTAATGAACGAATGTGCTCTTAATGAAGCTAATGAGAATGTTAACTTAAATGCTTAATGTAAAGATGTATGCTTTACTTGGATTGTATTATGAGTTACTTTCCTTGTCATGACTTGTGAAATGTATGTGTTCCTCGCGTATGAGTAATTATTAAAGATAAGTATGAAAAATGGTAAATTCATCTAAGGTGGCCTCAAAGTGGTACTTATTATGAATAGTAGTATGGGATTTTATTCTTACATTGCACAAGTATAGCTTAGGGTTACTTAAGGTGAAGGCTCTAATGTGATGAAATGGTTTATATGTTGAATGTGATTATATCTTACGCCTTTTATGCTAAAGTTCATAATGTTTTCTTAAACTCACATATAGCATGGTTTTTAACCAAAATGTCCATTTTAAGCATGGTTTTTGCATGGTTTTCATACTTTGTACATTTTTGTGTGCTAGCCTATAGTTCTATGTTTTTCTACAAAGTGTAGGTTTAGACATTGGAGTTGATTCTTTCTAGTTCAGGGGGCTTGGATTGAGTTCTTCCAAAGCTTGTGGTACATCCTCATGGATCCTAGGAAAATTGTATTTCTGGGAATTTAAAACCCAATTTCCTTCATAAACTATCCGATCCAAATGGCAGAGAAGTTTCCATATTTATACCTTCTCTTGTTGGAAGGGCGATCATACGTGAAATACCAAAGAAACTAGGGTAAACCCATGTTTATTGATGTTTCATGTCTTTTACTATACTAGATATTGCTTAGACTTTCTATTGTAAGGGTCGTGACCGTACTTTTGACTTAAGATGTTTTCAGATGGCCATGTGAGACAAGTAGACTTCCACTGTTTTAAATGATCTTTTCGATTGTATGGATTTAAAGAAAAAGTTTTAAATTCCACACTATTTCTGTTATCTTATGTGATGACATAATATGAGGCATGTATGAGACTTTTTGGAGTCTTATACGTCGTGTCACATTTGGGGTGTAGGCTTAGGTCGTGACAGTTTGAATAGCCAACTTAGGCAAAAATTCTAAGTTGGGGGTGTGGTGAAAAGAGAAGCTAGATCAAGAAGTGTGAAAAATTTCCCCTTTGAGAAATGGTTTAGAAAAAGATGGAACCCCTCCTTGTAAAAAAAAAGAAAATAAGAAAGCAAAAGTAAAAGAATGAAAAATATATGAAATAAAGTTGTGGAGGTTGCAAAAGAAATGGTATATCTAGTAGTCCATTTGAAGTTGAAAAATGGGGTGAATTATGAGCATGATCAAAATGTGAAAGAAAAGGAAGAAAGTGATATTTAGACAACATTTCATGAGGGTAGCAACCACTTAGCCTAAATGACCATACCTTTACACTCAGCCGTATTACAAGCCTTAAAAAGATCTTTGTGATCTGGAGTGAGCTAAAATGAATGTTGATTGGAAAATAAGGGCAAACCTACGAGTGAAGTCATGCATGTGTTCATCTTTGTGAGTGTGAGAGTCGTATGTGATTCCAGACCTATAAATTATTTAATAACTTTATGTGAATAGAGATTCATTTTTTTGTGAGGGAATTTGAGTACCTTTGTTGATGTTGAACTTGCATTTGAAACAAGTATTGTGAACTTGGGCATCTTTGATAATGATGAGTCACAGTTTGAATCTTTAAGTGCACAATTAATCATTGCATGAATAAGTTGAAGCTTTTTGTGTACGTTCATGTCAAGTCTTATACAGTACTATATGAGAAATCCTTTTTGAACTACTCATCTTGAGTTTTACTTGAGGACAAACAAAAGTTTAAGTTGAGGGTGTTGATGAGTCCGAGGTTTGGACTCATTTGGGGCTTTGTTTATATAGATTTAGTGTCCTCAAATGCTTAATTTGTGCCATAAACTGATGTTAAATCCTTGATTTCAGGTATATGGACTGAGGAACAAATCAAGGACACTAATAGGCAAAAAGGAACAAAACAAACTGAAGAAATGAAGAAAGGCAAGCCTGGTGATCGCCAAGAGCACTTAACGAATCACCGAGTGGCTAGCTTGACCGCCTAAAGTTCCAATGTGCCAAGCATAAGGTAAGAAACCAAGTCGGTGACAAAAAAGAGTAGTCAGTGAATTGTTGAGTAGTTCCGTGATGGAATGAGAGATCAATGGGCGGTTCACTGGAGTTGTTCGGCGATCCCAACTTACTTTGCCAAATAGCCCTATGTGGCTTATTTTTGGTGACTATAAATTATATTTTGAACATTTATTTTAGAGAGTTGACTTATGCTGGAAAATACGAATTTAGCTCAAAACACTTTTCACTGTAGTTTTTCATAGTTTTGAAGAATTTTAGAGATTCAATTTGGAGATTTTGGAAGTGGATTTTGAATATTCTACGGATTGAAGAATTGTAAAGACTAAATCACTCTTACCTAGTTGATGTTTAATCAATTCGGTAATCGTTTTTACTCTTTTATGATGTTTGGCTAAAACCTCAATTCTTGGGGTGTGATCATGTGAGTTTATGGGAATTGTTAATTACTAGTTTAAGTGTTATTTTGAAGTGAGTTTAATCAGTAATTCTGGTTGAATTTATGAATTATAGTTTCAAATGTAATTCTAATTTTGTGTTCTTGGCTTGCTCGAGAGAAAGGTTTTAGAACTAAGATTATTGATTAATGATTTGTAGGTATTGGGTTGAGCTGGGTTTAGCTCGAGAGAGTGAATCCTAAACCCAATCCTACCCATCTAGCTCAAGAGAATGGATGAATTAAGGTGTGGGTTGTTCTTCATTGTTATGCTTGTTGATGTTCGAAAGAAATCACTTGATTCGGGGTAGTTGTTAAAGAGAAATCTATCTCACTTATAGTCTAACCTACTCACTGATTTTTAGCTATTTACTAGTAGTTTCAATTACCTATATATCGACATTTACCTATAATCGATCACATCCTGAGAATTCCTCTCCCTATTGTTATTTTGAAGTTTTTGTGATTGTTTTGCAGTTGATAATTGAAAACCACAACCCCAATCTAACATTCGTGTCACCCCTTTAATTTGATTCATGTATTTTCCGATAAGTATATTCCTATGACTGATTAGTCCACGTTTGCACTTCTTAATTGAATTTGCACACGTACCCCTGATATTTGCGTGATCAAGGACATAACTACCAATGCAAGTGTCTATGATCGTGCAATAGTATAATAACCCAACCAAGGGTTGGGATCGTTCCCAAGGGAGTGATTTTGAGAATTAATAGAAAAATAAAATTTAGTTCTAACTAGTTGTAGCTAAAGACATTAACAACTAAAAACATTGTAAATTAAAAGGGGACACAAGAGTGTCAATTAACAATTGAGGTTTTGTCAAAAGTAAGTAAAAACAACAAAATAAACAAGGATTTCTAAGTAATGAGAGGGGATCCTTGGGATGTGACGGGAATACGGGTTAAGCTAGATTACTGGGTACATGTTTTCGATAGAAGATTCATAGAATAATTTTGACTAGGGTAGACTTTAAGAGGGATAAGCTTCCTCTTGATCAACTTACACCACTTCAAATGTGTTCCTCTCGGACACCCACTTGCCGCATGAAGAAAATCCTACGCGTTAAACCACTCACTCTCTAGAGCTGAGTGTGTGGACATACGACTAGGGTTCACTCTCTCGATCTGAACCTCATGTCGACCCACTCACACTGACGATCAATCTAGTGGTCTTAGTTTTACGACATCTCTCTCAAGAAAACCTAAAACACATAAATAAACTTGTATTTGCAACTATAAATTTATTCAATTCATCCATAACCACTCAACGAAATCATATTTAAACTATGAATAGACTATCAACAAGCAAGACGTAACAATTATCTCAACGTATATTCGCTAAATCACACCCCAAGAATTGGGTTTTTAGCCAAACTTCAAGATACAGAAATTTATACCTAAATGAGCTTGCATTCAAATGGGTTTGAAGTTTTAAGTCTTGTTACAGGCCAAGAATGAAGACTCCAAGAGACCCAAATCCAAATCCTTAGAGATGAAACCCTCTTCTTCTTCAAGTTTTCAAAACCCTCTCAAACTCAGAGCAAAAATATCAAAAATTACTATTCTATATGAAAATTATAATAATTGTTCCACTTTTAAAACTACAACTCTAACTAGTATTTATAGTTTCTACAAATTTGTGCTGAAGTAGATAATTCGGTGTTGTTAGTCAGAATCACCGATCAACTCGGCGATTTGCCTTACGGTGTAGTTCATCCCCGTTTTGCACCATCTTTTAGCATCATCGTGCTCTGGGTCATTGGGCTACATTGTACTGCTTTGCAGAACTTCTCAGCGATGCACCAACTGCTCTCTTTTTTCGCCGACTTGATCCTTTCCTTCAAGGCTCAGCACATTGGAACAAAAGGTGAAGTAAGATCCTTCGGTGACTCGCCAATTGGACTCAGCGACCCTCAAGCCTTCATTTCTTCGTTCTTTTCAGCCTTTTTGCGATGTTGTGTCCATGTTTTCCTTATAACTTCAAATACCTGAAACTTAAGGGTTTTCATCAAATATTGAGATAAAATAAGCATTTGAGGACAAAATTTCTATTAAAATATAGCCCTAAAGGAGTCCAATTTGTTTACTCATCAACACCCCCAACTTAAACTTTTGTTTGTCCTCAAGCAAACTCAAGTTCAGTCATTCAAAAAAGATGTCTCGAATAGTGTTGCACAGGACTCAATCATGAATGCACACAACAAGACTCAATTTACTTATACAAAGATCAAATGTGCACTCAAAGTGTTCGAATGCCCTCAGAAAGAATTTTTCCATAATCACACAATGGTTCACAGTTTAAAGCTTCGGAATCAAATGCAACACTCACTCTCACAAAGAAGAACACAATACACGCTTTTACCCATAGGTTTGCCCGTATTTTCCAATCAATATTTGTTTCAACTCACTCAAGATCAAAAAGGTCATTTCAAGGCTTGTATTGGGGTTGAGTGCAAAGGTATGATCATTTAGGCTAAGTGACTTTAGTCCTTATGAAATGTGGTGCTGACAACACTTCCTTTCCTTTTCCTTCATCATTTTATTTAGTGCTCATAAGTCATCCTATTATTAACTTTCCATGGATTGCTTGGGAACCGAATCTCTTTGTACTTTATTCCACAACTTTATTTTTCATTCTTTTTTTTTTATTTTTCTTTCTCTTTTTCTCTTTCTCTTTTTTTTTATATAGAGGGGTTCCATTTTTCTTAAAACCATGGGTAAGAGGAGACTTTCCTTGCACTTCTTGACTTGCCTTTTTATTTTCACCACAACCCCAACTTAGGCTTTTAGCATACGTTGGCTATTTAACTAACCATAATTTCATGTGGATTATGGGTAACGAATAAAGAAAGGTTATGCTTTCATCAAGTTTCTTCCAAAGAAAGTGGAGGCTTAAGGGTGTGCAAAAGTGGTTCACACACTCACAAGGTAGGTCACAAAAGAGGTATATGTCAAATTGGTTCACACTCTTAGAAGTTCTCTAAGATCATATCAAGATATAACATCACTTAGCTGACCGGACTAATGGGGAAAATTCTAGGATCTATCATGCATGGTTCAAAGTAAGCTCATCACGAAAGGCATGGTTCAAAGTAAGCTCATCACGAAAGGCATTGACACTTAAGTCAAACAAGACTCCACACTTTCTCTAGTGTGCAACGGTCATTACAAGAGAATCGATTCGATACATGGCTAATAATAGTGAGATGCAAAGAGTTCACATATTGTCTATGCAACTTCATTTGACCTTCTCGTAGCTGTAAATTCATGTTTATTCGATTGAGAGCATTATTCAAGTCATCGATATTGATCGGAACGAGTCTTAAATTTGGCAAAAGAACAACCATATTGAACACATGAGAGGTGACAAAAAGTTTCAGACAGGTCAAAAAAAATCATTTTACAATTTAAAACAAAAGGAGCCACAAGCTTAAAAATCCATAGGAAATGTAGTATAAACACAATTTTAAACAACAAAACACAAACAAAAGTAGCACACAAAAGGTCTGGCCCTCACCCCACCACAATTAAAATCATTTTTCCTCAAATGCATATAACAAAATATCCAGAATGTAAATTAAAGGAAGACAGAGGGGAGGTAAAGAAGGGATCTTGTCTAAGCAGTCGCTTCGCTCCATCTATCTAGGCGTCAGTGCCCGAAGTGTTTTCATTCTGCTTCTGGTTCTCTTTTTATTTTCGCTGCACTTTAGCTTCTACAACGATATTAGCCTCAATCATATTGTCCAACTTGTGAGTTGCCACAAAGGCCTGTATTGCATTGTTGAACTCTCGAGCCCACGAAGGAACATTAGGTTCGATGGGCATCCGTCTTCTCAAACTGATTGTCTTGTTGTCGCTCCTTATAGTTTCTCTGAACCATTGTGATCTTATGTGTCTGGGTGGCATGTTTCTTACTGCAACTTTTGGTCTGACCATGTTTGCAAAGTCTTGAGATAATGTTAGAACCTATTTGACAACTAAAACAAAGACTTTCAGCTATAGAAAGACTAGATAATCCATTCGGGGAGCCACAGACTATCCACCGAATGTCGCAGTGCAGACGGAGTTAGGGGTGCAGACAAAGGGCAAATAAGAAGACTTTCAGCTAGTCGATGAGTGCTCTTGGCGACCTCATACTTCTCACCAAATGTTATAGATGCCATAAAAAATAAAGCATGCTGGTCATGATTGGGTAATTAGGTGAACCGCATAATAGTTTGGCGAGCTCGTCACAGTTCCCTAAATGATCCAACGTCACTACTTTTGACCTAACTTCTAAAATTAGCCCTGCAACCCCCCAAAAACAAAATAAAAGTATGTAACAACACAATTAAGGTACGAACCATAACACCCAAACATAACCCCTCAAATTTTAATCTAGTTTAAGGCATGCAATTATGGTAATTAGACAGTCACAACTACTCGAGCAAGGATATCAAAGTAAATCATGCATGTAAACAATCTAGTCCACTCTAGCAAGAGTAGAACACTTCAACCAGATCATGCTATTACAAATGAGTATAGTTTATGATAAATTAAGCTTGGGGCCTAGAGAACTAACCTTTGAATCGCTAAGAAGAGGATTGAAATGCTAAGTGGCAATGTAATCCAAGTCTGAGAACAATTCAACAACTAAGATTCTCTAAAAGTGCAAGAAATATAGAAACTAGAGTGCAGGTTTGAGTTTGGATAGATAAAAAGTGAGGGAAAGTGAATGAATTTGAAAATTTTAAACTAGTCATTTACTTCACTAAAGTTTAATAAACCTCCATGTTTTGTGGGAGTCCAAATGACGGTCTCTGTTGGGATCGCCGACACAGGCGGCGGTTCGCCAATAATTTCTTGTGCTCGCCGAGTTTTACAGACTCAAATGCAAGATTGTCTTGAGTCTAACGGCGGTCTAATTCTGAGTCACCAAACAGTTCGACAATTCACTGATTGGACCTGTTGCTCGCCTATCTGCACCTTTCGTTCACCCTCCAGACTACCATCTACACAATCAATACTTCATTATTTTATCAAAGAAAAAGAAAGCAATAAATGGTTTTGGGTTGCCTCCCAAATAGCGCCTTAGTTAACTTCATGGCACTACGAAAGTCCACTTTCAAACCTTGCTCTTGGGGTTAGCCATAGTATCACTAGGAAAACCCCCATGCTATCTCATATTAGGTGATACGAGATATGAACCATCTGGGTCTCCAACTGCTTGATTGAAACATAATGGGAGGTGATGGTCTTGAAAAGGGTAAAAACATCTTGTTTCATGCCTTTCAGCATTTTGTCTGACCATTAAACTTTATTGAGGATATGCGAGAGAATATCCTCAGACCTACCACCTTCCGAATCCTTGGGCTTTTGGCGCTCATGCGGAGGCACATATCTATCCTTCTCCCCATCTTTCCAGTATGGATTTTGGTCCCTCTATTCACGATCTCTATCCTTCTAGCCTTCATCTCTAACCTAGCCTTGGTTACCACCCTGCATTGGGTAGTTTGAATGATAGCCCATGCCTTGATTTGCTAGAAAATTTATCTTCTCGTTATATAGGACTTCAAATTTCATCCTTTAGAATTTGCACACCCGACTACCACAGCATTGATAGTACAAGCACCAACCCCCATGACATTTTTAGATAGAATGTCAAGATTGAATGTAAGAGGGGATACTTGGTTTTAGTGAGTGTATCACGCACTGTTGATGGTTATTATGTCATCTAAAAGTTAGGCTGCTACTACATATGGCTTCTACATTAAGCCTCCATGCTAGAGTTGGTCAACGACACCTTTGTTTACCAAATCCAAACTCCGATAAAATTATTGAAGTAGCACGTTGTTTGGCAAATCGTGGGTTGGGCATTCCAGCACCAAATTTTTGAACCTTCGCCAAGTTTCGTGCAGAGGCTCTCCTTTTAGATGCTTAAATCTCTGGATGCTATCCCGTAGTGATGTCATCTTCAAGGGAGGGAAAAATCGCACTTTAAATGTGGTTACCAACTCCTTCCAAGAAGTGATGGATTCACGTGGTAGCTCGACTAGCCTCTTGCAAGCCTCTCCTATCAACGAGAAAGGGAATAGCCTTAATCGGACCGACTCCTAAGAGATGTTTCTGAACAAGAATGGTCCATACACATCTACAAAGTTTTAAATAGGCTTGTGAGGATCCTCATGAGCCAGTCCACAGAAAATTCCCTTCAGTTGCAAGAGTTGCAACATAGTGCTCGTTATATGGAACCCTGCATTTTCCTCGGCTGGGGGTAAACGAATGTCTCCAACACCTCCCATGAGATGGTGGCGATTAATATTTGGCTCTTGGACATCTTTGAGATTTACAATGTCGCCTTGGTGGCCTACCTAGCTACCGTTGCTACCATTAACACTCATGCTTTCTGAAATATTCACACAACAAACAAACAAAACTAAAAATTAGGTAAGCAGACTACAAATAAGAAGAACAAAAATTCTACTAAGCTAAGAATTCTCAAGTAACACCATTCCTCAACAACGGTGACATTTTGATGTTTGTGTATTCAAGGACACAACTTCTGATGCAAGTGTCTACGATCGTGCAATAGTATAATAACCCAACCAAGGATTAGGATCGTTCCTAAGGGAGTGGTTTTAAGAATTAATAGAAAAATAAAATTTAGTTTTAACTAGTTGTAGCTAAAGACATTAATGACTAAAAAAATTACAAATTAAAAAGGGACACAAGAGTGTCAATTAAT
Organism: Solanum bulbocastanum; assembly: GCA_037074985.1. Lineage (NCBI taxonomy): Eukaryota > Viridiplantae > Streptophyta > Magnoliopsida > Solanales > Solanaceae > Solanum > Solanum bulbocastanum. The sequence continues at coordinate 27,032,405 of CM073600.1, forward strand.
AATAGGGGTTTTGTCACAAGTAAGTAAAACAAATAAAATAAACAAGGATTTCTAAGTAATGAGAAGGGATCCTTGGGATGTGACGGGAATACGGGTTAAGCTAGATCATTAGGTGCATGCTTTCAATAGAAGATTCATAGAATAATTGTGACTACGCTAGACTTTAAGGGGGATAAGCACTCTCTTAAGCAACTTACCCCGTTTCAAATGCATTCATCTCGGACACCCACTTGCCACATAAAGACCAGCCTACGCCTTAACCCACTCACTCTATCTAGCTGAGTGTGTGGATATGATTCTAGGGTTCACTCTCTTGAGATGAACCTCATGTTGACCCACTCACACTGGCCATCAATCTTGTGGTTGTAGTTTTAAGACTTCTCTCTCGTGCAAGTCAAAAACACATAAAAAATCCAGTATTTGAAACTACAAATTCATTAAATTCATCCACAACCGCTAAACAAAATCATAATTAAACTACGAATAGACTATCAGCAACCAAGACCTAAAAATTATCTCAACCTATATTCACTAAATCACACCCCAAGAATTGGAGTTTTTAGCCACAAATGAAGAGATAGAAATTTATATCGAAATGAGCTTGCATTCAACTGGGTAGGAAGATTTAAGTCTTGTCACAGGCCAAGAATGAAGAATCCAAGAGACCCAAGTCTAAATCCTCGAGATGAAACCCTCTTCTTCTTCATGTTTTCAAAACCCTCTCAAACTCAAAGAAAAAATATCAAAAGTACTATTCTATATGAAAATTATAATAATTGTTCCATACTCAAAACTACAACTCTAACAAGTATTTGTAGTTTCTACAGATTTGTGTTGTAGCAAATCATTCAGCATCGTTAGTTGGAATTGCCGATCAATTCGGTGATTAACCTTTTGGTGTAGTTCATCGCCATCTTGCACCATCCTTAAGCATCGTCGTGCTCTGGGTCATTGGGCGACATGGTACTGCTTCGCGAAACTTCTCAGCGATGCGCCGACTACTCCCTTTATCCATCGACTTGATCCTTTCCTTCAGGGCTCAGCACACTGGAACAAAAGGCGAAGTAAGCTACTTTGGCAACTCGCTAAGTGGACTTGGCGATCCTCAGGTTTTCATTTCTTTGTTCTTTTCAGCCTTTTCATTCCTTTTTGCAACATAGTGTCCATGCTTTCCTTCAAACTTCAAATACCCGAAACTTAAGGGTTTCATCATATATTGAGATAAAATAGGCATTTGAGGAAACAATTTCTTTTAAAATATAGTCCTAACTGAGTCCAATTTGTGGACTCATCAACCGCTTCTTGTGAATCAATGAAAAAAATTATCTAATAAGACGTACATTCATACCATATCTACTAATTCAGAGTATACTTTCAATTAATTTCCTATTATCCAACAATTTATTAATTATATATTAGATTTAGAGTCTGATGCATCACTATTTATTATAATATATTCAAATAGAATCTACCCACTTAATTATATCCTTAAAATAGATTGCTACCATTTAGTTATCTACCTAATTTATTCTTACTCAAAATCAACCCACTCTACGTCCTAATTCTTCTCTTCCAAGTTTTTACTCCAAGAATTCTTACAACAACAACTATTATGACCCAAAAATGGACATGATGGAACTCGTTTATTCCCACTAAAATAAGTCAGCCTCAACCCAATGAAAATTAAAGAAATGCAAAAAGTTAAGAAAAACTAACATAAGAGTGGAAACCTTATTCATTCTAATATAACCCTAAAACTTGGTTGTCACGTGTATAAGACATTCATATATAAAGAGTGGAATTAAAAGATAATTACAACTCTCAATGTCACGATTACAAGAAGCTACCTCTCAAAGCTCTCTAAAAGCCTCAGATATATATGGAAGATAATCACACGAAACCAGGTTTTGAACCTACACAAATGTAAAACAAAGGAGTGAGTACCAACCAACACGGTACTCAACAAGTAACCTAATAAATAAGGATAAACTAGATAGAATATGAGTACTCCGTTCACACCAACAAAACCTCCTCAAACTAAAACCTACAAATTAATCAATCCAACCTAACAATTTCACAATACATAGTTCACAAGGCTTAACAATCACAATCCAATAGTCAAATTTCGAAAACCAATAAGTATCAGGGATATCAATCACAAGTAAAAAATAAATCAATCAAACATAAATAGTAGATCAATAAAAAACATCAAATCAAAATAATCAACACTTGCTGAACCATTTCAATTTGGCACAATCTCACTAGATGAAACCATTTTCCATCGATTTTATATAGTATTACTTGCTGGAACCATTTCCATATAGCACAACATAAATATTCAGAACAATTTTCATTTGGATTTATATCAGATCACTAGCTAGAACCATTTGCCTTCGTCTTTATATTATATCACATGCCGGAACCATTTTCCTTCAACTTTATATAACATAACTAGCCAAAACAATTTCCCTTTGGCTTTAAATCGTATTTCATCCTGGTACACAAAAATCAATGTTGATTAGCAATTTCACACCATAAGTGTAACACCTCAAAATTTGGAAAAAGAAAGAAAAGAAGCTTTGGGTTGCATGTTGAGCCTACGGGTCCCATCTACGGATTGTAGAAGCTTCTATGTGATGTAGATTGCAACCATAAGAAGTAGGAAAATAAATTTCTAAAATCAATTCCTATTATCTCATTTACAGCTTGCTTGGATGGCCCGTTATTCCTTGTACAAGTCATAGATACGTCTCGTAAATGAGTCTCAGACTTGGTGAATTTTTAAAGGGTCAAGTTGATTTCTAAGGTTGGTGTCTATAGTCTGTAGGAAGACCTATGAGCTGTAGATAGGGTTCATTAACAATTTGTCCAACTTTGAGGTTTCTGAATCTTTGTACGGTTGACCAGTTCTACGAACCGTAGGTCCAAACAAACTGTGAGCTTCGATATTTATGTTAAGTAGCTTTTGATTCTTTGCCGTAATTGTTTTAAATTATAAATATTTCATTTTGGACTTCATCCTAAGATATATATAAGGAATTTAAGTCCTAAAACTATCAACTTCAACACTATTCTCCAAAATCCCCAAAACCAAATAAAATTAATCTTCTCCAATTTCTCTCAGCCTAAGGAAGAAAAAAAAGAGTTAGGGTTCCATTCAAGTCTTCAATCCTCCATTTCTTTTGCACACTAAGTACTGATGTATTTGGTATTCACCCATGGAATCCACCCTTCCATAGGGTCCCCAAAGCTTCGAATTTCTTAATCTCAAATTTCAGTGTTTAAGTTATGGTTCCAATCAAATATTTATGGGCTTCCTTTAATTGTGATTTATTATTGTTAATTAAGTTTTAAAATGTATGATACAATGTTAATACATGCTATTTAGTTAAAATTATGTTGACCCGTGCCTAATTTATCATTTCCAACTATGAATCTATGATGAACCCATGAGTCAATGAATTATGAATTATGAAGATATGCATATTTCTATGAAATTGTTGTAAATGATTTGGGAATGCTTTGAAAGGAAAGTATCAATGTTATTGTGCAAGGTTTTCTCATGTGTAATTAGTATCATGATTGTGAAAGCTATTTATCACATATGGATCGCACTGGTGACAGACTTTCTTATCTATATTGAATTTTTTTAAGGAGCTATACTATGCTTTGATTTTGAAAAATGTGGATTGGTATTGATCATTGCCTTTTGTATCCTATAATGATATTTGAATTTTATCCATTTTGTTGGGATTTAGAATTAGCACAGAGAGGGCTTTGAGATTGAATCTCAAATAGCATACTCTCGTCTCAAACTACCTACCCCCAGAGGATTGTCTTAAATGAACTAGCTTGTGGATTCACTATACAAAAGATGGCATGTACAGATTCTATCTTGGAAAGTAGATTCTCCTTCTTTTGGTATGAGGGACATGCCAAATTCCATGATACATCTCTCTAGTCTTATTTTTTTTAAAGCTAAGATCTCACAAAATGTCTATGTTTTCTTCAATGCTTTTCTTATGTCCTCTAATTCAAATGCGTTTACTTTATCTTATGGTTTTCATATTTGAATTCCTTAAGCCTTTAATTGTTCAAAAATTGATCATGTCTATGTGCTTTAAACCATTTATTCTATGTAATGTTCAATTGTATCCCAATCGGTTTCCTTATGTTTTATTAGATGGCTTATTGAGACTTATGTTAGACTTTTGCGTTGTCAAACTTTTTTGATATATGAAATATTATCTTCAGAACTCTTTATTTCTATTATCTTATATGATGTATGCTAAGTGACTTGTGTAGGGCTTCTCGGGGTTCGATAAGCCATGTCACGTCTAGGGTGTACTTTGCGGACGAGTCAAAATTGGTATTCATAAACAAGGTTTAGAAAGGTCCTAGTATGTTTCATAAGCCATGTGGATTAGAGACATTTTCATGAGTGTGAAGCGCACCACATTTATGTATGGGAGGCTATAACATGTTTAGGAAACTCTACTATTGTCATTACTATAAAGTCATACGATCATGTATTACTCTATATGTCTCTCACCTAATCTTTATACAATGATTATAAAGATATGACCCCTTGAAGAGCATACGTGAGTGTGAACACGAATAAGAATGTGGAACAACAAGCTCCATAAAAGGCTCCACTAGTTCTGTCAAACCCTTTTACCAATCAAGTGACTAATGTGGAGTTTCGAGCTACTTTTAAAGTGTTGGTTGAAGCCATGACGACTCAAGAAAATGGGAAGTTTGTGGTCTCTGTGAACACAAATATGAGTATGACTTAAACTAGAGTAAGGCTTCACTAGGATGAATCCCTTAAAGTTTCATGGTTCCAAGGTTGAGGAAGATCCTCAAGAGTTCATTGATGAGGTATACCACTAGATTGGGAAAAGTTTAAGGTTGCTTTCCTTGATAGGTTATTTCACCTTAAGATGAGGGAGCCAAGACACTCGAATTCATCAACTTTCATCAATGAAATATGAGTGTGAAGGGGTATTTGTTGAAGTTTACTTAATCATCTAGCTATGCTTTGACTATTGTTGCCGACACTAGGGAAAAGATGAGTAAGTTTATTTTGGGAGTATCCGAACTAGTATTTAAAGAATGTCCTAGCGATATGCTCGTCAATGAAATGGACATTTCCTGTATAATGATTTATGCTCAACAAACTGAAGAGGAGAAACATAAGGAATGGTCTAGGTAGGAAAATGAGGAAAAGACCAGTGATGGTGACTTTCAAAGTCAAGGTCCGATAAACATGGTCATTCTACATTCTGACAAAGGTTTTCTGGTCAACGTTCCTCAAATGCTTCAGCTCCTAAGTTCAACAAAGATAGGGTGTCTAATCTTAAGCCTCAAGGAGGAAATGGTGATTGAAATGGTTTTTCAATTCCCACATGCCAAAAGTGTGGCAAGAGTCATCCAGAAAAATGCTTGCTGGGCACAGATAATTATTTTTGTTGTGGAAAGAGTGGTCTCCGCTTGAGATATTTTCCATCTAGAATTGACAAGGGAAAGGATGAAAGGCAAGCTCTGACTAGTGGTTGGGGTTCAAGTGCTCCAAAGAAAAACTAGTTCTACGCACCTCAAACTCGACATAATCAATAGGGTTCTCTCGATGTTGTTATTTGTATGTTGAAAGTTTTTCATCTTCATTTTTATGCTCTGCTTCATCCCGGTGCTACCTTTTCTTTTGTGACGACATATGTGGCTATAAGGTTTAATGTTCTTCTGGATGTGTTGTTAGACCCTTTTTCCATCTCCACACCTATTTGTGAATCTATTATGGCTTAAAGAGTCTAGAAGTTGTGTCATCTCCTTATCTCACATATTCACTCATCTGGATCTTGTAGATCTTGAAATTATAAAATTCAATATTATTTTAGTATGGATTGGCTCCAATCTTTATACTCTTCTATTTATTGTAGGACCCGAGTGGTCAAGTTTCAATTTCTGAATGAGCCTGTCCATGAGTGGGAATGGGGTAAATTTTATGCCTAAGGGTCAGTTTGTTTCTTTTCTTAAAGATAGAAAAAATTATTTCTAAGGGTTGCATTTATCATCTTGTGTGGGTTAGGGATATTAAGTTAGAAACCCTATTCTTGTCACTATCCAAGGTAGACCCTAGGTGTAACATAGTGTATAAGACCCCCAGAGGCCCTACACAGGCCACTTAGCATGCATAAACAACATAATAGAAATTCAAGAAAATTTAAAAGACAATTTCAGCATATAAGAGTTTCATAAAATGAAGCGGATGTCTAACAATTCCTCAAATCCATCTAATACAACAGAATGATTGAGACGTAGCCCGTACATCACATACATTCTGAAAATAAAGACGTAAGAATTAAAATTTTGGTCATCAGAATATGAGGGCTCACCAATAATCAAACTTTGACTATGAGATTCCTGGCCATGGAAGTGCAACACTGGAATGTCGAACCCTACATTATTAGGAATTTAGGCAAGAGTATATGTTAGTACAGAAATGTACCAAGTATGTTAGCATTGCATAAAAGATACAAATTCTTGCTTAAAAACATTTTCAAGATATGTAATGACCAAGCTAAAACATGATAAAGGAATTGGAAAATATAAGTCAAAAGAACATGGTCAATGCAAGCTAACATGTTCAAATCATTCATGAGATACTTCTAAAAGTAGCCTTGATTCATTAGTGTAAGAGATTTACCTTTAACCGACATGTAATACCATGTGACATATTAACATAGAATCTGGTGTCTACCCCACACTGGAAAGGAGTGCCAGCACTTCCCAAGGTAGTAACCATAAACATCAATCTTACGTGGATCAACTAGCTAATGTTTATAGAGACAACTTATGATGGTAGATAGTTTATGGGACATTGGTAATCGCCACTTGTGCACTTGGTACTAAGAATAATCCAACGAAATATTGATGATTCTTAACTTTCCTTATCATTCATAAGACATGGGTAATAGCCACGTGTCTTAGCATTGGAGTTCACTGGTAATCGCCCCTTTTCTCATTATTAGAACAACTCCTTTACTTTGATTCATTTTGGATGAGAAGACATTTCAACCTTAGATTCGTTTGTATGAGAAAACCTTTCACATTCATGTATTTAGTAAGTATGTGAGATATCATTTTACAACAATCAACCAACAACATCATTTACGCATTACTCTCAAGCAACTTACATCATAGTTCATCAATTTCATAAAAACAAGCTTATCTTCATATCCCTCTTTCATGATTCCAAACCCACATTATATCATCATAACTTGGAAAACATGAGGGAGGCATGGGTTCATGTGGATTCCTCTTAAAATATGGAATTATCTCAATTCATGCATAATGGATAATAAAACAATCAAATAATTCAACATTGAAAGAATCCCATGACATGGATTAAACTGCTAACTTCAACGGGAGATTTCTAACTTTGTAAATTGAAAAATTTGGAAACACTATGGAGAGAAGGGCTCCATAGATGAAATATATCATATGTCAATGCCAAAAGCTTGAATTCAATGGTGTAATTAGAGATTTGGCTTGAAACCCTGGCTTCTTTTTTAAATTTCTAGAGAGAGAAATATTGTAGAGGACTACTTGTTCTTCTTTTGAGAATTTGAGAGAATGAATTAAATTAAGAGATTATAGGGTCGAAAATGTTTATATGGCGCTTTGGGTTAAGGTCAAAATGACATAGTGTTAGATTTAAATAATTAGGAAAAGACTCAAAAGATCCTGACTCAAAACTAACACGACCTACTTAACAGTGGCCTTCACAACCTATCAAGAACTCCACGATCCCTTATGGCAGTCGTGGTCCTTGACCTGTGGCTATGGAAAAGACACATTTCTGGTTAGTTACTTTGAAAACAACCACCACGGCCTATCATCCTCTCCATGGACAATCAAGCCATCCGTGGGAGGGACTTTAATGATGCAGGTCTAGTAATACTTACCACGAGCCCACTAACAAACCGTCGACCCCTTCACCACTCGTCAAGGACTATATGGAGGGTTCCATGGTCCATTTCTGGCTTGTGAGTTTTCCCACTTGACTACCTTTCTAGTATTTCTCGAATCAAAGGTGTTACAATTCTTGAGTCAATTCCTATTGTAAATGAGTTTCTAGATGTATTACCACATAATCTACCCAGTATTTCTCCCAAAAAGATAATAAATTTTAGTATTGACCTTCTCCCAAACATGCAACATATATTTATTCCTCTTCACTGTATGGCTCTAGCAGAATTTAAGGAATTGAAAGAACAACTAAAGGATTTGTTGGTTAAGGGCTTCATCCGACCGAATATCTCTCTAGTGAGTTCTCCAGTTTTGTTGGTTCGAAATAAAGATGGTTCACTTTGCTTTCATACTGATTGTCGGCAATTAAATAGGGTTACCACTAAGAATAACTATCCTCCTTTAAGAATAGGTGATTTGTTTGACCAACTCCAAAGGGCAAGTTAATTCTTTTAAATTGACCTCTGGTTGGGTTATCACCAATTGAGCGTGAAGGAAGGTGACATTCCGAAGATTGCTTTTCGATCATAGTATGGTCATTCTGACTTTTTGGTAATGTTGTTTGCTTTGACTAATGTTTCATTCCTATTCATGGAATTGATGAATAGGGTCTTTAGACAATATCTAGATATGTTTGTCACTGTGTTTATCAATGACATCTTTATTTAATCAACGAATGTGGATGAGCGAACAGATCATTTGAGGATTGTGTTAAAAGTCCTCAAGTACCAATAACTTCTTGTAATGTTTAGTAAATGTGAGTTTTGGTTGAGATTTGTAGCTTTTCTTGACCATATTGTTTCTGGTAAGGGTATTGAGGTAGATCCAAAGATGATGAATGAAGTTAAGAGTTGGTGTAAACCTATACCCCCTTTGGACATTCGAAGTTTCTTAGGATTGGTTGATTATTATAAAAGGTGTGTGGAAGATTTATCTTCAATTTCCTCTCCATTGATGGCATTGACCCAAAAGAAAGTTAAGTTATTATGATCGAAAGTGCGTGAGAAGATTTTCAAATAATTGAAAGACAAACTTACCTCTGCTCCATTATAAACTTTACAAAAAGGATTCGATGGGTTTGTTGCTTATTTTGATGCCTTGAGAATTGGGTTAGGGTGTCTTTCTTATGAAAATTGGGAAGTTTATTGCTTATGATTCAAGGAAACTTAAAATTCATGAAAATAACTATCCTACCCATGATTCTGAACTAGAGGCGGTTGTGTTTGCCTTAAAACTTTGGAGGCATTACCTACATAGTCTCCATATAGATGTCTTTACCAACCACAAGAGTTTGCAATATGTGGTCAATTAAAAGGATCTTAATCTTCGCCGAAGGTGGTGACTTATGTTTCCAAGGATTACGACATGTGTGTCCTCTATCACCCTAGTAAGGTAAATGTATTGGCGGATACTCTTAGTTGACTATCAACGGGTAATATTACCTATGTTGAAGAAGATAAAAAAGAGATTGTTCATGAATTTCAGAGATTAGCCCGATTTGGTGTTCATTTGATTAATTCAACTAAAGGTTGTGTTAGGGTTTATAATGGTTCAAAATCTTCTTTTGTGTTGGATGTGAAAACAAAGCAAGGTCTTGACCCGATCTTGGTTGAGTTGAAGGAAGTGGGGCTTAAAAAGTTTGTTGAGGCTTTTTCCTAAAGGGGAGATGGTGTGCTTTGATACCAAGGTCATTTGTGTGTTCTCAACATCGATGATTTGATGGAGTACATTTTATCGAAAGCCCATAGTTCTTGATAATCCATTCACCTTGGAGACACCAAGATGTATTGTGACTTGCGAGAGATCTATTGGTTGAATAAGTTTAATAAGGATATTGCAAAATTTGTGGCTAACTGTCCTAATAGTCAACAAGTGAAAGTAGAGAAATTAAAAGTTGGGAGGTTTGTGCCAAGATATTAGTATTCCTACATGGCAGTGGGAAGATTTGAATATGGACTTCTTAGTTAGTTTACCGCGCACCCAGAGGCAACATGACTCGATCGGTTAATTGTATATCATCTCACGAATTAGGCTCATATCATCCTTTTAAAGGTTTCTATTCAGTGGAGGACTGTTCTAAGTTGTATCTATTGAAGATTTTTAGGTTGCATGCAATACTCCTATCCATTATCTCCGATAGTGCTACCTAGTTTACTTCTCAATTTCATAAGTCTTTCCAAAAAGTATTGGGTACTTGATACCTCTCAAATCATTTCATCAAAACAAATTAAAGGAATAAGCATTAGTCATTAGTAAAATCAGTCAACTAAGAGTCAGGGTCAAATCCCAAAGGTAATGGTGTAAGGTTAAGAATTTCATTCGAGAATTAAAGTGCAATTAATTTCAGTTGAATTTAACTTAACTAATTAAGTGGTAAAGTCTACAAGCTTTATAAACAGGAAATCAATCACCAAGAGATCAATACAAGAGTATTCCACAATTCACGAAATTAACTAACTCAAGGGTGTTGGGGTCAAATGTTGTTTCCAATTCAGGGATTGATAAAATTACTTGTTACAACCAATCAATCACAAATAATCTATTCAATGACGCTAATCACCTTTCGATCTCAAAGAATCCTTGCACAGAATCACCTTTCAGTCTCACCTAGTTTCCAATCAAAACAACATAACACTTTAGACCTGCAATTAATTATCTTAACTTATAGGTATTGATCAGATGACCCACTTAAGCTAGTCTCTTTTAATCACCTTCACAAGATCAAAAGTAGAATTAATTTGCCACCAAAATTCATAAATTAGTCATATTGAAATCAGTCAAATATGTGATTTATGGTCACTAAAAAGAGTAATTCAATTAACCCACTAGATTACATCAAAATCCAACCCTATAATAAAGCCCCAAGAGATTGGGGTTTTAGCAACCTATCGAAAAAAGTAAATAGATTATACATTCCATGAAAGTTGTCATGGGTACTGAGAAATGAAGCAATTAAGGATAAATCCAATTTGGGTTCAAATTTAGTTTTCCAAAATTTTTTTTACAAAATTGAAATCTATTAGAGCAAAAGTGTTATTCTTCAATGGGAATTGTTTCTCTCTAAAATGTTCAAATACAATTCTCCAAAATTTTGTACCCTCTTTCTCTCTCCTCGGGGCTATTTATAGTTTCCCAAAATTTCATCTAAAGGATAGTTCTGTGTCCCTTTGGGTTACATGATTTCAGTTCGTTGATATCATTCGGCGAATCTCCTTTTTTCCCAAGGTTCACTTTTTTCTCATTTTAGGCTTCAGCCTTTTAGGGCTAATTAAATGATCTCATCTGACCTTTCTTTTGTCAATTCGGCTAGTCACTCATTTCATCTTTATATCACCTTTTAAGTCATCTATTTTGTTTTCAAAACTATTAAATTTGGCGGCATCTGCTCAACTTGCGTTGTCTCATTTGGTGGATCGTCTTTCTTTACAATCTTTGTTGATTGGTCATGAGGATTGACTCAATGTTCTGTCATTTTTGGCAATCTCGCTGACTTCACCGATTCACCCTTCTCATTTGGAAAATTACAGTGCTTAGTTTGCACTTCTCATTGTCTTTTTGGCCATTTTTTCAAGCTTTACTCTATGCCTTATCCAATTGCCTCCCTAATTTCAAATCATCAATATTTGATTAAAAAAGGACAAAGTTAGGCATTGAGGACACCATTTATTGAGCCAAATGGACCTTAAATGAGTGCAAATCTACCACTCATTAGTACGTGTTATGCTTAGGACGACATTTCATCCTCAAACCGATGGAAAAGTGAAGTGTTTTATCAAAAGTTTTTAAGATATGTTGATGGCTTGTGTCATTGACTTCAAGGGTAATAGGGATGACTATTTACCATTGATTGAGTTAGCTTATAGTAATAGCTATCATTCAAGCATTAGTATGGCTCCCATTTTTTCTCTTTACGGTAGGAGGTGTACATCTCCTATAGGTTGGTTTAAATTTGGTGAGATTGCTTTGATAGGTCCCGAGTTGGTACATGAGGCAATGTAAAAGGTTTGACTTATTACAGAAAGGTTCAAACTGGCTAAAAGTCAGTAAAAGTCCTTTGTAGATTTTAGAAAGAGAGATCTTGAGTTTAATTTGCATGATTGGGTTTACATGAAAATTTGACCAAAGAAGGGTTTCATAAGGTTTCGTAAGAAAGGAAGCTTTCTCCCCATTATGTGGGTGCACATAAGATTTTGAGGTGTAGTGGTAGAGTTTCTTATGAGCTTGATTTGACTAATGACTTTGCATTGGTACATCCAATTTTCCATGTCTTGTTGTTGAAGAAATGTGTTGGTGATCAAAAGTCAATTATAACCTTGGAGAGTCTTTGTATAAAGGAGAGTCTTTCTTTTGAGTATGTACCAGCTAAGATTCAGACTGCCAAGTTAAAAAGTTGAAGAATAAGCAATTTGCATCTATAAGGTTTTAAGAATGAATCAAAGGGTTGAGGGTGCTACTTGGGAGGCCAAGGCCGATATGATGTCTCGTTATCCCCTTATTTTCTTTCCAACCCTACTCTAGCTTGAGGTATTTAGATTATAACAGTTCATCCTTTTGTCTTAGCCATTCTTATTTCCTCATACACACATGCTCATGAAAAACATGCTTTTGAGATTTTCATTTAGCTTGAATGATTGCTTCATGATTCTGTGCATTATGTATGAATTGCATGAATACCTTATGAAATGATGTTTTGAATATGTGATGGTTTGGAATTGAAGTTCCTTTTTGAATATCTGTATTTGATTAAGTTGCATTCATGTTGGGTTGTTAGGTCTCTTTTCCCTACCCTTTTTGCATTCCTTTAAGTTCCATTTGTGGAGGAATTTTCCCAATAGAGAGATATTGTAATACCTTATAATTTAGGAAAAGAAAGAAAGAAGTTTTGGATTTGCAGGATGTGTCTACAGGTCCCATCAACGGACCACAGAAGCTTTTATGGGTCATATGTGGCAACCGTAGGAAGTAGGAAAAAAATTTGTACATTCAAGTCCAGTACTATTTTAGGGTTCACCAAGATGGCCCGTCATTCCTTGTATGAGTTGTAGATAGGTCTCATAGGTGAGTCCCATGCATAGTGAAATTTTAAAGAGTCAAGTTGGTTTATGTGGTTGTTGTCTTTTATCCATGAAAGACTTACCAACTATAGACAGCGTCCATCAAAACATAGTACAATTTCAAGGTTTCTGAATCATTTTACGACTGACCAGCACGGTACATAGAAAGTCTTACAAACCATTTTTCCAAACAATAAATGAACTTCAGCAGTTATGTTAAGGGGCTTTTTGAGACTTTTCCCTAATTATTTTAAATAAAAACTATGTCATTTTAAGCTCATCAACTAAACAGTGCTTCTACATCACCTTTACAGATGGAATCTCTGTGGCTATATGCTTTTAGACCTACTTGTCCAAGATGGCTATAGTCACCTCCTCATACGACAAGCCTAGACCCAACACTACCGAATACAACGAAAGGACATAGGGCTTATCCAACAGGTACTTCCAAAGCATGGAGACATGAAAAACAGGATACACAACTGACAATATAGGTGGAAAGGAAAACTTATAGGGCACTCTTACACTTGGCTCAAAATCGCGAAAGGTCCATGGTTCTAGGGATAAGTTTTCCCTCCTTTCTAAACCTTATTACACCTTTTAATGGTGACACTCGAACCCAAATATGATCACCCTCCATCAACTCTAAGGGTCGAACACTCCGATCTACATAACTCTTCTGTCAACTATGGGACTTTAATAGTCTACCTTTAATCATGCGAACCTTTTTTATAAAATCTCTAAGCAATTTTATATCTAAAGAGTCCATCTGAGCCGAATCAAACCAACCAATTGCACATCTACACTGTCTTCCATACAACACCTTAAATGTGTCCATGTGAATAATGGAGCGATAACTGTTGTGGTAGGCAAAATCTATTAAAGGCAAAGGATGATCTCATCTAACACCGAAGTCAATCACACTAGCTCGGACCATATCCTCTAATAGATGGATAGTCCGCTCGAAATACCCATCATTTTGAGGATGGAAGGCCATACACATATCAAACTGAGTATTCAAACCATATTGTAAGGCCTTTCGAAAGCGAGAACTGTACAATGGACCTCGATTAAAAACAATATAAATACGAACTCTATGTACTTTCACAATTTGACTAATATAAACCTAGGCTAACTTTTCTATCTTATACTGAATCATGATAAAATGGGCACACTTGGTAAGAGTGTCAAGCACTACCCAAATAAAAGCACAACCACTCACGATTTTAGGTAGACCCACAACTATGTACATAGTGATATATTCCCACTTCCAAGTAGGAATAGGTCTCTTCTGAGATACACCTCTAGGCTACAAGTGCTCACACTTGACCTGTTGGCAAGTCAAGTATCTAGAAACAAAATTTGCAATATCCCACTTCATGCTACACCACCAGTAATGCTCACTTAGATCATGATACATCTTCGCAGCCACTAGATGAATGGAATATCGACGACAATGGGCCTCCTCAAGAATCAATCTAATCAACTCACCCATCTTTGGCACACAAACACTACCTCCGGTCCTCAAGAAAACATCATAATCAAGGACAACCTCCTTAGCTTCCCCTTTCAACACTTAGTCTCGAATGAGACACAAATTATCATCATCAAATTGGTGCTCATGGATTTTCTAAACTTTTGAAGATAAGGTCTCTATAGAAGTAATCAAACCACCACTCCTCTCATTAATATGAAAATTGATGTGACTATTAGTTAACCTTTTAACAACTCTAGCCAATGGTATATTTTCTACAATGGTAGAGGCAAGATTACGCATACTAGAAGTTTTCTTAGCCTTCCTCAGATGATCCACGATGGTTATATATTATTCCTTCATAACTAAAGCTATTTGTACTACCTTAAGTCCAGATACCTCTAACTAAAAATGTACCGAAGACTTTGATAGTCAGTGAAAACCTCACAATCCACCCATAAAGATAAAACCACCTTAACTAAAGCATAAAGACTACAACTGCCAACTTTAAAACATGAGTATGGCAGTTCTTTTCATAGGTATTCAATTTTCTAGAAGCATTGACATTCACCCACCCTTTTTGCATCAGAACATGATGTAACCCGACTGCAGAAGCATCACAACAAATGGTGAAGTCCACACCCTCCTTAGGTAAACCTTAAACAAAGTTTGAGGTCGATAAGGTCTTAAGAG
Organism: Solanum bulbocastanum; assembly: GCA_037074985.1. Taxonomy (NCBI): domain Eukaryota; kingdom Viridiplantae; phylum Streptophyta; class Magnoliopsida; order Solanales; family Solanaceae; genus Solanum; species Solanum bulbocastanum. Next base: position 27,047,657 of record CM073600.1, read on the forward strand.
TTAGAAAGCTCTCCCCATAGTCATCACACAGGAAGCTCAAACTTTTTTGCATCAATTTAGTAGAGGAAGATACAATATTGTATAAGCTTTGAAAAAATTGCATGTAATAGCCTCCAAATCCCATAAAAATCTAAATCTTAGTAATAGATTTAGGTTGTGTCCAACCAATAACTTCCTCAATTTTTACTACATCTACTAAAATACCCTACTTGGACACCACGTGTCCTAAAATTGTAACATAATCAAGCAAACATGCACACTTCCCGAACTTTACTTACAAACACTCTTTCCTCAATCTTTGGAGCACAATCCTCAAGTATCGATCATGTTCCTCCTCAGTCATGGAGTATACCAATATGTCATCAATGAAAACTATCACAAAGAATCAAGATAATGTCCTAACACCCTATTAATTATCTCGGTAACCGTTGCAGGGGTGTTAGTCAAATCGAAAGACATTACAAGAAACTCATAATGCCCATAATGAGTGCTGAAATTTAATGTAGGGATATGTTAGCCCTAATGTCAACCTGATGATAGTCGAACCTAAAATCAATCCTAGAAAATAAAGATGATCTATGATTCTAATTAAATAACTTATCAATACGAGGAAGAGGATATTTATTCTTCACTTTCACTTTGTTCAAAATTTGTTAATCAATACAGAGTCTCATGGTACAATCTTTCTTGATAACTGATTTAACATTTCGAGCACATCTCATCCAATTCTAGGTGTCAACAATCATAAATCAGTATGAAACCCAACAAAATGAGTTGGGGTTGAACCCCACAGGGAGCGGTACGCGTTTTAAATTCAATTAGGAAGTGTAAATGTGGTCTAATCAACCATACGAATAGAAATTATTGAGAAAAGACAATTATCAAGTAAAAGGGTGACACGAATATCAAATGGGGGTTTTGGTTTTATTTATCAACTACAAACAGTCAAAAAAACTTTGAATTAACAATAGGGAGAAGGATTCTTAGGATGTTATCGATTATAGGAAAATATAGGCATATAGGTAATTGTAACTACTAGTAAATAGCTAAATATCAGTGAGTAGGTTAGACTATAAGGGAGATAGTTTTCTCTTGAACAACTACCCCGAATCGGGTGATTTCTTTCGAACATCAACAAGCATGACAATAAAGAACAACCCACACTTTATTAATTCACTCTCTCGAGCTAACTGTGTGGGATTGAGTATAGGATTTACTCTCTCGAGCTAAACCCAGCTCAACCCAATACTCACAAATCATCAATCAATAATCTTACTTCTAAAACCCCTCCCTTGAGCAAGCCAAGAAAAAAAGCATAGAATTGCATTTGCAACTACAACTCATATACTAACCCATAATTAATGATTAAACTCAATTCAAAATAGCATTTAAACTAGTAATTAACAATACCTATAAACTAATTCAACCCATAATCACATGATCACACCCCCAAAATTAGGTTTTTAGCCAAACATTATATAAAGGTTAAAATAGTTACCAAATTGTTTATCTATCAATAGGGTAAGAGTGATTTATTCTTTACAATGCTTCAATTTGTCAAATTTTTGAAACCCACTTTCAAAAATCTCCAAATCGAACTTCTCAAATTCTTCAAAATTATGAAAAACTATAGAGAAAAAAAGTTCTAAGCTAAAATTGTCTTTTTCAAATTGTATCCAGATGTGTCCAAATACTAAAATAAATGTTCAAAATCTAATTTATAGTCACCAAACATAAGTCACAAATGTCCAGTTGGCGAAGTAAGTCAAGCTCACTGAACCACTCTGTGAGCCACCCTGTGACCTCTTCCATCGCCTTTTCACCTTGGCATTCATCATCCTTGAGTTTTGTAACTTTGGGCAATCTAACTTGGCTTAATGGAACTGCTCGGTGATTCACCGACTACTCCTTTTTGTCACCGACTTGGTTTTTTCCCTCAGGGCTGGTACATTAGAACATTAGGCAATCCAATTAGCCACTCGGCAATTCACCAAGTGCTCTTGGTGATCAATTGGCTTGCCTTTCTTCGTTTCTTTAGTTTGTTTAGTTCTTTTTTGCCTATTAGTATCCTTGCTTTGTTCCTCAATCCATATACGTGAAAATCAAGGATGATCCATTAGTTTATGGCACAAATTAAGCATTTGAGGACACTAAATCTATATAAATAAAGCCCCAAATGAGTCCAAATTTCGGACTCATCAGCACCTCCAACTTAAACTTTTGCTTGTCCTTAAGTAAAACTCAACATAAATAGTTCAAAAAGGATACCTCAAATAGTGCTACATAAGACTTAACATGAATGCACACAACAAGACTAAACTTACTCATGCAATGATCAATTGTGCACTCAAAGGCTCAAATTATGACTCCCCATTACTAATGATGCTCAAGTTCACAATACTTGTCGTAGCATCTGTAGTAACCCCCTTTCTTCTCTCACAAGTCTCTACTCTCATCGTGAGAGCATAAATGGATATCTAAAAGGGTGTCAACGCAACAAAAATGGCTCGCTCAATCATATAGGGTGCCTCGGCCTCTAGCCGGGAAGCCCGCACATCTGTAAAATGGGATAGGTACCCCATCTTGAGGAACATGGCCTGAATGACTGATGAGTCTGAGATTTGGACTCATTTAGGAATTTATTTATATAGATTTAGTGTCCTCAAATGCTTATTTGATGCCAACAACTGATGTAAAACCATTGATTTTGGGATATATGGATTGAGGAACAAAGATAGGATAGAAATGGGCAATAGAGACAACAAGAGTGAAAAAGAGAAGGGAAAAACAAGCCTGATAATCGATGATATCACTCGGTGACTCGCCAAGTTGTCAATATATCGCCTAAAGTTACAAAATGCTAAGGCTGAATTAGAGGTAGCTTCAGTGAGCAATAGTTCCACTCGGTGTGTCATTGATCGCTTCGACAATGGATGACCAGGCTTCCAAAAGTACTAATAAAGATCCAAATAAGTGCTGATGGGTGAGTTGAAAGGAAAAAGGGTGCATTGCGAAATCACTCAGCGATCCTGATCTGACTTGCCTAAGATTACAGTGGTTGGACTAAGAAGAGGTAAAATATGAAGGCGAGATGTAGGAAAATTGGTGAGTCGCTGAACAATCGGCGAAGCCCGACTTACCTCGCTGATTGGCCGCAAACATCCATACAAAACACTTGCATAAATTGATTTTTGCATGAGAGAGAAGGTATTCAAAAATGTAGGGAAGAAAATATTGAGAGCAAAAACACTACCATCGTGGATTTCAAGTGATTTTTGCAAGGTTTTTTTTATTGAGATTTTGCAATAGAGAAGATTTTAGTTGATTTTATCTTCAAATTTCATTTACCCAGCTATGGAAAATGTGGTAGGTTTGATTTTCATCTTTTCTCCATGATTGGCTAAAACCCTAACCTTGGGGGTTTGACAATGTGACCAATTGTTGCATTCTACTAAATGGGTGTTATGGATTAGTGATTGTTGTTGTCAATTTGAAGTCAGTCTAAATTAGTATGGTGGTTTAACTTCATTATTGCATCTTTAGTGTGATAGATTTCAGAATTTTGTGCTTGCTCGAGAGAGAAGTACTGAACAAACGTAGTAATTTTTGAATTCTTAGTTGTGGGTCTTGACGGTTTTATCTTGAGAAAGTGAAACCCAAGACCCAACCTTTGTATCTAGCTCGAAAGAGTGGATTTGATGAGAATGTGGGCTGGTTAGCTTATGGATAGTATTGAGGTACGAGAGAACTCAACGGAAATAAAGCAATTATTTGAGAGAAAGTTGTTTTTCTTATAGTTCATTCTACACGCGACAAATTAGCATTATTGGTAATGATGTACAACCATTAAGTTCAATTTGATAATTTGTTAGTCAATACGCCAAATGTGTTCTAATTATCTGATTGCTTCTTGTTAATACTTTGAAGTGTCTAGGTAATGACATCATAAAAATTTGATTATTAAACTCTTAAGTGTGTGCTGCTCAGTTGCAAAGGTCATTGTCATACTTTCGTATTTGAATTAGAAGAAAGCTACTCTTTGTGGGATCTACCCCAACTAAGGTTGTTGGGTTATGTACTAACTAATGATCATTGACACTTAAAACTTGATGAAGTGTCCTTGAAACGTTAATCAAAATGGTGTCGCTGCCAGAGAGTAGCATTACTTAGAGTTCTTTGATCAAAGATTTGACTTTTGAATTTGTTTGTTGTAGTTGAATTGGCTTAGGCTACATTGTGTAGTGATAGTTGGACTACATAGAAGTAAAAATAAGTGAGGAAAAGGTGAATGGTAGTTTGGACAGTATCGATGATATCAATAGTGTTTACAACCCATCTGAATCAAGTGAAATGGGTGCAATTTGCATACCACAAGCTGATGGGAATGGAGTATTTGAGGTCACTAGCATAACTCTTCATCTCCTCCAAATGAGGGGACTCTATGGAGGGCTAGAACACGAAGACCTACATGAGTATGTAAGCAGTTTTATAGAGGTGTACAGCCCATTTTCAATCAAGAATGTGTCACAAGAGTCTATCCGGCTTCGGTTATTTCCATTATCTTTAATGGGGGAGGATAGGAAATGGTTGGCAGAGTTACCGAACAATTCCATCACTTCATGGGAGGATCTAATTAAAGCATTCAATGCAAGATTCCTTTCCCTATCAAGGATGATGAAACTTAGAGATGATATTCAGGGTTTCAAGCGATGGGAGAGTGAACCTATCCACGAAACTTAGGTGAGGTTTAAGAAACTCTTACTAAAATTCCCAACTCACTGGTTACCAAACGATTTGCTACAACAATATTTTTATCAGAGTCTTAAGTCAGTTAATAAAGAAGTGGCATATCAATTGCTATGAGGGGGAATAATGTTTCAATCAGTTGAGGCGGATTCATTTCTTCTTGATGACATGACAAAAATAAATCAAGCTTGGTACACTCAAGAGGATCAAGTCTCCATTTTTGTTTTAGAATGACACAAGAACAATTTGATAAGGAAAGAGAAATGCATGCAAACATCAATAAAATATTGACCCAAATGGATTTATTACGAGAGCATATGATGGAGAATGCGGGAAAATATCAAGGGGACAAGTGGAGTGATTAAAGTTCAGGAGGGTTCTTCTTCGGGTAATTCAAAGTCGGGGGAGAATCAAGGTTGGAACTCCAAGAGATACGAGGAGGTTTCCACCCACGCTATTTACAGCGAGGTCAGAATCAAGGTTGGAACTATCACAGGAGGGAAGAGCAAATGATATACAATCAAGATTGGGCTGAGTAAAGTGATTATTAGAGAAGGGAGGATGACCATGAAGAGGACCACACTTACTCAAGTGAGAACCTAAAATCGAAAGGGAGTGCAAGTAGTCCCTGGGTGAATGATTTGGTGTCACGGGTCTTTGATAAAGTTGAAGGTTCGGATGATTTGTTGAAAGGGATTAAAGGTGACTTTTCATCATTGAACAATAAAGTGAACTCGCATGCAGATGCAATCAAGATACTTGAAAGGTTGGTTTAGTTTACTTTTAGCACAATTGAAACCAAAAATGACAATGGAAGGTGATGATAGAGGGCTGGTTGTGGTTACTCATAGAAGAAAGGTAGAAATAGGCGATGTGACGGGCAATGAAGAAGCTCAAACGCATGAAGAAGACAAAGGTATGGAGGAAGAAGAGACACCTATCCATCAAAGCATTACCAAAGGACCGCAAAAAGAGATGGAGAAACACAATCCAATCCCAAAAGTTATGCAACCTTTGCCCAAAATATCTCCCCCATTTCCCCAACGTCTAAAGAAGAAGAATGAGGATGAGAAGTTCAAGAAGTTTTTATCGGTCTTTAAGATATTATCAATTTATCTCCCTCTTGTGGAAACATTGTTGGAAATGTCGGGTTATACCAGGTTTATGAAGGAGCTAGTCACAAAGAAAATGAGCTTGGATTTTGAGACAATTGAAGTTTCCCATAGTTGTAGTGCAATTATGACTAAGGATGATAAAAAACTGAGAGGATCCCAGAGCATTCACCATCCCTTGCACCATCGGCATGCTCCAATTTTCTAAATCCCTATGCAATTTGGGAGAAAGCATCAAACTAATTCCATATGCGATCTATAAACAACTTGGGTTGGGGAACCGAAAGCCACAACAATGAGACTCTTGATGGCGGACCGATCAATTAAACATCCTGTGGGGATACTATATGAGATCTTGGTAAAGGTTGACCGATTCATTTTCCTAGCAGATTTTTTCATTTTCAATTGTGAATTAGATACTGAAATTCCCATCATTTTGGGAAGACCATTCTTGGCAATATGGAGAGTGTTGGTGGATGTTCAATACGGAGAATTGAAACTTCAAGTGAACAAAGATTAAGTAACCTGTAATGTTTGTAAGTCAATGAAACACCTAAGAAATATTCACGTGGTGTCCACTGTTGATGTTATTGATGAGGCGGTGGCTAGTGTAAGCCATTTGATGTGTATGTGTGAACCACTTGAAATCGTGCTTGCTAACTATGATGAATTCGAAATTCCAGGTTATGAAGAGGTAGTCGCTGCTCTTTCAGGCTTGGAGGGGGGGGGGGGGGATTCAAAGACTCTATTGAAGTTGGACATTAATCTAAAAAATAGAGAGAGTCCTCCCGCAAAGCCATTAATAGAAGAAGCATAAAATCTGGAGTTGAAAGTACTTCTGTCCCATCTCTGTTATGCTTTCTTGAGGGAAAATAACACCTTACCGGTGATCATTGCAGCTGACTTGCTTGAATGGCAGATAAAATTTCTCCTTGAGATGTTGAGAAGACATATCAAAGCTATAGGCTGGACTATCGCTGACATAGTAGGCATTCCTCCCGGTATTTGCACTCACAAAATTCAACTTGATAGTAATTGTAAGCCGAGTGTTTAACATCAGCGAAGATTGAAACCACTAATGCAAGAAGTGGTGATAAAGGAGATAATAAAGTGGTTTGACGCAGGTGTGATCTATCCTATTGGGGATAGCAAATGAGTATGTCTACCAAAAAAGGGAAGTATCACAATAGTCCCAAATGAAAAGGGGAGCTTGTATCTATGAGATCGGTGACTGGATGGAGAGTATGCATGGATTACCAAAATTTAATTTCGTGGACTGAAAAGGTTCACTTTCCCATGCCTTTCGTGAATCAAATGCTTGATCAATTCTTAGAGCGAGGTTGGTATGCTTTTTTGATGGGTATTCCAGTTACAACCAAATCTCCATTGCTCTGGCAGACCAAGACAAAACCACCTTCACTTGCCCTTATGAAACTTTTGCCTTTAAAAGGATGTCATTCGAGTTATGTAATGCTCCAGTAACATTTCAATGTTGTATGTTATCTATTTTTGCAGACATGGTGGAGGATTCAGTGGAGGTATTTATAGATGACTTTTCGGTTGTGGTTGACACTTTTGAAGCATGTTTAGCACACTTAGGAACAATTCTCCCAAGATGGGTGGAGACAAACTTGTTCCTAAATTTGGAAAAATGCCACTTCATGGTTAAGGAGGGTATATTTCTTGGTCACAAAGTGTCACAAAAGGGGCTAGAGGTTGATAAAGTGAAGATTGAAGTGATTGTGAAATTACCATCACCAATTCGATGAAGGGTGTTCGTATTTTCGTGGGGCATGCTAGTTTGTACCGGAGGTTCATCTTAGATTTCTCAAAGATTGCACATCCTCTATGCAAACTCTTAGAGAAGGAGGTGAAATTCCACTTTGAGGTGAAGAAGCCCGAATTGCATCTTTTTCATGATTATGATCAAAATTTGATAGGATGTCTTGGAGATGTAACCCTTCAACATGTGCGTAGAATGGAAAATAAGAAATCTAATGTGTTGGCTACCCTAACTTCAATGCTCACCCTTCCTGATCAAACACAAGTGACTGTTTATCAAAAATGGATAGTACCACCACCAAATGAGGAAGAATATATAGAAAATGAGCTTGAGCATCTCGTCACCGTTTCTGTAGACACGAAGGAAGATTGGAGACAACCCATTATTACTACATGTGTTATGGGATACTTCTAGAAAATCCAAGGAAAAGGACTGACATTCGTCGTCGTGCACCTCACTTCCTTTACTACAAGGAAACATTATATATAAGCTTATTTGAGGGTGTACTATTACGATGTTTGGGAGAGGAAGAATCAATTCAAGCTCTCCAAGAAGAACACTCAGGAGTATGTGGATCACATCAATCTAGACCGAAGCTCCACTTTCACACAAAAAGAATGGGGTATTATTGGTCAACCATGGTAAAGGATTGCTTAGATTATGATCGAAGGAGCACTGCTTGGAAATTTCATGCAAATTTCATACATCAGCCACCCGAAGTATTACACCCAAATATTGGATCTTGGCCATTTGATGCTTGGGGATTAGATGTTGTGAGATTTCTACCAAAATCTTCTGGTAAAAGAGAGTTCAGAGTGGGGACTGGGTGTTCCTATATAACTCTCGACTTAGACTCTCTCCAGGAAAGCTCAAGTCCAAATGGTTAGGGCCGATTAGAGTGACAGGAGTGTTCACAAATGCTGCCATCGAAGTAGAAGGTCAAGAAGGACCTGCATTCAAAGTGAATAGGCAACTCTTGAAGTTATATTTTGACGAGTGCCAAGAGATTTTTCTTTGATAACATTTCGACATCATGCCAGGATGTTAAATAAGGTGCTTCTTAGGAGGCAACCCAAGTGTTAGTGTTTTATATAATGTGTGTTGATTTTGTAGGTGCAGGATATTGTGTGAGAAAAAGATGCTATTGGCGAACTGCCGAACCCTTTCGGTGAGCACGACATAGTCCGCCTTATAGACTTCAAAAATGGGTTTAGATACTGGAATATTCGGCGGGAGACCTTCATAACTTGGTAAATCACCGACGTGCTTAGGCGACCTAATTTTTTCCGCCCTTCTACTTTAGCAATGATAGCGTAACGCAATGATTGTTCGGCAATGTTAAAAGTCCATTATGCAAATCACCGACCTATTCGGCAACCTCCTTCATCTCCACCAATTCGTCCCTTTCTGAGAGTGTCACACACTAGAACTAAGGGCGAGACCCGGATCATTAGGCTCACTATTAAGGCATTCAGCGACTGGTTCGTTTTCTCACGGATTGGGTCCTTAGTGAAGATTCTTCATCACCTTGCTCTGCATGTTTACATACTAGAATTTTATCTTTATTCGTTAGTTTTTATTTTTATTCTTATTTTATTTGCAGGAGTGTCCATTCTTTACTCACATTGGGGACAATGTTGAATGTTTTTGGTGGGGGTGTTTGGTCAGTGAAATCCTCTTTGTTCTTGGACCCATTTTTTCCATTGATAGTGTTTAATTGTAGCTTTTTTTGTGCAAATTTGATTGTCGATTATGATCAATACTGATTGATTGAATAGTGCTCTCAACCGAGCAAAAATGAATGTTCGGCTACGATAAGGCCAAATGAAGTTATGTATATAATATGTGGACTTATTGTATCTCGTTGTGACTAGCTGATTATCTAATTGATTCTGTTGTGATGAACATTTCACACTAGCAAAAGTGTGGAGTCTTGCTTGATATTGAAGTCAATGCCTTGTGTGATAAGCTTACCATGAACCGTGTTTGATGACACCTAGAATTTTCCCTATTGGTCTAGCTGACTAAATGATGCAAGCTCTTGAAATGATCTTAGGCATAAACTTAAAATAGTGAAATAATTTGATAGTATACCTCTTTTGTGGCCTACCTTGTTAGTGTGTGAAATTTGCTTGAACACCCTTTGAGCCTTGCCCTTTTCTTGGAAGAAACTTGAGCAAATGAAACCTCTTTTTATCCCTTTTACCCATAATCCTCATGAAGTGTGCTTTTTTTGAATAACCAACTTAGACCAAAATCCTAATTTTGGGGTGTGCTGAAAGGAGGAGGTAAATGAAGAAGTGCAAAGAAGTCTCACTTTGACCCATGGTTTTGACAAAGATGGAACCCCTCCATAAAAAAAAATGAAAAAGTTTGAAATAAAGTTGTGAAAGTGCAAAAGAAATAGGTTGTTCGATATATCATGGAAAGTGAATGATGGGGTAAATTTTGAGCATGAATTAGAATGATGAAGATTCATAACACATTTCATAAGGATAAGCAGCCTCTGAGCCTAAATGACCATACATTTACGCTCAGCCCTATTACAAGCCTTGACAAGACCTTTTTCATCTTGAGTGAGATGAAACAAGTGTTGATTGGAAAATAAGGGTAACCCTATAGGTGGAGTCATGCATGTGTTCATCCTTGTGAGTGTGAGAGTTGTTTGTGATTCCGTAGCAATAAATTGTTGAACAATTGTGTGTGAATATGGAATCATTCTTTGTGTGAGGGAATTTGAGTACCTTTGTTGAGCTTGAACTTGCATTTGAAGCAAGTATTGTGAGCTTGAGATTCTTTCATAATAGTAAGTCAGAACTTGAGACTATTAGTGCACAAATGATCCTTGCATGAGTATGGTGAGTCATGTTTTGTGCCTTCATGATTGAATCTTGTGTAGCACTGGTTGAGATATCCTTTTTGAACTGCCAAACTTAGTTTTACTTGAGAACAAGCAAAAGTTTAAGTTGGGGGTGTTGATGAGTCCGAGATATGGAATCATTTAGGGCTTTATTTATATATATTTAGTGTCTTCAAATGCTTATTTTGTGCAAACAACAGATGTAAAACCATTGAATTTTAGATATTTGGATTGAAGAACAAAGATAGGACAGAAATGGGTAATAGAGACAACACGAGCAAAAAAGAGAAGGGAAAAACAAGCCTGATGATCGCCGATGTCACTCGTTGACTCGCTAAGTTTCCACTCTACCGCATAATGTTACAGAACGCTGAGGATGAATTAGGGGTAGCTTCGACGAGCAGTAGTTCCACTCGACGTGTCGCCGATCGCTTTGAAGATGGATGACCAGGTCACCAAAAGTACTGATGGAGATCCAAATAAGTGTTGATGGGCGAGATGAAAGGAAAAATAGTGCATCGTCGAATCACTCGGTGATCTCGATCTGGCTCCCCTAAAATTACAGTGGTTGGACAAAAAAGAGGTGAAAAATAAAGGAGAGATGAAGGAAAATTGGCAAGCCATCGAACAGTTAGCAAAGCCCGACTTACCTCATCGAACAGTCCCAAACATCCAGACATCAGACTTGCGTAAATTAATTTTTGCAAAAGAGAGAAGGTATTTAGAAACGTAAGGAACAAAAGATTGAGAGCAAAAACACTCTCATTGTTGATTACAAGTGATTTTAGCAAGATTTTTTTATTTAGATTTTGCAATAGAAAATATTTTAGTTGATTTTAACGTTCAAATTTCATTTACCCATCTATGGAAAATGTGGCAGGTGTTGAATTTCATCTTTTCTCCATGATTGTCTAAAACCCTAAGCTTGGGGGTTTGATAATGTGACCAATTATTGCATTCTACTGAATAGGTGTTATGGATTAGCGATTGTTAGTGTTAATCTGAAGCGAGTCTAAATTATTATGGCGGTTTAACTTCATTATTTCATCATTGGTGTGATAGATTTTAGAGTTTTGTGCTTGCTTTAGAGATAAGTACCGAACCAACGTAGTAATTTGGCATTCTTAGTACTGGTTCTTGACGGTTTCAGCTTGACAAAATGAAACCCAAGACCCAGCCTTTGTATCTAGCTAGAAAGAGTAGATTTGATGAGAACGCGGGCTAGTTAGCTTATGCATAGTGTTGAGGTTCGAGAGAACTCAACAGAAATAAAGCAATTGTTCAAAAGAAAGTTGTTTTACTTAACACCCATTCTACCAGCAATGAATTAGCATTATTGGCAATGATGTACACCTATTATGTTGAATTCGATAGTTGGTTAGTTAATCCCCCAAGTGTGTTCTATTTATATGATTGCTTTTTGTTAATAATTTGAAGTGTGTTGGTAACAAAATCCTAAATATTTGATTATTAAATTCTTAACTGTGCGTTGCTTAGCTGCAAAGGACATCGTCATGCTTTTGTATTTGAATTCAAAGAAAGCTACTCTTTACGGGATTGACCACAACACAGTTAGTTCGGTTTTACATTGTCTAACGATCGTTGACACTTAGAATTGTATGAAGTGTCCTTAAAATGTTAATCAGTGATTAGAGTCCTCGAGGCAATGGTACTTGAAGAAGAACCTAGGGCCTAGCAAGAAGTAGTAATAGATGTACCTGAAGGCCCAGAGGCTGGAGTAGGCAAGGCTGCATCTGTAGGTATAAACTCAACATCAACCTCTAGGGACGTATCCACCGGAACTGCTTCCCTTCTATCCACCTTATCCCGAGTGTACTCAGCCTCTATATGCCGAATGTCGGTGAAAGATGAGGGTTTAACCTCAACATCTCTCTTATTATCAAGAGGAGCTCCATCACGCCGACACAACTCTGTTATAAGAACTGGGAATGGAAGGGATGTTTAGCACTGTTTGGCCCTCACGGCCATCTCTTGCTCTATGATTAACCCCAGATTCAGCCGCATTGTAGCAATGATGGACCCGAGATGGATGCCTTTGGATGGAGGAGAATTGACTCGTTTTGCGATTGCATGATTGAGCTGCTTATGAACTTGAATAAATACCAAGCCGCTATGTTCAGATCATTCTTCTGAATAGGGGCCCTCGCCTTAATCCACCTTATTATGGTGTCAGAAATGAGGGGAGCTAGCCGACCCTTCAAGTCATTTAGGGTTTGTGAATTTGATCATACTATGATATGCATGCTCAACATCTGTGGCCCTATCAAAGATGCTATTTATCTCATTAATGTCGCATCACACTATCCTCCCCGGGACCAGTAGAGACTCTACCGGTCTGAAGGCACTGGCTTCTTTTTTACCCTTTGGTACTAAGTCACTATATGTTATATAAAACTCCCAGACCCACGTAGGAATATATGGGCCATGGGACCTGATGAATATCTCAAACTTGTGGAACAGAAGTGTGTCCCACACAAGAGTGTACCTATCAACGCCACCATCTGTGGACACCCTCTTCTCCTCCAAAATGGTCATCAATCTCTCGGCCTTTAGATGGTTCAGTAACTAGGGAGGGGGAAGCTGGTACTGTATCAGCAGTAGGAGGGGTAGACTCCAGGATCTTAGATGGATCTTGAAGAGTCCTTGCATGAATCTCTACTCACCAGGTCTGTAGTGTTGGTCATCCTCAGGCTCGAAGAATGTAGCCTGAGAATCAAATGATTCCCCATTAGTGCTGGAGTTGTGCTCTGGTCTCTCATCTAAGGTGCTTTGCCCTTTCCCTTGCCTCCTTTTTGGAGGTGCTTTCTTGCCCTTTTTGTTGGAAGAAGTTGTTCCATCATTTATTACAATGCCCCGTGTTCGTTTGCGAGGTGGAATGCCACTTTCATCAAAATTGGTCCTAGCCATATCTGCAAAAAATATTAGAAAGAGCTAAGAATAATTTAAGAAAATTTGCAGAATTCAAGTTGCAGAAAGACTCGCCGAACCAGCGAGCGAGTCACCAAGTTACTTTGGCGAGCTAGATCGGGCTCACCGAAAGGACCAACACGAAGAATTCCCAAAACTCAAGCAAGTCGGTGATGTTCAGGGCCTTTTGGCGAATCGCCGACACTACTTAGAGAGCTCTGACTAGCCCGCCAAAAATTACAGTATGTTTTAGGGGTTAGGCGCACAGAAAGGGCGATCAAAGGACCTTTCAGTGAGTTGCTGAGTGAATTCGGTGAGCTCAGGCTTCCCGCCAAAAATTATAGACTCCAATTAGCCAAGTAAAGCAATTAAGGGCGATCAAAGGGGGATGTTGTCAAACCATCGAACCATTCAGCGAGCTCAACCCAGCTCGCCGAACTACCCAATATGCCAAATTTCAACCCCATTTCCCAAAATCAAGTCCGTAGCCCATGAAACCAAAATCAAGCTCACACACTATGCAATTCATACAAGACCGACAAGACCCATGCCTCTGGGGTACTCAGACTTCCCCCGATTTGGCCAAAATTGGCCATTTGATGACTTTGCACTTAAGAATGACGTTAATCACTCCATCACTGGGTAAATTACGTCATTTGGCCTAATTAGGGATTATTCAGACTTCACCCAACTAGACCAAACATAAAATAACCGCAACCCAACAATTTAGAGTCAATTCTAATGCATTAAACACTTGGATTCATCATTTTAAGCAATTAGGCACAATGTCGAAACACAAAATAGGCAAACCAATGTATCAAATACGATTTAGACACAGGCCCAACACACAACAACACAAATTTACCAAGAGCATTCAAGTTCAAGTACTAATCTAGAGTTCGGGATTCCGAATAGAGAATTTGATAAGTTTGGTGGCAAAGTAATCCATATCCAAGCACAAGATCAAATACAAAAAGTGAATAAATGGGAAAATAATGAAGATCTAAAGTGCGGGTGAGAATGTACGGGCTTAAAAATGAGAGAATGTAAAAGATTTTGAAATTTTAAACCATTTGGCATTTTAAAACCTTTCAGTTTGTGGCCTTTTAGGTAGTGTTAGTCGACCACGCCCAACCACTCAGCGATCCGCTGAGTTGTGGCTTACCTCGTTGAGTTTTATAGGACCTCCAATCAATTTAGGGGTCCAAACGGCGGACAAAATCAGTCTCACTAACCGTTTCAGCGAGTCGCCGATTCAGCTAATGGCCTGTTCAGTTTTAAAGATTTTCACTTCCTATTTTTGCGAGTCCAGCAACGGTCCAAGTCGGGCTCGCTGACCTTTTCGGTGAGTCACCGACTGGACTTTTGGTGAACCAAACTGCACATTATTAAACACACTCCACTTTTTAACCTGCACAATCAACACCCGTTATTCAAAAACAAACACGAAGGATTAAATAGTCGGGTTGCCTCCCAAGAAGTTCCTTAGTTTATGTCGTGGCACGACATAAGTACTAAATCAAGCTTCATTTTTGGGGTTTTCCAATGTGTCACTAGGCAACCCCCCTTGTTGTCTTAGGTTCAAATGTGAAGAGATCTGACCCATTTGGGTCTGCAACTGGTTAATTGAGACTGAGTGAGAGGTCACCGTCTGGTGGAGATTCGATACTTCCTCCTTCATTTCCTTCAACATTTTCTCAGAACCTTCAACCTTATTAAGAATGTGTGAAAGCATGTCTTCTGTGGGGCCACCCTCAAAACTTTGGGCTTTTAACGCTCATGGGGAGGAACACACATATCCTTCTCCCCCTCTCTTTTCTTTTAAGTGGCGTTACGGTCAAACCAATATCTATCACGGTCTCTCTAGCCTTCATCCATATTCCAACCCTGATTTCCACTCAATCTTAGGTAGTTAGCATGATACCCTCCTCTTTGGTTGGCTAGAAAGTTCACTTTCTCATTGTACTTGGCTTCAAATTGGTCTTCATCGGGGTTTAATTCTCCAACGCCTACATCATTAACACTCCTTGTACCAATACGCATGACATCTTTAGACTACCTGGACAGTCCGTGAGTAGTTCTTGGGACAAGTTCACTGCTTTCATACGAGGTGTTTTGAATCACCGTATTGAGGATAGCCGTTGAAGGAATATTTCTACTGAGGTTAGGATGACAACATTAAGGCAGCGCTTGATACTGTTGTTGGAGGTTCATATGGTGAGTGCACTTTTGAGCAAATTGCATAGAAACTGGAGAAGATCTCTCGAAATAATAAAGTTTGGAGCACTAGAATGTCGGATACTGGGAGAAACACGTTTGCCGTTCAAACTACAAACAACCAGTCTGCAGATGAGATTCGTGAGGAGATGGCTCGGATGAGGACTGAACTAGGGTTGGTTTTAAAGCATGTGAGCGGTTGAGCTTGAGAATAGTAAAGGAATAAGGTTCATGGCAAATGGGCAAAGGATTAAGATCTATCTAGGAAACACGGAAAGTGTACAAGAAGTTCTTGAGGCTACTATCTTCATAAAGTCTGAGTAATCAAGAGGCCTTTGTCGTGCCGTGACATTAAATTAAGCTTTGCATATGAGGCAACCCAAGGTGTAAAATCTAGACAACAATAGGTTCTTGTTTTCCATTTAGTAGTTTTCTTTGTTTAGTTGCTTCTCTGTACTCATTTAAATAGGTGTTTTATTTTTTTTTTAGTATTGGCTAGACATAGCATGGGGTCCGTGTCTAAAAAGTGTCCAAAAAATGTAAAAGGAAAGGCCTAATGGTTGCTACATGTGCAGGAGTGCAAAGAAAAATCTGTAGAAAAAGTTTGGGTGCAAAGGTCTACGGACCCTATCTACGGTATGTGGTTCATTCCACAGACCGTGAATGGAGTCTGTAGATTCCAGGTCAGTTCTCTAAATCGTCTAAGTATGAATGTGATCTACAGTCCCCATCTACGGACATAGATCGACCCATAGACCGTACACGGGGTCTTGTGTGTCCAAAACCCTAGTCTGCCCAAGCCGACCCAGACTTTTTTTAAATAAAATCCCTCTTTTTGTCAAATCATTCCCAGAACCCTCATTTCCCTCCTAAACATTTCTCAACACCTTAAATCACTAAAACCACTCCATACAACCATAATACCATTACTAATTACCCCATATTCATCCCCCATATTCCTAAATCACTCTCTTTTTCCCCAAATCCTCTCATGCCCCATTTTTTAATGTTTCGGTATCCAGGTTTGGTGCAAAAAGGTGAGTTGGCGATGTTGAAAGTGTAGAGTCATCACACAAATCACCCCATTCCCATTGCTTGTAAGGTAACTGAGTTTTCCTGGACTTTGAATTTCCATTTAGTAGGTGACTATAGAAAGTCCAGAATTGGGTCTTGACCTTGGGTAGTTGATTCTATGTAAATGCATGCTAAAATAAAACTACAAACATACTTGGGATGATAGATAGTGATTGTGTGTCTTTATAATGTAGAAAATCAGTGGAATAAGGGTCTAAATGCAAAGTTTTGACTTAGTATTCCTAATTTTATACGCAATTCCTGTGAATTTAGTAATCGAAAGAATGACGAACTAGCATAACTTATGTTGAAATGCCTAATTAGATTAGGTGATATTGTTGAGTTTGGTAAAATTGGGCTTCAAATTAAAGCATGTCTATTACCTAGCACAGACTCAAACAATGAGACCCCATCTACGAACCATTGATCAGGTCTGTGGATGGGGGTACATGGCAAATTCCACCAAGTATGAAACCAAGGAGTTAGACCACGATCCGTAGATCGATTTACGGACCATTCTACACATCTGTCATTCCCATCAGAGCCCAACTTTTTGGTACCTCTAATCTACAGCTGGGATCCACGGACCGTAGGTCAACCTATGGACCATAGATGCCCACCGTAGGTGGCCACTAAAGCCCATGTCTGAAATTTTTTTGTTTTTTGTTTTTGTTCGTTCTTAGTTGTAGAATCTTTTCAAGTGTGTTATGGGTCTATTTTGGTACTAATTCGACATCCACAGGTACCATGGCGCCTAAGAAGCAAGTGACCTACTTCAAAGGGGCAAATAAAAATTTGTGGCACCTCCTTTTAGGCTGATTGATAAAGACACAGACGCGGAAAAGGATCCAGTTATGTTCCACCGGCCACGAGGACATCTCCTACTACACCTAGGGCTACCCGAAAAACATCCAGGTAGATGATCACCAATGTAGTCACTGTCTCCCAGTTTAATGAGGAGAACACACTAATCGGGTCACCGGCTAGTTCTGCTTCCAGTTCTAAGCTAGTTATACTTTCGGCTCAAATTCTACCCCCTGCTTCGAGATCTGACCCCACCCATTCTTTCGGCTTCGATTCTGGATCCACCATAGGCTCAAGTTCACATGGCCAAGCTGCCTCATCTAAAGAGGCCACTAGTTCAAGAGAAATCCCTGTGCCATGAAACTACGATCCTAACAGGTGGCTGATGAGCCAAAAATATGGTGATTTGAGGGGCAATGGAAAATCTATTGGGATGCCAGAATGTGGAAAGAGAAAAATAAGATGGCCTAGCGTATTACTGAAGAGCGCAGAGTCCTCATAGGGAGCTTACACACTATTCTTGACATCCACCAAGTTTTTCATCTTCAGAAGTGTGATTGGATGGCTCAAGACCTCAGGACTTATAGAGAGGAGAATTTGTGGGAGTTCTATGCCTCCTAAGTTGCCACTCCCTGAGGTTTGATCGACAAGAGGTCCAATCCCACAGCCCAGGACCCTCTCACTTCTACTATGGTTTGAGGTTTTCCAGTGGGCATATCACATACCACCATCAGTTGATTCCTCTCCAGCCCTAGCCCTGATCACACTTGGGCACTCAACACGGCCAAATTTGAAAACAAATGGGATTTTCTTAAGAGTGGAGCCTTCACGCGTAATGCCGAACATAGGGAGGCTATCTTATTGTGGTTGGCTAGGCACACAGCTGTAGATAGAGAGTGTGAGGAGTAGGTTAGCTCACCACGTTTTGGTATTCGGAAGGCAACCTTGAATTTGGTGGCCAAGTTTTTTTAGTTGCTGGTGAGGAATAAAGTGTCACCCACAAAGGCCGACAATGCACTTACATGGGACAAAGCAGTAATGGTGGCAGCATTAGTAGCTCGGTTCGAGATCGACTTCGCCCGCATGATGCTAGCAGAGATTCATGAGAGGGAGTTCAAGATTTCCACTACTTACCCTTTTTTGTGCCTCATTTTTTCAACTATGCGGGGACTCTGGAATGCCGATCTGGCATTGTGACAAAATGATACAGGCAATAAAGACCCTAGATATTGGCCTGATTTGGGATGAGGCAAATGTGGCAGAACCTCGCAAAGGGTCGTAGATCGATGTGCCCTTGTGTACTGATTTTGTATATGCTGTGAAGCAGATGTAAGGCGATGAGCCTGCCCCTCCATCCCATATTGATAATGCCCCGAACTCCTCTTCTCAGGCCTCTAGTGAGGCCCCCAACTCATCTAGAGTAACCACGCCTTCTGGAGCCTCTGTTGTGCCGTTAGCTCGAGTTCAAAATTTGGAGGAGTAGATGGCCACACTGTTTCACCATGTGAAGCCATAGATGCAGAAGTCCATTGTAGGGTCTGAAGATAGGATGGAGAAGAGGATATCAACCATGGTGGATCAGAAGGTTCAGGCCGTTCATAAGCGCCTGGATGCCTTCAAGTTGAGAGTTCTCGCACGTCACAGATGTTTTCTTCATTCGAGATTGATTCCATACTTGCTACGCCGACAGATAAGCCAAAGTTTGCACCCACTTCATTGGCTAATGATATTGTACTCGATGCTCTATTCAGAGAGGATACAGATGCACAGCCTGATCCCACCCATGCTCGTGGAAAGAGGCCTCGCTCAAGTCACATTTTGGACACTACTGATGATGCTAGAGCAATGAAGTGGGAATGCACCAAAATAACCAGGATAGAAAAGCTTCCATAGTAGATGAGGAGTTGCGCCAATAGAGGGTCTGTGAGAGTGTTGCTTAGGCATCTAGTTTTGTGCCCGTTGTAGATTTTTCAACTGTTGAAAGGGATGATGTGAGCACCAGTGATGGTGTGGTCGGAGTGATTGAGAACACTACTAAGGATGCTAAGCTAGATAATATGGGCACTAGTGTGGGTGACCCAAGTGTTATTCCAGCGGGCTCTAGGAAACCGAACCCACCCGTTTGTTGATAGTTCGTCGGCATTATGCGCCACAGGTTTGCTTCAGCTAATCTATTTCTTTTTATCATTTTTGTGTGCATTGGGGACAATTGCACATATTTTTGTTGGGGGTGGGGTAAATGGATTGTGAGTAATAGGGTATAAACTGAGTAACCCAACTCATAATCCTCTCTTCGGGTTTTCTTTCCTGTGGTATTTTCCCCCAAAAGGCTGCTTAATTTATGTTGAACTGGGATGTATAGGATTGTATATGTAGAAGCATGAGAAAGAATGAAGCATAATGGCAACAACTTATTGAAAAACTGATACCCGTCCAAAATATATGATATGTGCTAAAATCTATAGGCTAGAACGAGTTGACTGTGTTGGCTCTGCGTGTGACATGATAATGAACCTACTTGATGGCATGACTTAAGCTAAAACTTGAACTGGGTAATCTGATAATCTGATAAGAAACTATGTGCCAAGGCTGTTTGAGAGTAGTCAATTGTTAAAATAGTTTATGTGTCAAACTAGAACTTGCCCGGTTATTCCTACTAAGACAATCTACTCTAGAGGCTAGGAAGTGATCATAGGGCCTTGTTCTGATAAGTCCACAAATTACCTAAAAAGAATCTAACCAAAAGAAATAAATACTCCCTTTGATCCAAATGCTTTGAGCCTAAATTAGACCATTTCTTTCTATACCCCCTAACTCACCTTCCAATAATCTACAGTGTTGGCCCCGGTCCCTCCTTGTACATGTGCACCTCGACTTAGGCCAAAAGCTAAGTTGAGGGTGGCTAATGTAAAAAAAATGGTGACCACAATCTTGGCCCTAATCCGACATCGGGTATTGTGTACCTCAACCAATGGAAAATCCATAAGTTGAGGGTGGCTATGAAAGAGGAAACCTAAAGAAAAATGGGTATGAAAAGAGTTTGGTGTTGAAAAAAAAAAAAGAGAAAAACGAAAAGAGAGGAGAGAATGTCACGTTGTGCAAAAGAAGACGAACAAAACTGTTGAAAACGAAAGAAAAGAATAAACTCAAGAAAAAGTAGAAAGTTAAAAAATAAAGAGCTATAAATTCTAAAGTCGCATCCATGGTTGAAGAGAATCAAGGAAAATAAGGTAAAATGGTAGGATGTCAAGAATAGGGCAAAAAGAGGTAGAAATCCTAATGTAATGTCAAGGAGGGAAGAAATTCACTAAAGATTATCCAAACATTCCACACCTGACCCTGTGCCTACGTTAGAAGCCAAGAAAGTCCTATAGTGATCCTAGAAACTAGTTTGGAGAGTCTAAGCCGTGAAAATAAGAGCAAGCCTATCGTATTAAGCACTAGCTATACTTGAAATTACTTCTGAGTGTTAGTGTTGAATGAATCCTTGTACTCAAAATCATATTCATTGTGTGAAAAAGGGATTTTGTTTGAGGTAAGGGCACTAGTTACATTGTTGGAAAGTTGGTACCTTGGTGATAGCAACAATGTATGTTGTGTGTTGGATGGTCGATGTTTGTCATGTTTAGATCCGCACAAGTTAGCTTGTTGAGTCTGAGAGAAAATATTTGCACTCAAAAAGAAAATTGGGGTAGAGGGTCATGTGATTGCTTGTGCTTGAATTGCTTGCTTCTGTACAAGTGTCGTTTAGAGTCTTAGTCTGTCACTTGAGGACAAACAGCGAATTTAAGTTCAGGGTGTTGATATACCATGAGTTTATGGTATTTTTAATACATTTCACTTATGAGTTGTGTGTGTCTAGGGTAATTTTGTATTAGTATTATTGTGTTTCTATCATGTTTTTAGAGAATAAGTTCAAACGCGAAAGTTGAGAGACATAGCTAAGGAATGTACAGAAAATCCCATCTACGGATGTGATTTACGGACGGTAGGTCCATTCACGTTCCGTAGATGATGATCGTAGATGGACTAGAAAGGCATGGAGGAAGATCAGGGAATTCTTGACCTAGTGTGGAACCACGGTTGCTATCGACAGTCTATAAATTACTGTACGGACTTATTGTTGATCTGTCAAATGATTAAGTGAGGGGTTCCTATACCTGATTTTGAAGATTCTAAGTATGGAGCTATGGAAGAGGATCCACGGACCGTAGATCAATCCACGGTCTATACTAGTGATCCTTCGTTTGGTTCAGAGATTTGAAGATTTTGAAGTTAGAAATTTACCTAAGTCCTTAGTCACGGAAGGGATCCGCAGTTCATAGGTTAATATCATTGATCGAAACTACGTACTAAAACATTATTTCTTTATTTTGTTTCCTTTTCAGTTAGGACTTATTTTTCTATATACAAGGCATGTAAACCTCATTTTTGGGGGGTTAGACTTTATCACTTTTGTTCTAGTTTTTGTCTTGGGAGATTAACTTGCAGTTTTAGCAATTCTTGATTTCCTAAGTTTGGTTTGAAGATTTTGACCATTTTGAAGATTTTGACTTTGACATTCAAGTTGAGATTATCGGTTTATTCTTCTCATTACGTAAGTTCCTGATTTCTTCATCTAAAAATATGAATTCAGTTATTGTTACTATGGGTAACAAAATCCACAACTAGGGTTGTGGGAACCATGAGCGATATACAAAGTATGAATAGTAACTAAGTATTTCTTGAATAGTGTTAATGCATGCATTGATAATTCTTTCATTTGAAAGTCTTTTTAGCAGTTTTAAACGTTAGCACTCGCCTTGTTGCTGCTTGCCGGACCAAGGAGGTAGTTAATAAGAAAAGAATTATCAACATAGATTTAGTGTGATACTATCTAATAGTCTAATGTCGATTGGTGCGAGGGTGAAAACTAAGGCATACATCAATGTGATGTCTAATATGAGGTAAAGGTAAGGGTTAGTAAATTATACACATGTAGCCGAATGAAGGTGTGGAGTGAAATTCTCTAGTTACCGGACCAAGGATTAGAGATACCTAACTTATCACTTTGCATGTAACACACTAGGAAAGAATTATTATTAGGATTACCGCGTTATGAGCTTATGGGGAACACTTACACCCTAGTTTACTTGATAAAGATTGCTTATTCTTCTTTAGGGAGGTGTAATTTGAGCTTATCAGCCATATCTTAAAGAAAGGATAAAACAATTTGGAAGCTACATATCAAAGGAATGTTTACAATTAAATCTTGCTACTCAAGGATGAATGTTAATCAGTTAGTGACTAACAAGTGGACTTGGAAGCAAGTATGGAAGACAAGAAGCCCACTAAAAGCAGCATATTTTGCGTGGTTGTTCATAAGAAAAGCTTGCCTTACCCATAAGGCATTACAAAAAAAAAGGGATGATGTTTTCCTCAAGATGTTTATGTGTGAGCAGAAACCAGAAGTAAATAATCATTTGTTCGTTCATAGTAAAACAACATCAAAATTGTGGAATATGTTGTTATGTATACTAAGTGTTAGCTGGGTGATGCCAAAGACAACCATGGGGCTCTTTAATAGCTGGACAAGAATTGGCACCAAAAGGAAAAGTGAATACTGGTGGAAGACTATCCCAATCTCTATATGGTGGACTCTATGGAAAAAGAAAGGAAAGCTAGGTGTTTTAAAGGACAAAATGATAGTTTTGACTTCTTTGAACATATGGACTATTATGTCATGGTTGATATTAGGTACACAAGTTATAATACACATGATGCAACAATTGGACACCTAGCAAAAGGATATGGAAAAGGCTGAACAGAGTATTCAATAATAACTTATGGGGCTTAGAATTACAATCAGCGATCAAAGGTGTGCTAAGCACACTTAAGGCATGAAGCAGTCTTTGTTTGAACAATCTATCTATATGTGATCATTTTTATCCGCACATTTGTTGGTATCAACCATCCTTGACCCTCTATTTCAATAGATCGCTTATACCAAACATATTTTAAATATTCTTCATTGGAAAAATCTAAAAACATAATGAGAAAATTGTAAACTCGAATCTTAACTTTACCTCTGATAAATTTGGAGCGTATCTTTTCAATTTGTGGCCTAGTGCTCATGAATTTACCCACCAGAGTTAGTTTTACTCTTCAGCAGTAACCCCATAGTAATCGCTTGATTTAAAATGATTTTTGCCATGCCATTGCCAGTATCATAACGAGCTTTCACTTATGGATTCCCAAATTGATGGTTACTAGGCTTGGGATAGCACTAAGTGGGCAATTGAATTACTTTAGAATGTTATATTTTAATGGAATTTCCTCCACAGCTAAGGTAGCCATAGTAGTATCATTGTTTTTATCTACCAGTCGCACCGTACCGGGTCTACTCACTACAACAAAAACAACTTTTAGCGGCATTAAATATTGACAATAATAAAGAGTGCTAATGTCTTTACCGGCATTAGTGAAGTGCCATTAGAACCAATGTCGCTAAAGGCTTTAGGGATATATACAAAGAGTGTTAAGTGCCACTAAAAGTACATATTTAGAGGCAATTAAGAATTAATTGCTGCTAATGATCATTTTTGATGTAGTGACTGGTGTCCCCATGGGACAGAGCGTGAGGCTCAATCGCGAGAGATAACAATCATTGAGAAATAATGGTCATGTATTGTCGAGAAAACCTTTTTTGTTTACTTTTTTTTTTATATGGTATAGAATGTGAAATAAAAACAAGGGTAAGTAATACATGGATAAAGAAACTAAAGATAAAGTGACCCTCATGATAGTAAAGAAACTCTTCTTTAGGTTAACAAGTAAACATATATTTGTAAACATACATTATTTTGGTCTAGATTAAACTTTTTTGAGAATGAATAATAACTTTTACTGCATCAAATCAAATATCCAAATAATTCATGCATTACAAGCCATGTATTACTAATCTTTGCATTACAATCCATGCAATATGTCTATCTTACCTTATATAAAAAGGAAACTCTTACATTATAAATCCTTTATCTCTAAACCAAACTACCCTTTAGTGATAAAGATGTATGCCTAGCTTCATCCTGGATCCACAACTAGTATTAAGTATTTATGTGATATGTCACTTCGTTCTCTATCAAATACTCAGTTGACTCATACTAGTCTCATACAATAATGTTAGGTAGAGTATTTTTTATTGATACTTCCCTTTCCTAGAAAGAATGAAAGGTATCTCTGTCATGATCGGATATGGGTAGATTCATGTGTAAACAAGTTTTCATCTGTCTGGCTTGGAAAATGATAAACATTTCAGGATCTCATCTTTTCAACGATCTTGGCCATAGGACTTGGAATTAAATTATTCTGAAGAAGTGAAATGAAAGATAAAATTGAACCTACTTTGTCTGCTTTATGATTAGACAGTATCTGAACCTTTTTTGTGCTACAACTAGAAGAGCTAATGGAGAAGCTACACACAAATTTAGTCAAAAACAAATTTTAGGCTGAGTTGAACATTTTACAAGGCATTAGTTTTTATTTTTTAAAAAAGTTGTTATTTTCAGTTCTCCTGAAAAATATTGTCTATCAAACAACATTAGAAAGAAGTGTTTCACTTTTACTCCTCTTTAATTTTGTATGGCTTGGGTTTTTTTAATAAGTAAAGGTGAATTTTGATAAATGGATTCTAACAAGTAATCAACATCATTTTCATACTGGCTAAGTGGCACCAATTATCTGAAAAGAAAATACATCTCAGTTTAAGGGTATGTATATTTTTCCTTTTTACCAAAATTTTGTTTGAGTTTATCAAAATACAAAAAAAGGAAGTTGATGATTTTATTTTTTTTAACTGTTTCCAATGTGTTGATCTCAGCCTTAGTTATGGAATTGGATTACCTTTCCTTCTTTGCAAAATTCACTTGTTGGTTCAAAGAGGGAAATGATCATTTAAATTTCTGTCACCAATCACTTCTCATTGCCTTGAAAGGGAATATGTTTTCTAATAGCCACTGCTGAATCTTCTGGAAATGAGAATCTACATTATTGGAAAAAAAACATTAAAAGCTGGCATGAAAGCTCATCTTAGTGTAATTAATCATTTTATATTATTAGTGGTTAAGGAATTATGGTTAGCTTTCATCCTGAATCAACAACTAGTATTTTATAGTTGTGCAATGTCTCACTTCTCCTTCTGTAGGATACGCATTTGAAGACTCATATCTTTACACAAATAGGAAATAATGCAATACTGGTACAGTAACAGTAATAATATGTCCCTTCCCTTATAAGGTAGTTTAGATCCTACATATAACAACGAAGAAGAATCATTTGTATGGAGTGAACAATATATGTCACATCCTAATTCTATGTTGTATTAAGGTCTTATCTCTCAACCTAGAGAATATAGGGAAAATACCATCAACTCTTAAGATTCTATAAGAACTTGATTCGTACATATACTTTTTAAGTTTGTAACTTTACCTGCTTTTTTAACCTAGTGAAGAAGTTACCTAATACGTTGAAGGATGAGGACCATAAATAGTTGGAACAAGTCGTCATTGCCTTTAAAAAGCAAATACTTCTACTATTTATTTTCATATTAGGCCAAAATTAGTTGAAAAAAAAAAAAGAAACTTAAGAGTTCCATTATCTATAGTCAAATAGAAAAAGATATAACCAGAATAACAAAGTTCTAATTGTATACTTTTTGTTATATCTTTTAGACATAATGACTTTTTTTATGACAAATCTATATTTTTTTAAAAATAAATTACTTGGTTAGAGCTCATTTATATATACTCCTCCTCTTCTTCTCCCTAAAATGATGATCATGAAAGTAACAACAATACAGGGACAAAATGGACAACAGTGTATGTGGACGTACCAACACATCCATTGTAAAAAAAAACTTCCTAGAGCAAAGTATTTGTACTATTTTCTAAGTATCAACATCAGGGTTCTGGGTGCTATAACTGACTTTTCAATTCCCGATAAACAAGTTTTTTCTGCAGCAACATCTAACACTGACTTAATAGATTCTCATCAATTGCCAATAGGTGATGTGCAAAATTCCAAAATCCTGGCCGTACGGCCTCCATCTCTAGCTTCGTCGAGCAGATAACGATGAAGCCCTAGGCATTATTTGAGGATTTGTGATCTGAAGATACTAGCTAGGCTAAGCGCTTATCTTACCAGAGAGGAGCAAGAATTCATTTTGTGTCTTCTTGATGGTGCTATGGAACAGGTTCATTCATTAATTTAAACATGCACTTGCTTGATCTTTTTCCTTCCTTCATCACTCCTATAATTTTCTTAGGTGTCATTTGGTTCAAAACTAGGGATTATATCAATCCCACTTTTTATATGAGATGAGTGATACCAGGATTTTGTTATAGAAATAACACTGATCTTAGGTAATACTTCCAATCAAATAGGAGATAGGTTTAACCTCAAAATCTATAATGGGATAATCCCAATTAATCCCTTGAACCAACAATCGTTTAAAGAATTCCTTTTTATATCTTACTCTAATGAATTGCCACCATCTTTATGAATTTTGGTTAATCCACCATGAATTATATTTTCAATTATAGCATTCAAGTAATTAATGTGTGGCTAGCTTTTTCACCTCCTGTACCACCAATATGCTCGATCCTGTTAGAAAGATTGGAATATCAATCTCATCGAGACAAACTACAAAAACTCATCAGAATCTTTCTCAAATTCTAGTGTTTCCACAATAACTAATCAATTTTGTTCTACCTAATCCCACTTTCATGACCACGTATTTTTCCAGCTTAGGATGCCGGAAATCTTTGTTGAATGAAACTGATTTGATGATTGATAGGATTATTATTTTGTTACAAGTAAAGTAATCAAGCAAGAAAAGCACTGAGGCAGAGGTGATCCCAAATAGAAAGTCAGAAGCAGCTGTCGCGATTGGAACTACTGACATAGATACCGATGCCTCCACTGATGAATCGGATGATGAGTCCAAAAATATGTGATCATATGGTTGAAGCATATATGCAATAGTTTCTGGGCTATTTCTTATTAGTTATGGTTCAGAAGATCATTTGAATTATTAGTGAAGTGTTCAATTAGATATACAAACAGTATAATGTTGTTACTTTTTAAGATCATTAAGATTACTGTTAAACAAGGTTCTTTCCTTTATCCCCTCTGTTAGAATTAATGTATATGTGACTGCCACTGAGGCATTGTCTGTGAGGCCTTGGTTGCTTTATTAATTGAAGTTATATGTATGTTTTGCTATTCTGAAGGAAGCCAATTGTTACACTTCTAGCATAGGATGATGATAGAGTAATTTCATGGCAAGTTATTTCTTATTATTAAAGTATAAGATGGTTGAAGTAGAGGTGGGGGTGGGATGGACTACTTAGAAAATTACCTACGGAGTTAATAAATTGTGAATTGTTTATATTATTTTTTAAGATGTATGATTTTATTTTAACTTATATGGATGTAATAACTATTTGTTTCAACATTATATTGTTTATTTTTGGCAAGATTTGTAAAATAAAATAGGCCAAAATCTCATTATGATGTCTTGGTGATTCATTCCTCTTGTTGATGGTGACTGCATTTTTCATAAAGGATTTTTACTAAGAAGAATAAAATGAATTGGTGAGGAACTAAAAACAATATTCATCGAAATATAAAGGATTAGGACTTCCAAAAAAATGGTAACAATGCTTGAACAAATAAGGTAAAAAGTTAAATGCATTTATTATAGTCAAAGGGTAATTTTAATTATTTGTTAAAAAAAAAATAACTCACTTCTGACCTGTTTTGAATTTTGAAACCTCAAATGCAATATTTTCCAACTTCGTTTGATCAGGACTTCCAATAAAATGGTAACAATATTTGGACAAATATATTTAAAAGGCAAAATGTATCTATTATAATCAGAGGGTAATTTTGAATATGTTGGTTTTGTATTAGCATTTTAATATAAATATTCTATAATATTAATTTGCTTAGTTTTTGGGATTAAAATATTACCGTTTGGTTGAATTTCTCATATGCTATAGAAATAATGACAATTACTTCTTGCTTAGTGCATTATTCCATTTTCGAGTTGCTGCATAACATTACTCCATTTTTGAGTTACTGCATATGTTACTGATTTTTGTTGCATATCACCAACGGTTGGCTTTCATCTTTCAGCCAAGAGAACTTTTGTAACTTCTCATATATTACTTTGTTTCTTTATTCCTCCACTATACCTTGTAACCTATATAACTCCTAAGGACATTTATCTTAACTATTTACTACCCCATTATCTTCCTATTCATTGCTAGGAAGACTTTGTCAACTATAAATAGTGGTGGTCTGCATTTGGTTTATTACACACAAAACATAAGAAAAATATAGAGTGCATAAAGTTTGTCAAAAAAAAAGAGAGTTCTTATTAGTTGAAGGGAGGTGTTCTTTTTGTGGAGCTTTGGACTCAACTCTTGTCCAGAGTTTGTTGAGTTGTGATTAAGTTGTTCTATCCTAGAGGGGACAAGTCAAGAGGTTTATTGCTGGACCGGTGAAAAGCATTTGTTGTAGTGGTCTTGAATCTCCTTAAAGAGAGCGATATATCCGCGCCTCAGCCTGAAGAATTTTTATTTCTTCATTTTATTTTCAATTGTAATCTTGTAATTCTGTTATTTTTTAATTCTTCAATAACAATTTTAAGGAGTATTCAAGATGGCTACAATTAAAAAACCGCGGATGTCAAGATGAGAGATCTTAACAAGCCATTTCGGTTCAATGGTAACTATTTCAAGAGATGGAAGGGTAAATTACTTTTCTACTTAAGTGTTCTCAATGTTTCTTATGTGTTAACTGAGAAGAGTTCTAATAAAGAAGAAATCACCTCTATGAATGATGATGAAACTATTTCTCATCTTAAGAAAGTGGAAAAGTATGATAGTGATTCCTATAAGTGTTGGTATTATCTTCTTTATTGTCTATCTTATAATTTTTATGATTATTATAATAGAACTTACTCTAGTGCAAAGAAAATTTAGAAAGCATTGCAGAGTAAGTATGATACCGAAGAGGCGGGAGCGAAAAAATATGCAGCTAGTAGATTTTTCCATTTCCAAATGGTGGACAATAAATCGGTGGTAGACCAAGTTCAAGACTTTATAATGATTGTTGGAGAGCTTAGGTCCGAGGAGGTTAAAATTGGAGATAACCTTATCGTTTGCGGCATGGTAGATATAAACTTCCATCTTCTTGGAAGGAATTTCAAAAAACTATGTGCCACAAGGAAAGGAAAACCCCTCTTGAAACCTTGATAGTGAAAATCCACATGGAAGAAGAGGCAAGGGGCCGAGATGCACTTTTACATACAGAAGAGAGCAACATCACGACGAAGGTAAAATTAATTACTTAAAATAATGCTACTCTTAAAACTCACAAAAATACTTCTCTGAAGCATAAGAAGAAAAAATTCAAGAAAAATAATGGTAGACCTCGAAAGAAAAATAATGGTGAAAATAACCAAACACAAAATTAACAAGTACAAGATAAGGGACCATGCTTTGTTTGTGGAAAGAGTACGCATATTGCTCGATTTTAAACATTCCAAAAATGTGGTCCTCACCCTGAGGCAAATGTTACCAAAGAACCTTTTGTGGCAGTGATGACCGACATAAACATGGTTGAGAGTGTTGATGAATGGTGGATTGATTCTGGTGCAAACTGTCATGTCTGTTATGACAAAGACTGGTTTAAAAAATATACTCATTTTGAGAAGCCCAAAACCATCATGCTTGGTGATGCACATACTACTCAAGTTCTTGGAACGGGAGATGTCGAATTGTGTTTTACCTCTGGAAGGGTGCTAACTTTGAAAGATGCACTTTATACTCCTTTGATGTCTAGTTTTCTTCTTAATAAATCATGTTTTAAACAGATTATTGCATCTGATCAATATGTAATAGTGAAGAAGGGTGTTTTTTGGGGAAGGGGTATGCTTGTGACGGGATGTTTAAACTAAATGTTGAAATGAATAATGTTTCTACTTCTGTTTATATGCTTTCTTCTACCAATTTTTGGCATACTCGTTTGTGTCATATTAATGATCGTTATGTTGGAATCATGAGTAGTTTAGGATTAATCCCAATGATTAAAAAGAATTTTGAAATGTTTGAGGCATGTAGTAAAGCCAAAATCACTAAAAGGCCTCTTTTCCGAGTTGAAAGAAAATTTGATTTGTTAGAATTAGTTCATACTAATATCTGTGAACTTGGTGGAATTTTAACTTGTGGAGGTAATAGGCATTTTATCACTTTCATTGATGATTTTTCTAAGTTTACATATGTTTACTTGATGAAAAATAAAAATGATGCCTTTGAATTAGAAGTGATAGAGGCCGTGAATATGAGTCAAATGAGTTTAATTCTTTTGTTAGATCATTGGGAATAATTCATGAAACTACTCCTCCTTATTCTCCTTCATCTAATTGTGTAGTGGAAAGGAAAAATAGAATTTTGGTTGAATTAACTAATGTCATGCTAGTTGAGTCACATGCACCTTTAAATTTTTGGGGTGAAGCTATTTTGATTGCTTGTTATGTGTTGAATCGTGTGCCTCATAAAACTTCTAAATTGACACCTTTTGAATTGTGGAAAGGTCACAAGCCAAGTTTGGGTTATGTAAGAGTTTGGGGTTGTCTAGCCATTGTGAGGCTAATGGATCCCAAGATTACAAAGTTAGGTAAGAAAGTTACTGCTTGAGCTTTTCTTGGTTATGCTTCAAATAGTACAACCTATAAATTTTTTAATCTTGAAGATAATGTTATTATTGAATCAGGTGATGCTATCTTTAATGAAAATAAATGTCATTTTGATTCTAACAATAGTGGGGGTCAAAGGATTGAACAAAATATTTTGTCACTACCTAGTTCTTCTAGTTCTACTTTGAAAAATAAAGAAATTGATGATTTTGAGTTAAGAAGAAGTAAAAGAGCTAGAGTAGAAAAATATTTTGGTCCTAATTTTTATGTGTTTAATGTTGGAGATGACCCTCTCACTTTGAAACAAGCATTATCTTGACATGATTCTATTTTTTGGAAAGAGGTTGCAAATGATGAAATGGAATCATTGATTTCTAATAAATCTTGGAAGTTAGTTGATTTACCACCGGGTTGTAAAACTATTGGATGCAAATGGATCTCAAGAAAAAAAATTGAAATTGGATGTATCTATTGATAAATATAAGGCTAGACTAGTTGCAAAAGGTTTTAAGCAACTATAAGGCCTAGAATTTTTTGATACTTTTTCACTGGTAACAAGAATTACATCCATAAGACTTTTAATTGCTATGGCTGCAATTTTTGATTTGCAAATTCATCAAATGGATGGAACAATCCGAGTCTTTTGTTGAAGCAGGCCAAGAAAGCAAGGTGTGTAAACTTTCTAAATCCCTATATGGCTTGAAACAGGCACCAAAGCAATGGCATGAAAAGTTTGAGTCCTGCATAATTGAAAATGGTTTTAAAACAAATGAGTGCGGTAAGTGCATATATCATAAGTCTTGGAATAATTCACATGTGATTATTTGCCTATATGTTAATGATTTATTGATCTTTGGCACTAACATTTATGTTATTGGTGAAGCTAAGAATATTCTTAGAAGTCATTTTGATATGAAATATCTTGGTGAGGTAAATTTTATTCTTGGAATAAAGATAACAGAAACATGTGATGGAATTTTCCTTGACCAGTCACATTATGCTGGGAAAATTTTGAAAAAATATAGCTTTCTTGATTGCATGCATGTTGCTACTCCTTTTGATTCAAGTGCTCACTTATTTCCTTTTGAAAGTAGAAATGAAGTAATAAATCAAAAGGAATATGCTAGCATAATCGAAAATATGTTACTGATTGCACTAGGCCTGATATTGCATATGCGGTAGGAGTACTTGGCAGGTTTACAAGCAAGCCATGTAATGAACATTGACATGCTATAACAAGAATTATGAGATATTTAATTGGAACAAGAAATTGTGGTTTTTTCTATAATAAAATATCCTACTATATTTGAAGGTTTTTGTGATGCAAATTGGAACACTTTATCAGGTGATTCATGTTCTACCACTGGTTATGTTTTTACTTTGGGTGGTGGTGCTATTTCATGGAGATCAAAAAAGAAAGTAATAATTGTTAACTCTACCATGGAGGCTAAACTAATTGTTTTAGCTTCAACTAGTGAAGAAACAAATTGGCTAAGAGATTTATTATTTCACATACCTTATTTTGAAAAACCAATTCCTATTTTAGTTCATTGTGATAGCACCACTGCAATTGGTAGAGTTCAAAACCGTTATTACAACGGTAAATCTAGATTTATAAGGAGGAAACACAGTAATGTAAGATCATATTTGAAAAATGGTATCATTAATGTTGATTATGTCAAATCTTGTGATAATCTTGCTGATCCTCTTACTAAGGCCTTAGGTTTGAACTACATCAAGGGGGATGGGATTGAAGCTTATAAATCCTTAAGTCATATATGAGGAAATCCAACCTAGGGACTAGAGATCCTATAACCAGGTTCAAAAGTAAAAACTGATCATATGATAAATTGTTGTGAAAAATGCACCATCTTTTTTATTCCCTGCCTATGATGTGGGTGCATTGTTTCTTGTAGTACTTTGTAAAGGTTGAGTCGATAAAACTCTTAATGAATATCTGTAGCTCGTATGGGTGGATTGTTAAACTTACAGAAGCACTCTCGACAGATTTCACTTATGTGATGTGTGGAAGTAGGTCGCTTCCTATGAGAATTAGGCTTATTCTCAAAAGCACTCATGAAACTGGGATAGCACAAGGCTGTAACGTGCTGGCTAAAAGCTCATTTCAACACCTTGATTATTATGTGTAGACAGTGATATTTTATTTCCCTTAAGCAGTCATAGTTCAAGTCTGAGACCACCACGACTCTAGAGTAAAAGTTAATGTTTTACCAAGTGGAGGTTCAATGCAGAGCACACCTTCATTATGCATAGTAGTCTTCCTTCCGCTGATATACTCTCTTGACTAATATTAAAATGAGTGGGGGATTTTTGATTTTGTATTTTCATTTTAATATTAATATTCTATAATATTAATTTGCTCAGTTTTTGGGATTAAAATATTACCGTTTGGTTGACTTTCTCATATGCTACAGAATTAATGACAATTACTTCTTGCTTAGTGCATTACTCCATTTTCGAGTTACTGCATAGCATTACTCCATTTTGGAGTTACTGCATATGTTACTGATTTTTGTTGCATGTCACCAACGGTTGGCTTTCATCTTTCAGCCAAGAGAACTTTTGTAACTTTTCATATATTACTTCATTTCTTTATTTCTCCATTATACCTTGTAACCTATGTAACTCCTAAGGCCATTTATCTTCACTATTTACTATCTCATTATCTTCCTATTCATTGCTAGGAAGACTTTCTCAACTATAAATAGTGGTGGTCTTCATTTGGTTTGTTACACACAGCACATAAGAAAAATATAGAGTGCATAAAGCTTGTCAAAAAAAAAAAAAAAAGAGAGTTCTTATTAGTTGAAGGAAAGTGTTCTTTTTGTGGAGCTTTGGACTCAACTCTTGTCTAGAGTTTGTTGAGTTGTGATTAGATTGTTGTATCCTGGAGGGGATAAGTCAAGAGGACAACTGCTGGACCGGTGAAAAACATTTGTTGTAGTGGGCTTGAATCTCCTTAAAGAGAGCGAGATATCTCACCTCAGCCTGAAGAGATTTTATTTGTTCATTTTGTTTTCAATTGTAATGTTGTAATTATGTTATTTTGTAATTTTTCACTAACAGAATATTTCTTTAAAAAGAAAAAAAGACAACTCAACTTGGACATGTTTTGAATTTTGAAACTCCAATTGCAACATTTTCCCGCTTCCTCTTCTTTTTTTCTTATCACTTATTAGACTCCTAAATTAAAATATTAGAACCTAATATTAGATTTCTTGTTTGATTCACATTTATGATTACTATTTTTGTTTTTCTGAAAGGAATTTTAGCTTTATATAATCTGAACTAGAGTTTTCAATATGGGCTAGCCCATACAAAATTTGGAATTTGACAAGCTAGGCTGACTGACCCATTTTTTTGTGGGCCAGTAAACAACTAGCCGAGCCATAGGTATGTGGGTTGCGGATCGTGGCGAGTCAGGCCACTTTTTTAAAAAGCATCTTTTTTATAAATTTTTTAAGTTAAAATATACTTTAAAAATATTATTATAAATATCGACATGACAATATTACATGGTGTTGGGGTTACTACTTGGTAACCAAATACACTAATAAATAAACTTTATAATACTAATTAAGTTTGACTTCAAGTAAAAATATAACTAGCTAAATATAAATATTAACCTAATCTTTTTTCTAATGATCACAAAAAATATGACATATTACAATCATTAAAAAGTGAAAAATGAACTCCATCAAAAAAAATCATGAAACGTATGGCGTATTCAACACCAACACATTATCTTCATCAAGCATATATGAATCGGTTTGTGGCAAGGTTGTCTTAACATCTTCATTTTCTATCTATAGTTTATATGCAATATCAATTAGCTAAACATAAGAAAGTTACTAAATTTAAGAACTACGTATAATATTTAAATGTACACATAAAAATATTAATAGTTTGAAAAAAATCATGCAACCAGTTTCGAATAACTACAAGTGTTTGAATATTTTTCATGATGGATGCAACTTCTATACTTGGTGAGAACATGTCCACCAATGGTGAATGATAATTCTGATGATACAATAGTAATATGAATACCGAGTACATCAAATATGATGATTCTAAATTTTGATATTTAAACCTTTAAATAGACTTTGAGTTTAATCGTTTTTTACTTTTAATGCTATATATTATTTATTTTTTTAATTAATTTTTTATTTAACCCACTGAGCTGCTCAACCTACATTGTTGAAGCTCCCATAGAGTAATATGCTTATTCGAAATGGGCAAAAAAAAATTCTTAAATGAGCTTCAAAAATCTTAGCTAAACTCTATTAAATCACGAATTAGGCCAGACCGGTTCATAGAGCTTAGCCATATTAACGACTCTAATATTAACATTAAGCTAGTAACAATATCATCATCATCATCTCTCTTTTTTTTTTTACAAAGGAAAATAACATTGAATTTACTAATTTCCTATTCTTAACCCCTAAGAGCATGAAATGAAATGAAGCTATAGAGCAATCAATGCTAAGTAAGTACATGACCAAATGCACACAGAAACAACCTTAAAAAGTTATAAATTGAATTTTATATCCCATTTACAATTTGTGTGTACGTATGTATTTACAAGTTGAATAAAAATAATTGATATTTGTCTACAAATAGTCATCTATTTCTATTAAGGATTAGGGGAATTTTTTATTATGTTTAATTTGATTTTCAATAGAAAAAGAATCCAATCAAATCAGTTTAAAAATACAAATGAAAATAACAGTCAAATCGAACGTTTTTAGTTTGATTTCATTCAATTGAATTTCTTAAGTTTATCATTGTCACATGAAATATAAATTCATCAATTTAGTGAAACAAAGAGCAACAAGTAAAACTAATTATAACATTTGCCAACATTATTGTTAATGTTTTAATATATTTCAAAGAAAATTATTTTTGAAAAATATTTTGCAAAAATTATTTTTGCGATAGCAACCTAGATAAAGACTTATACTTCATCAATGTCCTTACTACATTTCACGCTTTGCAGGACCTCAATCCAACCCTCAGTCTAAACAATTTCAGCTTGGATGCATAGATATCTTACAGTTGTTAGCTATTAAGTATTTCGTATATAGCAGGAGTGACACTGCGACCCTCCTCTCAACCCAATCTCTTTCTTAACCCTCAAAACTCACTATTGAGTTGTAATCGAAATAGATCAAGATAAGGGTCAAGCTTTCGTTTGTATGGAGACATGTAAATTTTAGAGGAAAGCATAAATGTGTAAATTTTAAATGGTTAACATTCGAAATGACAATTTTCAAGTACGATTTGAACTTCTAATTTGCATGAACTAGCATAAAGGTTGAAATAGTTGTGATATAATTTTATTACTTGTATAACAAGTTTTCATACACATATTCAAAAATGAAAGATCCGGTTCATTTGATAAGCATAAAGCATATAGATATAAATATATAAGTAGTTATCAAAGATTTTTATAATTAATAGAAAGTCGTATATTCGTTACTTCTCCTTAGACTTCCTTTGATTCTAAATTTTTATTTCATGAGATTATTGATATTTTTACCTTACAAAGATATCTCTATTATAATTTTCTTTTATCTTTTTTTGCTCCCTTTTGTACTTACCTTTTCTCTTTGCCTCAATCATCATATTCCTTGTGCCTTTTGAGGTATCATCTGTTTTCTTTTCTTGTGCAATGTAATTATAGTGTTGACTATATATGGTCATGGAATATCAATTTCTTGCGTTTCATTCTATAGACTAGTAAGGAATCATCGTAATCTATTATTTAATTTATCAATTTATGATAAACAACATTGAGTCAAACCTGTCTGATTCACTGTAATTGGTGAATCTATTTCTATCATTATCACAGTCATGTTTTTTCACAAAGAATATTCCTTTCTTATCTTTTTATTTACCATGCTTCAATTGAATGAGACTCAATTCCTTATTAAAAAATAGTAAAGACAAAAAAAAACTCAAACCATAAAATTAAACAAAAAATATATGTTGCAATCAACATAAGAAGACAACCAAAAAAACAACAAATTGAAGTTGATTAAAACCTAAATCCTAAGTTCTAAGTTAAGCTTTGATCATCAATATGGGAGGTTCTGATTGATGAACTAATTGATTTAACAGGCCTAGAAATCAATGCAGGATTTTGATTTGGCCGGATCACATGTGAAATCAGTTGATTAAGACGATGAGAAAACAAATCTACCGGCTGAATAAGAAGAGGAGTAATAGGTGCAGAAACTCAAGGCACCTACAACACCATAGCCTACCCCTATTGGTCAATAATTACTCATGGACATTCAAATAGTGTCACGACCCGATTCTACACCCTTGACGTGGTCGGCACTCAAGAACTATTATTGGCCTCCAAATGAACCCTCATCCTGGCTAACTACATGCGGAAGACTAACTCAAGCATACAAAGGCTTAAAATCTGAATAAAATTCATTAAACTCAATTACAAAATCTTTAACTCAAAAGAAAACTACGAATAATATAATATATTCAACTCACCCCAAAATAGGTAACTTAAGTCTTTAAAACATTTAACAAAATAAATGAACAGACTTCTCAAACTCTACTGCCTTTCTATGAAGCCTCTAACTGTGAAAGATGGAAGTTGGGACAAGACCCAAGACATCCTAACAAAATTGAAAATTAAATGAAATCCTCCAAAAACAAAGAGGCTCACCATAGCTAACTCGAACTCCATGTGGTATCAACGAAGCTCATATTGATGATCCCGAGTACCCGTATCTACATCATGCAATGATGTAGGCCAATTGGCTCAGTTTATGGAACGTATGAGCATGGAATGAGAATTATAAAGCATAACATAAGCTTGAACTTAATAAAAAGGAAACATACTTACCTCTTCTCAACTCACTCAACTGAAGAATAAGATGCTTAACTCCAACTCAAAGGTACTCTACTCTACTCAAAAGAATGATACTCAACTCAAGATAAAGCAACAATAAAAAATGCAATACATGGAAAGCTTTTCAAACAGTAGATAACAACTCAATGTATTGAAGAATATAATAACAACAAAATTTGTATATAATAAAATTTAATAGAACTCTGTGGGAGTTTCTCTAACCGACAACCATCACTACGAGCTATGTAATGATATAATGTCTCGCCCACGCTTCCAAAACTATCCTATACTTTGCCACGATATAAAACCTCTCAACTAAGTGGTTCCATAAGTATATTATAAAAAGCATTAAGAAAACCCTTTCTACCCACGTCGGCTACATGGTTTACGGAAACTTGAGTTTTCTTTTTTTCTATCCATATGATTACCTCCCCGCACTTTTCCATCACTTAGGTAATCTAAAGTATACCTCAATAGTGTTAGAGATAGATAATTTTATCATACCCATCTAAGGAATGTCATAATGGAGGGCCCTCTTAAACTTCCAAGTCGTGCACAGTTGATTTCCGATCTATTGTAGAATGTCTAGGTCCCTCCGTGACCTTCTAGTTTTCTACGGTATAGCTTAAATTAACCATAAAATTATGTGACAAAACAAGTGACACAATAGCCTCCTTGTGGTTGTATGCCATACATTCACAATCAACTACAACAACAGGTTGATTGGGAATGTACAACACACAACTACAAAAATGTAGTTGAGTCATTTGTACCATAACATGCCGTTGTTATGGTTGATTGTAACTATACCGCAGATGACCACGAGACTGGGGAGGCACCAAGGCTTTCCATGATGGGTTAAAAATCAATCGCAGATAGCTTGGAAGTCGCCCATTCTCACTAGATTCCTTAACAGGGATGATAAAAGTGTCTTTGATAGGATAGCACTATTTGGATAGACTTGCGACTATCTAAGATATGGTAGTGTGGGAAGGAAAGCTGATTGAACAAAAAAAACTTATGATATGACACACCCCTATCCAAGTATCCTAAGTTATGTGTTTGTGTAGGTGCTCCAGGAGTCCTTGACTCGAGTTGAACATGGAATATCTCACGGAAGGTCCTGCATCTGTAGCACAAAATACCTACCATCCTTTTTATGATATCTTGTTGTGTCATTCTTCTTCTTGATGGTGGCTGCATTTTTCATAAAGGATTTTTTTAGAGAATAATGAAATGAATTGGAGAGGAGCTAAATAAATGTTCATTTAAATATAAAGGATCATGAATTCCATAAAATTAACGGTAACAATTCTTGGATAAATAAGGTAAAAAGTTAAAGGTATTATCATGGTCAAATTAAAGGTAATTTTAGATATTTCTTAAGAAAAATACTTTCATTTTTTACCTGTTTTGAAATTTTAAACACCAAATGCAATATTTTTCTGCTTCCTCTTCTTCTTCTTTTTTCTTATTTGCTTACTGGACTTGTAAAATTAAGAGTTATAATTTAACATCAAATTTCTTGATTTATTCACATTTATGTATGATTATTATTTTTCCTTTTTTGATATCAAATGCATGGTAATCTTAAAGAAATAATTATCATTGTACCTTTTTTTATCATATCTCTAAGCTCTTGATACCGAATTCATAACTATACGTGTTTTTGTCATATGTCCCTACGCTCTTGATATCAAATTCATAACAATGCCTTTTTTGTCATGTCTCTAAGGTCTTGATATCAAATTCATGGTGAACTTGAAGAAATAATAATAATTATTGTAACTTCTTCGTCATGTCACTAAGGTCTTAATATCAAATTCATAACAAGAATTGAATTTAAATCACCACTAATCAATCATATGTATAAAGTATATTATGGTTGAAATTATTATGTACTATAAAATTATTTTGTTAAGCGTGTTAATATATAGATATATATATTGAAAAAATATTAAGTTTTAATTTAGATGGACAAATTTTTTTCTTATAAAAAAGTAAAAAGGGGCTTGCCCAGAGTCCTTCTAGGGTTGGGTTGAGTTAGTCTGTCACACCGTGAGCTTACACTCTAAACGTGGCCAGCACTCAAGAACCATTGCTGGCCCCAAGAGAACCCTTGGCTTGACTCAATATTCAGCAGAAGATTTACTCTACAATAAAAGGACTTAAAAAGTAAAGTTTTAACTCAATGTCTCAAAATAGGTACTCTGAATATTTTACGTAAAACATTCACTAGCAAAAAGAGAAAACTTAAGTCTTTAAACATTAAACACTAGAAAAGAAAGAAAGACTAATGAACTACCACTGTCTATCTATCTATGAAGCTTCTAATACTATGAGAGATGTCTTAACAAGACCCTTGATCATCCTAACCAAACTGAAATAGTGAAAATAAATAAGGGATCCTTCGAAGTCACGGAGGCTCACAAACACTAACTCGAACTGCTATAGTATCAACGAAACGTCTGTTGATGACCTTGATCTCCTGTATCTACATCATGGAACGATGTAGGCCAAATGGTATCAGTACATTGAATGTACGAGCATGTAAGAGGAATACTGAACATAATAAAAAAGCTTGAACTTGTAAAGAAGGAAACATACTCACCTCAACTCTACTCAACTCAATTTCAACTCAACCTCAACACATGGATACTCAACTCAATACACTATAGAACAACAATAAAAGTGCAGTTTATATAAAACATTTAAAATAGTTTGTAACAACTCATATATTTAAAAATACAATAGTAACTCAGTTTTTATGTAAAGATACAAAATTACTCTATTTGGGAGATTCTCTAACCGACAACCATCATTATGAGCTATGTGATGATACAGTATCTTGCACACGTTACCAAAACTGTCCTATACCTTTTATGGGGTATAGAAATACTCATATAAGTGGATCCACTATGTTATGCTTAAAAACAATAAAGAATAATCTAAAAAGTATGACCCTTTCTACACACTCTGGCTACATGGTTTATAAGGACTTTGAGTTTTTTGAACTTTTCCCCATATCAGTGCTTAATATTACTCCCAAAATATAATTTAGCTCATATGGTTAAAAATATTTTCTCATCTTCAAATTTTTAGATTATTACTCAAAAGATTTCTCTTAAAAGAGATAGTCTAAAAATTCCTCATGAACTCCTTTGAAAATCGGTCTTTTCCCTCATTTTAAATGTAAAAAACATTTACTCTTGGGAATAATTAGTCTAAAAAATCCTCATGAACTCCTTCGAAAATCGGTGTTTTCCCTCAGAATGTAAAAAACATTTACTCTTGGGAATAATTAGTTCCCATATATTCATCTTGAAAAATAAAACTCAACTCTACTCATCCTCATACTCAAGTACTCAAGTCTTTAAAACAAGTTTTAAAAGATTGTAAAAGACTTCTCAAAAAGACTCGGAAGAACTATCAAGACTTTACTCTTAAGTCTACCTTGAATTATGAATTCAAGGGTTATGATTCATTTTATGAAGGATCTCTCGATGTTTAGACGTAGTTTAGAGCAGTTATAATCAATAGTGGTAAAGTTACACTTTAAAAGAACTTAGACGGAGTAAATGACGGAAAAAGGGTGGGGGCAGGTGACCTTGGCGAACTGTTACCGCGAGGCACCAGCCCCTAAAATTTAGAGACTCCTGTTTGGCACACCGATGGAGGGTCACGCTAGACCTTCTACCGCACTTAGGGCTCGCTGCGCCACTCCCTCCCCAGGTCAACTTGATGAATTTTTCTTCCCGTTTTCTGACCATAATGAGCCTAGAATTGAATGGTTTCTTTCAAAAAATTCTGAGATTCATTTACCCAAATTAATTAAAACAAAATCCACTCTAAATTACTCAAGAAAAATACTAAAACACAAGATCCTCATCACAAGAACACAACGAAACCTCATATCAAAGAATGAAACACAAACGTCAAGAAACTCATTAAGAATTCAACATTCCCAATCTTATGAATGAAATTCACAAAACAAACTCATGATTGACATGTGGATGGACAAACCTAATACTATGAAATCTTATATACCTCGATTTGGTGAAACAAATCCTCAATTCACAAGAAATCTTGTGTGTTCTCCCTTTTATCCTCACTTCCGCTTCTTAAACTCCTCTAAAAACCCTAAGTGGTCGTTTGGTTGAGAACTAATTATCCCAGGATTAACTATCCTGGGGTTAGTTATCCTGGGATA
This sequence comes from Solanum bulbocastanum, assembly GCA_037074985.1. Taxonomy (NCBI): domain Eukaryota; kingdom Viridiplantae; phylum Streptophyta; class Magnoliopsida; order Solanales; family Solanaceae; genus Solanum; species Solanum bulbocastanum. The sequence continues at coordinate 27,090,027 of CM073600.1, forward strand.
ACTTATCCCACCATGCATATGGAATAACTTATTACATCACTATGCTATAAATGGTGGGTAACTTATCCCAAACATGTCAACCAAACAAGACATCTAAATTTTATTCCAGGACTATTTATTCTTATCCCTCACACCAAAAGAGCCCTAAGAGTATTTAGGATTGCTAAAATTGACCCAAATCAGTTTAGACACCTAAAATAATAGTACAAATGTTTTAAGCTAATGGGGTAAGGAAAAGACCAAAATACCCCTCACTAATTCGGGTATATTTCCTTAACTAGACAGGCTAACTTCAAACGGGCATATCTCCGTCATCCGAGCTTCGAATTTTGAAGACCTTTTGGCATTGGAAAGAGGATTGAAAGACCTTTCATTTGATATCTTATGGGCTACCTAAATCATCCTGGACTAAGAGGTATAACCATTTGAAGTTGACGCAAAACTCACAACTTAAGCATAACTTTCCAAATCTCAATTTGGCTCATTCAAATTTAGTTCTTTCTAAATTTAAATCTTTCAAATACCGTGGTGTTACATGGTCGTTTCAAGGCCCTTTAAAATGAAGCGTTGGCCCACCCTAGTTCTTTATATTCCTGGCCCACGAAGCTTGGTATGGGTGAGGTGAGGCTGGGCTGACCTGTTTTGACAACTCTAATTGGAAAGATGCTAACGTTTGTGAAAGATTCTAGAGAAATATAGAAATTTCACGGAGTAGACCATAGAATATCATAGATTTGCATGGAAGATACTTGAAATACTCTAGAAAGAGGACTTATTTATAAATATATAGGGACTTATATAATTATTATTATTATTTTCATATCAGTACTTGGGGAGTAGTATAAATAAGTAGCCAATCACCACTAAAGGAATCAAAGCACATACCAATTTCCCTTGCAAGTATCATCTTCCTCCTCCTCCTCTTCCTCCTCCTCCTTATTCTCCTCCCTAAAATAAATAAAAATGCAACAACCATAGAGTTCTACTAATATTGTCTCATCGACTCACCAACAAAAAAAAATCTATTCTAAGAGTAACTAATATTGATTCACCAAATTCACATCAATTGGGTCCATCTCCAACACTGACCCCTCCTAAGCGAGATTTGAGGGTTTATCAAAATGAGACTCCAGCTAGATTTAAGGATCGTCTACTTACCAAAGAGTAGGAAAGAGTCGTTATGCTTCTTCTTGATAGTTCTAAGAAATAAATTTACTCCTTACTTCAGATATATATGTATTTTTATTTGCTCGATCTTTCAAATTCCTTTCATTACTTAAAGAATTTTTGTATTTTTCCTTCTTTAATTTCAATAATTTGCTTAGATAGATATATTTTATAATTAGATTCATGGTCCTTTATGGAAATATGAAAGAGGTGGAGAGAGAGGGGAAAACCTAGTTTTTTAGCGTTTATACCCCTCCTCAAATTTCTTAGGTATTATTTAATTTTCAAAACATGGGATTCCATCACCAATTCCACCTTTTATACATGATCAGAAAACTTACATTTGATATGAAAACAACACAAACCGTAGCTAATACCTCTGATCAAATACGGGATATATAGATGTAATATCAAAAATCAATACGAGAAAATGAACTTTTATAATCACTTACAAATTGGAAATGACATTTTCAAATGTTTTATGAGAAAAAAATGAAAACCTCTAATAATAAAAAAAAAGACATAAAACATATCAAATAAGTTTGTAAAGGGCTAAAAACTAAATCTCATATCTATAATGAGATAACCAAAATAATCCCTATTATTTAGAGGATTTGTTTTCATATCTTATTCTAGTGAGTACCCATTCTCTTTTTTTTTTTTTTAAAAAAAAAAAGAATTGGTTAATGTGATCTCCAATAGAACCTGAACTTCAATACAACTCAATTAGAATGAAATATTAAAATTCAAAAAAAGGAATCAACTAAACCTATTATTAATAGAGAATCATAAAATATTGCTCGATTTATGGGATTTTGTTAGTGGTGGACCTCGATTGAATTTTGAAATGAGCGATGGCCATGGATTGTGGTAATGCTTTTGATGAATATGGTGAATATACATGGTGGAGAAGAGGATCAATTAAGAGGTGAATGAAAATTTTCAGCAATGTTCGTGCTTTTTCTCTATCTCAGGTGCTCAATGGAGAGTATTTGGTATAGTGAAGAGTTCTTTTGTCCTTTTTAAGTTAGTGAAGAAAAATGTCAGTCTGTGTGCATGAGTATGATAAAATGTGTGTATGAAAGAGTATGAAGAAAAATGTGATTGCGTAAAGTGTGTTAAGTCATCATGTGTATGGTATTTCAGGTCATCATGAGGGCGTATATGAAAAATGTGACTGTGTATGATGTATCAGGTCAGTAGAGAGTGTATATGAAAGATGTGACTGTGTAGGGTGTGTGAGGTCATCATAAGAGTGGGTGTATATGAAATGTGTGATTGTGTGTAGGGTGTGTCAAGTCACTATGAGGGTGTATATTGTAAGTGTATAGTAGGAACCAAAAAATGTTGTGATGGAATCTTCCCCAAGCAAAAGCGGCAAAAAATTATTGGCACTTTTTTTTTTCAAAGACAGTACACTAATAAATAAAATACTACTGGTTAAGTAGTTAATTAATCTTAACTAAGAATAATAAAATATAATTAACAGAATACTAATTTAAAAGAAAAATATTTTTGTGATGTTTTTCTTCTTTGAAATAAAAAAATAAAAAATATATATGTATGCATATCCTAAAGAAACGTCTTCTTTTTGTATATTTTCAAATAAACCCTATTAAAATGAAAAAGAAAGTTAACATACTAAGATTAATTCCAACCATATAATGTAATGCTAAAATAGAGATGGGACAAAAGTCATATGTCTTGAAAGCAATAAGATCTAGTAAATGATCTGCGAAAACAACGGATGCCCTAGACCCTGAGGCAATTGCAATGGAGACTTAGCAGCAGCCATGTGTGCGCATATCACTCCCCAGCCTTTGGCTATGGGAAGACAAACCATAACTCTAATCAACAAACATCCTTTGCTACTCGATTAACAACAAATCAAGCTGCCCAAAATTTGACAAATATCCAGTTGAAAAAGATTAAATATGTACATGGAGAGCCTACAATTCAATTCAAAAAGGGAGAACAATAGGGTTTCGCACAGGAAGAAGGATTACATCAAGATGTAATTATTAAGTTCTCATCTAATACACTAGAAGTGAAGGATTTGCCAACAATTTTACTTAAACACTTGGGAATCAAAGGAAATTTTTTAGCTGGTTTACTTGCTCCTAGACATATTCTGCTAAGGATAGACCAATATGAAGATTATGTGGTTTGTCTATCAAAATTGGTATTTTTTTTTCCTTTCCATGGAGAGAAACATCTTTATAGGGTATTTCGTTGGACAATAGATTTCAATTCAAGAGAAGAAACTTCAATGGCCGGGGTATGTATTTCATTGCCTCAATTATCACTAGATTTATTTACCAAGAGAGCCTTGCTGTCAATGGCATCAGCAGTTGGAAGGCCAATAGCTATTGACAAGGAAACACAAGACAAGACAAGGTCTAGCACTGCTAGGGTGATGGTGATACTCGATCTTATGGAGAAGCTGCATAAGAGGATGTGTCTCCAATATTTGGACAAACATACCGGTAAGATTCTAGAGGGTTTTCAAGAATTTGTGATAATTTACCTTTATATTGTAACCATTGTAAGAATCAAGGTCGCGATGAAAATAGTTGTCGATTGATTTTGAAAAAGAATCAATATCACAATCACAAAGATAATGGAGTGGTTGGAAATGAACAATTAATTGGGGAGTGATTTCAAGGTGATTTGCGACAAATTTTAAATGAGAAGAGAGGACTGATAAACATAGATCAAAGTACTGATGATAATACTCGAGTTGCAGATGCAAATAATAATGAAATAGCAATGGTGGAAGCTATTAAAAATAATGGATATCGAGTAGTTGATACTTGTGTTCAAGATGATACTCTTAATACTACAGTTACACTAAATTGCACCTTAACTATAGTCTAACATACTTTGGTTGGTGTTACTAGATATTTGGTGGCTCCTGTGATTAATTTGGAGTCTGATCTATCTTCGAATCCTAAACTACCTACTCTTGGTATTTGATCTAGGAAAGATCCTAGTTTGGCTACGATTGAAGATTCTTGTCAGGCAAATATAATGCAGCAGTGTAAAGAGAATTGAGATCAATTTTTTGAATTTGGTGGTACATGTGGTCATGATTTCACTTTGAAGGACAATGATAAGGGATGCTGGACTGAAGTACCAAGCAAAAAATTTTTTCCAGGTGGCACCAAACTACAACAACTAGAATGCACTAACCCAACACACAAGGAGCAGATGGTAAATTGTGAACAGAAAGTATCAAGGAAGGTTGTGTGCTCTAACACCTCTGATGCACTAATGATGAATTATAATCAAGAGCTCCATGCATTATCCACTCCAATTATTCAAGTTTCTAATCTAGAAACTCCAAGAATAATCAAGGATCCACAGGTCGCAATGTTGAATAAACCAAACCCAATGGTCAAATCACCTATGGCAGTAATCAACACCTCAAATAACGATGTTTCTAATTCCCCATCATTAGAGTTGCTTGGATAGGAAATATTTGGACAATAGTCAATCTCTGAAAGGAATGACAAGAGTTTGGTGAAGAAACAAGTGATTCTGGTTAGGCAGATTTAGTTGAGGAAGAGGAGCATATTTCTTCACTTGCAAGAAGTAAGTTAAGTCCTCAAGTCCCCATATTTGTGCCTTCAAGTAAGACAAATCCCTCTTATGGAAGTGACAATTGATAACTCCAAAAAGATCTTGACCATTACCACCAAGGTATTGGAATAAATCCATGAGCCAGAAGTTGTAGTTTAAAGACTTAGTCTAACTACAACTTATCATAGTGACTTGGGCAATGAAATGTTTGACGAGAATGATGAGGCTGATACGCTACACCTATTATTTGATAAGGTAGCCAAGGACGGGGATCTCTCACCTAGGAAATAAAATTGAAGCAACAACAGTAAAAAGAGGATACATGGACAATAGCATAGTTCGGATGGTAAGGCGACTAAGAAATTTATTCCAAGGCACCAGTCAATGTGACTGGCAAAACAAAATCATATGACAGTTTAAAAACAACAAGATCCAATAAATCCGAAAAGAAGTGATGAACTTTCATGTTTTGTTGGACATATTTGACGAAGAAGACAAAAGGAAAATACTTTAGGTTACTTTACACAGTCAGTCCATATCTTTTAATTATTACATATATAAATGAATTTGAGGTTGATAACTCAGTTTTATTCTTCGATTTTATATTTTTGTATTACTTAGGCATCCTAATTTGTAGTATCATCATTAAGTGTATAATAAACTATATCCTGATCATATAATATCTAGTTTTCTCAAGCTCTTATTTTCTTCATGCTTGTAATTATTAGAGGTTCATTACCTCATTAAGATTAGTAAGGTAAGGTCTAGACCCCCTTGATTGTACTTTTCTATTTATTAATAAAACTAGCCCTAGGCACACCTTGCTTACCGGAATTTCTTTTTTAAAAATGGATCTAGTAAATACTGGTCATCAAATCAGGTTATTAAGTTTAGGAAAAATGATTAAAAGAACAAGTACCCCCAAATTAGATTACATAAATTTAGATGAGCAAGAATATTTTGAAAAAAAATGGTAACAATGCTTGGCCAAACAAGGTAAAAACAAAAACATATTTATTATGGTCAATGGGTAATTTTGGATATTTCTTAAAATTGAAAAAAAAATCTCAACTTTGACATGTTTTGAATTTTGAAACCCCAAATGCAATATTTTCCCTCTTTCTTTTCTTTTTTTTTTTTCCTTATTTTCATATTAGAGTCACAAATTAAAATGTTAGAATCTAACATCAGTTTCTTGCTTTATTTATATTATTATTTTTCTTTTTTCTATAAGAAAGATTAGTTTTATATTATCTGAACAACAAGCTAGTAACCATATTATCTTATCTATCTTTTTTTTTTTACATAGGAAAATAGCATTCAATTTCACTAATTTCCTATTCTTATCCTCTAAGAGCATCAATTAAAATGGAACTATAGAATAAGAAATATCAAATAAGCATATGACCAAATGCACACAGGAACAACCTTAAAAAGTTTTAAACTGAATTTGTATCTTTACAACTTGTGACTACTTATTCTTATAAACTAAATTTAAAGTTTATTCTGCATCTATAAATAGTAATTTGTTTCTATTAAAGAATTAGGGGAATTTGCTGTTATGTTTAACTAAGATAACAAGCAAACAACTCTATCGCTTGAATAATAAGAGGAATGACATGTGAAGAAACATAGGTCAGGCACCTACAACAACAAGACCTACTACAATTGGTAAAAAATTAACTATGGCGACAAGGCAGTCTGTGAGGCTCACCATCAGATTCCTCTAACAGGGATGGGTAAAGCGTCCTGGTCTTAGTAACATTATCGAGGTACTTGGGTTTGTCCAATTGATGGTACAGGGCGAAGATGTCAATGAATGGACATAAGAACTTCTGATGGGGCAAACCTCTTATCCAAGCGTCCTGAGACATCTTATTAGATTGGTGCCTATCAAGACCTTGGCTCAAGGTGAAAACCTCACGACATGTTCTGCATCTATAACACCAAATACCAGTAAGACTTTGTAGATCCCTCGATGAGTCATTCCTCTTATTGGCAGTTGTTGCTACATTTTTTGTTAATCAATTTCTTTCTTCTTTTGTTTATTAGACTCATTAATTTAAAGATAAGAATATGACATCATATTGTAGCTTTATTCACGTTTAGGATTGTTATTTTTCTTTTTCAGTAAGGGACAAATTTAATTTGTACATCAAGCTAGTAATCATCTCATCGTCTTTTTTTTTTTTTTTTTTTTACCATCGGAACATAGCATTTAAAAGAATTTACCATGCGTATAACAGAATTATTAGAAAAAGCAAAAAAGGAGACGAATATTACAAAAAAGTATTTAATTAAAAAAGACTATGATAAAATTAAATATAGCCCGAATTCCGCAACTACCCCCCAAATTGGTATCAGAGCTAATCACAAAATTAATAATAACCAAAATAAAGCTAATGACTAAATTAATAAACTAAGATGAAAAGACCGTATAAAAATACTCGAACCTATAAACAAATAAAATATGAGTTAAAATACCTATATATAGAATATAAAAGCTTAAATAAACAAATAAATAAAAGTACGGAAGAAATCCATAAACTAGATACATTAATCACAAAAATATCATTATTAGAATCTAAGTTTATCATTCAACTAAAACAAAGATTAAAACATAAAAAATGAATAAAGAAGAATTCGCAATAAATGAAAAAACATATGAAAATTATGACGGAATAAAAATAAAAATAGTTTTCTCAAATTTAGGTAGAAAATATAAAAAGATAGGAAATCAATTATATTTAATGTTAGAAAAAGAAGAATTAAAAGTAAAAGACAGTATGACAGCTATGATAAGAATATCAAAAGAAAATGAAGAAATAGATGGACAAAAAGAAATACAAAAAATACAACAAATAACTGATACAAAAAATGATAGAATAAAAGAATTAGAAAAAGAATTACAAACATTAAAAGAATTATATGAAAAACAATGCAAACAAAAAGAAGAAAATAAATTACTAACAGAAATACAACAATACAAAAATAAACTTACGAAAAATCAAGACAAAATAGAAAATCAAGAAAATATTGAAATAGAAGATCAAAATGAATTACATATAGAAACTATAGAAGAAGAAAATATGGAAATAGACCAAACTTCAGAAATAAGTGAAACATATATAGAAATTATAACTAATAATAAAACACTAGTAGAAAATACGGAAGTAGAAATAAATTATGATAAAAAAATGAAAGAAACAGAATATAGTACTAGTAATCCAAGAATATATCCAAAACAGAAAAAACAACAAATATATACCCGAGATTATACAAGTTCAGATAGAAATGAGACTTTATGGAATAAAAGATTAAATATAAAAAAATGGAATCCTAAACAGATAAAGGAACAACCTGAATATTTAGATTTAGATTGTGTAGTAGATATAAATCAAACTATACAATTATGGATAGGTTATATAGCAAAACAAATAATAGACAATAAAATTAACATAACAGAAGTACCAGGATACATAGAAAGAACATTTATAGGAGAAGCAAAATTATGGTTCTTAAATCTAGAAGAAGATAGTAAAAAGACGCTGAGATCAAATAAAGATATACAAGCTAAAGAAACAACATCAGTAATGGAAATACTTTATAAATATGAAACAGCTATAAGAAATGAATTTAGTAATATGACAATAGAGGAAGAAGAACGTCAAAAAGATAAAATTATAAACAGAAATTTAATGAACAAATTAGGAATATGTAATATGTGTTATTTAGAAGAATACACATGTGCATACAAAGAATATTATTATAAAGGAGTTTATAATATACAAGAAAGTCCAGGAATAAGACATTTATATTTTACAAAATTACCAGAACCATTTAGTTCAAAAATAATTAAAGCATGGGAAGAAGCAGGATTACAAGATACATTAGCAGCTAGAATAAAATTTGTAAAACTATGGTATGCAAATATGTGTGAAAAATATAGAGAAGAAATAAAAATGGAAAAAACAATAATAAAAAACTTAGCATGTTGTAAAGATAAAATAGCACCACAATTTGGTTGTAATGACAAATATTATAAAAAATATAAAAATAAAAGGTTTAAAAAATATAAAAAACTAAAACATAAATACAGAAATCCAAGAAAAAGATACTTTGCAAAATCTACACGACCATATAGAAAAAAGAAAAGCATAAGTGAATGTAAATGTTATAATTGTGGAAAATTAGGACATTTAGCAAAAGACTGTAAAATACCAAAAACTCCTAAAAAGAAAGAAATGTCAGAAATAATTATAAAAGAAGAAGTTTGTTTACAATTGGAATATATAGATTATGAATTAGAAAGTGAAGATAGTATTTATGAAATATCTGATAATGAAGAAGAATACCAAACAGATAATGAAATTAAACAACTAGATGACTGAAGAAAATATACAAATAATACAAGAAGAATATATAACAAATAATTTCATTAGAGAAACTTACGTTAGAGATGGATGATGAAGAGAAGAGAGGAAATCAACCCTAGGCTTCAAAGGATATCAAAATAATGAAATTTTCAGATGAAAACAAACCTAAATTGATTGTCTCATCGAAATACAAAATATGAAGTGTGAATCACACATCTTTCCGGTAAGTTAGTAAGGTAGCTATTTATTTCTGTTAAAATTGTCATAACTTAGTACTCCAAAATTCAAGTAACGAGTGGTTGGTGACATTGGAAAGAAACTTAAGACCTTTGATTGGATAGGTTATAAGCCACATATTTCTTCAAATTCTAGAAGATATAAGTATTTGATGTTGATACAAGTAAAAACTTATACTAAACTCAATTGGTAAAGGAGCTTTGAACGATCAACTTTGTGCTAGAACATTTTTCTAACCTTACTACATCTCTGCAAATCTCTTTCACATTAAAAAAATTGACCTTAACACCTCTATACAATTAGAAATCATCGGGTTTGGGTCTATACACAAACAAATAATGGTTTAGATCTTAAGTTGGAAATTTGTGGGGTGTTACATGTATGAGCCACATTACAATAAAAATATTTTTCACGGCAATGAATATGGACATTAACAAACAAAGCTAAATCATTTACCGACATTAGAGACATTTACAAATAGATAATTGTCACTAAAAACATATTTTAACGACAATTAAGCTATTGACTTTAATTATAAAATTTCACCTTAAAAATAGATTTTCAACTTCAAATGTTATAATATTTAAAACTTGATACCTAATTTAAAATTTTGGAAAAAGAAAACAAACTCATATTTATTGCCAAAGTAATTGTTCAAGCTTGATTTACCAAAACATATGTATAAAAAAAAATGCACATCTTCTATAAAACCACTGCTTTCTTGTCTAAACCCAAAAACCCACACCTGATTTAATAGTTTTTGAAATTCATGATGTAAAAATTAAATTTTGACTTCAAATCAACCTCTACAAATATTAATAGTTTTAAGTTTGGTGTCTAAACACCAATAAAAGAAACAAAACTTGTTATGAAGATAAGATAATTTAGATTCAAAATGTGTTGATTGTCTATAAACATCATTTATAGGATAGTGCAATCACAAGTTTTTCTATCCATCTAATTACCACACCAAACTTTTCCGTCCCTTAGGTAATCTCAAGCCTACCTCAATAGTGTTAGCCAGATATGATTTTATAATCCCCATCGGAGGAATCCGATAGTGGAGGGGCCTCACAAACTTTCTAGCCATGCACGGTTGATTTTTGATCCATTATAGAATGCCTTGGTCCCTCCGCAACCTTGTGGTCTTATAGTTACAGTTAACCATAAAAACATGTGTCAAAAAATGTGACACCCCACCTCCTTGTGGTTGTATGCCAAATATTTACAATCAACTACAACAGTAGGTTGATTGGAAATATACAATATGCAAATACAAAGAAGTAGTTGAGTCATTTATGCCATAACATGTGGTTGTTGTGTTTGATACTAACTATACCGCGGATGACCACGAGACTGGGAGGCACCAATTCAATCTATGATGGGTTCAAAAACCATCGCAGACGGTCTAGAATTTGCCACTAACCTGCTAGATTCCCCAACATGGATGATAAAGTGTCTCCGAAAGGGTAACGTGACTATTAGGATAAACTTGCGACTATCCAAGAGATATTAGAGTGTGGGAAGGTAAGAATATTGAAAGAAAAACTTATGATATGACAAACATCTCATTCAAGTGCCCTAAGTTATGTGTTTGTGTAGGTTAACACCTTACGACAGGTCTTGTATTTGAAGCACAAAATACCTACCATCCTCTTGGTGAGTCATTCTTCTTATTGATGGTGGCTGTATTTTACGTAAAGTATTTCTTTTTTACAGACGATGAAATGAATTGGAGAGGAACTAAAAAAATGTTCATCAAAATATAAAGGATCAGGACTTCCATAAAATGGTAACAACGCTTTGATAAAAAAGAAGAAAAATTAAATGTATTATCACGGACAAAGGGTAATTTTAGATATTTCTTAAGAAAAATTACTCATCTTTGATGTCACAATCCGAGTCTACACCCTGGACGTGGACGACACTCAAGAACCATTGATGGTCCCCAAGCGAACCCTCATCTTGGCTGACTACAAGAGGTGGATAGAGAGGGGAAACCCTAGTTTTTTCAACCTTTATACCCCTCCTAAAAATTTCTAATTAGATGTCATTTAATTTTAAAAAATTTGGATTCAATCGCCAACCCCACCTTTTATTTTTGATAGAAATTATTTGTTGGTTGGTTTGTTTTGGTAAATGATTATTTCTATCACTCAACTTTTGACAATACATTTTTATGTGACTTTAAAATTCATGGAGGAATTAAGATTTTAAGTATATAAAATTATTGTGTGTGTGTTGGTATTTTTTAGAATATATATTCCATAGTTAACTTTTATTTTTATCATCAAATGATGTTTCAACAAGTACGTTCACACTTATAGTGTCTGAATTCGTGTTTAGCCATATAGTTTATATATATATATATATATATATATATATATATATATATATAGAGAGAGAGAGAGAGAGAGAGAGAGAGAGAGAGAGAGAGAGAGAGCAAAATAGATAAGTTTTGTACCTTGTATTTGTAGTGAAATTCGTTGATTTTGCTACTGTAACAGGATTGCTAGGAAGTCCTTCTTTGAATAACTAGGAAACAAAGTTTTATTCAAAAACTAAATGTTTATATTCAGACAGAAAAATTCTTTTGACTTTTCTTTTTCGTTTCTGGTTTGTGTTCTACTTTTTTTTAATTGTTTTTACATTGTATTTTTCTGTAAAGGAAGAAATCCTTTTATCTAAATGGGTTGGGATTTTTTTGGTTATTAAACATTTTAAACTTTTTTCAAATAAGAGATAATTAGTTTAATTATCTCTTCTTATATAGGTTCTTGGGTCGGGTCAGGTCGGTCCACCTGGGCGACCAACAACCCAAAATATACATCTCCCACTTCATACAGGATGGACAAGACCTAAGTCAATACACCATCAACTAGACAAACAATTCATACAAGAAATATTTTGTTCAATATGAGAGCATCAATAGTTTAACTTTAAGGTTTTTTGAACCCCACATAGGAATCCAATCACATTTAGAAGGAATTCACTACTTATATGTGAATACTATTACTCACAATATCCCAGACTTCATTCATTACTGTAGTAGTTATTTATTCAATCTCTCATCTTCTTAAAGAGGTTAACTCAAATTCATGTTTAACTTTAGACACACATTTACACTCAATACCAATATGGTTAGTGGAGCAGTTGACTTGTGTATACAAGCTCATTATTCAATTAATCGTCTTTCCTAATTTTTACTTGAATCTATCTATTCCAATTCAACTTATTTCCTAGACATGCACTGTATTTAAAATCATTCATGGCTATTAGTAACATGATAATGTAGCAACATCGATTGATACTTCAAGAAACAACAAAAAGTCAAGGGCTATTTCAATGAAAAGACATTTTAAGTTTTCGGGGTGTCACACATTGAAGAAGTAAGGAACCATTTTTTCCTGGAACCATTAATTTCTTGACACACGTGGTATGAAATATGTGCTATGATGGTTTTACCTTATATAGGTGTATATCTATCATTCTTTCGGTTATCCAACATCGTACAGACCTTGGTTGAAACACCTCCATATGTTTAATCCTAGTTTCTCTCTTAAGTGATCTTTTGACTCTTTTTCTTAGAGAAACATTTGTATGGCTCATAAAACATGTCAAAATATGGCGGTGAAAATCATCTCTTCACATTTCTCGATGTAAGAGGGGATTGCTCATGTGAGAGAGTCAATATTGTGACTTGCTCGACACACTTTGTTTCTTAAAATATCACATGCATACTATATTCGATCATAAATTCAATAGTATTATATAGAAGATAATATTATAGAAATAAACTTATTTTACAATATTGAAATATCATCAAATACTAGGTAAACCTAGAGCCTTAACATGTTTTTGAAAAATGTTTCTAGAGATGGCCTTTGTAAAAGGATCAACTATCATTTCACCTGTAGGAATGTATTGCAAAGTTATTTCTCCATTTGCCACTACTTCTCTCACAAAGTTATACTTGATGTCAATATGTTTAGTCTTGTTGTGATACTTAGGATCCTTCATGTATGAGATATATGCTTGACTATCACAATATAGAATAATGAGACCCTTAGAATTCTTTGTCAATACCTAAGTTCTCAAAAATCTCTTTAAGCAAACAACATCTTATACTGTAAACGCACATACCACGAATTCAGATTCCATTGTTGGTAGAGCTTTGCAAGTTTGCTTCTTACTTTTCAATGAAATACCACCACCATTAAGTAAGAAATCACAGCCTGATGTTGATTTTCTATCATTTTGATCATCAGCCCAATAAGAATTTGTATAACCTCTTATGAATAAATTAGATCCACTATAGCACAGTGTATGATCTGCAGTTCCCTTAAGGTATCGGAATATTCTCTTTAATTTGTTCCATTGATCTCTTCCAGTATTAGATTGATACATGCTAACTAGACTCACGTCATAAAACATGTCTGGGTGAGCACACATTGTAGAATACATCAAATGCCCGACAACACTATAATAAGGAGCTCGAGACATGCCTTCCTTTTCTATTTCGGTCTTTAGACATATTTTAAGGCTTAAAGTTTCACCCATTGCTGTAGGAGTATCCATGGAATTACAACTATTCATTTGAAAACGTTCCAATATTTTCTTTATATATGTTTCTTGATATAAACTCAAAAATTTCTTTAAACGATCTCTATAGATCTTAACACCCAATATATAGTTTGCTTCGCCTATATCTTTTATATCTAATGATTTTGATAGCCATGACTTGGTAATTTTCAATTACTCCAAATTATTTCCATCTAATAAAATATCATCTACTTAAAGAGAAACAATTACAAAATCAGACTTTTTCACATAGATACAATGGTCTTTATCGATCATGGTGAAATCAAATGACATCACCTTCTTATGAAATCTTAGGTACCACTGCCCTGAAGAATGCTTTAGGCAATAAATTGATCTCTTTGATTTACAAACTTTCTTTTCTTGGCATATAACAACGAAACCTAGTGGTTGTTCCATGTCAATTTTCTCAGTTAATTCTACACTGAGAAAAAGGGTCTTCACATCCATTTGACGTAATTCTAGATCTAAACATACAAAATAGCTAAACCTAATCGTATGGAGGTAAACTTCACAACTGGTAAAATTTTTTCCTAATAGTCTATTCCAACTTCTTGAGTAAAACAATTTTCCCCCAATTGTGCTTTGTGTGTTTTATTGAACCAATCAATTTATGTTTAACTTTGAGAATCCATTTATTGTTAATAGCTTTACGTTATTTAGGAAGGTCAACTAGATCCCAAACTTTGTTAGTTTTCATGTAGTTTAAGTCATCTTTCATCGCATTTAACCATTCATCTATTTTAGGGCTCAATAAGGCCTCACTTACAAAATTAAGTTCATCCAATTTTGTATGAAATACAAAGAAAACATAATCCCCAATCTGATAAGATCATTTAGGGACACCTTTTCTTGTACTCTTATGTATTCGAAGTTTAAATTCCTCTATAGGATTTTGAGATTCATAACTCCCACTTGGACAAGAAATCATTTCTTGATCCATTTCATTATCAAGTATGTTTGACAACATTACCTTAGCTTCATAATTCAATATTTTGTAGAGAAGCTCAACTTCATCTATTTCACCCTTCTTGGGAAATTCTTTTCCCAAAAATCTGACATCTCATGATACAACTTCAATAAAATTTTCTTGCTCCATTTCACCGATGAACACATACTATCTAGAGCGTTCAGAGTCCTTATAAGGATATATTTCTTTCCTTTTGTATTAGTTTAATAAACTCACGAAAAAGATCTTTGATATTTGTTGCACAACCCACGGTCGTAGATCATTAAACTTTGTTTTATGACCAGTCCAAAGTTCATAAGGAGTGTAACACACTAATTTAGAAGGTATTTTGTTCAATATATAAGTTGTAGTCAATAGTGAATCTCCACTAAAAGAGATATAAAAATCTGTATGCACCATTATCGATCTTGTCATGTCCAAATAATCTTCTATTCCTTCTTTCAGCTACACCATTTTGATGAGGTGTATAAGGAGTAGTTAATTGTCTGATAATAACACTTTTAGTACATAATTCTTCAAATTTTTGACAAATATTCACGTCCTTGGTCGGTTCATAAAGCCTTTATTCCTTTATATAATTGATTTTCACCTTTATTTATATATATTTTAAAGCACTCAAGTGCTTCAGATTTATGAGAAACCAAATTGACATAATGAAAGCATGTGAACTTATCAATTAATGTAATGAAGTATGTAGTACAAGACCTTTCCCTCACATTCACTGTACCAAAAATATCAGAATGAATTAACTAAAGTGGAAACTTATCTCTCTTATCCTTTCCAAATGATTTTAAAAAAAAAATTGACGGGTTGACTTGATAGGGGCGCGTGTCGGGGGAGTAGGGTGGCATGCAAAATGAAGAAAAAAATTAAGGAAAAAACCTGTAGACCTAGTTGGTGTAAGGAAAAGAACAAAATACCCCTCCTTTAAACCGATGAAACTTCCTTAACTAGACAGGCAACACTCAAACAGGCATAACTTCGTCATCCAAATTTAGAATTTAGAAAACTCAACTGTGTTGGAAAAGGGACTTGAAGACCTTCTATTTGATAACTCATAGGCTACATAACTCATCATGTGCTTATGGTCATTTAAAGTTGATCCAAAACTCACAATTAGGAGTAACATGTACAAATATCAATTAAGCTCTTCCAAAGTCCGAGGTCTTACAATATCTCTCCATTGGGAAAATTCATCCTCAAAACAGATCACTCTAAGTAGGACATGGTATGGGAAATCATCCAACACCCAACTAAAACACCCAACATGCAATTCACGTAAATTAGAATATCTACTTAAGAGTACCAAGAAAAGAGTCAATGCCTTAGTTTGGAACTTTTACGGAAGTAACGAGATGTAGGTATATCTTCTTCATATTTTCCTCAGCCTTCCAAGTAGCATCCTAAACAAGCTAATTTCTCCATAAGGCCTTGACTGATCCAACCTCCTTGGTTCTAAGCTTGCGAACTTGATGATCAAGAATTTGAATGAGTGTCTCCTCATCAGATAGGCTTTCCTTAAGAGTTATATTCTCGGTAGGTATAATAAGTGAAAGATCGCACATATACTTCTTCAACATAGAAATGTGGAATATCGGATGGACTGCTGCTAACTCTTGTTGTAGCTCCAACTCATAATATACATTGCCAATTCTCTTGGATATCCTGTAAGGACCAATACACTGGGGACTAAGTTTCACATTTTTGCCAAATCTCATAGTACCCTTCACGGTTGAAACCTCCAAGTAAACCCAATCATCCACCTCAAACATCAAGTCTCTTCTCGTAATATCTACTGAGCATTTATGACGACTTTTTATTATTTTCAACCTCTCTTGAATAATATTCACCTTCTCCATGGTTTGATAAATAAAGCCATGGTCCTATCAACCTAGTTTCACCAACCTCAAACCATCCAACAGAAGATCTGCATCTTCGCCCATGAGAGCCTCATATAGAGTCATTTGGATGCTAGAGTGCTAGCTATTGTTATAAGCAAACTTGATGAGAGGTAAGTGATAGTCCCAATTGCCTTCAAAGTTAATCACACAAGCTCTCAACATATCCTTCTAAAGTCTAAATCGTACGCTTTTCTTAACCATCGGTCTGAGGATGGAAAGTAGTACTCAAATATATCTTCAAACACAAACTTTTTTGGAAAGACTTTGAGAATTTTGCGGTTAATTGGGCACCTCTATCCGAAATGATGGACACAAGAACTCCATGAAGTTTGATTATCTCTTGAATGTATAATCTGGCATAATCTTATGCTGAATAAGTAGTATTTATCGGCAAAAAGTGGGCTGATTTAGTCATCCGATCTATCATAACCAAAATCAAGTCATACTGCCTGCGAGATCCCAACAAGCCAGTAATGAAATCCATATTGATAATCTCCTACTTCCATTTAGGAAGATCTATATTCTGAGCCATACGACCGGGACTTTGGTACTCTACCTTAACTCATTGACAATTTAGGCACTTAGCAACGAACTTTTCAATACACCTCTTCATACTATTCCACAAATAGACTTCCCTCAAGTCAGTATACATCTTTGTGGAAGCGGGAAGGATGGAATATCTGGAATTATGAGCTTCCTCCATGATTCTTGATGTCTTTCAACTACACTTCATCCAATTCTAAGTGTAGACGGTCACAATAGAGTATAAACCCAACAAAGTGTTGGAGTCGATCCGACACACTACATCGTTAGCGAAGTCAATATACCAAGATGAGTTGCCTTGGGTTACCCTCATCACTATTTCATCAGGAAATTCAGCCACAATGTCCCTCTCACTGGAATCAACCAGGTCGGTTTCTAGCAGAGACAAATGATTTGCCACTTGGTTCTCACACCCTTTTTGATCATTTACCTCCAAATCAAACTCTTGTTACGACAACGCCCACCGAATTAGTCTTTAATTTACGTCTTTCTTAGCCATCAAATATCTAATGGAGGCATGATTTGTGTGTACCACCACTTAGTTCCAAATAAATATGCTCTGAATTTCCCAAATGCATACACCACCACTAGAAGTTCTTGCTCTATGACCGTATAATTCTTTTGAGCCACATTCTATGTTTTACTTGCATAATAAACTAGATGGAATAACTTTTCCTTTCTTTGACCAAGGAAAAACCCTAAAGCATCACTACTAGCATCACACATGAGTTTAAATGGGATACTCTGATCGGGGGCAATAACGATCGGGGTTGACACTAATTTTCCTTTCAAGCATAAAACTCTTTGAGGCAAGCGTCACCAAAATGGAAGGTAGATTCATTCTCTAGAAATTTACAAAGAGGGTTACCTACTATGGAAAAATCTTTGATAAACCACATGTAGAAAGGTGCATGGCCTAGAAAAATCCGGACACCTTTTACCGAAATAGGAGGAGGGAGCTTGGAAATGACTTGACCTTTGCTTGATCCACTGATATTCCTTCTACTAAAATTTTATGCCCCATAACAATTCCCTCCTTTAAGATGAAATGAAATTTCTCTCAATTTAGAATTAGGTTGGTTTCCACGCACCTTTGTAGTACATGCCAAAGGTGTTCAAGACATGCTCCAAATGAATCACCAACAACTGAAAAATCATCCATGAATACCTCCATTGAGTATTCCACCATATCTGTGAAAATAGAAAGCATACATCACTAGAATGTTTCCGGAACATTACATAACCCAAAAGGAATCCTCTTGAAAGCAAAAAGTCCCATGGGGACATGTAAAAGTAGTTTTCTCTTGATCTTCCGGTGCAATGGAAATCTGGTTGTATCTGTAATAACCATCCAAAGAGTAGTACCATCCATGCCCCGCAGGCACATCAAGCATTTGGTCCATTAATGGATTGGAAAATGATCTTTCTCAGTCTATGCATTTAATTTCCTCTAGTCCATACATACTCGTAAACCGGTGAAAGGCCTCATCATTTGGAACCACCGTGATGCCTCCTTTCTTTGGTATACATTGTACGGGACTTACCCATTTTTTATCTGCAATAGGTTATACCACATCTGCATCTAGCCACTTGTTGATTTCTTTCTTTACCGCTTCTTGCATAGGCAGATTTAGCCTTCTTTGATGCTCAAAACTTGGTTTGCATTCACCATCCAACTATATTTTATAAGTGCAAATCCCAAGGGAAATACCTATAGTATCAGCAATTGTCCATCCTATGGCATTAATGTATCACTTTAATACCTCAACAAGTAATTTCACTTCCCACTCAAGAAAGTTTGTTGCAATGATGGAGGTCAAGGTATTGTTTGCTTCAAAAAATGTATATCGAAGATTAAATAGGAGCACTTTCAACCCATGCTTTGGAGGTTCTTCTATGGATTGTTTAGGGGGGGTACTTTCTCGATTTTTCAGATAAATATCGAGTTTCAATGTATTTTTAGAATGAACACCTAATACCAATAGAGCAACCATAACTTCATGATATCCTTAAACTTCGTTCTCATCATAATTTTAAAGGACAACAACAAGGGGTTCACCCATACACATGATTTCACTCACACTAGCTACTGCTTCATCAATCACATCAATTGTTTAGACTTCATTAATGTCTCTAGGTTTCTTCATCGATTTGCACACATTGAACGTAACCTCCTTATCATTTACCTGAAACTTTAACTCACCACTTTCAACGTCCACAAGATCTGTTCCGGTTGCCAAAAATGGTCTACCTATAATAGTGGGTACTTCGACATCAATCTTACAATCCAAAATAACAAAGTCGGCTGGAAATATGAACCTATCAACTCTTACCAATATATCATAAAGTATGCCAATAGGATGCTTAATAGATCGATCAGCCATGAGGAGTCGAATTGTTGTAGACTTAGGTACACCTAATTCATGTTGTTTGTAAATGGCATATGGTATCAAGTTAATACCAGCCCCCAAATCACATAATGCTTTGGCAAATTGGAGCATCCCAATAGTGCATGGAGCAGTAAACCCCCGGATCAGCTTTCTTGATAACCACATGCTTGTCATAATGGCACTACAATTATGAGACACTTCAACTGTCTTAAAATCAATACTCCTCTTCTTGGTGATCGATTATTTCATGAACATTGCATAGCAAGGCATTTCCAACAGTTCTTCCACTAAAGGAAGAGTTAATGAAAGACTCTTGAACACGGATAGAAATTTCTTCAACTTTGCATCTTCATCCAGCTTTTGGAGTCTTTGAGGAAATGGTGAGTGGATTTTGCATAACGATTTTATCGACTTTGAAAAAGAAGCAACCACTTCCTTAGATATTTGTAGTTCCTTGGTGGTGCTTTGCCTTGGACTTTCTTCAACCTCTTTGGGCATGTCATTCTCCGATGCTGTGTCAAACTCCTCTACATCAATGGAATCCTCCTCTTCTCTACTAGTTTTGGCCTCACCATTCACCTTCACATCACCACCTGCTACTTTCCCACCCAGGGTCAAAACCACTAAGCATATGTCATGATCAACCTTTGAGTTCACCATATCATCATTTGCTCACCTTTCTAATGGCTTGGAGTATAGTTGGGCTGAAAGTTGACTCATTTGACATTCGAGTTGCTCCAAAAATTTCGAGTGAGAGTTTCTTTTATTATTTAAGTATGAGAAGTTAACTTTCATTTTTTTAAGGATTTCGTCTAATCCTTCAACCCTATTCATAATGCAGGACAACAAATCATCCACCCAACAACTGTCGGCGCTGTCCCTACATCTTGGGCTATCCCCCCTATGCATATAACATACATCATAGTCGGCCAAATCTGATTATAACTTCTCCGTCCATCCTCACTATGTGTGTTCTAACCTTGATTCCCACCCAACTTCAAAGAGCCCACGTAAGAATCCTCCTCTAGCCTTAACACTTTTTGCACCTCATTGTTTTCAAAAACACTCCCCATGACTTGTTCGTTTAACAATTCTATTTGGGACATCATCATTGCTATGTTTTCATCTCATTCTTGGTTTTTATCTACGTGCTCTTTTGTCAGCCCAAAATTCAAGGAAGAGACTTGATCTTCTTTAGTATACTAAGTACGATTATTTTTTTTCCATTTCATCGAGAAGTGTGGATGCTATAGAAAATGGTTGTTCCATAATTCCTCCTCGAACAAGCTGGTCAACAACCCCTTTGTTAATTGAGTTGAGACTTTGATAGAAGTATTGTAGCAGCACATTGCTCGGGAGTCCATGAGTTGGACACTTGAGAAGCAACTTCTGGAAACTCAATCATATTTCATGAATTGGTTTCCCATCTACTCTCTATGTAACACCCCATATCCGAATAAGAGTAATGAACCAAAAATTCAGAATCTACATATGCTATCCACGAGGACCACCGATGGTTTTTTGGTGGACCCACGAATCGTATGTGTGGTCAGTGGTTAGAGCCCCAAAATAGGACTTTCTGACCATGATCAACAATCCACCAGGACTGAGCGTGGGTTAGATCACAGTCCGTCGACTGTGGTCCGTGGATGGGTCACCTAAAATTTCTAGGGCAGAAACCATGGCTCGACCTACAGGCCATAAGTGGGTCCATGGTTTGTGGTCCAAGGACCCGTGGTTTGCCCAAAAATCTCCGACCACCTACCTTGGTTCACCAAGATAGATGTATGTCCATCCATGGTTTGTCGACTTAGTCCGTCGGTTGGTAGGTCAATGACTGCTAGCATTTATTTTTAGGGGTAGTTGGGTCTCTTCCTAATTAATTAATTCCTATATTATGTCATTTTTCCTACATTTATAACCCCTATATAATTATTTTTACTCCAAATTCACCTCATACAATTCATCCTTCAAAATTCCCAAAAGAAAACCAACTTCTTTCAAATATTCCCTCTCTAGAACTTGAAGAAGAAGAAGAAAAAGATTTCACCTAGGGTTTTGAACTAAGGATCCAAATTCCTCACTGAAGCTTATCATTGGGCTTCGTTGTTAAGGTATTATAACTTGCATCCATGGAAACCTTTCATCCATTGAGTACCTTCAAAATTCAATTTCAAAAGAAATATAGGAATCCTATATTGTTAGGATTTGATTAAAAAGTCATGGGTTCCTTTCAAACTTGATTCTAATGGTTGAATTATGTTATGATAAGTATGAATTGATGATTTCCTATGGTTTTATGATGTATCCACAAGAACCCATGAAATCCCCATATTTCTCAACTGTGATCTTATAATGTGGGTCTTTGTTGATGAAAGAAGAATTTTATGAATTGATGCATGAACTGATATTATCACATGATCAATAATGAAATCTATATCTAATGCTTGAATTATAGATGGAATGATTTAAAGTAGTTTATGAACCTTGAAAAGGTAAAGTATGAGATTATGCATGTTTTCATGAAGTCTAAGTAAATGTTTTTAGGACACTTAGAGAGTAAAGTGTCAATGATTATGATAATTTTGTTGTGTTGATTGAAAGGACATTCTCATGAAATATAATGAAATATGATGTGAAAGGTTTTCTCACATAATGAAGATTCTAAGGTTTAAAGGCTTTCTCACCTAATTGAATCTAACCTTTACATGTAGACATGAATGGTGAAAGGTTTTCTCATGCATGATCTAATGAGCTATTCTAATGAACTAACTTGGATTGATTGTCAAGGACATCATTCCATGAGACGTGAGTTAAGTAAGACTTAATAAGTACTCTATGGGATTTATGCTTAACACCGAGTGGATATTGAAATTAGATGGAAGTCTTTTATGTCAGTTGAGTCCGGGCTTCCTATGTAAATCTCATGAGATGGAAACCTTTTACGTAAGTTAAGTCCAATTTTCTAATACCAATCTCCGCATCCTATAAACTATATGCCCCCATAGGTTATCTAGCTAGTGGATCCACCAAAGCTACGAGTTCATGGTTCTACCTTAGGCAAGTAGGACAACCCTTTCGGTGTGGGTAACACCGGTGATCATGTTATAGCTCACATGGTCTGATGTGAATAATAAACTAAGGTTACTTCAAAAAGTACTGTACATGAGTTCAAAGGATTTAAATATGATGTTGACTTATGTTGTCCATGTTTATAACTTATGATCTATATAATATTTTAACTTAGCATTTGCAAGATTTGAAATGAAATGTCCCTTTTAGCATGATTAAAATGTTTTTATGCATAGTTATCATACTTTTTTGTACTAACACATACTCTTGCCTACATTTTTTCCAAATGTCGGGTCCGATAGACCGGGTTTCTATTCTAGTGGATAGAGCTTGGACTTTGATTTCTTTCTGAGCTTGGTGAGTCCTCATGGTTCGAAGATGGACGTCTCTTTATGTAGTTTCTATTTCTTATATTTCCTTTTGGACTGATGTATGAGCTAGGCCTAATTTCATTCACGCCTTGAAGCTACCACACGGGACGTAAGATCACGAGTGATCCCAAGCTAAACAGGAGCTGGCATATCATAAGCATACTTAAAGATAAACTGAAACAAGAAATATTGTGCAGAAGCTTAATCATAAGATAAACTGGGGAATACCCATTACTATAGGAATATCAAACTGAAAAAAAATGAGTTTAATGACAATTGAAATATCAAACTTCAAAGCTAAGAAGAAATCTAACTATATCTAAAGTAAATACTTTAACTAACTATAATGTTGGGACATGCCCCAACTAAATCTAGCAAAAACTAAAACTAAAGACTAAAAATAGAAGTATAATCATGTCAATCGTCCTCGAAGAATGAGGAATAACCATTGATGTTGCTAAAATGGATATCGGGAACCGATCTATGCATGATTTGAAAGCTGAGGACCAGAATGTACATCACGAGAAGATGTAGCTCAGAGTATACGTTAGTACTTGAAAGTTATTGATCACACAAGATAGAGTACATCTATCAATATACATAACTAAACAAAGCATACAACTTAGCAATGATATGAGATAAGCATGATACTATACTGAAAATATTGAACATGAACGGTAACGACCTGTAAATCGAATAAGTGAAACTAGAGCCTAACTAGTGACTGTGTGAGTTTGTCATGAAGTTTAAAGTTGTTTGATGTTGTCCTGGGCTGTGGTTTAGAGGTTTAAGGATTAAACATTAAGGTACAACTCCCCAAGGACCAACCTAGGGGTCGTTGAGGAGGACCCTTAGCCTAACCCCAAGGCTGCCCCAAAATGAGATTTGTTGCCAAAGTGTGGTGACCTACGGAGGGGAACCACGCCCCATAGGTCAAACCATGACTTGTGGTCTTCATCCATAGATCAAGGGCCATATTTCAAGTTGTAGAACCAAACCATGGAGAAGCAGGACAGTGGCGTAGCCCACCTACGGTCCGTAGGTAAGGGTCGTGGTTTGCACCTATGTTGTTGTCAAATATCTCGGCCTAGTGGAGGGTGAATTGGTACATTAACCCTAAGTCTTATTTGGTTGGGGGACGGTTTTAATTAGTTATTTATGGTATTTTAAGGGTTTTTAAAGTATTAAAACATATTTTAGACTTCATTATATCAAAACCCCAAATCAAAACCTCCCCTTCGCTCCAAAAGCTCTCTCTAGAAACCTCTATTAGAAGTGAAGACTTCAAGTTTCCAAAGTCAAATCTCCAAGGTTTTCAAAGGATTTTCGTGGATTTCCTCCATTAAAGATATGGTGGTCATCATCCTTGACTTATTTTCTTTCAAGGAGCCAATCTCAAAAGTGATTTCAAGTCACCAATGTTTTCTCTAAAACCCTAGTTTTCAATATATGCATGGGTTCGATTCTAAATGATTTACAAAGGATTTATTGCATTGATTTATGAATGAATTGTGGAATTAAAGATGAATTAAGATGATTTCTTCCTAGAACCCATGTTTTACCCCAATTTCCTAAATTGTGATTTGTGATTGGGAGTTGATTGATTATGTAAGTATATTGAATTGTTGATATTTACATTGTGTTAAGCAATTGAATCATGTCAATTTCATTATATATTGTAGTATCTTGGATTTATGGATTGATGTTGGTTCTTAGCTTTGAAGGTAAAGTTACGATCAAATTACATAGTGAAGTAGAATTGTGCTTAATTTATTGATCCACTTGAAAGGTGGAGGTGTTTACTTATTATGTATATTGTGGTATATAATTGATGGATATCTTCCTTGCACCTCTATATATGAAGGATCTATGTATGATCATGATGTAAATTATATGTGTGTGATTTCAATGAATGTATAAGATCATGTTTAAAATATAAGTGTCATATGATTGAATGTCGATTCTAGTAACAGCTATGAATGATGAGGATCTGTGTGAAATGATATTCTCACATACACACACCCTCATGAAAGAATAATCAATGAATTTCTATGATTATGTTAATGATGAAGTACTTATTGAAAGGCTATTCTCAATTGTACTCTAATGAATGATAATGACTTGTTGTGAAAGGACTTTCTCACAATAAGGGGATTCTTAGGTGAAAGGCTATTCTCATCTTTGAATCTATGAGCTTTCCAATGAATGAATGTTGGATTAAAATGGATACTCATCCATGAGATGAGACGAGGTATCTAGTAACAATCCCTTATCCCAAAATGAACAAATGTAATGAATGTTAAGTACTCCATGGGGAAAAATGCTAAGCATAGCGTGGATCTGAATTGGGGTTGATGCTCACCCGTGAGTTGATTCAGGGTATTTAGAGCAACCTCTTGATGTGGATGATCATCCATGAGTTGAGGCGGGTATCTAGTAGCAATCTCCATATCCCAAAACTATGTGCCCATATAGGTCTAGCTAGTAGATCCACTTAGTCTAAAAACAATGGTCCTACCATAGGCAAGTACGAATCCCTTATCCAGTGAGGGTAACATCGAGATTTCCTAAATTGCTCACATGGTCTATGGCAGTTAAAGCTTACCCCCACAAAGAATGTTAATAAACCATGGCTTCTTAAGAATGCACTACCTAGTGTGGGTGGTGTGTGGGACACCATCTATGCATTGCACAAGTAGGCTTTGAGATAGGCTGTGGTGTTTTCCTTTATAATGTCATTGAAATGAATATTCTCCTATGATGATGATAATGAAGATGTTGTCTTAATGTAATCAAGCTAATGAAGAATGTTGACTTATGTATTTAGTGTATTTATTCTTGTTATACTTGGATTGTATTATGAGTTACTTCGTTGTTATGACTTATTGATAATGAACGTGCCTTTCCTATGGTGACTTCAAAGGATTATTTAGTGTGAGTAGTATTATGGGATGCTACTTGCACATTTATCAAGTATGACTTAGAGTTGTCTTAGGTGATGGTCCTTATGTATTGATATGACTTGTATAATGTTTATGTCTCTCATGTATGGGTATTGTATGAAGATGGAAAGGTTGAATGGTAAGTTCACTTTTGGTGACTTTAATGTGGTACTTTGGTGTGGATGATGGTATGGGATTCTATCCATACAGTGCACAAGGTATAGCATAAGGGTTACTTGAGGTGAAGGCTTAAAGTGAAGGTAATGGGTTATATGTTGATCATGTTTCTAATGTGGTTAAATGACTTGTATGTTGATTATGTCTTGTATTATGCCTCTTATTCTTATGTTTATAAAGTTTTATCAAATGGCATGAATCGTGACTTTCAAGTAAAATATCCATTTTAAAGATGTTTTTGCTTGGCTATCATACTCAGTACTTAACTATGCTAACCCATTCTTCTTCATGTTTACTACAAGTGTAGGTTCCATTATTTGAGTGGCTTCCTCTAGCGACGCTTGGATGGAACTTCCTCCATGACTTCGTATGTCCTCAAAGATCGAAGACAAGTGTCTAGATGTTCCTTTATTTTCATGTAATAGACTATTGTTAAGATTTCAATTGGAAAGGGCTGTGACCCTATTTTGTTTCAAGTATGTTGTTTAGATGGCCATGTGATATGAGAGACTTCCTCTTACTTTTAGTTTTCTGATTATTGGATTTATAAAAGAAAAGTTTTAAATTCCGCACTATTTCTAAGTATCTTATGTTATGAATGCTATTAGGCTTGTATAAGATCCTTTTAGGGTCGAGTACGCCGTGTCACTTTTAGGGTGTAGACATGGGTCATGACAAAAAATGGTATCAAAGCATAAGATTTTGGAAATGGTTTTTAGGATTGATGTCTCACAAGCCACGTCTAGTAGAGTCTAGTTCATTAGCGTGAGTCGCGACACATCTATGAGCGAGAAGCTATAGAACATTATAAAGTTACACTTCTTGCATAATCTTGAGGTCGTGTGTTAGAGTTTAGCTCTATAAGTGTTCCTTTTCCTAATCCTTCTCTTGTGTTTATAGGATATAACGATAAGGTGGACACCTGCAAGGAGAGTGGAAGAAGTAGTTGTGAAGGAGGGAGTTCCTCTTCAAGATCCTCAAGGCCCTCAAGGTGACCAAGGTCCTCAAGGTGACCAAGTTCCTCAAAGTGACCACGTTCCTCAAAGTGACCAAGTTTCTCAAGGTGACCAAGTTCCTCAAGAGAATGAAGTCCCGGTTGATGATCTAGCAATGATTACTGAACAAATTAGTTTGGCTTTTCTAACCTTAGCCCAAGATATGACAGCCAAAGTGAATAGAGATGTGGGGCCTAGAGTGAATTATATTGAGAGTACTATGCCTTCTAGGTTGAGGGACTTTGTGAGGATGAATCCTCTAGTTTTCCTAAGTTTTGTGGTGGGAGAGGATCCCTACGAATTTTTGGACGAGGTGTATAAGATAGTCAATGCATGGGGGTGATTTCTAGAGAAAATGCCAAACTTGTGTCTTATCAATTGAAAGATGTTGCCCACGTTCGATTAACTCAGTGGAAAGGCAATAGGCCTATTGGAGCGGGTCTTATAGAATGGGAGGAGTTTTAGGAAGCTTTCCTTGGAAGGTACTTTCCTCATGAGAAGAGGGAGGTTAAGGTGGAGGAATTTATCAACCTTAGGCAAGGTAGTGTCCAACCCTAGAGATGAGATAAGTAGGTTTGTGACCGCTGTATCTGACCTAGTTAAGGAAGATTGTCGTACGACAATGCTTCATGATGACATGAACGTTTCCGAACTCATGGTGTATGCTCAATATATTGAGGATTCAAAACTTAAGAGGAAGGATAGGGAGTTGAAGAGGTCTACGTCTGATGAACAAAGTCAACCAAGGTCTAAAAAGAGGTACTACAACAAAGATTCTTCAATGGTCAACAATGATAGGGTGTCTAACCCTAAATCTCAAGGAGGGAATATAAGTGGTTCTTCTTTTAAGAGACCTATATGTGCCAAGTGTGGGAAGGAACATTTCACTAAGTGCCTTGCCGGCATGGATGGGTACTTTGGATGTGGAAAGAAGGGCCATAAGATGAGAGATTGTCCAACACTCTCGGCAAAAGGGAGAGTGCCCAAAAAAATTTCTCTTCATGGCCCGGATCCTAATGCTCCAAATAGAAACCATTTTTATCTACTTCAAGCTAACAAGGACAAGTGAGCTAATTCGGATGAAGACACCGATTAGTGATTGTTCCTTTCGGTTGTGAATGTCTTGTTGAGGTTCCTATGTTGGTTTCATTGTAGTCTTAGTTGGATTTTCTCCTAAGTGGGGGATAGTATGGTTAATAGTAAGGTTGTTGAGAGTTTTGAAATGCTTATCTCTTTCCTTCTATTCTTATTCAAGCTTAAGACCAAGAGTTCTTTGTAAATTGTTTCATGTTTTGGAGTCATGTGTGAATGTGTGTTTCCATGGTCTCCTTATGATATGAATGTTCTTAATGAGCTTATGTTTGAATGAGAAAATGAGTTTAAATGAGTTATGTTCCTTTTGTTGATATGTATTTAGTATGACTTGTCTATATGCTTCATGAAGTTAAATGTGGAATATGCCATAATGTGTTGTTATAAAGAAATTGCATAATGTGCTTAATATTTTTATGATGAGCATGATATGAGTTGGAGAAGGTAATTCCTGTAATGTGATGAGAAATGTGAAATTTTGATCCATAATGATTTTGTATATGTAGTTCCTACCTTCTTGTTTTGCTTTGAGCTTATTTATGTGGAGTTGTGGTTTCTTCCTAGTTTTGTGCATTATTTATATTGCATGCATGATGGGCTGCTAGTGTTGAGTCGTTAACCCCTTAATGAGTTTTAAGTGTCATTCGAGGACGAATGTTTCTAAGTGGGGCATAATGGATGTAACGACCCGTAAATCGAATAAATGACACTAGAGCCTAATTGGTGAGTGTGTGAGTTTTCCATGAGGTTTGAAGTGTTTTGATGTTTTCCTGAGCTATGGTTGAGGGGTTTAGGGGTAAAACGTCAAGGTACGACTCCCCAAGGACCACCCTAGGGGTCCTTAAGGAGGACCTTTTGCCTAACCCCAAAGCTGCCCCAAAATGAGATTCGTTGCCAAAATATGGTGACCTACGGAGGGTAACCACGACTCGTAGTCTTGATCCATAGGCCAAGGGCCATATTTTCAAGTTACAGCCCCAAACCACTGACCAGTAGGACGGTGGCGTAGCCCCACCTACGGTCCGTAGGTCAGGGCGTGGTTTGCACCTGTGTTGCTGTCAAATATCTCGGCCTAGTTGAGGATGAATTGGTAAATTTGCCCTAAGTCTTGTTTTGTTAGGGGACGGTTTTAATTAGTTATTTATGGTATTTTAAAGGCTTTTAAATTATTAAAACATATTTTAGACTTCATTATTTCAAAATCCCAAATCAAAACCGCTCCTCCCCTCCGAAATCTCTCTCTAGAAACCTCCATTGGAGGTAAAGACTTCAAGCTTCCAAGGTCAAATCTCTAAGGTTTTGAAAGGATTTTCGTGGATTTACTCCATTAAAGATATGATGGTCTTCATCCATGACTTAGTTTCTTTCAAGGAGCCAATCTCAAAATTGATTTCAAGTCCCCAATGTTTTCTCTAAAACCCAAGTTTTAAATTTATGCATGGCTTCGATTCTAAATGATTTCCAAAGGCTTGATTCCATTGATTTATGAATGAATTGTGGATTTAAATATGAATTAAGATGATTTCTTCCTAGAACCCATGTTTTACCACAATTTCCTAAATTGTGATTTATGATTGGGAGTTGATTGATTATATAAGTATGTTGAATTACTGATGTTTACGTTGAATTAAGTGATTTAATAATGTCAATTTCATTATATATTGTAGTATACTAGATTTATAGATTGATGTTGGTTCTTAGCTTTGAATGAAAAGATATGATCAGATTACATATTGAAGTAGAATAGTGCTTGATCTATTGATCTACTTGAAAGGTGGAGGTGTTTACTTACTATGTATATTGTGGTATTGAACTTATGGATATCTTCCTTGTACCTCTATATATGAAAGATCTATGTATGATCATGATGTAAAGTATACGTGTGTGATTTCAGTGAATGTATAATTATCATGTTTAGAAGGGAAGTGTGTTATGATTGAATGTTGTTTGTCAATTAACACCTATGAATGATGAGGATCTATGTGAAAGGATATTCTCAAATACACACACACTCATGAAAGAATAATGAATGAAGTTTTATTCTTATGTTAATGATAAAGTACTTATTGAAAGGCTATTCTCAATTGTACCCTAATGAATCATAATGACTTATTGTGAAAGGACTTTCTCACAATAAAGGGATTCTTAGGTGAAAGGCTATTCTTATCTTTGAATCTATGAGCTTTCAAATGAATGAATTTTGGATTGGGATGGATACATATCCATGAGTTGAGGCGAGGTATCTAGTAACAATCCCTTATTCCATAATGAACGAATGCAATGAATGCTAAGTACTTCATGGGGAATAATTCTAAGCACCGAGTGGATATGAATTGGGGGTGGATGCTCATCTGTGAGTTGATACGGGATATCTAGTAGAAACCTCTTAAGATGGATGCTCATCCGTGAGTTGAGGCGGGGTATCTAGTAGCAATCTCACTATCCCATAACTATGTGCCCACATAGGTCCAACTATTGGATCCACTTAAGCTAAAAGCAATGGTCCTACCTTAGGAAAGTAGGAATACCTTATCCGGTGAGGGTGAGATCGGGATTCCATGAATTGCTCACATAGTCTATGTCTGTAAAGGCGTACCCCCACAAAGAATGTTAATGAAGTTTGGATTCTTAAGAATGCACTACTTAGTGTGGGTGGTGGTATGGGACACAATCTATGCATTGCACAAGTACGCTTTCAGAGAGGTTGTGTTGTGTTTCTTTTTATATCAATGAAATGAATGTGCTCTTATGATGATGATAATGAAGATGTTGGCTTAATGTCTAATGAATGAATGTGCTCTTATGTAATGAAGCTAATGAAGAATGTTGTCTTATGTATTTAATGTAATGATGCATGATATACTTGGGTAATATTATGAGTTACTTCTTTGTTATGACTTATTTAGTATGAATGTGCCTTGCCTATGGTGACTTCAAATGTGTACTTAGTGTGAGTAGTAGTATGGGATGTTACTTGAACATTGCACAAGTATGACATAGAGTTGTCTTATGTGATGGTCCTTATGTGTTGATATGACTTGTGTAATGTTTATGTCTCTTGTGTGTGGGTATTTTATGAAGATGGAAAGGTTGAATGGTAAGTTGACTTTTGGTGACTTTAATGTGGTACTTTGGTGTGGATGGTGGTATGGGATGCTATCCATACATTGCACAAGGTATAGTATAAGGGTTACTTGAGGAGAAGGCTTAATGTGAAGGTAATTGGTTGTATGCTGAGTATGTTTTTGATGTGGTTAAATGACTTGTATGTTGATTATGTCTTGTATTATGCCTCTTATGCTTATGTTCATGAAATTTTATCAAAATGGCATATATCACAACTTTCAAATAAACTGTCCGTTTTAAGCATGTTTTTGCATGGCTATCGTACGTAGTACTTAATTGTGCTAACCCATTTTTCTTCATGTTTACTACAAGAGTAGGTTCTGACATTTGAGTGGTTTCCTCTAGTGACGCTTGGATTGAGACTTCCTCCAAGACTTGGTATTTCCTCATAGAATGAGGACAAGTTTTTAGATGTTCATTTCTTTTCATGTAATAAACTATTGTTAAGATTTCGATTGTCATAGGCCGTGACCCTATTTTGTTTCAAGTATGTCATTTGCATGGCCATGTGATACGATAGACTTTGCTTGCTTTTAATGTTTTGATTGTTGGATTTACAAAATAAATGATTTAAATTTCGCACTATTTCTAAGTATCTTATGTTATGATGCTATGAGGCTTGTATAAGACCCTTTCGGGGTCGAGTACGCCGTGTCACTTCTGGGGTGTAGAGTCGGATCGTGACATGAACTAACTGAATGCAATGACCAGGCTTATACATGTTGAAGCTGAATACTGAACTATAACCTATAAGCTGATCAATGCAATATAATCTGACTGTGGGACCTACTAATAACCGACATAAAACCTCATGAGCTAAATGTGGAATTTGATGTGTATGGCCCATCGAAAGGACCCAATATATGCTGCCAGAGGTATAGAGGCATGACTAGTGTGATCACAAAACTAATGCCCACAAAGGGGACTTATAACCTATGTGGGAACGTAGTTCTGGGACTTGAGGGTGACTGACCCTAGGCCAACTCAGTATTACGCCTACTCCCAATTGATGATGTAACTAGTACATTATGACTGAAATTCTGTAATACTGGATAATTCAAAATACTGACATGCTAACTAGAAATTCAACATTTAACTTCTTATAATGAAACAATGAAAAACCGAGGCATCTACGCTTGTTTATCTATCCTAGATAATATAATTCATGAACTAAAAGAACTACATAACTAAGGATTTCAGTTTATGCAAGAATCTATGCAAAATGATACTAAAATCATGATAATCTGATTAAGACCATTAATGTAACTAATTTATAATAATCTGCTAATATTCTAGAAACCCTAGGTCTACATAATATGAAGGGAATCAAGAATTTAACTGAATTCTAGGGACCTAATGGGTGAAACAAACCACCAAGTGAAATCCCACATACTTGGTGATAAATTCCACAGAGAAATCTTTCAATTTTAGGGTTAGAACTAATAAGAACTCGCTGCGTTATTGAACTAGGTTGCTCGAACTTTTTCCCAGTTATTTTGCTCTAAGATGTATGAATTCTTGGTGAATGATTGATTAGGTTAGGTTATAATTAGTTTACTAGGCTAAAATTGACCAAAACTACATAGTTTAGGGTTTATAGACGTAATTTAGGGTCCAACGCATAAGGAAAAGACCAAACGACCCATGACTTAAAAGCTGTCAGGGCCAATAGACGGACTGACCAACAGTCTGTGGACTGACCCACGGTCTGTCCTGTCAGCCATTGAATGGTTTCAGACAATTGAAACTTGAGAGGCTGACCTATGGCCCTGGACCATGGACCATGGTCTGACCTACAGTTCATATGTCCTGCTGTGGGTCTACCCTTAGACAAATTTTTTGGGCTTTATGGAGAGGGGCTGCATGTGGCCATCCACGGACCACCACCTACAGTCCGTGGGTTGCACTTGCAACTCATATATGGGGTGTTACATTGTACCCCCCTTAGGAACATTCGTCCTCTAATGAACACTAAACTAGCTAAATAAGGAGGGGAAGAGCTGCAACCCTACCACTAAACTATTGGAAACTGATTTATGACTGAACTAAGTTCCAAGAACAGGCAAATACGCTGAAAATAAAAGTGCAAACTTAAGGAACATGATACTAAGAATGAAGCTATGCATGAATAACTAAAAGACTGAAGAAGAGTTATTACCTCAAGCTGGAATGGAATTGGAAGGAAAGAGATGAGGATACTTGGCATTAACGGTTGTTTCTACTTCCTAAGTAGTTCCCTCTATGGATTGACTCCTCCAAGAAACCTTAACTGAAGTGACTTCTTCGTTTCTCAACCTTCGAACCTGATGATCAAGAATCTCAACTAGTACATCCTCATAAGTGAGCCTATCCTTCGCAGCCACACTTTCCAATGGTACTGTAGATGCTGGATCACCTACATACTTCTTCAACAATGAAATGTGAAAAATCGGATGCGCTGCCGTGAGTTCTGCTGGTAAATCTAACTCATAAGCCACTTTACCAACGCTTTTCAAGATCTTGTAAGGGCCTACATATCTAGGACTGAGCTTCCCTTTCTTGCTAAATCTCATCACCCTCTTCATAGGTGACACTTTCACAAAAACCCAATCATCAACTTGGAACTCTAAGTCCCTTTTCCTTACATCTGCATAGCACTTTTGACGACTTTGGGTTGTCTTAAGTCTACCTCTAATGAGCTGAACTTTCTCCATAGCATCATGTATCAAATCTGGCCCAATCAAGGCTATCATACCTACTTCAAACCAACCAACTGGAGATCTACATCTACACCCATACAATGCCTAATACGGGGTCATCTGAATGCTGGAATAGTAACTATTATTGTAGGTGAACTATTTAAGAGGAAGGTGATCATCTCAACTACCCTTGAAGTCGATCACGCAAGCTCTCAACATTTCCTCTAAGGTCTGAATGGTATGTTCTGCCTTTCTATCCATCTGTAGATGAAATTATGTGCTAAGATTAACTAAGTATCAAGACCTTTATGAAATGACTTTCAAGTAAACTAAGGACCGCTATCTAAGATGATAGACAAATGAACCCCATGCAACCTGACTATCTCATTAATGTAGAAGCTTGGCATAGTCCTCCACCGAATTTATAATCTTAACAGCCAAAAAACACGTAAACTTAGTAACTCTATCAACTATCACCTTAATGGAGTCATGTTGTCTGTGAGTACTAGGTAAACCTGTAATGAAATCCACGTTGATTACTTCCCACTTCCAAGTAGAAATGTTGATCTCATGAGTCATACCTCCTGGTTTCTGACGTTCTACCTTCACTTGCTGATAATTAGGGCAGTTAACCACAAAATCTGCTATAGCTCTTTTCATACAATTCAACCAAAAGACTTCCCGCAGATCATGGTATATCTTAGTGGCGCCTCAATGAAGAGAATATCTAGAGTTATGGGCTTCTACAAAAATCTATTGACTCAACTCACCCACTATATAAACACATAATCAACCATTATAGTGAAGCGTACCATCTCCCCCTTAGGAGAAAACCTCAACTCTCTATTGACTGCACCATTTAGTTGAAGCAATATCAGATCACTGTCTTGCTTTTCCTTAACCTCCACTACTAATGAAGATTCTGACCCATTCTGAACTGTTACACTACATTCTGATATGCTCATAAGGTGAGCTCCCAATCGATCAAGCCTATGAACATCCCTTGCTAGTTCTTTTCTTTCTTTCTCAACATATGCTACACTACCCATAGATAGTTAACTAAGAGCACCTGCTACTACATTGGCCTTACCAGAATTGTAATGCACCCTCATATCATAATCCTTGAGGAACTCGAGCCATCTCCTCTAGAGAAGATTCAACTATTTTTTGGCAAACACATATGGAAGGCTCTTATGGTCTGTGAACACAACTACATGAACACCATACAAGTAATTCTCCAAATAATAAGTACAAACACCACTGCTGTAGGCTCGAGGTCATGAGTTGGATAGTTCTTCTCATGCACCTTAAGTTGTGTAGAAGCAGAAGTTATAACCTTACCTCGTTGCATCAACACACAACCTAGGACGACTCTAGATGCATCCAATAGATAACATAACTATTTAAACCCTCTAGTAGAGTCAAAACAGGAGTTGTAGTCAACCTAGTTTTCAATTTTGCGAAGCTTTTCTTACAGTCATCTGACTACTGAAATTTAACCTTTTTCTGAGTCAACTTAGTCAATGGAGAGGTTGTGGATGAAATCTCTCCATGAACCTTCTCTAATAGCCAGCCAAACCCAAGAAACTTCTCATATCTATAGGAGAGATAGGTTTGTGCCATTGTTTCATTGCTTCTATTTTCTGAGAATCCACTCAGATCCTTTCACTAGACACAATATGACCAACGAAAGAAACATATTGCAACCAAAACTCACATTTGCTAAACTTAGTGAATAACTGGCGAATCTTTGAGAGTTTGTAGAGAAACCCTCAAATGAGTCCCATTCTATTCCTCATTCCTAGAGTAAATAAGGATATCATCAATAAAGATGATAATGGACAAGTCCAAATATTACTTGAACACTCTATTTATAAAATCCATGAAAGCTGAATGAGCATTGGTTAGTCCAAATGACATAACTATGAAGTCATAATAATCATACCGAGTTCTGAAGGATGTTTTCTGGATGTCAATATCTCTAACTCTGAGGTAATGATAATCGGATCTGAGGTCTATCTTTGAGAAATGACTAGCACCTTGAATTTGGTCAAAAAAAGTCATCAATCCAGGGGATATGATACTTATTCTTGATTGTGACTTTGTTCAACTGCGTATAGTCAATGCACATTATGAGAGAACCATATTTCTTATTCACAAACAATATGGTGCATCCCATGGGGAAATACTAGGTTTGACATAGCCCTTATCTAAAAGGTCTTTCAATTGCTCTTTCAATTCCTTAAGCTCAGCTAGAGGCATTTTGTAAGGAGGAATCAAAATAAGCAGGGTATCTAGAAGGAGATCATTTCCAAAGTCGATTTCCCTTTTGGGAAGATCTTCTGGAAACATTTCTGGGAACCCATTAACTATTGGAACTGACTCAAGAATTGGGGTTTCAGAGCTTGAATCCTTAACCCAAAATAGATGATAGAGATAACCCTTAGAGATCATCTTCCTGGCCTTAAGGTAAAAATGAATCGACCCATAGGCGCTATGTTACTACCCTTACATACTAAGATTGGCTCATTTGGAATCTGAAAATGAACAATCCTAGTTCTACAATTTCCTGAGGCATAATAGGAATGTAACCAATCCATTCTTAGAGTGATATAGAAATCTACCATTTCTAACTCTACAAGGTCAGCTGAGGTGACTTCTGGGAGACTGTGATAGGGCAATTTTTATATAGTTGTCTCACTATACCTGGGTCACCTACTGGAGTAGAGATTGAGAAGGGTTCTGATTGAGTTTTAGGACAAACATTGAAGTTGACTGCTATATAGGGAGTTACAAAGGAAGGAGTAGCCCTTAGATCTAACAAAGCACAAACATCAAAGTTAAAAAACTCGTAACGTACCATTGACTACATAAGGAGAATCTTCCTGATCCTAGCGAGC
This sequence comes from Solanum bulbocastanum, assembly GCA_037074985.1. NCBI lineage: Eukaryota > Viridiplantae > Streptophyta > Magnoliopsida > Solanales > Solanaceae > Solanum > Solanum bulbocastanum. The sequence goes on from CM073600.1 coordinate 27,127,145, forward strand.
CTAAAGAGAATACAACATTTTTTGGCGTTGTCTGCCACCTGTACCAGATGATTACCCTACTGAGTTAGGCGACCTATTTATGTTACTAAAGTTGTAGACTGAGCCCTACCCTTATTGCCCCCTTGACCCTGTTTAGCAGAAGGACAATTTCTCAACTTGTGACCAGTCTAACCATACCCAAAACATCATTCCTTTCCTACAAGACACTTGCCCAGATGCTTCTTACCACACTTTGAACAAGTTGGGTAGGTTTTGGCACTTGAAATATTCCTGTGAGACTTAGAACCTCATGCCCTACCTTTGTGATCCTGTCGGAACTTGGAGGATGGAACACTAGTTGATGAAGGTGCTGGAGTTGAAGACTTTTGTTGAAACTGCGAGCGATTTACACCACCTGATTTATGTTGAGAATAATCATAGTTGCCCGTCCTAGCCTTCCATTATCCATAGCTTGCTCCCTAAGCTTAACTCTCTCAACATGCTGAGCATGAGTCACTTGCCTAGAGATGTTCATATTTTCCAGCAGCATAGCATTCCTACACTTTGTTTTCACTAAGTCGGATACCCCATATAGAAACTTGTTCTTAGAGCCCTGGAATCGGCAACCATATAAGGAGCATACTTGTAGAATTGGGTGAACTTGAGTCTGTACTCTTGGACTATAATGTTACCTTGCCTCAAATTCATGAACTTCTAAGCTTTTGCCTCTCTCAATTCTCTTGGGGAGAACCTACCCTGAAAGCTCTCACTAAAGCATTCATAATTGATAGGAGTTGCATCTGTACCCCTGTTTTCTTTTCGTTGCGTAAACCAAATGTGGGCTACATCCTTAAGCTGATAGGATGCCAACTCTACTCTATCATTACCATCACTTGCATTACTCCAAAGATCTTTTTGACCTCATCTATGGAGTTTTGGGGATCTTCACCAATTTACAACCTTAAAATCTTAGAAAGATTTATCCTAACAAATCACGAACCCTAGCTGCCACTGATCCACCACTAGCATTTACAAGCACTAGAGCCTACTAGTTGTTCTGGTTTGTCACACTCTGACCCAAAAGCTGAATGGAGTTTTGAAACTCAGCATTTGAAACTTCCTAATCTGGGACTGGAGGAGTTGCGTTAGCATTGCTTGCATTCACATTCCTTCTGTAAACTCTACGAAGAGACATGATCTGAAAACGCATAATGTCGAGTTAGAAATAAGGAATAGACCATACCTTACACATGATAAGAATAACAAGAAATGGAAGCCCTCTCATTAGATATGGTGCACTTCACACCTATGTAAAGGACTCTTACTTAGTGCAACTTTTCAAACATCCTAGGATTCTTAAACCTAGCACTCTGATACTAAGTTTTTCATGTGCTGAAGCTACCCCAAGGACACAGACACGGGACTTAGGATCATGAGTGACCCCAAGCTAACCCTTAGCTAGCATATCATAAGCATACGTAAAGATAAACTGAAACAAGAAATATTGTACGGAAGTTTAATCATAAGATAAACTGAAATGATGGGGAATATCGATTATTATTTGAATATAAAACTGAAAAAATGAGTTTAATGACAATTAAAATATCAAACTCCATAGCTAAGACTGAATCTAGCTATGTCTAAAGTAAAGCTTCTAACTTACTAGAAATGATGGGATATGCCCTAACTAAATCTAGTAAAAAACTGAAACAAAAGACTAAAAATAAAATGATAATCATGTCAATTTTCCTCGAAGAATGAGGACTCACCACTGATGCTATTAAAATGGAGATAAGCTGAGGACCTGAACCTACATCATGAGAACATGTAGCGCAGAGTATGCATCAGTACTTTAAAGGTACTGACCATGCAAGATAGAGTAAAGTTAAACAATATACATAATTGAACAAAGCATATAATTGAGCAATGATATGAGATAAGCATGATACTATACTGAAAATACAGATCATGAACTAAATGAATGCAATGACAAGGTTTATACATGCTGAAACTGAATATTAAATTGTAACTAATAACCTAGTCAATGCAATAGAATCTGACTGTGGGAACTGTTAATAACCGACATAAAACCACATGAGCTAAATGTGGAATCTAATGTATACGCCCTATTAAGAGGACCCAATATACCCTGCCAAAGGGATAGAGGCATGATTGGCGTTATCTCTAAACTGATGCCCACAAAGGGGACTTATAACCTACGAGGGCACATAGTTCTGGGACTTGAGGGTGATTGACCCTAGGCCAGCATGGTATTAAGCCTACTCCTAATTGATTATGTAATTAACATATTATGACTGAAATTCTGTAATACCGGATAACTCAAAATACTAATATACTAACTAAAAATGCAACATTTAACTTCTGATAATGAAACATTCAAAAATTGAGGCATGTACATCTGTTTATCTATCCTAGCTAATGTAATTCATGAATTAAAAGAACTACATAACTAGGGTTCTGAGTTTGTACAAGAATCTACGCAAAAATACTAAAATCATGATAATCTGAGTAGGAACATTAAAGTAACTAATTCAAAATAATCTGTTGAATTGCTTGAAACCCTAGGTCTAGATAATATGAAGGGAATCTAGAATCTGACAGAATTCTAGGGACCTAATGGGTGAAAGGAACCCACTAGTGAAATCTCATAGAACTGGTGACGAATTACACAGAGAAATCTTTTGATTTTAGGGCTGGAACTGATGAGAACTCGCTACGTTCTTGAATTACGACTTCTCGATATATTTCCTTCTTGTTTTTCTCTAAGATTGATGAATTCTTGGTGAATGACTGATTAGTTTAGGTTCTAATTAGTTTACTAGGCTAAAGTTGACCAAAACTACGTAGTTTAGGGTTTGAACGACGTAATTTAGGGGTCAACGCATAAGGAAGAGACCAAACAACCCCTTACTTAAAAGTTGTCAAAGTCAACTGACGGTTCTTGGACTGACCCATGGTCCGTCCTGTCAACCATGAAATAGCTTCAAAGAGTTGAAACCTGAGGGTCTGACCTACAGCCCTGGACTATGGACCGTGGTCTGACCTACAGTCCGTAGGTCTTTGCGTGGGTCTACCCTTAGCAAAATTTTATGGGCTTTCTCGGGAGGGGCTGAAGGGGGCTATCCATGAACCACCACTTACGGTCCATCGGTCACCCTACAGTCTGTGGTTGGCAACCGTAGGTTGCACCTGCAACTTCTAAAAACTTACTGGTTGGTCTATTTTTGGATACGTGGTATTACATTTTCATTAAGTATTGTAATAAATGGCTATGATGAGATAAGTGTCTAGACTTCCGCTTTCTTTTATGAAATTTTTTTTAGACATGAAACATGTTTCCCTCTTAATTGTTCTATTTCTTATGTTATGAGGACTAAGTAGCTAGTATTCCTTCAGAGTTCTATACACCATGTTAGATCTAGGGGGTAACCTTGGGTCATTATTTGTAATCAGAGCACAAGGTTTAGAATGATACTAGGACGATGTCTCATAAGCTAAGTCTTGTAGAGTCTTGTTCATGAGTGTGAAGTGCACCACATTTATGAATGAACAGCTACTAGATGTTTAGGAAATTTTACTTCTTCATTAGTCTGAAGTCATGCTTTAGAGTTTAATCCTAAGAAGATCTCTCGCCTAACCCTTCACCTATGTCTTTAGGATATGAATACCAGAAGAAATACTAGAAAGATAGAGAGTGACAATTTGGAACAAGAAACTCCTCTGCAAGATCAGTAAATCATTTGGCTAAGAATATGAAAATTGTAGAGGTTAGGTTGGATTTTCAAATATTGGCCCAAGCTATGACGGCACAAGCCAACCGAGAGGTGGGAGCTCCCATGAACCCAAATGTAGGTACGACGGCTTCAAGAGTGAGAGATTTTATGAGGATGAACCCTTCAGAATTTTACGGCTCCAAAGTTGAGAAGGACTCTTAAGAGTTTGTCAATGAGGTCTATAAGGTATTGTAACACCCCAGAATCTATTAGGCAGAAGTAGGGCAAAGTGAGAGGGCTAGTGTAACTCCTCGTAGACTAAAGAGGAAACTTTGTAGGTTATTGAGGCTTCTAGATGTTACCCACGAGGGATATCCAGGCCCCGTTGTTAGACCTACACCTCGTAGGCAAGGTTCTTGGATGAGGCACCCTCGACACTGCCTGAAGCATTGAACCACGGCTAGGACCCACATCCAGAGAATGGATCCACCTCTTATGGTTAGTGGGTTGTCGATGACCATTTTTCTCTATCAAGACAACGCTTGACAAGGACAGATCGTAGGTCCATCCATTGTTCGTCAACAAGGTCTCATCGTTGGACATTTTGGGACTGTTGAGGAGGTTAAGTATAGGGGCATAAGGGTCTTTTTGGGTTTTAATTAAATAAATATGATGTCGTTTTGCCTAATTCTAAGACACCTATATACGTATTATTAACCCCCAAAATCTTCCAGTTAAGTCATTCTCTCAAAATCCCAAAAGAATTCCCAAAACTCCTCTCAAATATTCTCTCTCTAGAAGAAATAAGCAGAAGGAGAGATTGAAGCTAGGTTGATGAGTCCGAGATTTAGACTCATTAAGGGATTTGCTTACATAGATTAAGTCTCCTCAAATGCTTAATTTGTGTCAATAACTGATGATAAAGCCTTGATTTTCAGGTATATGGATGGAGAAAGAAAGCAAGGACATTACCAAGAAAAAAAGAATAAAACAAGCTAAAGGAACAAAGAAAGGCGAGTATGAGGATCACCAAGAGCACTCGGCATGTCACCGAGTAGCTCATCAGACCGCCTAAAGTTCCAGTGTTCTAAGCCCTGAATGAAAGAACCAAGTTGGCGATGAAAAGGAGTAGTCGGTGGATTGTTGAGTGATTCTGCGAAGCCAAGATATATCTCCCAAATTTACAAACCTTCAGTATGCTGATTACGAAGGCAAACGATCGATTGAAAAGACCAAAGGGCGGCTCGTCGAGTGGTTTGGCGAGCCGGACTTACTTCGCCGAATGACTCTTCAAACACATTTTTTGCGAATATAAATACATTTTTGAACATTTATTTTAGTATCACTTATCATATTACTTTTTAGAACAATTTTTATTATTAAGTTTTGAGCATTTTAGAGACAATTTTTCTCTAGTTTTCTTTAGCTTTAAAGGATTGAAGAAATTCACTTTTGAGAAATTGGAATTGGATCTTTGGAATTCTTCAAAATTAGAGCATTGTAAGGAAGAAATTAATCTTACCCAGTTGATGGATAATCAATTTGGTAACTGTTTTTACCTTTTTATAATGCCTAGCTAAAATACCAATTCTTGGGGTGTGATAATGTGATATAGGCTAATTTAGTTTGTGGCTATTGCTAATTGTTAGTTTAAATTCTAAAATTCTAGCTAAAAATGAGTTTAATCATTAATTATGATTTAATTTAAGAATTATAGTTGCAAATGCAGTTCTATGTTTGTGTTCTTGGCTTGATCGAGAGAGAGGTTTTAGAACTAAAATTAGTGATTGATGGATTATGGTATTGGGTTGACATGGGTTCAGCTCGAGAGTGTGAACCCTAAACCCAATCCCACACATTCAGCTCGAGAGAGTGAATGGATTAAGGTTGGGTTGCTCTTATTTTGCATGCTTGTTGTTGTTTGAGAGAAATCATTTTATTCAAGGTAAATTGTTCTAGAGAAAGCTTACCTCCACTTTAGCCTAGCCTACTCACTAATATCTACTTATTTACTTATAATTGTAATTACCTATTTTTCTATATTTGCCTATAATCGATCACATCCTAAGAACCCATCTCATTTTTATTAATTCATATTGTTGTGACTGTTTGGAGCTATTAATCAAAACCAAAATATCCCATTTGACATTCGTGTCATCCCTTAATTTGAATGATGTCTTTATTTGATCATTTTTATTTATATGACTGATTTGACCACATTCCTACATCCTAATCGAATTTGAAACATATACCGCTCCCTATGGGATTTAACCCCAACTCATTTAATTGGGTTATATACTGATTAACGTTCGTTGACCCTTAGAATTAGATGAAATACCTTTGATAACATTATTCTAATAAAAATGGCGTTTCTGTTGGGGAGTGGTGTTGTTTGAAATTCTTTTGGTGAGGTTGAATTGTGTTCTTTTTAGTCATAATTGAATCTACTTACTTTTAGTTTTGGTTTGTGTGTTGCTGTTTAAAATAGAGGAAATGAGTGTCAACGGAAGTAATGTTAGCCAAGTGGGCCACCTAGATGACATTGGTAATCTCAATCATGTCAATGAGCCAAATATCAGTGACCTTAATCTAGTGAGTGGAGTTGGCGCCATTCGCTTGCCTATAGCTGAAGGGAACACTGTGTTCCACATTACAAGCACCATGTTGCAGCTCTTATAATTGAAGGGCTTTTTGGTGGGTTGTCTCATGAGGATCCCCATGAGCACATAGGGAACTTTGTTGATGTTTAAGGACCATTCTCCTTTAAGAACATATCTCAAGAATCGGTCTGACTGAGGTTGTTCCCATTTTATCTAATGGCAGAAGCGTGTAACTAGTTGGCTAAGTTTCCAAGAGATTCTATCACTTCGTGGGAAGAGCTTATTACCGGATTTCTAGTGTGATTCTTACCCCTTTCGAAGATGATGACTCTTTGGGGCAACATCCAAAGCTTCAAGCATTTGGATGGTGATCCAATCCACGAGACTTGCCTATGATTTAAGAAGTTGGTGCTTCAATCCCCAACTCATAGATTTCCCGACAATGTTTTGCTGTAATAATTTTACAGAAGCCTTGATTCGGTGAACAAGGGAGTGACTGATCAACTTTCTCCAGGAGGTTTAATGCAAAAAACCTTACATTATAGTAGCTCAACTCTTGGATGGCATGACCAATATTTTTCGGGCATGGTACACCTGTGAAGATCAGGTCTCTCCTCTTACTTGCAAGTTGACAAAAGAGCAGATTGAAAAAGATCAAGAGAGAGACAAAAACATGGCAAAGATGATGACCCAGATGGACATCTTGGCCAAGAACTTCATGGGTGCTAGTACTAGGAGTGTTAATGTTGTCGGTGTTGGTGGTGTAAACCCCGAAGAGGCTAAATTAGAGGCATTGTAGAATGAGGAAGTGAATGTCCTAGCCAACCAAGAAGAAACTTATCGTGCAAACTACCCAACACTAGGTGGTAACCAAGGTTAGAATAGAGATGAGGGCTGGAGAGACTATGATAGAGAGTGGTGTGATCCGAATGCCACTCTAAAGAAAAGAGAAGGGGAAAAGGATATGTATGTTCCTCCCCACAAGCGTCAAAAACCCAAATATTCTGAGGGTGGCCGGACTGAGGATATGCTCTCTCGTATTCTCAATATGGTTGAAGGGTTTGACAAAGTGTTGAAGGAAATGAGGGAAGATGTGTTGACTCTTAGTCAAACGATGACTTCTCATTCCATCTCTATCAAGCAGATGGAGACCCAAATGGATCAAATATCTTCACATTTAAACCCAAGACAACAAGGGAGGTTGCCTAGTGATACTATGAGAAACCCCAAGAACGAAGCTTGAGTGGATACTTGCATTGTGTCATGACGTTAACTATGGCGCTACTTGGGAGGCAACCCAAGTTCTTATTGCTTTATTTTTGTTTTTGGAATAACGGGTGTTGATTGTGTAGGTGAAAAAGTGGAATGTACTTGAAATATGCATGTTGGTGAGCCAAGAGTCCAGTCAACGACTCACCAAAGAGGTAGACAAGCCCGAATTGGACCACCGTCGGCCTCAAGAAATTACAAGGATGGAATTGGTAAAGCTCGGCGGGCCCATGAACGAGTCAAGGACTCACCGAACAGGTCAGTGAGCCCGACTTTGTCCTCCGTTTAGACCCCCAAATTAACTGGAGGTCCTGTAAAACTAGGCTAGATAACTAACCACTCGGGGTGTCATTGAGGTCAACTAATATCGCTGAAGCCTCATAAACTGAACGGTTTTAAAAGGCCAAAGGTTTACAATTTCTAACTCTTTCATATTATCATTTTTTCTCGTTGATCTTGTGTTCATAGTTGGAATTCTTTGCCTCCTAGCATTATAAATTCATATTTCGGCATAAAGGTTGGTTTTTCGAACCCCAAACTCGTAATTAGAGGTTGAACTCAATCAAAATTGTTTAATACTTATTGATATCTGTTGGGCCTGCTCTGAAATCATAAATGTGTGCTAGTTGTCTTTCATATTTTCGTAATTGTGCTAAAATTGCCTAAATGGTTGATTTCCCAAATTTCATGCTTTAAAATTGATCATAAACTTGTAGGTTGTGTGAATTTGTTTTTGAGTCTAGTCGGGTGAAGTCTAAGTAACCCCAATTGTGCTAAATGACTGCCCAATGATGGAGCGTTTGACAACATTCTTAAGGGCTAAAGCCATCAAATGGCCAATTTTGGCCAAACTAGGGGAAGGTTGAGTACCTCTGAGGCATGGGTCATATGGGTCTAGGCTTAATTAAGTTTTTATTTTGGTTGATATTGTTTTTTGGGGACTACGGGTTTGATTTTGGGAGTCAGGGTTGAAAATGGGCACGTTGGGCATTTTGGCGAGCTGGGTCGAGCTCACCGAACCACTTGGTGGTTCACCGAAGTCCCCCTAGATCGCCTTCAATTTCATGATTTGGTTGAGTTTGGTTCTGTAACTTTTAGCAAGAAGCCTGAGCTCACCGAGTTCACTCGTCGACTCGCTGAAAGTCTACTTTGATAGCCATTTTCATCTTCCCTAATCCGTAAAACATATTGTAACTTTTGACGGGCTAGTCTGAGTTCGCCAAATGGTGTTGGTAATTCACCGAAAGGCCCTATATATCAGTGACCTATCTTTTCTTGGGAAATTTTTAAGCCAATCATTTTGTCGAGCCCGATCTAGCTCGCCAATGTGATTTGGTGACTCACATACTAGTTCAGTGAGTCTTTGTGCAACTTGATTTCTGCATTTTTTTTGAATTAATTCTAATGCTTTTTGATGTATATTGCAAATATGGCTATGACCAACTTGGTCGATAGTGGTATGCCACCCTACAAAAGAGCACGGAGCATTGTTATTAATGAGGGAACAATTACTCCCTCTAAAAAGGGCTAACAAACACCTCCAAAAAGAGGCAAAGGAAAGGGCAAAAGCGCCCGAGGCAGAAAGACCGGAGCACAACTTCGGCAGTATTGGGGAGTTTGTCCATTCTCTGCCCTCATTCTCAGCGCCTAAGGATGATCAGCCACTTCAGACCAGGTGGGCTGACATACGTGCCGAAGTTTGCCAAGATCCGTCTAGGATACCAGAGGCCCCCCATCCTGCTGCTGATACAATGTTAACTCTTGCATAGACGGTGGTTCCAACGCCACCAATTCAGGGTCCTCCTCCCTGGCTACTCAATAGGCTAATTGCCAAGGGATTGAGGATGATTCTCAAGGAAAAGTTGTTTTCTACGGAGGGCATAGTAGGCAGATATTCCATGGTAAGGGATAATCTCCGATACTATCACTTTGACATATTCACCAAGCCCTAAGGCTCGTATATCCTAACTTGGCTACGTGATTCTACGTTGCATATGGTGAGCTAGTTCCCCATGGGAAGAAAAAGGCCAGTGCTTATAAACTGGTGAAGTCTGTAGTGGTTCGGGGGAAAGAAGTTGGATGTAAAAGCAATCATATCAATGTTGCACTTGACAGAGCCATGGGGATTGAGCATGAGTATAAGGGGATAGCTACATCACATTCCCTGAATGATCTAAAAGGTTGGCTTAGTACCTTAATTTCTGACACCACCCCGAGGTGGATTGAGGCAGGAGCTTCTATTTAGAACAATGACTTGAATATAGTTGTGCGGTACTAGTTTGGATTCATCGGCATCTCCATCATGCCCACACAGAATAAGTCCAACCTCCGCCACCCAAAGACGGCCTATCTAGGAGCTATCATTACATAGAAGCGGTTGAACTTGGGACTCATCATTGAGTAGGAGATGGCCATGAGGGCCAAACTGCGCCAGCCGTCCTTTTCCTTCCCGGTCCTGATTACAAAGTTATGTTGATGTGCTTGAATTCCTCGTGATGAGAAGAGGTACATTGAGGTCACTCTTACATGTTTCACAAATAGCCGGAGCATAGAGGTCGAGTACACTCAAAGAAGGCATATAGGAGGAGAGAGGCTCTGGTGGATGCATCCCTGGAGGTTGATGTTCAGTCGATACCTACAAAGGCATCTTTGCCTACTCCGGCCTCCGAGCTTTTAGGTACACCCGCTTTCACTTCCTCATAGGATCATGGTTCTTCTAGTGCTCCCCAGGCCACTAGGATTACTCAGGCCATGATCCTAAAGATAGGGCACTTAGCCTATTCTGTCGATGTGTAGGCTACCCGATTAGGGGTCGAGGCACCTTGGATGATTGAGCAGGCCAGCCTAGTTGTGTTGACACCTTTTTGGACATCTATTGACATTCTCACAGTGAGAGTGGAGACTTATGAGAGTCGAGAGGGGGCTACATCAGAGATGACGACTTTGAAAGCCGAGGTTACAAACTTGAGGACGGACATAGACTATCTAAAGTCTATGGACTTCACCTCTTTGTTTGAGGCAGTTGAAACTCAGGGTGTTTTGGGTAGTTTTGAGATGCCTACGGCCATTACCGGAGATGTGCCTATGGAGGATGTGGGAGCTGATGTGTCAGATACAGAGATCGATGAGGAGCAACTTGGGGAGCAAAATGCCACCGTATATGATGATCTAGTCGACTTAGAGGATGCAATGTTCGAGACTATCCAACACACCTCTTTGACAGACACCACCATGGCTGGTCTAGTGGAGCTAGTGATGAGGTGACCCCAGGTATTGATGCCCCGGCAGATGGAGCGACTGTGTAGATAGGACTTTTCTTTACCTCCTCTCTGTCACTTTTATTGACTTTTGATTACTTTTATTGCATTTGAGGAAAACTGCATTTTTGTTTGTGGTGGGGTGAGATATTTCCATGCATACCTTTTGTGGATATATTCTATATATATTGAGTTTTGTGTTTTGAATTATGTTTTGGTTTCTATCTTGTGGATGTTTGAGCTCATGGCTTTGTATTATGAATGAAAATGGTTTTTGACCCATTTCAAAATTTTTACCACTTTTGTTGTGTGTGATTATGGCCATTCTTATGAAAACTTGAGTATCGATCATGATTAATACCGATAACTTAAATAGTGCTCCTAATCGAACAAAAATGAGTGTGTGGCTATGATGAGGCCAAATGACGTTACATAGACAATATGTGATCTTTTTGCATCTTGTTGTGACTAAGTGATGCAAGCTCTTGAAATGATCTTAGGCAACAATTTTGAAGAGTGAAAGAATTTGACAATATACATCTTTTGCAGCCAACCTTGTGAGATGTGAGAACCTTGCTTGAACCCTTTTAAGCCTTATCCTTCTCTTGGAAAAAACTCTATGTAATTGTGACCCCTCTTTATCCATTCACCCATAATCCTCATGAAATGTGGTTTGTTTGAATAGCTAACTTAGGCCAAAAGACTAAGTTTGGGGGTGTGGTGAAAAGAGAAGGTAAATCAAGAAGTGTGAAGAAGTCCCCTTTTGATCCATGGTTTTGAAAAAGATGGAATCCCTCCATATAAAAAAAAGAAAAAAAGAATGAAAAAATTGTGAAATAAAGTTTTGAAAGTTGCAAAAGAAATGGGGTGTCCAGAAAGTTTAATAATGGGGTGAATGAGCATGAGTTAAAATTCTAAAGAAAAGGAAGAAAAGTGATGTTCAAACCACATTTCATGAGGGTAGCAACCACTAAGCCTAAATGATCATACCTTTAAACTTAGCCCTATTATAAGCCTTGAAAAGACCTTTTTGATCTTGAGTGAGCTGAAATGAATGTTGATTGGAAATAAGGGCAAACCTATGCATGTGTTAATCTTTGTGAGTGTGAGAGTCATATGTGATTTCGGAGCTATAAATTATTGAATAATAGTGTGTGAAAATGGAATCATCTTTGTTGTGAGGGCATTTGAGTAACTTTATTGAGCTTGAACTTTTATTTGAAGCAAGTATTGTGAACTTGAACATCTTTGATAATGCTGAGTCACAATTTGAATATTTCAGTTCACAAGTGATCCTTGCATGAGTAAGTTGAGCCTTTTTGTGTGTATTCATGATTGAGTCTTATGTAGCACTGTTTAAGACATCCTTTTTGAACTGTTGTACTTGAGTTTTACTTGAGGGCAAACAAAATTTTAAGTTGAGGGTGTTTATCAGTCCGTGATTTGGGCTCATTTAGGGTTTTGTTTACATAGATTTAGTGCCCTCAAATGCTGAATTTGTTCCAATAAGTGATATTTAATCCTTGATTTTCAGGTATATGGATTGAGGAACAAAGCAAGGATCACTACCAGGCAAAAAAGAACAAAATAAGCTATAGGAATGAAGAAAGGCGAGCCCGAGGAAAGGCCATGAGCTCTCAGCGTGTCGCCGATTAGCTCATCAGACCACCATAAGTTCCAATGTGCCAAGCCCCGAAGGAAAGAACCAAGTTGGTAATGAAAATAAGCAGTCGGTGGACTGTTGAATGATTCCGCAAAGCCAAGATAGATCGCCCAAAGTTATAGATCTTGAGGATGTTGAGTACCAAGGCAAAAGGGCGATGGAAAAGAACAAAGGGTGGCTTGCTGAGTGGTTCGGCAAGCCCAACTTATTTCGCCGAGTGACTTATCGCAAAACATTTTTGGGGACTATAAATATGTTTTTGAACATATAGTTTAGTATCACTTATCATATTACTTTTTAAAACAATATTTATTATTAAGTTATGAGCATTTTAGAGACAGTTTTTCTCTAGTTTTCCTTAGCTTTGAAGGATTGAAGAAATTCACTTTTGAGAAATTGGAAGTGGGTCTTTGAGATTTTTCAAAATTGGAGCATCGTAAGGACGAAACTACTCTTACCCAATTGATGGATAATCAATTTGGTATTGTTTTTACCTTTTTATAATGTCTAGCTAAAACCCCAATTCTTAGGGTGTGATCATGTGATTATGGGCTAAATTTGTTTATGGGTATTGCTAATTGTTAGTTTAAATGCTAGTTAGAAGTGATTTTAATCATTAATTATGGTTTAATTTAATAATTATAGTTGCAAATGTAGTTCTATGTTTGTGTTCTTAGATTATGAGAGAGAGAGAGTTTTTAGAACTAAAATTAGTGATTGATGATTTGTGGGTATTTGGTTGACTTGAGTTCAGATCAAGAGAGTGAACCCTAAACCCAATCCCACACATTCAGCTCGAGAGAGTGAATGGATTAAGATGTGGGCTGCTCTTATTTTGCTTGCTTGTTGATGTTCAAGAGAAATCACTTGATTATGGGTAAATTGTTCTAGAGAAAGTTTACCTCCACTTTAGCCTAGCCTACTCACTACTATCTAGCTATTTACTAATAGTTGCAATTATCCATTTGTCTACATTTTCCTATAATCGATCACATCCCAGGAAGCCGTCTCATTTTTGTTAATTCGTATTATTGTAACTATTTGTAGCTTTTAATCAAAACCAAAATCCCCCATTTGATATTCGTGTAACCCCTTAATTTGAATGATGTCTTTATTCGATAATTTGTATTCTTATGACTGATTTGACCGTGTTCATAGTTCCCAATCGAATCTGAAACACGTACCGCTCCCCATGGGATTCAACCTCAACTCATTTAGTTGGTTTATATACTGATTAATGATAGTTTCCACTTAGACTTGGATGAAGTGTTTGATAGCGTTATTCTAATCATAGGTCAAGTTCAAGTCTCCAATCCTCAAGCATGTGAGAGTTTTGTAATCAATTTACGATTGATTTTGATACATGGGATCCTTCCTGCCATGGAGTTCCCTAGAATTCTAGAATTTGAAGAAGAATTTCCCCAATTCTAGTTAAGGTTTCTTCCATTATTATGGGTTATGATGAATGTTGATCCAATTGAGTGGATTATGATTGTTTATGATTGAATTGATGGAATTGAATGTATTGAGGATGAAATTACATGTACCCATGTCTATCTTATGATTTTAGGGTTGAATTGATATAGTGGGTTTGACGCCATGTAAGGGAATCTCTATGGGTTAAATATATCCTTAGAGGATTGATGAATTATAACTAGAATTGCTTGAGATTGAAGAAAATATGATGAATATGATGTCAGTTCCTTGAGAGTAAAGCATAAATGATGATCAAGAGATGTAGTGCTTTGAAAGTAAAGCCTAGACTATGAATTGTCGAATGTTGATGTTGTAGTATGGAAAGAATACTTCCCAGAAAGAAATGATAAACATGATTGTATGAATGTGAAAGGTTTACTCACATGAATTATTCTAGGTTGAAAGGATTGCTCACCTAAAATGAATATAGACTAAAAATGCTTAATGAATGATGAGGCTAGAGGAGATTACCCCTGATCTCCATATACAAGGATATGAGGTGATGTCCATACTCCTTAGAATGGAACAAGAGGAGAGTCCCTATGTTCCTACTATGATAAATTGAAATGGAGGTGAGTGCTCATGCTCTTTATGAAATGATGTGGAGGTGAGTACCTGTGTCATATGATGATGTTGTGAAGGCAAGTACCTGCAATCTAAAAGTTGGTAAGGCAAGACGCGAATATCGATTAGTATTTATAAGCCAGGTATTAAGGCGAACCCCCATGTTTGTAAAAGTAGGTATGATTAATGTGATTATGTAATGAAGTTGACTTGTTTGGAATGTTGCTAGATACAACTTCCATGATGTAATGTTGACTAGAGGTGGATGACCTAAGTCTTGGCTAAGGTTAAGTAAAGTTACATAAGGGAGTATTCCTCTTCCATTATGATACTTAGTATGTATTGATTATGTTTATGCCTTATGTCCAATGTTGACTAATGCTTATGATTATGTTGTTTATGCTAACCATCATATTTAGTACTTGATTGTACTAACACATACTTTTGCCTACATTCTTATCAAATGTAGGGTCTGGCTACATCGACTCTTATACTCGTGGCTAGCTTCATTATTGATTAAGGAAGCGAAGTTTATGTGTGTCCTCATTATGTTCGAGGATGTGATCACCATTTTCCCCTTATGTGTTTCTTCTATATTTGAGACTATTGTATGGGCTGCGTCCCAATATTTCTATTCTCTTATGTGTAGATAGTTTGAGACAATGTCATGTTAGACTTCTGCTTGCTTTATAAAGTGACTTTTATTGTATTGAAAATTTTTTAATTTCTGCTCATTTCTATTACTTTATGTTATGATATGGTAAGTGTCTTGTATGAGGCCTCTCGGGGTCTTGTACGCCTTGTTACATCTAGGGGGATACCTCTAGGTTGTGATAAACTTGGTAATTAGAGCACAAGACTTAGAATGGTTCTAGGATGCCTCAAACCATGTCTAGTATTCTTGTTCATAAATGTGAAGTGCACCACAATTATGAATGGGAGGCTATTAGATGTTTAGGAAATTTCACTTCATCATTTCTCTAAGTCGTGAACTCTATAAATCTTTCTCCTAACGCATTCTTGATGGTTTTCAAGACATGACTACTAGAAGGGCTAATGCTAGATGGTTGGAGGAAGGCAATGTTGAGCAAGAGGTTCCTTCTCAAGCTCCTACTGACCCATTGAATAAGATGTGACTAATGTAAAGTTTAGGTCGACATTCTAAGTGTTGGCTCATGACATGACGGCACAAGCTAATATATATGTGGTAACCCCCATGAATCCAAATGTAGGTGCGGCAGCAACAAGAGTGAACCCTCCCGAATTTTATGGCGTCAAATTTGAGGAAAACCCTTAAGAGTTTATCGACAAGGTATATAAGTTACTTGCTATCATGGGTGTGACTCCTGTAGAGAAGGCAGAACTAGCTGCTTACAACCTCAAAAGGGTTGCTTAGATTTGGTTTAATAAGTGGAAAGAAGCAAGGCCTATAGAAGTGGGCCGCATAGAATGAGAAAGGTTCAAAAGTGTTGTTCTTGACAGACTCTTCGATCTACCAATAAGAGAGGCCAAGGTACTTGAGTTTATTAACCATAGGCAAGAAAATAAGAGTGTAAGGAAATACGCTTTGTGGTTCACTTAACTATCTAAGTATGTTCCTTCCATTGTGGCAGATTGTAGGGCCAAGATGAGTAAGTTTGTGTCGGGAATTTTTGACATGGTAGTCAAAGAGTGCCGCACCGCTATGCTTGTCCATGAAATGGATATTTATCCCTTATGGTGCATGTCCAACAAATTATGCAGATGGTCTTCGTAGGGCTCAACCCTACCCTTCATCTGGTTTGAGTGGTTCGGGTGGGAATTCTCCTAAACAAGACAGTTTCTATGCTCGCCAAACTAGAGGTGATCAAGAGAGTTCCATGGATGTTGTGACTAGTATGTTAAAATTTTTCCATATAGCTGTGTATTCTTTAGTTGATACAGGTGCGACTTTGTCATTTGTGACTCCTTTTGTAGCAATGACATTTGATATGCTTCCCGATATATTGTTAGAACTTTTTTATGTCTCTACACTTATTGGTGATTCTGTGGTGGCTAAGAGAGTTTATAGAGCATGTCTCATTTATTTGTCCAATAGAGTTACCTTCATTGATTTGATAGAACTTGACATGATAGATTTTGATGTCATCTTGGTATTGATTGGCATTCTTCTATGCCTCCATTATTGTAGGACTAGAGTGATCAAATTTCAGTTTCCAATTGAGCAATCCTTGAGTGGAAGGGACGAAATTCTATGCCAAGAGTTCAATTTGTATCTTACCTAAAAGCTAGTAAAATGATATCGAAGGGTTGTGTCTACCATACAGTGAGGGTGAGGGATGTGAAGTCTGAAACTCCTATTCTTGAGTCGATCCCGATTGTAAAAGAGTTTAGGAAAGTTTTCCCTAATGATTTACCTGGTGTTCCTACTGAAAGGGAAATAAACTTTGGTATTGACCTTCTCCTCGATATCCAATCTATCTCTATTCCTCCTTATAGAATGGCTCCAATGGAACTGAAGGAGTTTAAGGAAAATTTAAAGGACTAATTGGATAAGGGTTTCATCTCACCAAGTATCTTTCCATAGGGTGCTCTGATGTTGTTTGTTAAGAAGAAAGATGGTTCACTCCGTATGTGTATTGATTACCCCTAATTGAACAAAGTAACAATCAAGAACAAGTATCTTCTTACAAGATTAGATGACTTATTTGATCAACTCTAAGGGGCAAGTTATTTCTCTAAAATTGATCTCCCGTCGGGTTATCAGCAATTGAAGGTAAAAGAGGAAAATATTCCGGAAACAACTTTTAGACCCCGATATGGTCATTATGAGATTTTGGTGATGTCCTTTGGTTTGACTAATGCCCCGGCGGTGTTGATGGACTTGATGAATAGGGTGTTTAAACAATACCTTGATTTGTTTGTAAGTGTGTTCATAGATGATATTTTGATCTATTCAAGGAGTGAGAATGAGCATATTGATAATTCTCAAAGACCAACGATTCTATGCCAAGTTTAGTAAATGTGAGTTTTTGTTATGGTCCGTAGCTTTCCTTGGCCATATAGTTTCAAGCAAGGGTATTGAGGTAGATCCAATGAAGGTGGAATGGGTCAAGAGTTGGCCTAGACCTCTATCACCGGTAGATATTAGAAGCTTCTTATCTTCATATACTATTATTTATGGACATATCTGGTCAATCGACTAAAAATACATTTACTAGTCAAATATACAAAATGAATCATGTTAGTACTATTACCACAAAATATGTTCATGATTATTTAATTAATAAATTATTAAGAATAAACTTTTAATAATTTATATATTCAAAGGGGCACTTATATATTCCTTTTAACTTGACATCATTTCACATTTATGCTCTCCAACTTTGAGCGTGCACAAGTAGACACTTAAACTTGTATAAAATTAAA
This sequence comes from Solanum bulbocastanum, assembly GCA_037074985.1. Lineage (NCBI taxonomy): Eukaryota > Viridiplantae > Streptophyta > Magnoliopsida > Solanales > Solanaceae > Solanum > Solanum bulbocastanum. Next base: position 27,145,095 of record CM073600.1, read on the forward strand.
CAAATAAACACACAAGCCCTACATGACATCCTACATGGTCATTTGTATCATATATGGTGTCCTACGTGTATTGTGCCACATAAGATTCATGTGTCTACTTGTTCAACTTTAGAGAAGTTTAAGTGTCTACTTGTGCACACCCAAAGTTGGATCGAGTGCATAAATATGACATGAGATCAAGTTAAGGATACCTTTATGTATTATGCCATTTAAAAATTATGTAAGAAGTACTATAAATCACATTAATTAAAAACTTAAAATATAAAAAACTTATAAATAAATTTATTGTCAAAGAAAATTTGTCTGACTCTCAAAATTTCATTCGTGTCACACAATTTGGGATATAAGAAGTAAAGACATTTCTAGTAAATTTTTATTTACAAATTACATTAAAATTACTATATATCACAATAATTTAAAACTTAAAATACTTTTAAAAATTTAAAAAGATTATGATCAAAGAAAAAATTAAGTGACTATCAAAATTCTATTATTTCACTTTAGTTAAAATAGAAAATGAAATATATATTGTGTAAGTGCTAACACAAACTTTTATATCCAATTTCTTATACATAAGTCACATGGGACACTTGTTGTTTCCTTTGCTTTTCCTTTATTTTTTTCTAAGGATACTACCCTTTGTCACGACCCGAACCTACACTTCTAGTGGACTGGACTACATGGACAGTACTATGCCACCCACAAGAGGAAGGAGGAGTAGGGTTTAAAAGTTTACCAGACATTTCTAAAGCTTGCTTTGCAAAATTATGGTGGAATATGAGGACTAAAGAATCATTATGAAGGAGCTAGATGAGTAAGAAATACTTGAAAAAGAATCATGCAGTAGTGGCACAAACCAAGACAAACACCTATATATGGAAGAATATGCTAAAGTGCAGAAACAAAACCTTAGATCTGGTGGCTAGTCAAACAAGGTACTTGTTATTTCTACCTTGATAACTAGATTGGGTTAGGAGCACTATATAAAATCATCCCCCCAAGCTTTGAATATGATCAAACTCTGATTTTGGTCAAAGAAGCAGTTGAAGAAGATCACTGGAATGAAGATTTATTGAGGAGTCTACTACCTCAAGACTTGGTAGAGAATATTCTACATAGAGATTGCCCATCAATAGATACAGAGGATTTAGACAAACCATACTGGAAATGGAGACAAGAAGACAATTTACAGTAAGCACTGCCTTCCAACTTACTAGATAGAGACAGGAAGTCAACAAAGTATACAACCTCATGTGGATTAAAGTTATGCCAATTAAGATTTCATCCTTTATGAGGAAACTGTGGAAAGCTAAAATGCCATAGACAATATATTGAAGAAGTGGGGAATTCAGTTCCCGTCCAGATGTTATTGTTGTGATAGTCTAAAAGTGGAAGACATACCACATGTTTTTCTACGCTCTTCTACAACCCAAATGGTATGGAAACATTTTTGTAGACCAGTAGGTATTAATATTGAGAATCTTCTCTTCTCTCAAGTGATTAACAAATGGTGGGAGATAAATGCACATCAGCATGTTAAGTATATATTTCAAGTTGTCCCCTCTATCATAGTGTGGGAAAAATGGAAGAGGAGAAACACATTAAGACATGGGGGGAAGAGTGCCAGTAATAAGTTCGTCTATCATATAATGCATACTATGATCATGTTCATTAAGACAAGGAGGACGAATTGTAGATATATGCCACATAAATGGAGTACATTAGTGGATGTTTTATTTAAGTACAATCCAACAGTCAAGGTAATCAAAGTAACTTGGAAACCACTAGACACGGGATGGATTAAGGTGAATACAGACGAAACGTCTAAATTTAACCCATGAAGGAGTTCTTGGGGCTCTTTATGCAAGAAATATAGAGGGAAATATAATATATGCACAAGCTAAGGAGATTGAGGATTTATGCACTATTAATACAAAAGCAAAAGCACTTGCAATATTACATTCTCTAAAGTATATAGAGACAACACAGTTAGAGAGAGTAATTATGGAAGTTGATTCTCTACTAATCAAAAATACTGTTGAAAGAACCTGGAAAGTGCCTTGGAAATTTGTGACTATTCTAGAAGAGATTTGGGGACTTATACGAAGCAAAACGATTATAATAACAGATGTACTCAGAGAGAGGAACAAATTGGCTGACTATCTAGCAAATGTGGCACTGTAAAAAGAAGTTTTTATCGTAAACAACTTTTAAGAGTTGGAACCTCAGGGCAGGAGAATAGTAATTAATGATAAAATGTTTGTTCCTTATTTAAGAATCAGATCATGCAAACGATGAAAGGAAGACATGAGCAGGAGGATAGAAGCAACTCTCAAGTTCAAATTTCGAGGAAGGAGAACTGTGAGAATCCGTGGTTTACTAATAGGTTGCTTAGTGTTGCAGGTACAACTTACTCAAGACAGACAAATCACAAACAAGAATGAATACAAAATAAATATACAAAACAGATACAACATGGTTATAAGAAGATACACACAGATAAGCATGGAAAAACAAAAAAGAAGGCATAAGCAAGAATATGTAATAAAGGCCGAGGGAAAAATACTGACTATATCAAGAGCTGAACAATGTGTGGTATTAGTATCATATGATGCTCAATCTATTGGTCAACAATTGATAGAAATCAGTAAAAATATTAACCTAAGAATACTTACTATAGAAATGACAATAGGACGAAATTGAGAATCACAGGAAAATTGTACAAATACAGAAGAAAAGAGCAAAACGAGAAATTTGCAGCAGCTCAACATTGAAATAAGTCAAATCAAATAATGGGGAGGAATTATTTACCTGAGATTCAAAATCAAGCAACAACTCCGACAAACAACAACAACAAATCAAAAATTTTGACCTTCGTCACTCAAAGAAAACACCTTAAAATGAACAAATGGAGTGGGGAAGATCGACAAAATGAAAAGAAAATGAAAAATAGATCAACAAAAACCAAAGCTATAGAAGTCGCATACCAATTAGCAGGAAAATATCAAAGAAGAGAAACTCAATTGGCCGAAATAACAACAACGACATCAGACTCTCCAATTGCACCTAAGGAGAAGTATTATGGAAGAAGATGGAAAGTTTGGATGCACTTTTGATGCAATTTTGATGCAATTTTGATTGTCTTTAGATATTGCTTTTCTTTTTTTTTTTTTTAGCTTATTTATTTAATTTTGCTTTAATTGCAATTTTTAAGATTGTTATAAGCTAGTAATAATAAAATAGTTAGTGGGCCCACTAACCTTGACCCAAAAAAAAGATCTAAAAGGATTCCCTATTTAACTCAAAAACTTTCTTCAACTCTACTCTTAACTATTTCTTGAATTTAAATTATGAAATCAAGATTTGTGATTTATGGTATGAATGATTTCTTGATGTTTAGAAGTAGTTTAGAGTGATTATAATCAAAGGGGAGTAAAGGTACCCTATGAAAGAACTCAGACGGACTAAACGACCGAGAATGGGTGGGGGCAGGCGAGCCTGTGCACTGAGTGGCATAGGATGCCAGCCCATGAACTACATACACAATTTTGCGGTGCAATGGTGGGGCGGCGCACCAACCCATTTCCAGAAAATCTTGACGAATTTCTTTGCTTGCTTTCTCACCCTAGTTTGCCTAAATTCAAATGGTTTCTTCCCCACTCACTTGGATACCATTACTCAACTTACTTACCTATTAAACTCAATACAACCCTCACACTACTAAAAAAACAGTGAATACCGACCTAAAAATTACCGACCTCCATTTGAGGTCGGTAATTTCTGACCTCCGGAGGTCGGTAATTTTCGACATTCGGAGGTCGGTATTCTTAAAAAGAATAAAAAATTTAAAAAAATTTAGAAAACCGACTACAATAAAGTAGTCGGTTTTTATGAAAAATAAAGTGGGAAAACAAAATTCCGACATCTGGAGGTCGGAATTTTTCCCAGCAAAAATGAATTACAATAAAAACCGACCTCTTGATGTCGATATTAATAAAAAAATTAAATAACAATATTTTATTTTTTTCTCAATTAAATGTAAAAAACAAAATTGAGAAATATTTTGATTTATTTTATTCAAATTGTCTTCCGGATGACAGTTTTGCGTAAAATGAAATAAAAAAATATTCTAATACCGACTTTCGGAAGTCGGTAAAATTAAATAGTATGTAATTAAATTAATTTTCATTAACATATTTATATAGTGACTTTCATAAAATTAATAAATTAGTATTTTCAATTAACTTTAAATAAATTGTCTTTCGGATGACGGTTTATATAAATTAATATAAAATACCGACCTCATGAGGTCGGTATTTTTATTTCATCCAAATATTTTAATAAAAGCGACATCCGGAGGTCGGTTTGTTTAAAATGTTCCTATTAATCATAATTTTGTTATCATAATACTAAATTTTCATTTTACACCTACAATTAATTGTTTAAAAAAGTTTAACAATTTTGTATACTTTTATAAATAAAAAGTTAGAATTCGTGGAAAAAATCAGAAACATCAATAATCCATATTTAGAGTATAAAACTACGTTGAGATGAAAATCAACTACAAGTAGTCATTTTTTATGCAAAATAAAGCAGGAAAATAAATAAATAACAATATTTTATTTTTTTTCTCAATTAAATATATAAATTAAACTGAGAAATATTTTGATTTAATTTTATTTAAACGATTTTTTGTAAAATAAAAAATAAAATTACTGACCTCCGGAGGTCAGAATTTAAAAAATATAAAAATACCAACCTCCAAAGGTCAGAATTTTCAAAAATACAAAAATAAAAATACCGACCTCTGGAGGTCGAAATTTAAGAAATACAAAAATAAAATTACCGACCTCCGGAGGTCAGAGGAGGTTGGAATTTTTCCCGGAAAGAAACGAATTACAATAAAAACCGATCTCTTGATGTCTGTATTAAATAAAATAAATAAATAACAATATTTTGTTCTTTTCTCAATTAAATATATAAAAAAGTTGAGAAATATTTTGATTTAATTTTATTTAAATCGTCTTTCGGAGGACGGTTTTGCGTAAAATAAAAAACAAAAAATATTATAATATCGACTTACGGTAAAATTAAATAGTATGTAATTAAATTAATTTTCATTAAAATATTAATATTGTGGCTTCCAGAAAATGAATAAATTCATATTTTCAATTAACTTTAAATAAATCATTTTCGGATGACAGTTTTATATAAGTTAAAAAATAAATTAATATAAAATACCGACCTCATGAGGTCGGTATTTTTATTTCATCTAATTACTTTTAATAAAAGCGACATTCGGAGGTCAGTTAAGGCTATTTTCCCTCCATGAACAAGAAAGTGAGTTATGTGCTATGGTTCCTCACAAAGATCTACTTTGTATGAGTGGTATTATGGGATGCCATTCATACATGACACAAGTAGACTTTGAGACTAGCGGGTGTGTTCCTCTTATGTAAATGAATTATGAACATGAAATATGAACTACGGCTAATGACTCCTCCAGAATATCTACTTAGTGTGAGTGAGGGTATGGGACTTCACTCATACATGGAACAAGTGGACTTTGAGAGTATCCATGGTGTGGTTCCATTACATTATGATGATTTATGAATAAAGGCATGCTCCATTTGGATTGTTGTTATGATTGACTTTCCTTGACATGAACTAATGAATATGAATGTTTCCTTGACTATGAGTATTAACTATGGATGAGACTAATGTATGATAAGTATGAGCATGGTGACCTAAAGGTGGTACTTAGTGTAGATAGGGTTATGGGATCTTATCTATGAATGCCACAAGTATAACCTAGGGTCACTTATGTGATGGTTCTATTGCAATGAGATGGTCTTGGTATTTGACTATGTATGCACACTATGTCTTATGATTGTTGATGTTTGCATTATGTCTATAATTGGAGACTATGCTTATGTTTATGTTGTTGTCCTTTATGCTATGATGAACTCTATAGGAGTGGTTTTATGAGTACCTTCTCCAACTATTTCAAATATGATGTTCAAATTAGCATATTTCATGGTTTCAACAAAGATGTCCCTTTTAATCATGTTTTCAATGATTTTATGGATGGATTCCATACTTGGTGCATTTTTGTACTAACCCATATTTCTACATTTTCTACAAGTGTAGGGTTTGGTTCTGGAATGTGATCTCTTATAGGTTCAAGCTTTGAATAGATAATTCTCATTGCTAGTTGGTGAGTCCTCAAAATTCGAGTACGAGTATATTTACTTAGTTGTTTCTTTAAGTATTTCATTTAAGATCTATTGTTAGGCATGTGTCCCTAGTTTTAGACTTCAATTGTATTAGATGGCTAAATGAGACAAAGTTCTAGTCTTCCATTCTCTATTATGAATGACTGTGATTGTAAAGAAAAAATTTAATTCCGCATTATTCTATGAGTTTTATGTTTATGATATGCTAAGGGCTTGTATACAACTCCTTCGGGGTTAAGTACACCGTGTTGCATTTAGAGGGTACCCTTGGGTCGTGAAAAACTTGGTATAAGAGCATAAGATTTTGGGATAATTTTAGGTTGATTCCTCATAAGCCACGTTTAGTATAGTCTTGTTCATAGTGTGAAGCATGCCACATTTATGAATGAGAGGCTACAAGATGATAGGAAATTCCACTTCAACATTACTCTTTAGTCGTGCGATAGAGTTTAACATTATAGGGTCTCCCTTCTAATCCTTACCTGGTGGTTTACAGGATATGACAACTCAGGGAACTTTCAGTGGTGGATTTGAAGGAGACTATATTGATCAAGGAGCTCCTCCTTAAGTTCCTCAAAATCCGGTTGACTTAATATCTAATGAGAAGATTACGTATGGTGTTCAATTGTTGACTCAAGTCGAAATAGAAGTTCTGGAATTCTATGGGTCAAAAATGAAGGAAGATCCTCTAGAGTTTATAGATAAGGTCTCTAGGGTGTTGAACTTTGTGGGAGTGACCCTGGTAGAGAAAGCGGAATTGGCCGCTTACCAATTGAAGGATGTTGTTGATATGTGGTTTAGTCAATGGAAAGGAGTGAGGCCAGTAGAAGTGGGCCCCATGGAATGGGAAACATATAAGAATGGGATCCTTGGTATCAAGAACTTTATAAACCTCCGAAAATACCACCATAGTAGCAAGAACTTTATAAATCTCATTGATGAACCTTCAAGGATCCTCTTCCACTTTAAAGCTATAAAATTCGGGAGGGTTCATTCGAGCAAAATCCCTAACCCTTGAAGCAGCCGAATTCACATTAGGATTCACATGAGTCACAACATATCTAATGTCCTGAGCCTTCACAAATTGAACTTGAGTCATCAAAGCTTGGGCCAACATTTGAAAAGCCAACCTAACCTCAACATTCGACATAGCCAAAGGATCAATCGGAGCTTGAGGAGCTTCTTCATTCACATTGTCCTCTTCCATACTTCTAGCATTAGTCCTTTGTGTATTCATATCCTAAAGACACAAGAGAAGGATAAGGAAAGAGAAATCTTTTAGAGTTAAATTCTAAAGCACAACTTAAGAGTAATGAAGAAGTGAGATTTCCTAAACATCTTATAGCCTCTCATTCATAAGTGTGGCGTGTTTCATACTCATGAACAAGACTCTACTAGACGTGGCTTATGAGACATCATCCACGAATCATTCTAAACCTTGTGCTCTGATTACCAAGTTTGTCATAACCCAAGGGTACTCCCTAGACATAACATGGCATATAGAACCCCGAAAGGCTCCAGGTAAGCCACTTAGCATATCATAACATAAGCAATATAACAATAAGAGTAAAAATGCATTTCAAGTCTAATATTTTTATTTAAAGAAAAGCGGAAGTTTAGACTCTAAGTCTCAACATAGCCATCTATTACAATATCCGAATAAGAAAAACGGGCACAACCCATACAACATAATATGAAAGGGAATTACAAGAAATGAACTACTAAGAGATAATATTCGTCCTCGAATCTTGAGGACTCACCAACAAGCTAGGAGAATAGTCAAATCCAAGATTCTAGCCACAATGATTAGTACCTTGAGAACGGGACCCTACACTTGGGAAAAAATGTAGGAAAAGTAGGCGTTAGTACAAAAATGCTATAAGTATGATAGTGATGCATAAAAACATTGAAAACATGTAAAAAGAGACATTCTAGTGGAATGCATGCAATTTACTAATTTAAAGTATCATTTTGAAGATAGTAGGAAAGCATAAGTCATAAGCATAATCATTACATAGAACATCATAACATAAGAGGAACATATCAAAGCATACTTGTGCAATGCATGAATAAGACCCCATAATTTCACCCATGCTAAGTAAAGCTTCTTAAGTAACCATAGTTCATAATTCATATTCTTGTTCATATTATTTCCATAATGGGATTAAGCCTTAACCATCATGAGACCATGTGAGCTAACATGGAATCCGGTGAAGTTGTGCTCTACTCGCCTAAGGTAGAACCATACTCTTAACTTAGGTGGATCCACTAGCTAAATGACCTACATGGGCACATAGTTTATGAGAAAAGGAGATTGTTACTAGATACCAAGACTCTACGAACGTGAGGGCTTCCATCTCATATCACTATCCACTTGGTGCTAAGCATTAATTCCAATAGAGTACATATTAAGTCTTGAATTTAAGTTCATATTTATGGAAGAATGTATTGAAACTCAATCCACCATAATTCATAAGATAGCTCATTAGATCATGCGTGAAAATAACCTTTCACCGTCCATGTCTACATATATATTCAATAGGTGAGAAAGCGTTTCAACCTTAGAATCATCATATTGTGAGAAAACCATTCACATCATATGATGTTCATGCATAAGTGTGTATATGAGGATAATCTTTCAACAACACTATAGCTAGATCATAATCATATTCACTTTACTCTCAAAGTGTTCTTAAAGCATATACATAATCTTCACAAACATGCATAATATCATAATTTTCCCTTTCAACGATCAGAGCTCATATTGTATCAATACATCTAGAATTCACTACATTAGACATGGATAATTACATAATTCAAGTAATTCTATAACTACAAGAAAAATCTCATATTATCCTTCTTTCATCCACATATCCACATCACAAGATCATAATTGGGAAATATGGGGATTTCATGGGTTCTTGGGGATTTCAACATTAAAATCATAATAAATCATCAATTCAATCATAATATAAAGTAATTCAATCATTAGAATCATTTTTGAAAGGAACCAATGGTTTTGGAATCAAACCCTAGCTTTTGGGGATTTTTATCTTTAAAATTCGGGTTTTGAAGGGGTTCCATGGATGAAAGCTATCCATATATGAAAGACTATACCTTAGCAATGAAATCTAATGAATTTGAGAAGAAAACCTTGCTCCTTCAACCCTAACTCCACCTTCCTTCTTCTTCTTCCTTGAAGTCCTAGAGAGAGAATTTTCTAGAGAGGATTTGGGCTATTTCTTTTGGGAATTGGAACAATGAGCTAAAAGACTTAATTTAGTGATATAAAATCTTTATATATGTGATCTAATTTAGACTAAAATGACCTCACTTAGTTATTAATTAAAACTGGAAAACCCCAAAGTGCCCTAACGTAATGCCAAAAAGCAGTTCCATGCCTGAACCACGGACCCCTGACCTATGGACCGTGTATGGAACTACGCCCATCCTGGTTGGTCGTGGCTCGTGGTCAGAGAATTTGGCCCATCCACGAGACCCTCACCTACGAATCATGGGGTGACCCACGGTCCGTGCTGGTGAAACGTGGGTCAGGGGTTCACAGGACTGATTTGTAGGCATTGGCCTACGGCCCCCATGGGGCGTGGGGTGACCCACGGGGCATGGGTCCCCTCCGTGGGTCACTTCCCAGGCAATTTCTAAAGGTACTCCTCAAGGACCCTTGGTTGGTCCTTGGGGGTCGTACCTTGACGTTCCAACACAAAACCCTTTATTATTAAGTGTGGGGATTTACTTTTTTGAATATAACCCTCATGTTAAGCTCTAATTTAGCCTACTATTTTTCGGGGTGTTACAAATCACCCAAATGGAATCATGCTGCATGTAAGACCACGACAAACCAGTAATGAAATCCATATTGATCATCTCCCACTTTCATTCGGAAAGTTCTATATTATGAGCCATACCATCGGGATTTTGGTGCTCTGCTTTAAGTTGTTGGCAATTCAGGCATTTAGCAAAGAACTTTGTGATACCTTTCTCAATACTATTCCACCAATATACTTCTCTCAAGTCACGATACGTCTTTGAGGAACCCGAATGGATAGAATATCTGGAGCTATGAGCTTCCTCCATGATCCTCTCTTGGAGTTCATCGACCCTTGGTATACACAATCTACCTTGATACTTGTTCAAATGCCACTATATTTTGCTTAAGTACATTTACCTTCAATTCAAGCAAAATAGGATCTTGGTCTTGTTTCTCTTTCACTTCAGACACTAATGATGATTCAACTTCATTCATCATCACTACTCTTTCAAATGAATCCAATAGTAGAACTCCTAACCGTGCAAGTTGGTGCACATCTTTTGCTAAATCTCTCTTTTCTTCTTCAACATGGGTGGTACTACCAATAAATAACCTACTCAAGGCATCAACATCAACATTAGCTTTACCAGGGTAATAGAGAATGCTCATGTCATAATCCTTGAGTAACTCTAACCATATCCTCTGTCTGAGATTAAGCTCTTTCTGACTAAACACATACTGAAGACTCTTGTGATGGGTGAATACATCTACATGAACACCATAAAGATAATGACGCCATATTTCAAAGCAAATACTACGGCAACCAACTCTAGGTCATGCTTAGGTAATTCTTCTCATGAACTTTCAGCTATCTGGAGGCATAAGCTATAACTTTCCAATTCTGCATTAACACGCAACCAAATCCAACTTTGGATGCATCTCAATACACAACAAAACCTTGCGTACCTTCTGGTATGGTCAATACTGGGGCAGTAGTCAACCTGGTTTTTAATTCCTGAAAGCTTTTCTCACAAGCTTCAAACCATTGAAACTGAACAATTTTATGAGTCAACCTAGTCAATGGGTATGAAATAGATGAGAACCCCTCGACAAACCTTCTATAATATCCAGTCAACCCTAAGAAACTCCTAATATCAATTAGAGATGTGGGTATTGGCCAATTCTGCACTGCCTCTATTTTCTGAGTACCAACTCTAATTCCATCATGGGAAGCAATGTGGCCTAAGAATGCCACAAACTCAAGATAAAATTCACACTTAGAGAACTTGGCATACACCTCTCTATCCTTTGGAGATTTGAGAACTACTTTGAGATGACTAGCATGATCTTCCTCATTCCTCAAATAGATTAGTATGTCATCAATAAATAAGATAACAAACATATCTAAATGTGGCTTGAATACTCTATCCATAAGGTCCATGAACGGTGCAGGCACATTAGTTAAACCGAATGACATGACCCCAAATCGGTGATCAATAATACTCCCAAAAATGTAACTAGCTCATATGTTTAAAAACATAAGTCATTCTATAATTTAATATAATTGCTCAAAACCTAGCCTAAAGGCTCTCTTAAAAATTAGTGTTTCCTCCCTTGCTTAAATGTGAAAACATTTACTCTTTACTCAAAAACTAGCTCAAAGGCTCTTTTGGAAATCAGTGTTTCCTCTCTTGTATAAATGTGAAAACATTTACTCTTTGGTAATACATAGTCCCCATATATTATTTTGAAGAACATGAACTTCATTTGCTACTCTTTACTCAACTCAAAACTCAAGTCTTAAAACAAGCTTAAATCATTTGCAAAAGACTTCTTGAAAAGTCTCTATAAACTTTCTAGACCTGGCTCTTAACTTTCTTGAATTTGAATTTATGGATTCAAGGTTATGATTCATGTTTCTAGATGATTTCTAGATGTTTAGAAGTCGTTTAGAGTAGTTAGAATCAATAGGAAGTGTTAGTACACTTTAGAAGGACTCAAACGGGCTAAACAATGAAAAATGGGTGGGGGCAGACCACCCGGGCGCACAGCTGGCGTGCCACCCCAGCCACTCTAGCGCATCTAGTGTCGCCGCGCCAGTCCTTCCGCAGGTGTTCCCAACGAATTTTCCAAATCATTTTCTTATCTTAATTTGAGTAAATTTGATCCTTTTTCTCAATTTCTTTTTAGATTTAATTGCTTAAAACATATACACAAGAATCTAACTCAAGAAACTCACTAATCTCATCCCAATTCAAGAATGAAAGCAATTCAAGAACACACATCAAGAACATTCAAAGTTTCAACTTTTTAGGATGAAATCACACTGAAATAAACATGTTTGGAACGTGGGTGAACGAAACCCATGCTATGTGAACTCACGTACCTTGTAGGGATTAATCCTTTGCGAAATCCACAACCAAATCGCAAGAACTTGACGAATCTTGACATTTTCTTCTCCTTTCTGCTCTTGAGTTCTTTCTCTAAAAATCCTAGTATGAAATCTTTGAGTGTGTAAAATGAACCAATTGAGTTTAGACCCCTAATTAATTATCAAAAATGAAATTAATTAATTGATTATGAAAAAGACCAAAATACCCTTTAAAATCCTATTAACTTTCCTTATTTAGACAGCCCAACTTCGAACGAGCATATCTCCCTCACACGAGCTTGAAAATTAGCAAACTCGGTGGCGTTGGAAACATAATCCCATAACCTTTCATTTGACATCTTATTTTCCGCATAACACATCTTGTACTGAAAGTTATGGTTGTTTGAAGGTGATCCAAAACTCATACTTAACATAACTTTGCCAAATTTGAAATTTTTCATTCTTCCCAAAAATGGTTCTTTCTAATTCTAGCTTTTTCAAATAGCGAGGTGTTACATGAAACTAGAAAATATGATGGTTTAATTGTTAATTATCATCAAGATTTACGAACTTGATTATAAATTCTAGTGATTTTTTAGGTCAAAGCTAAACACATAGTAATGTGGGTGTTGTCAGTTTTGAAATCTTATTGTGAATATGTACTTGAATAGATTCCATTGATTTGGAAGCTCAACAAAAAGGGAAGGCTCGAGTGCCAGAGTGCTTATTTGATTGTTTGAGAGAAGTAGATTTCTAAACCCTTGTTAAGTGAATAAAATCATGTATTTTCTTCTGATATGTGTTAAGGAGTAATGGGAATTGGTGATGGGTTGACTTGTCCATGTTGAATAATTCTAATGATGGGTCTAGGATAATAAAACTCAATATGATTAATTATTGGTGTGTGATATTTGAGACTGATTTGAAAGACATCATGATTCATTATTGATGTTGTATCACGATTGTGTTGTTTTAAATTGTGCATTGTTATGTAAATAGTCACTCCTCATTAATTATGAACATGTCATTTGCATTGGTTCTAAGACATAGTTGTGAAAATTGTGTGAATTGAGGAAGAATAAGAAATTAAAGAGGATGTATCATTTCAAGGGACATGTCACGCGCCGTGACATATATTATTTTTTGAGAGACGTGTCGCACGCCGTGACAGATTCTATTAATGAGGAAGGTGTCACATGCCATGACAAATTTGATTATAGAGGGTCGTGTCACACACAGCAACAGATGCATGGATAAATTGTCCCCCATAGGTCCTGGATCATGAGACAATAGGTGTATATCGTTAGGACAGCCATGCATTTATATACTTGGCGTTGCATTTCATTGCATTGCATATCTATATCATTTGTGACCTTATGAGTGCCTTTTGTGGAACTTGTGATTGGTGAACTTGATCTCATGTGTTGCTGATCTATAATTATTGGAGTGTTATTGAGATATGTGATTTGTAAATTGTGAATTGCTAGGTTGCGCTGGTTTTATACAGGTTATAGTTATGGAGGTTCGGTTTGGGTGGTAGGAGTCCCATATTTTATTCCCTTATCTTGTGTTTAGAAGGTTTCTTGCTGAGTATCGTGTGGTTTGGTACTCACCCCTTGCTTCTACATTTTTGTAGGTTATGAGCTCAAATCTTCGTGATACTTTGTAATACTTCTTTTCTGAGCCTTCCTGTGGATATTTGTGACGTAGTTGTTTGTCATATCAGCAGACCTTCTTACTCCTATTTATGATTTTGTTCTACTTAAGAGATAATGTCATTTGAGACTTACGTATTTTTTCTTTCAATTCCATTGTATTACATTAGAGGCTTGTGCATATGACAACCAGATTTTGGAGATTTAGCTAAAATGACTTATTATCCACATTATAAATTTTTATTAAAGTTTTAGTTATATGTATTTCCGCACTTTATTGAAATGATTGGGTTTTAGGCTGACTTGTCTTGGTGGGATAAGACGAGTACCATCACATCCATTTTGGGTTGTGACATATTCTTTTGGTAACATTTTCTGAAGACAAACAGAGCAGTCCTAGCTCAACCTAAGTACTAATAAGGTTGTTACACAAACAAATATTCAGCCAAGCCTTCCAAAGGTTAATTTGAAATCTAGACCGAGGGCATATATATTGTATTCTCGTTAATAAATAGTATAGGGTAACACTCTCACGAGGCTATCGTGAATTATTTTCTAAAACTATTCTATAATGTCTCATTTCAATTATTTTGACATCTCATCCACTTCTTCGGTCTATCTGTTTATTCCTATCTACCACGTCTATCCCTAGTTATTATAATTTTTACTCATTTTTCTCATAGTTATGTTATTTAATTGTTATATCACTTTAATTTCACTAATACCACTCGATAAGTTATTGTTTCACTTAATTTACTTACTGTTACATAATTAGACTCAACCTACTTTTAAAATTTATTCAATTCTAAAAATGTGGCTCTTATGAGTTGTGACTTGAATAAATAAATGCAATCTTTTAATAGATTTTATTTATTTAGTTATTTTATTTCTGAAAATGATCAAGCAACTAGTGTTGACTTATTCTTGATGTGGAAAATATAAGTGATATAATAATTAGCTAAGATTTAATTAGCTAGGAGATATTATTATATATTAAATCAGTATAATATTTTCCTTTTCAGTTGGACACTTCTAATTCAAGATATTCCAAAGTCAGTTCTTGTTATCATATACTAAAATAATTCAAGGGCATAATCTTTAGAGAAAAATAAAGAAAAAAAAGGAAAGGAAACAAAAAGTGTCCCATGTTATGGTGAGTTATTTATAAGAACTTAGATATAAAAGTCAGTGTCAGAACATATGACTTGACGTATCCGGGCGCTTCATCCAATACTAAGCGTCCATGGTCGTTCAATAGTAATATAACCCAACCAAGGGTTGGGATCGTTCCCACAGGGAGCAGTTTGTAATTGAGAATCATTAGAAAAGCAAAAATGTGTTCAAGTTAATTATAGCTATAGACATCAACGAGTAAAAACATGATAAATTAAAAAGGTGACACAAGTGTCAATTATCAAAGAGGGTTTTGTAAGCAATTATCAACTAAAATGTCACTAAAAAAAAAATGCAAATATGGAGACGGGATTCTTGGGATGTGATAGGAATATGGGCTAAAATACGCAGCCGGGTAAATGCTATTCATAGTAACTCGCTGCAAATGAGTAGCTAGGCTAGACTTTAGTGGGGATAAATTTTCTCTTGACCAATTTACCCCTATCAAATCGATTTCTCTCGAACACCGATAAGCGGCAATGAAGTACAACCTTCGCCCTAGTCCATTCACTCTCTCGAGCTAAATGTGTGGGAGAGGTTTTAGGATTCACTCTCTCGAGCTGGATCCACAACAACCCAATAACCACTGACTATCGATTCAGTAGTTTTGGTTTTAAAACTTTTCTCTCGAGCAAGTCAAAAACACCAAGATAAAATTGTATTTACAACTATAACCCCATTTAATTCAAACATAACTATTGAACGAAATCACCTCTAAACAACGAATAAACAGTCAATTAGCAATATCCAACAGTAAATTCAACCCATATTCACAAAATCACACCACAATAATTGGGGTTTTAGCTAGACATAGTAAAAGGGAAGAAATTCATACCAAATTGTAAGATAATCAACTGGGTCCGATTTATATTCACTAAGAAACAAGTCTACGATGAAGAATCTTCAATACCCACTTCTAATTTCTTGGAATTGGTAGTCTTCGAATCTTCAAAAGCTAAGAAAGATTGTCTCCAAAAACTATGTTCTAAAAACTGAATAATTCTAAAAACTGGTTTCTAAAAATATAAAACATGATACTAAACTAAAATTCAAACAAGTATTTATAGGTATCAAAAATTGTGCCGGGAAAGATCACTCGGCGCAGTTAGTCGGGATCGCCGATCCACTCGGCGATTTTCCCTTTGGTCTGGTTCATCGCCTTTCTACATTGTCCTTCAGCAACTTCAAGATCTAAAACTTTGGGCGATATGGCACTGCCTTATAGAACCGCTCGGCGACTCACCGATTGCTCCTTTCTATCGCCTATTTGATTTTGTCCTTCAGGGCTTGGCACACTGGAACATTGGGCAAGACTAAGGCCATTCGGTGACTGCCCAATGGTTTAGGCGATCCTCTGGCCTTCTTTTCTTCATTCTTTCGGCTGTCTTGTTCCTTTTTGCTCCATTGTGTCCATACTTTGTCCCTAAGTTCAAATACCTGAAATTCAAGTATTTACATCAGTTATTGAGACAAAATATACATTTTAGGGCACTAAATCCATTAAAATAAAGCCCTAAATGAGTCCAAATCGTGGACTCATCAACATACACAATACATGTTACATTTTCTATTTTAACTAATGTGTATTCAATTAAATTTTTCTTTGATCATAATCTTTTTAAATTTTTAAATGTATTTTAAGTTGTTAATTATTATGACATGTAGTAATTTCTAACGTAATTTGTAAATAAATAAATTACTAGAAATGTCTTTACTTCTTTTGTCTTAATATATGTTGCACGAATAAAATTTTGAGAGTCAGAGAAATTTTCATTGACAATAAATTTATATATAAGTTTTTAAAATATTTTATGTTGTTAATTAATGTGATTTATAGTACTTCTTGCTTAATTTTTAAATGGCATAAGACATAAATGTGTTCTTTAACTTGACCTCATTTCATATTTATGCACTCGATCCAACTTTGGGTGTGCACAAGTGATGTGATGCTAAAAATATATATTTCAATAATTATTTGCCTCACATTTATTATTTATATTTAACCTTTTTGAGCATAAATTTTATGGATTGTGCGTAATAGTATATTTTATTTGTAGGATCAAATTGGTGTAAGGATGAAGAAGTTTGGAGCTAAAACGAATTAAATATAAGAGGTTGAAGAAAAAAATCAAGCAGATAAATTAATGAATTAAATTGAAAATAATAATATAGAAATATATAAGGTGCATATTCATGCAAATTGCAAACTGCAAAAGGAACTTCCACATGGCAATTAATGAAGCCAAGTATAGCTGGAACTGGAATTGGAAACTGCCACATGGCAGCCAATGAAGGCCCCTCAAATAATTTGAGGTGGTTTCACGGAAAAAAAAGGAATCCAATCATGGACAGGCGTGTAATCCAAGTGCATGAAGGATCATGAAGACAAGACCAACACAAATCAGACTTTCAAACTAAGAATTTTTCTTTGGTTGCAGGAACATCGAAGTCACAAAAATGGCAATGTAAAGCTGTCAAGTGGGACAAAAGGCGTCATTTACACCCATCGTGGTCGAATCAACATAACTTATAAAACCTTCTATTTCATTTTATATTCATTTAATTATGTTTCCTCAAGGGATTTATAAACAGTTTCTTTTTATTTTACAGGAATATTGAAGACAAACATTTCAAAGTTTTAAGAAACAAATTGGAGGATCGTTAGTAACGAATCACGATCAAAGTCACAATTAGGCTCACCACAGCCTGATCATGATAAGCCGAATGACTTAATCTAACGCTTTATCTTTACTTATATACTTCACTTTATCATCAATACCAATGTTTGGTGTCAAGCTTTGCATGTGATAGCATTGGTAAAGTCAGGATCATCTGTGAAATCAACATCAAATCTGAGAATGATCAAAAGTGACACTATCTTAGAAGTATTGCAAGGAAAAATCACCAAGTCCATCCCATCAAAAAAGATGTTAGAGATCGCAATATCCTCATGAAAGTCGAAGTTATCAAATTGTTACAGGTTTTTGATAACGATCGAAGATGTCAGCAACAAACTCGAATTTTGCTGAGTTTATCAAGAAAGACGGGATTGACTTTAATCTTCATGTGAAGGAACTAAGTTATTCACCTAGATAATAATGTTTTTTTTTTAAAGAGAAAGCATAGTCGCAACGTGCTTATAAGTCGATATAGTTTTTTAGTATGATTGTCACGTAGCAATTTAGGCATACGTGTTTCTTGACAATGTCAGGGTCAAGATTTAAAAATTTGTTGGGTATCCACCCTATAAGTCGATTATGTGTTTTGCTTTGTTGATCAAAGACTTTAGTAAATAGGTTTGTTAGGCGATCCACCCCATAAGTGTTTCATATATTTGTTTGTCAATTTTAGGTTCCTATTTTGAACTATGTTGGAATATTATCGAACCATCCACCTCATTATAGTTGGAATATTATCTAGCTTCCACCTCGTTACAGTTGGAATATTATCAAGCTCCACCTTGCTACAATTTGAATATTATCGAGCATCCACCTCATTACAGCTGGAATATTATCGAGCATCCACCTTGTCACTATTGGAATACTATCAAGCATCCACCTTGTAACAGTTGGAATATTATCGAGCCTCTACCTCGTTATAGTTGAAATATTATCGAGCCTCTACCTTGTTATAGTTGGAATATTATCGAACCTCCACCTCATTACACTTGGAATATTATCGAGCCATCCACCTCGTAATAGTTGGATCGAGCGCCATTAAAGTTGGAATATTATCGAGTCTCCACCTCGTTATAGTTGAAATATTATCGAGCATCCACCTCGTCACAGTTGGAATATTATCGAGCATTCACTTTGTCACAGTTGGAATATTATCAAGCCTCCACCTCGTTACATTTTTAATAGTATAGAGCCATCCACCTCGTTAAAGTGGAAATATTTTCAATCCTCCAACTCATTCAGTTGGAATATTATCGAGCATCCACCTCGTTACAATTGGAATATTATCAAGCATCCACCTCATTACAGTTGGACTATTATCGAGACATCCATCTCGTTACAGTTGGAATATTATCGAGCCACCTACCATGTTATAGTTGGAATATTATCGAGCCTCCACTCATTAAAGTTGGAATATTATTGAGCATCCACCACGTTACAATTGGAATATTGTCGAGCCTGCACCTCGTTACAGTTAGAATATTGTCGATCTTCCACCTCATTATAGTTGGGTTATTGTCAAGCCTTCTAGCTCATTGCAGAGATCATCGGAGTTCGCCATGCACAAAACAAGCAATGACATCTCCAAATCCTCAGCGAATCATAAGTTGTAATGCACATATAATATTCGAAAGCATAATCCATTATCTTTTACTCTCAATACTTCTTTATTTTCTCATTTAGTTGAATAAGATGTTTATGCCTATCCATTAAGATATACTCATTCGTTATATGAATGATCTTTCTTTTTTTTTTTTTTTTTACTCAAGCCGCTAGTTAAGCGGCACTATGTCTACTAATTGTGTACTTCGAGTGTACAGACATATACTGAACATACTTATATGACATCTTTCAAAGCAAGAGTGATTTTAAAACACCAACACAATGGCGTATCCATAGAAACGTGCAAGAACATAACTGAAACGTGTCGCAAGAGATGCTACCACTTTTTTTTCAATTACAATTTCTACTAACAAATTTATTTCAGTCTTTGTCAAAAGCATCCAAGAGGATGAATACTCATATCAAACCATAGGTGCGGATGACATCTACAAGGATGCAGCATAACGTGGAATGTTTTCTTAGAAACGAACTGGGACATAGTCCAAAAGAGAGGATCCAAATCTTAGGACACGAGCTGAGGAACGATTTCCACCACAATCAAACCACACCCGTATTAGAAGGCATGTGGGTATTTGTTTGAGTTTATCGGTTTCAATTTCGCATCCAGAAAACTTCAACTCTCACCGGGGACATCTTTCCAATATGAGTGACAATGCACCAAGAGCTTTGGAAATTATGTCTGTGTAAGTTTTTAATTGTGGGTATGAAGAGCCTAACATTCATAGCCAAGAGGTTGCAAGCCTCTTTTTCAAACTCGATTGTTTTGTCACTTTTTCCAACCAAATTTTATCTGGCATATTAGATTTTTTTTTCAACCGATCAAGTTGAACTACAAGCAGCCTGATTCGTAAGGTTTATGAATATGTAGGTGAGCTCAATGTAGAAAACTCGACTTTATTTCCAACATTCTCTCTTAAATCTTATTTTCTAGCATCCTAATTTCTTCATAATTCGATATTGGGATAACTTTTGAATTCTTTCAGAATCGTGCATGAAATCAAGTGTATCGAACTACAAGTGGCCTGAATTCTCACATAGCCTGAGATATATAGGAAATCCATTTTTGGATTTCGGCCATAATTCCTAAAGTCCGTACCAAATTCTAAAAGGATGAAGATGTGGTCGGTCAAAATTGGATTCATCAATTTCATTACCTCGAATTTCGTTCATGAATCCAAGTCAAATGAGGGACAGTTGTTGACATCCAATTTTGACCATCAACAATAGGAAATAATTTTCGAGCTTCTTCAATTTCAAATGATTTGGAATAATTAGTTCTACAAAAATTAAAAATGAATTTAAGGCAATTTTAATGTAATTTAAGTCATTTTTATAAATTTTTAAATATTATATATATGTTTTTATATCTGGTCACTATATATTTTATGAACATTTGAAAATCATCTCAAAAGATTTTATTTCTTGTTTAGATATTTTATTAATTTAGTTTAGTTTAAATTATATTTATATTTTTGAGTTAATTAATTTAAAATAAAGTTATTTGTTTTATTTTGTTAAGATTAAGAAGCTTGTTAATTAATTAATATTAATTCATCTTATTTAGGTTTTAGTCAAAATTGTTAATTTAACTCAATTTGGCTATTTCTTAAACTCCAAGATCTAGCCCATCTTTGACCTCCAACATAACTCAATTTTGAGACCAACTTTACCCCATTTCCTTTATTCAACCTGGCCCATTCTCAACTCAAATTCACTCAATAACAACCCAATTCCAAAAGATCTAGCAACATTCAACAGCAAAGAACTCAATCCAAAGCCCAATTCTCCAACAGCAATGCCCCGACCCCTATACATTTTCTTCTTTCTCCCCATAGTGAACGACCAAAAACCCAGAGACTCCAGCAAATTCCCAAACCAGATGCAAAGAACCAAAAAGGAAAAATCACACAACAACATGATTAAACCAAATCGTGAGAAATCGCGTCCAGCAGCTAGTGCGTCCCTCTCCTTTGTTCTTATCCATTTTTACGAGAATTATCCAAATGTCTTCATCTCCGCGCCTCAATCGTCCTTTGCTTGAATCGGACGGCTCCCTTCATTTTTCCATTGAGAATTGTACAAGTTTGGGACATATTCAAGCTGGGTAGCCTTATCTTCTAAGGAATTCAAATTTTGAATTTCAAAAATTCATCCAAATTCTTCTCGTTTCCCCCCATTTTTCAAACCTCATCACCCTTCTATAAAAGGACCCCATCTTCTATATTTTTGTGGTGGGAGATTTCTTAGTTTTGTCTTTAAAAAAATGATACATAAAAGAAACGGTGAGAAAGAGAAAGCAGAAAAAAAAAGTTCATGAACATAGGTAGGTAAAAAGAAAAATTAGGAAGATAATATCCCTATAGCTAAAGTTTCTGGGTCCCCACTTCTTCAGGTTGCTTTGCTTCTTTTTGCCTGTTAGTGTCCTTGCCTTGCTCCTTAGCTTACATACATGAAAATCGAGTCTTTAACATCAGTTTATAGCATAAATTAAGCATTTGAGGCACTAAAACTATCAAAACAAAGCCCTAAATAAGTTCAAATCTCAAACTCATCAACACCCCCAAATTAAACTTTTGTTTGTCATCAAGTAAAATTCAAGATCAAATAGTGTTGCATATGACTCAATATGAATGTGCACAGAAGGTTCAAACTACACATACAATGCCCAATTGTGCACTCAAATATTCAAATTGTGACTCACCATTATCAAGGATACTCAAGTTCACAATACTTGTTTCAAATGCAAGTTGAAGCTCAACAAATGTACTCAAATTCCCTCATAACAAAGATGATTCCACATTCACACAGAATTCTTCAACAATTTAAAGTCCTACAATCACATACAACTCTCACACTCAAAAAAAAGGAACACATGCATGACTCCACCCATAGGCTTGCCCTTATTTCCTAACCAACATTCGTTTCAGCTCAGTAAAGATCACAAAGGTCCTTTTAAGGTTTGTAACGGGATTAAGTGTAAAGGTATGGTCATTTAGGCTTACTGGTTTCTACCTTCATGAAGTATGGCCTGAAAATCACTCTTTCACTTTCTCTTTCACATTCAAACATGTTCAAACTCCACCCTATTATTAAACTAGACATAAATCACCGGATACCCCGTTTTTCACTATGTTCACACACTTTATTTCACAATTCTTGATCTTTTTCAGTATTTTTCTTTTCTTTTTTTTCTCTTTTATTTTATATATGGAGGGGTTCCATCTTTTTCAAAACAATCCATCAAAGGGGGAGTTTGTTTACACTTCTTGACTCTCCTTCTTTTTCAGCACACTAAGGCTTTTGGCCTAAGTTGGCTATTCAAACGAACCAATACTTCATGAAAGTTATAGGTGATGGGATAAAGAGGTCAAAGTTGTTCAAGTTTCTTCCAAGAAAAGGATAGGCTCAAAAGGTGTCAAGCAAGGTTCACACATCTCACAAGGTAGGCCACAAAGAGGTATATTGTCAAATTTGGCTCACTCTTCAAAATTCTTGCCTAAGATCATTTCAATTGTCCACTTCACTCAATCAATCGGACCAACAGGGAAAGCTCTAGGTCTCATCAAATACAATGTTCAAGATGACCTCACCACACAAGGCATTGGTACCACTATCAAACAAGACTCCACAGTTTCTAGCTAGCATGCAATGTTCATCACAATAGACTTATTCGACAACTGGTTACTAACAACGAGATGATAAAAGTTCACATATTGCCTATGTAACTTAGTTTGCCTCATTGTAGCCGCACATTTATTTCGTTCAATTAAGAGCACTATTGAAGTCATCGATATTGACCACAAAAGCCACAATCATGCACACAAGAGGTGGCAAAATTTTAATATTTGGTTCAAAAACCATTTTCTATCAAGACAAAGGGCCACACACAAGCCACAACACAATTCAACAACCTAGATATATATAAAAACCAATACGCTCAATATTCACAAAATAATCACAAGAGGTAGGTATGAAACTATCTCACCCCACCCAACAAAATATGATGTTGTTCTCAAATGCAACCAAAACAAAAACAATATATAAAAAGTAACAGAGAGGGAGGGGAAAGATCATCCTTCCAAGCTAAGCCTGGGGTCAACTCTACATATCCGTCACTCCATCTATCATGGCATCAGTGCCCGGGGTCTCAACTATCACAAGACTCTCAGTCTGGACATCAATGCCCGAGATCTCAAAATTTGTAGCTCCACTGGAGCTCACCATAGGAACATTCCTCAAAGAGGCTTGAACAGCTGAATGGACCATGGCCACCTCTAAGTTAGTCAGACCCTCAAAGACAGCCTCCTCCTACAAACCAAGTTTCTCCTCATCCATCTCAGCCTCGAATTTTGCAGTAGTATTATCATCTCTAACATAATCTCCTTAGGTGACCGGAGGCACATCAAAATAAGCTAGAACATTGATTATCGGGTCATCTTGGATCTCCATAGTCTCAAAGATCAGGTACATATCAGTGGACTTCAGTTGGTCCAGATCCTTCCTTAACTCAGTAATATCAGCATTTAATGCTGTCATGTTATTAGTAGCTCCCTGGCCTCTCTCGGACACCTATACTCTCACTGTAAGGGCATTAATCAAAACTTTGAGAGGTTTCAAAGAAGCAACAATGGCTCTCTCAATCATCCCAAGAATAACGGCTTCTAGTCGAGAGGCATGCACATCAAAGGATTGGGCCAAATGTCCCATCTTATACAGCATGGCCTGGGTAATTGGAGGCCTAGAAATAGTAGTACCAGCAACAATAGATCCATTGCGAGGGGGAGCTGATTAGCTAGGAGTCTTAGAAAAGGGAGGTACATATGTACCTGAGGGCCTACTATCCTTATTAGGCATGACGGCCTCTGTAGGTATCATATCAATATCAACCTCCAGGGATGTGTCCATCGAGGTTTCCCTCTTCTTTTCAGCCACATCCCACTGGTATTCGGCCTCAATACGCCGAATGTCAATAGAGGAGGTAGATGTTACCTCTACATCTGTCTTCCCATCTATAGGAATATGGGCTCGTTAGCACAGCTTGGTGATCAATATCGAGAATGAGAGCGAAGTTTGTTTCTGCTTGCCACTCATGAACATCTTATGCTCAATCAATAACCCCAAATTCAGCGAATGGCGAAAAATGATGGCCCCTAGATAGGCTGCCTTCGGGTGTCTGAGTATGGACTCATTCTGGTATGGCATGATAATGCTTCTAATGAACCTGAACCAGTATCTGGCAGCAACATTCAAGCCCTTCTCCTCTATAGGTGTGCCAACCTCTATCCACCTTGGAGTTTCATCAAATATAAGGGGTGCCAGCCAAACCGTCAGATTTTCCAAGGTCTCTCTTTAAATTAAATTAATGTACAGATGCATGAAATTGTAAGTGCACCCTAAAACAACATTTATGTCAACACTTTCGCACTTCACCTTCTCACCCCTGACTATCAAAGAATCTACCAGTTTGAAGATTCTAGCCTTCCTCTTCTCTTTCTGAACAAAATCTTTGTAAGCCGAATAAAACTTTTGGACCCAATTAGGAATGTAGGGGACCCAGAGTTTAGTGAAGATCTCAATCTTATGGCCTTTTAATCTACTCCATATCTTCGGATACCTATCCGCCACACCATTTATGGACAATCTCTTCTCCTCAAGAATAGTCCTCAAGCCTTAGGTCTTTAGTCTATTGAGATACCGATGAAAAGGGCCCTGTACTGGTGGCACCGGGACTACAGTCTGTGCTGAAGATAGAGTTGGAGGAGTCTGAGGCACCAGGATCCTAGATGGATTGTTCATTGTCTTGGAGTGAAGTTCTACTCTCCGGGCCTGTAACAACTAGTCAACCTCATGCTCAAAGATGGAAGCCTGAGAATCTTATGATTCCCCCTCGCTGTTTGATAAGGTGAGGTGAGTCTCATAGATTCCCTCACTATCGAAGTTATACTCTGGAGTCTCAGCAATGGGTGCTTTGCCCTTGCCTTTTCCTTTTCCTCCCTTGGAAAGGAGTTTGGCTGCCTTTGCTTTGGATGCAACTGCACCCTCATCTATAACTACTCCACGTTCCCACTTGTGGGGAGGAATGTTTCTTTCGGATACTTTGGGTCTAGCCATTTCTGCAAACAACATAGCAAAACATTAGAAAAAGTTCAATAACAATACAAAAAAATCAGTTGCAGAAAGACACGTTGAACCATTTCGCGAGTCGCCGAGCTAGATCGGGCTCGCCGAAAGTACCAGCACAAAAATTTCACAGACTCAAAATTGGTCGGCGATGTCCAGGGCCATTCGGTGGATCTTCGACACCAATCGGCGAATTAGAAGTAGCTCATCAAAAGTTATAGTGTATTTCAAAGGTTTAGGGCACAGAAGGGCGATCAAGAAAAGCTTTTAGTGAGTCACCGAGTGAACTTGGCAAGCTCATGCATCTCGCTGAAAGTTATAGTATACAACTCAACAATTTATGGAAATGAAGGGCGGTCTATGGGGACTTCGTAGAACCGCTGAACTACTGGGCGAGCTCGACTCAGCTCGCCAAACGGCTTAACGTGCCAGCTTTCTCCCCACTTCTTCAAAATTTAACCCGAAGCCCATGAAAAAAATTTAAACACAAACACTATGAAATTCAATCAAGACTCATACTACCCATGCCCTCAGGGTACTCAAATTTCCCCCGATTTTGCCAAGGAGGAAGAGGAAGAGGAAGAATAAGAGAAAGAGGAAGAAGAGGAGGAAGAGGAAGAAGAGGAAGAAGAGGAGGAGGAAGAAGAGGAAAAAAAGGAGGAAAAGGAAGTAGAAGAAGAGGGGGAAGAAGAAGAAGAAGAAGAGGAGGAGGAGGAGGAGGAAGAAGAGGAGGAGGAGGAAGAAGAGGAGGAGGAGGAGGAGGAAAAAGAAAAAGAAGAAGAAGAAGAAGAACAGGAGGAAAAAGAGAAGGAGGAATAAGAAGAAAATGAAGAAGAGGAGGAGGAAGAAGAGGAAGAAGACTAAGAGGAAAAGGAGGAAGAAGAAGAAGAGGAAGAGGAATAAGAGGAAGAGGAGGAAGAAGAGAAGAGGAAGAAGAAGAGGAAGACGAAGAAGGCGAGGAGGAGGAGGAGGAGGAAGAAGAGGAAGAGTAAGAAGAGAGAGAAGAGGAAGAGTAAGAAGAGAAAGAAGAGGAGGAAGAGGAAGACGAAGACAATGAAGAAGGAGAAGGAGGAGGAGGAGGAAAAGGAATAGAAAGAGGAAAAGGAAAAAGAAGAGGAAGAGAAGGAGGAGGAAGAGGAGGAGGAGGAGAAGAAGAGGAGGAAGAAAAAGAGGGGGAAAAAGAGGAGGAGGAGGAGAAACAGAAGGAGGAGAAGGAGAAGGAGAAGAAGAAGGAGAAGAAGGAGGAGGAGGAGGAGGAATAGGAGGAGGAAAAGGAAGAAGAAGAGAAAGAGGAAGAAGAGGAAGAGAAAGAGGAAGAGGAGGAGGAGGAGGAAGAAGAAGAGGAGGAGGAGGAGGAGGAGGAGGAGGAGGAAGAGTAAGAGAAGGAGGAAGAAGATGAGGAAGAAGAAGAGGGGGAAAAAGAGGAGGAGGAGAAACAGAAGGAGGAGGAGGCAGCAACCTAGGTCGAATTTCCCCCATTGATTCAAGCTTGATTAGGGCTTTAAAAAGAGGTATATTAGCTTAATCATCTATGGGCTCTTCCACCCATGCAGCCCCCTTAGTTTCCCTAAATTGTGAAGTCAAAAACCTAATTCTAGCTAGGGTTGATCTTACATTGTGGGTAGGGTTTGGGTATGACTCCAATCTTATGGATAATACCTAACTATGATTGATCTAGATTTGTTTAGTGATATTATGATGAATTCATGTGATTTCTATGGTAAACCCTACTCTATTTGATGAATTTGATGTTTTATGTGTTTATGCCTTTAGAGGTTAAATTGGAGGTTCATAGGTGATCTTCCTAAATCAATGTCATGTGTAGTAATTGATCAAAGTTAGGATCATATAATCATGAATTGAAATATACTTTATTGAATATGAAGGATATTGACATGTAAAGTTGAATTTAAACCTTTATTATCAATTGTGACTAAAATCACCTACTAATGAAATATGTGATCAAAATACCTTGAAACCTAGGTATAAAGAAGAGATTATGATAGAACCCTTCAGATTAAGGTGTGTGATCATAATATATAGGGATTTAGGGTGAAGCTAATGTCATTAACTATTGATTCTAATGCTTTTAGAGTAAAGTCTAAATGAGAAGATAAATCTAATAGGTAGAATTGTGGTGAAAGGCATATACTCACCTAACCTACCTTATGAATGCTTGTAAGTAGAAAGTGATAGAATCACTTGAGCATGGATTGGTAGTCAAGGACATCCTTCTATTATAGATGAGTGTTAAGCAAGGTTTAACAACTAAATCTTGAGGTGTATGCTTGGCCTCAAGTGGATATTGAAGATGAGATGGAGTGTCACACAAGATAGGGTTCGAGCTCTAAGTAGAAAGGAGAACCACACCTAGTTGATGTGAGGACTATCCAAGTTAAAAGGGGAACTCTTACGTAGTAGAGTGGGTTTTCCCAAAGTTAGGTATCATGAGATGGGAGCCTTCATGTAGTTGAGTTAAGGTTTCTAGTAACAATCTCCTTATCCTATGAACTAAGACATGCTTAAACAAGTATCGCATAGTATTCTAAAGCATAATTGAACTAAGAATTACTTAATAAAGTACCTCATAATGTTAAAGAGTATAAGTGTACTTAGACATGCTTAAGGGATTTTTTCATAGGGTCCATGTGAAGAAGGAACTTTGACATTCTTAAAGGAGTATCTCATTGTGTTCAAATTATAAATAGAATTAGACATGCTTAAGTAAGTGTATCATAGGATCCATGTTAGTAATGAACTTAGATGTGCTTAAGGAAGTATGTCATAGTGTTCCAAGGTTTAAAGAGAGATGCACTAGGATGTGCTTATGAGAGTATCTCATACTATTCTAAAGTAAAGAGAGGAACTAGGTTCCAAACCAAGAAGTGTTATGTTATTATGAGCACCTAAAGGTGGTACTTAGCATGAAAAGTATTATGGGTAACTATGCATGCATTGCACAAGTTTGACTTAGGATTGTTAAAAAGAAGTCTTGAAATAAGGTTATGCTATAGTTTTCCTTCCTAGCTATAGTTGACTAAAGGTGAGAGGTTCCCTTAGTTATGAGAGTTAAGTAAAAAAATGAGGCCAAAGGAGGGTTAGTATGACTAGGATGACTTCAAGGCTATGTTTAGTGTGAAGGGTAGTATGGGATGCCTTTCATACATTGCACAAGTGTGCTTTGAGGTTATCTAGAACTATGGTGCCCTTATGGTAGAGAAGCTTAAGAGTTTACCATGTATATAGACTATGATCAAGATGACCAAAAAGGAATTACTTGGCTTGGGTGGTATTATGGGATGCTATTCTTTCTTTGCACGTGTATGCTTTTGAGGTTGCTTTAGAATGGATCTATTATGGTATAGATGACTAAAAGTCATATTATATTTATATGATGCTTATGTTGAAGACTTGGCTTATTATGATTATGACTTATCTCCTATGTTCATTAACTATGTCTTATGTTGACTTTTGATGATATGATGCTTATGTTGGGGATTATGCTATGACTATATTATTATCTCTTATGCTTATGTCTTATGTTGACTAACCATTTTGAGGTGCTTTTATGCTGTTATGCTAACTATCATACTTGGTACATTTTGTACTAACGCATATTTTGCCTACATTCTAATCAAATGTAGGGTTTGGAGAATTGAGTGCTATCTTGAAGCTTGGTTTCTTAAGGAGCTTAGGAGTCAAAGATATTGGTGAGTCCTCATAGCTTCGAGGACAATACCCACATTTCCTTTATGTCTTTTATTTTCATGTTGATACTATTGTATGGGTTCTATCCAAAGAGTTTATTCTAAAAAGTTGTATTAGATGGTTTGGGACAAAGTATAGAAAGACTTCCGCTTGTTTTTATAAAAAATGACTTCCATTGTAAAAGTTTCAAATTTTCTCGTATTTTATATTATCTTATGTTATGATATGCTAAGGGCCTGTATGAGACCCCTTCGGGGTCAAGTACACCATGTTACGTCTAAGGGGTACCCATAGGTCGTGACACTTGTGTTGCATTTGAGTATGTTAAGTTTGGAGTTGACGTTTCCTCTTTATTTATATGCATTGCATGCATTTTAAGCTGATAGAGTTAGTTCAACCCTCTTGTGATGTTTTGAGAACGTTTCAACTTGGAGTCGATAGTTCCTCCTTGGTTGTATGCATGAAATTTATTAGTTTGGGTTGTTAGTTTCTCTCCTACTCTTTTAGAACTTGTTTAAGATCTCATTCGAGGATGAATCATCCCAAAAGGGAGATATTGTAACACCCCATGTCCAAAAGAGTGAAATAAACCAAATTATAAGAAGTCGCAGGTGCCAGCCATGGAGGCCAACCACGGCCGGTGGATTGAACAACGGACCATAGGTACGGTCCATGGATTGACACTTAATCATAGGTCAAGGACCCCAAAATCATGTCTCTAATGACAAAATGACAGTTCACCAGGACGGACCGTAGGTCAGACCATGACCCGTCAACTAGGTCCATCGGTGGGTCACTTGGGAAAGGTCCAAGCATGGACCACAGAGGGACCTACGGACCATAGAATTTTCCCTCCCAAGATTTTTTTTTTTTGTGTTGTTAGAGATAATTTTGAAAAGAAATAAGAAGAATTAAAGCAATTTGTTAATGAATATTTTTAAGAAGGAGATACAAATTTTTTCCTTGACAAAAATGGCATTGAAAAGGATGGAAAAAAGAGTGAAACGTTAATTCAACGAAAAATGTGATGAATAATATTTAGTTGGTATTCCTTTCATGTAAAGGTTAAAAGTGAGATACTTATTAAAGAAACATATCCAAATATAATTCTAATTGGGATTCTCAAAAGTAGATAAAATAAAAGTTAAAATATGAATCTCATAAAAATCAACTCACTAACCAATAAAATAGGTCTTAAATTGTGTAGCTATTTATTTTATAATAAATTGTCATGTTTGTAATCAAAATGTTAATATTGTAAAATGTTAATGTCAAGAGCTAGGTCATATACAAAGGTACAAGAGAAAATTGGGAATGAGGTATGCTCAGGTGAATCAGAATGGAAAGATATTTATGATTACTATTTTTGCTGACTTTGACCAACAATTGACTACTCAACTAATCATATTGGCTGGTAAAAAGGTGTTCATAACATCGGTATATGCAAGGTGTGATGCAAGGGAGAGGACACACTTGTGGAATGATATTTACACTCTTAAGTCATGATATGGCATTGCCTTGAATGATAGGGAGAGGGGGATTTTAATGTCATTTTGCATTAGGAGGAGAAAATTGATGGCTTACCTGTTTATCCACAAAAATACAAAGATTTTGCTTTCTGTATAAATTCTTGTGAGTTATTTGATATTAGATATAGGGAAGTCTATTTACTTGGTGGAATGGGAGAGCTACTGAAGATTGTATCTTTTAAAATGTTTGACAGGGTGTTGATGAATCAAGTGTGGTTAGGCTTGTTTCTGATGGCTTGAGGTTGAAGGTGAGGGAAGACATAGTGAGGATTAAAGAAGATTTGTTTAAGAATAACCCATCTGCAGAAAATAGGGTGGTGTTACAGCATGCACAAGCTAAATTGAGGAAATACCTGGATTATGAAGAAGAATATTTAAAGCAAAAGGCTGACATTCAGTGGTTTGCTAAAGGTGATAGAAATACCAAGTTCTTTCACAACCTGATAAATGGTAGAAGGAAGAGGTTGGTGATTAACATAATTGGGGAAAACAATAGGGAATGGGATGTGGGCCAGGAAGAGGTAGCGGTTGAAGCTATACAATTTTATTAGACACAATTCACCTTTAAGAATGGTAATGAACAGATGACCTTGCTAGAGAATATTAATGCATGTATTAATAGAGATGACAATTTGATGTTGAACTTTATACCTTCAGAAGAAGAAATTAGAAGAGTGGTATTCAAATTAAATGAAAACAGTTCCAGTGGCCCTGATGGTTTCGCTGGAAGCTTTTACCAGGTCTGTTGGAGTATAATTGATAGTGATGTTGTCAAAGTGGTGAACAAGTTCTTTTCATGTTGCACACTCATAAAATCAATCACACACACAAATTTGGTTTTACTGTCAAAAGAAAGAAAATGTGCAAACCTTTTCTGACTTAAGACCAATCAGTCTAAGCAACTTTTTGAACAAAGTAATTTCCAGGGTGATTCATGACAGGATGGAGAGTTTGCTGCCAAGAATTATCTCACAAAACCAAACATATTTTGTGAAGGGTAGAAGTATTACTGATAAATGGGTTATTGGCTCAAGAGATTGTTGGTGACATTAGGAAAAAAGGTAAACCTACAAATGTTGTAATTAAGCTGGATATGGCTAAGGCCTATGAAAGGATCGATTGGAAATTTTTAATAAAGGTGATGGGGAAGTATTGTTTGATAGTCTACTGGTGGACAAGGTTTGGAGATAGGTGGTTAACAATTGGTATTCAGTGCTTATGAATGGTTAGGCTTATGTTTTTTTTATTCTACCAGAGGGGTAAAGCGAGGAGATCCATTATCCCCTACCTTGTTTATTATTGTTACTGAGGTATTGTCAAGATCACAGAATAAACTGTTTTTCAACAAAACATTTAAGGGTTATGGGATGCCAAAATGGAGTGATAGTATCAATCATTTAGCTTATGCTTTTAAAGGAGTATGAGAATCAGTTTGTGCAGAAAATTAACAAGGATAAAAGTAATTTCTTTGTATTTCAAAAGACTTCAAGGCAATTAATTCAGGAGATTGAAGATGCCACTGATTTTAGCAGAGGTAGTTTTCCATTAATGTATCTTGGGTGTCCAATTGGACATGCTAAGAAAAGGAAAACAAATTTTATTGAGTTAGTGAATAAGGTGCTAAATAAGTTACAAGCATAGAAAGGTAAGTTATTGTCCTTTGGAGGAAAACATGTATTGATTACTAATGTCCTTCAAAGCATTCTAATATACATACTATCTGCCATTGTCCCTCCTAAATGTGTGATTGTCCCTCCTAAATGTGTGATTCATGACCTCTATAGAGTATTTGCAAGATTCTTATGGAATTTCAAGGAGGAAAGTAAAATTAAACATTGGGTAGCCTGGTCTAAGGTTTGTTGCCTAGAGAATGAAGGTCGTTTGGGAGTAGGTCTCTTTTTGATGTATCAAAAGCCCTTTTTACAAAGTTATGGTGGAATTTCAGGACAAAAAAAAATACTATGGGCCTATGGGCAAACTGCATGTGGAAAAAATATTGTAAGAGGCATAGGTCACAAGTTGTGGAATGAAAGGGGGAATCACAAACATGAAAATACATGCTATAAGCAAGAGATTATTTTGACCATGAATTATGGTGGGAACCAAGATGTGGTAGTGCTAGTACATGGTATGATAATTGGACTCAATTGGGTGCTTTGTGTTATTTGTTAACTGTTACTCATGTTATAAATGAAGATATTGAAGAGGTTAAGTCCTTAATGGTGGGTAATAATTGGAATGTTCCTCTATTGAATCAAGTATTCCCTACTGAGGTTGTTAATCATATCCTTGAAAAAGTTAGAATGGTGCAAATTGATGTAGGATTGAATAATCCCTGTTGGAAGCTGTCTGGAAATAAAAAATTCACAGTGGGAACTGCATGGGATCTAGTAAAAGCTGAAAAGGAAAGGCAAAAAATCTTCTCAAATATTTGGGTCAAGGGCTTGCCATTTAAGATTGCCTTTCTAATGTGGAGAGTGTGTAAAAAGAGAATCCCTATTGGTGAGGTGATTATGCAAATGAGGGTTGTGGAAACTGTTACATGTTGTTGTTGTCACACAGGTGCTATGGAGACATTTTAGCACTTATTTTGTGATTGTCCTGATGCTCAAATAGTATGGAAATATTTGATTGTGTTCAAGGAACATTTCAGCAATTAAGGGACAATATTGATAAGTGGTTGCATGTAGAGTATGCTCCTAAACTAAAGATTGTCTTTAAAATCATACCTGCCATGGTGATTTGGAACATATGTAAGAGAAAGAATGTGATATATCATAGAGGGAGGATGTTTGTTCACTACATGTGAACATTTATTTGTTCACTATTACTATGTATCCTTGGCTAATGGTGTCACACCCCAAGCCTATACCCTGGACGTGACTGACACTCGAGAACCATTAATGGCACCAAGGGAACTCTTGGTCTGGCTTACTTACTTAGCGGAAGACTTCACTCAACAAAGATAAATCAATCTAATAAATTGGAATGTTATAAAGGAACATTCAATTGACCATTAAGGCAACCTCAAGTCTCAACATAAGATAAAGACAATGAAAAGACTAAAGAACTAACATTTGACTGTCTATCTATGAAGCCTCTAAAACAACTAAGATGGATATCGGGACAAGCCCCATGACATCCTAATGAACTGATAGTAATACTAGAATAAATAAAGGGATCCTCCGAAAAGCAAGGAGGCTCACCACAAG
Source organism: Solanum bulbocastanum (assembly GCA_037074985.1). NCBI lineage: Eukaryota > Viridiplantae > Streptophyta > Magnoliopsida > Solanales > Solanaceae > Solanum > Solanum bulbocastanum. The sequence goes on from CM073600.1 coordinate 27,179,169, forward strand.
ACCCTGAAGTGCTCAACTGGATCAATGGTACTCTAGATGCCAATCCTAGTTACTTGTGTCTGCATTATAATATAATGCAGGCCAAATGGCATCAGTACATTGAATGTACGAGTATGCGTGGAAAATTCTAAAACAAGACATAAGCTTGAAAGGAACTGAAGAACTTACCTAGCTCAACTCAACTCAACTAAACTCAATTGATTTCAATCCAATGCAGTATAAAGAAAAGCTTTAAAACATGGTTTTCAACTCTATGTATTTAGAAATACAATAATGACTCTGTATGTATGCAAACATACAATATGAACTCTGTTTGTATATGAAAATACAAATATTTCTGATGTATATAAAAATACAAAATACTGTTGTAGGAGTTTCTCTAATCGACAACCATCACTTAAGAGCTATCGTGATGATACAATGTTTTGCCTCACGCTGACAGGGTCGTCCTATACCTTGTCGGGGGTATAGAACCTGAACTACTAAATGGATCCACTAGTCTATGCTAAAAAGCACTAAAGAATCATCTAAAAAATATGACTATTTTCTACCTATGGTGGCTACATGGTTTATGGGAATTGTGAGTAGTCTGAACTCTCCCTCATATCGGTGCTCAATACTACTCCCAAAATACGATACTAGCTCTTATGTTTAAAAAGCATACTTCTTTCTGTGATTTGAGATAATTACTCAAAAACTTAGCTCAAAGGCTCCTCTTACAAATCAAAGTTTCCTCTCTTGCTTAATTGTGAAAGCATTTACCCTTTAACTAAAAACTAGCTCAAAGGCTCTTTGGAAATTTCAGTTTTCTTTCTTGTTTAAATATGAAAACATTTACTCTTTACTGAAAACTATCTCAAAGGCTCTTTTGAAAATCAAGATTTCCTTTCTTCTTTAAATGTGAAAAAATTTTGGGAATACAGTCCCCATATACTCTTTTGAAGAACTGGACATCAAACTTTTTACTCTTTACTGAACTCAAAACACAAGTCTTAAAACAAAGTTAAAACATTTGTAAAAGACTTTTGGAAGACTCTATGAACTTCTCTTGACTTGGCTCTTAACTTCTCTTGACTTAACTCTTAATTTCTCTTGACTTGACTCTTAACTGTCGTTGAATTGAATTATGAATTCAAGAATTGTAATTTGTAATAGGAAATATCTCATGATGTTTAGGAGTGTTTTTAGATAGTTAAGCATGAGAAAAGATCAAGAAATTACTGTATGGAAACAAGTCCGCGACGCAGATATGCATTTAAATATTTGGTTACAAAATAAATTTTGAGGCAGCACGGTTCGTGACCGCTTCGCTCCGCAAAGACATTTTTTTCAATCCTGAGGAAAATATGTCCGCGATGTGGACCTGGTACCCAGATTCTGCCGACTTGTTCCTTCTTCGTTTTCTAACCCCAAATCGCCTAAATTCAATTCTTTTTCTCCAATTCTCTTTAGATTCAGATACCCAAAATATGTACACAAGAATCTAATCATACACAACTCTAAAATCGATCTTAAACTCTCAAGAACTCCTCAACCTCATCCCAAATTCAAGAACGAAAGTAAATTCAAGAACATACATCAAGAACATTCAAACTTTCAACTTTTAGGACGAATTCATGCTGAATTAAACATATTTGGCACATGGTTGAACGAACCCAACGTTGTGTGAACGAACATACCTCGTAGGGATCACCCCTTAACGAAATCCGTGATCCTAGCTTCAAGAATTTGACGATTTTGGCTTCTTCTCCTCCTTTCTCTTCTTCTTTTCTCTTCTCTAAAACTCTAGCTCAATATTGTAAAAGCGTAAAATGAATCCTATCAGCTTAGACCCCAATTAATTACCAAAAACGAAATTCAGTCATGGGATATGAAAAAGACCATAATGCCCTTCTAAAATTCGGATTAGACTTTCCTTATTTGAACAACCCAACTTCAAATGGGCATATCTCATTCATACGAATGCGGAATCGTGCAAACTCGGCGGTGTTGGAAAGATTAGTCCAAAATCTTTCCTACAATATCCGAAAATACACCTAAATTATTCTGAGCTAGAAGTTATGGTCGTTTGAAGTTGACCAAAGACTCAACTTAATATACTTAACAATTTTCAGATTTTTATATTGTTTCCAAAAATGACTATTTTCAATTTTTAACTTCTTTCTAGTTCTTTCTAGTTCTTTCTAATTAATTTGAAACCATGTTAAACCTGTCTTCAACCTCGATGAACCTGGGTCATTGAACCATTAGATCATTGAACCATGTGTTCTGATATCACTTGTTGGGTTATGAAGGTGATTAGTGCATAATGCGGAAGCTTACAATTGCATATCATATGATTGATAAATCAGATGACAACAACATATACTAAAAACATAATATTATTATATGAAAAACTAAAATAAGATGAAATACTAAAACTGTTGAGAGAATAAATCTCCCCATAAACAAAAGTCTCTAAATGACTACATTGTGGATGCTATTGTATTATGCTATGAGAATAGGGATCTTCAATTTATAGATCTCCAAACATTTCCTCTAAAAAAAGAATAAACCAAATATGGAAGAAAATTATATTTTCCTTTCAGAAAAAGTTTAAGTATTTATGATAATATTTTGATTTTTCTTTAAAGAAAAAAATAAATTTCAAACAAGAAAAAAAATTAGAGCAAAACCCCAATAGTCTCTTGGACCATATCGATGGAGGTGAAGAAGATCAATGTGCTGAGAGCAAAGGTCCCAAATCAAGTGGAGGTGACACATACGCTAAGAGAGGGGAACAAAGTTGTAGATTTTTTTTTTTGCTAACATAGTTCTCTTTTGCAGGTACAAATTATATTATATATACTAGTTTCGAGCAAGTTCCAAGTGCAGGAAGAGCAATCATACAGATGGAAAAACTTAGAATCCCAAATTTGCGCATAAGAAAATTCCAAAACAAGCAGGGTATAGCTAAAGCAACAACTAGTTGAATAGCAAATATACCAATTTCCACAGAAAGTTAAATTCATAAGATATGATAAGCCTCATCCCTGAATAGTGGTATTAGCTTTTTTGAGAGCTCAATCTGTTAAGCGGTGAGTTGAATCAAATCATATGAAATTATCAAGTGTTTAAGAGATTAGGGGTAGTGGTACTCACTGATACAAAGCTTTTTGGTCCTATAAAGCTATGCTGAAGGAGTCTTTAACGAGTTAGAGTCATGGCGCTAGTGAGAATTTTGCGCGTCTCCAATGTCTTCTACTCAAGCTAGCTTCCTCTTGGACCATGAGCTGAACAAGATCTGGAGTTACAGCTGCCTGCCCCTTCCCGATCACCGCTGAACCACAGCTCGAGCTTGTGAAGAAGACGAAGGAGCTGAAGAGTGGTCTTTCCAGTTCCTTGAGTTTCTATCTGTTTTGTTTGGGTCCCGAAATGGACCGCCTCTATTTAGTTTTGTTTTTTTCTGTTATTTTTCCTTTATCAATAAAATGGCCTCATGGCCTTTTGGTTAAAAAAAAACAAAAATAAAAAACTAAGGAACTCACTTCTTGTGCTCTTATACGAAATTAGTTTCTGAACACATGCCCGTGTAATGTTTTATAATAAAAACATAAAAGAAAAATACAACATACACATCTCTCTTAAGACTTTGATAATAACAATAAAGATGGAAGAAGAAATACAAAATCAGTACATAATATTTCGGGTTCTTATCAACATCTTCCACAATCAAGAAAAATTCAAGAATCTTCTTCACCAAGTCAAACTAAAAACATGAATCAAATAGCAAATAATAATAATAGTTTCATGTTACCTTATAAATATAAGCTCTTAAACACAAAAGAAAATAAATTTGCTTGATGTCGTAAGTTATTATTCTTTTGTATACCTTTATATAGTGCAAGCAAGATAGAAAGATGAGTAATAGCTAATTATTATACTAAATACAAGTAGAAGCTCAAAGGATAAAACAAATGAGGTTGAAATACGAAAGACTAAACACAAATAATGTATTTAAAAACTTTTATAGGTAGCATCTCTTCTCTTAATAATTGATAGTTATGACTATGAAAAGAATGAGAGTTATATCAAGAATAACAAAACTATAGATAATCAAATGAGTCATGAAGATGAATTTAAAATAAATAAAGGAGAAAAATAATAAATAAGGAAGAGAAAAAAAAATTAGTTTGTATGATATTAAGTGCAATGAAAATAAATACAAAAAAACAAAAGATTAAAAAATGTAATTAATTAATTTTTAAAAAAGATTAAAAAATGTAACTAATTAATTTTTAAAAGAATAAAAATATCTAATATCTTTCGATGAATAGTTTTGTTTTTCTTCATTTAAGTTGACACTTTTTCACTTTTAATATTTAATCATAACATGCTATGATTATTATTTAGTATTTAATTAATTAGACATTTTATAAATTACTAAATTAATTTAAGAGTAAAATGATATTTCAACTTTTACTTGTGTGGCTTCGGGAGAGAAGAAACTCATTAGAAAATGTTAAAATATCAAGAAATATGTAATGCGGTTAAAAGTTGTAGAGGTTTGAAAGAGCGAAAATAACTAGTTAGAAGAGGCAACAGAATTTATTGACAGAAGATAAAAACAGAGTTTCTTCAATTGAAAGCAGAAGCTGCAGTTTCAGTTTGTTGGTTGTTATTCTATTCTATATTGACTGTCCAGTCCTGCATTACCAGAGTATCACGAGACAGACTTTCTTCACAGATGAAGAAATTCGAAAGAATGACATGCAATTTTCAGTTTTAATTAAAAGATGATCCTGCACACAGCTACTCTACCACCACCCCATGCTAAAACAGAAAAGTGCCCATTAGTTTACATGATTGCCTTTTCAACCCCAGTCTAGTATTTGGTACATTACACAACCCATCGATCTGATTAAAGTAACTAATCTCAATTGGCCGCATCTACATAATGCCCAGTTTTTCGTCTATGCCGACTATAATCTGATACAAACCTAAAAGTCAGTCCACAACCCTCAACCTTGCACTTATATGGCCGCTCACCAGTATGTACACGCAAATGTTCAGTTCTTGCCCAGGCCCACTTGAATGTCATGCTGCACCCCTTCCATGGACATTTCAAGGGCCGATCATTTTCATGAACGCGTTGATGAACCATAGCATATTTGTGGGAGGTAAATTTCTTCTTACACCCTTCAATGGGGCACCGGTTCTGTTTGTGCAGTTGCAGCTCTACCTTTGTCTGGAAACTCATCCAGCACCCTTCCAAGTTACACCTATGACTTCCCTTCTGTTCTTTCTTATCCTTGGGAATGATGGAACTATGTAAAGACCTTTTCACCTTATTTCCCATAGGTTTCTTCTCAAGAAATTCCTTAGTATCAACTCTGCTCCCAGGTACATTTTTCCTAGCTCGTGGCCTTAAACCTTCACATGGACTTTTAACAAAGCCACTAACACTACATCCATAATCAGTTGAGAGGTCTAGCTCACACCTCCTTTTGCTACCATTTTTTCCATTCGTATGCTGCTCAGAGATGTCATCACCACTCTGTGAGTGCTTAGTACTAGATGTCTCTGTCGTCATTTTGAGACTTTCTGCTGAGGCAGAAGCTTCTTCTATGGGTGTGACATGGTCACAGACAGCTATGTCTTTAACTGAGTTATGAATTTGGATTTCTTGCTCCACAGATTTGAGCAAAGTTTCACTATCAGATGTCTCGCTACCTGAGCCAAATTGTTGCGAGTCTTGATCCTCAATCTTCTTATCACAACTTCTTGAAGGACCATCAGTGCAAGATCCTGAGGAGTTGACAGGCATGGGAGATCTGATCATAATAGCTTTATCATACCCACTATGATGATCTCTTTCAAAATCTGCTTCCGTCGGATGATCAGATTTATCTCTGATGACAGTTTCCAACATATCCCGATTCTCCTCCAAATTTTCATTATATGCAGTGCTTTGAACCACATATATGGATGTACATGCAAGAGTATGCACATGTGCTATCTCTGTTTCTCCACTAGTCTCTGCAGCCATGGTCTTATTCTCTGTATGGCAACTATTTGAATTTGTATCACAAGTTTTATCCTCCAAGGAAAACTTCTCAGTAGTACAAAGTTCAGCCTGGGCTTCATCGAATTCCACCATTAAAGATGTCGTCACAAGTAAATCTGGTTCTTGTGGTGCAAGGAGATCCCCATTTCGGTCTTTCTTTAGTAAAAGCATCTCATGTTCATATCGCAATCGGGGTTTCCCATCAGAAGAAGCAAAGAACCTTTCCGCTAAAGAAGCGGTGCCTGCATTTTCATCCCTGAGGCGAGTACTTCCCAATATTTTTGCATCTGCAAGTGAAACTTCTTTTGGAACATTAAATGTATCCATGAAAACCCTGGAGACCCGCGCAGAACTACAATCCTTAGGCTTGTATTTTTTCCTGGAATACTGGATTGTTATATTCCCCTTTCTGACATTCTGCATGTCCACTGTAGACCCTGAAACCACCTTTGCTACTTGAACATTTGCAAATAGTGTACTTTCTGTTGAATGATTCAACTTTCTCTTTGAGCGCACTTTTCTGGACCGCCACTTGAGGAGACTCAAGGAATCTGAACAACGAGTTGTATCAGAAAATAATCCATCCAAAATCAATGCATGTTTTAATTTCTCAAGTGGACAGTTCCTTTGAACCTTCACACAGTGCCTTAAATTAATATTTAATTTCAGTGTCCAATCTTCTGCACGTTTGTTTTGTTCTTCATCCCCGATTGCAAGATCAATCAATGAAAGATGTCCTTGAGATGCATTAGCCAGCGGAATCTCATTATATTTGAATGTCGTGCCAATTTCCTCTGCAACAACAGCAGCATGTCCTCTTATTTTTTGGAAGTCTACATGAAATCAAAAGTTGTAAAACACGTTCAATACACCAAGAACTAGAAAAAACTGAAAACTTTAGTAGTTTCTTTGGTATTATCATCATTAAGACAATTCAAACGAGGTTGTACATGAGGAACCTTACCTGAATGGCAGATCACAAGAACATTTGCTCCACCTTTAGTATGCAGCAGTTCTTCAGTCTGAATTGCGTGCTCAAGGCAAAATATCCGTGGTCTTACAAGACCTCTAGAAACATCACATTCCTTCTCAAGGTCAACTTTTAAAGTTGGGGCTGCATTATCTGTATGTGAAAGATAATGAGACTGTGATGTTTGACCCTCGTGCAGAGAAACTGCAGACTCACTTGGCTTGGCAGACAAAGACATTTCATCATGGATAAGGGAATGCACTCCATTTCTATCAATTCTGTCAACTGCATGAAGAGGAAATTCAGTATTCCACAGGCAAGTCCAATCATTCTGATAAATTTGCAGTATCTCCCAGACATGAGAATAACAATTATTTGACTGGACAAATGTTACCAAATGTAAGTCACAATTAAACAGATAAATTGTAGCAGGTAACAACTTGGTCAAATGATGTTTTAGCTTTGCATTAGACCAGGTGTCCAGATTGTTAAAGAATATGCCGGGATTGGGCATAACTCAAACCCCAAAAGTTTCGTAGGATGAGTATTGCCAAGACCATTTAAAGAGACAAAAAGCCATTTTCTGATCCAATGTGAGGCACTTCACACCTCGTCTATGTTGCTCGGACCCTTCAAAATCCCAGCCACACCCATGTCGATCCGACCCGATTTGGGTGTGGATGTGGGTGAGGAAACCACACCAGGTGTGGTCAACTTACCTTGGGTGCTTGACTACATCTATGACAAAGAAGTACAGATTGATTAGGTATTTGATTTATGATCTTTTGGTTTATGTCATATACATATAGTCGTATAAAGTATGAGATGCTTTGCTATTATACGAGATTGTTTTACTGTAGTTTCTGTTTTGTTGCTATTTGTTGTTTTTTGTACATCGGACTGTTATTTCTTTTGCAGGACTGTATTGTTTTTTTTCCTTGAGTCGAGGGTCTATCGGAAACATTATCTCTACTTATAAGGTAGGGGGGTAAGGTCCGCGCACACTCTATTCACCCCAGACCCCACTTTGTGAGATTACAGTCTTACACGTATATTGATGTCATATCTTTTGAATAAAATATTTGGTGTTTGTAAAAAAATATAATTAGTTTTGGTTCCATCACTTTAATTAATCAAAATATATACTTATCTATGCCGTAATATACATTTATTGGTTGTATCCCAGCATCCGTATCTACATTCATATCAACATCCTCGAATCCTCAAAGGTATGGATGAAGAATCCAACCTCTAGATCTGCACCTAAGTTCGAGCAACATAGTGGCAACCTAAGTTGCTCAGACTATCCAAAATTGTTGCCGCACCCGTGTCGGATCCTCCAAAATTGCACTACTTTTGAAGGATCTGACACACACTCGATAACATTTTTGAAGAGTTCGAGCAACAAAACATAGCATGAGGCATAAAATTGAGTAAACCAAGAATATGAATAGGCCTAGCTATGACTCTGTGTTGAAAAATGGACCTTGAGCAAGGTTCCAGGTTGGAGTCTCACTTCAACCAATTAGAATTTCCACATACTTAAGCTCAAGAAAAAGAACCTGACCTGCACGTGTGGGGCGTTGCGAATACATAATTAAGCAAATAAAAGCTTTTGGATGAAATGGTCACACATTTTAACATTGATACTAACCTACAGGCACGCAGCATCATCGTCAATCAGTTGGTTGAGTTGACAATTTACTTGATAAATTATTGTGGATAATAATCTGGTCAAATGATTTAAGCTTTCTGTTACTTTATACCAGGTGTCTAGATGTATACCTATAGGCACAGCCCACAAAGCATGGTCAATCAGTCAGTTACAAACTGTATACTTTTCTAAATATTGGGCCGATTTTTGTATATTGGGCCTTTTTGGGGTCCAAAACAATTACTTTTTATTTAGAAAATGACCATTTATGGTCTCTGTGATTTAAAAAAAAAAAGAGAGAAGGTATTCTCATCTCATCCAAATAAATGTGAAAACAACTACTTCCATCCAGATACAACTCTCTTTTCATCGAAACCAACTTAACTAAGATGTACCTATTCAATAGACTCAAAAGGAGAAGAGTGAAAAATGATTAAAAAAAATGTTCTAATTGGTCATGCCATTGGAGGTGAACTAATATTCCCAGACTCTACTCTAATTCAATAAGTGTGCCAGCATATGAAGATATGTGTGTTTAAATATAGAAGAAACTTCTTATTAACTTAAGGCAACGTACAAGAGGTGCTCCTTACATAAGACTTTTACGCTACGTACAATATAGTGGGTTATTAATTTCCATAATATAAGTTGAATAAATATTCTATATAATTTAGTGCAGAGAATATATCATTCAAGGACAATGAACCTAGACACACGAATATAGATGCATATTCACTTGATATTCTAACATGCTCCCTCAAACTCAAAGTGAGAAACCATCTTGAGTTTGGTTGTTCTGGAAACATAGCAAGTTGACGAATCTCTCTAGAACAGTGCACAATTACCATAAGAAAATTGGAGCTGGAACTCTTTCCTCCAGAAAGTCTTGGGTAACTGTACAACAAAGGAAAGTGATTCTTGCATTACATTCGAAAGAAAATCTATTCTTAATCACTGGAAAGAGATATGGTGTTTGCAAAGTTCCAGAATATGATCAACGTACTGCAAATTGGTATAGCAATGAAAAGAAATGCAAAGTTTAGACGATGCTGGTTGGTTAAAAAGGAGCCGTGCCATAAACTTTGAACTCTAATAGTCATAGATTTTATTTTCCTAAGCTCCCAGGCATATCTTACGAGGCAAAGACCTAACAGAAATTCTTTGTCGATACTTCTGATCACCAGAAATTATTTCTCCTTTTCCCATTCCTCTCTTCTTCTTCTCTCTCTCCTCCTTCCAGGATGGAGGGACGAACCTTTTTTTCTGCGGCAATAAATCTATCGAACTTATTGGCATTAGTGATGATCGCGGGAGATGGTTTATGATTTAATGAATGCAGTAGGAGTTTGTTGAGAAGATTCAGATTGATGAGAACAGCTTGAATGGGTACGAGAAGCCATGAAAGAGGTTTCTAAGGGAGAAGGGAAGCTCTGTAAAAGGGGGTTTACCAGAATTTGAACAGTTACGGCAGATTCCTTCAAGTTGAAATATGGCTGGGTGACAAGAAATAATCCGTAATCTAGAGGATATAGATAATGGAGGATGGGAAGACATCGCAAACAAGATCCTGAGATTTTTATGGAGACTACTCTGAAATCAGAGAGATGATATCCCAACTCTCAACTGATGTCTTATTATGATGTTTCGATGATCGAGAAGTGGCCATCAATGGAGTCTAACAGATCCAATCAGACAACTCAGCAGCCATCCCAGATAATCTCAAATATCTGGATATATGTCTGGTTGGAAAATTCAATGATTCCTTCCATACTAACCCAAATCATGATACAATCCAAAAGTGGCCCTACAACAGATGGAAGATGACAGCAGGCTTGAAGGTTTCCCCAATTTCGTACAACCTTTTTCTCTTTGAAATGTTATCTCGACAAGAAGCAGCCAGATTCAAGGTGGGAGAATGGTTCTGGAATGGCCGGAGACTATCCCTAGACTGGTGGTCCCCGCTGGTTGATTTGGATACGAAGGAGTGATCTTCTGAAGAACAATGGATCAAAGTCTTCTGAATACCACTACATGCTTGTTCTACATGCTCTTTCCAAACGATTGGCAATTTTTATGGTGGCTATGTGGACATCAATGAAGATACTATGGGTGAGAATTTGAATTAAAGAGAACTGTACAGATATCCCCTGTAAATTGGAGCTAAAAGTAGTTGATTTGAGATATGAACATAGGTGATTCCTGATGCACACACAAAGATATGGGTCACCGGTGAAAACTCTGATCGAAGGGAAAGAAGAAGGTTGGAGACTAAGAGGTAGAGTTTGCGAGGGAGTCAGAGCTCACTACAGTGGATAGGCCTCTGGCATGGCACGTGAAATATGCAGATAATTCAAATCTGCCACGTGATCATGAAGTGGGGCCGACTTATAGATGCAATGGACAAGCAAAAAAGGCTGTCTTTTTCTATAAAGTTGGGCCTTCGAATTATGCTACTAATGCCTCTGACCAAAAAAGTCCCAAATCCAAAGAAAAATAAGGGGAGAAATATTGGGCAAACAACACAAATCCACTAGTTTAGGAGCAAATTACTTCCCTTCATGTGAGTTTCCAATATTATGAATCTTACTAGAATTTGAACTTCAGATACATGTATCTAGTCCATCCAGATACATGTATCTCGGATTCATAGGGTCAAAATTAGGTGTAATTTGTATTAGATACATTGTATCCAAGTGGATTTGCAAGTATCTACTCTCTCCTCTCGCTCGCCTCTCCCCTATGTAAATGTATTTCAGAATGTATTTGGGATGTATCTAGTATCCCAAAAACATGTATATAGCATGATTCGCATGTATCTTCAATACATAGACTATCTTGCTCACGTCTCTCCTTCTCTCGTTCGCATCACTCCCTATTTCAGTGTATCTGGTACTAAAAATACATGTATCTAGGTGTATAAATGTCGTATGAAATTATTAATTAGTGAGATAATAAGTAATTATTTTCAAACTATAGGGAGAATTAGTAAATATGATAGAAATGTTTGTGTAATTAGGTAGTTTTTCCAAAAATATTTGGAACCCAAGGCTCAGTATCCCTGTATTTTTAATCAAGCCATGTTGCATATGCACGACTCTCTAGACCCAATCTCGTTCGTACTACAAGCTCAAGAACTTCAGCATCTGGTGTCGAAAACTGAAGATATTGAATGCCCAAGCAATTCGAAGCCAATGACTTAAGGAAATAGGAAGATAATCCCCAGCAACTTGATTTTCTTGGTTCTCAAGTTCAGCAGCCTGATTACCCTATATTCCCAAAGCAGATTGCGAGCCTGATTGAAGTTTCTGAAACAGAACAATCTCTATATCCTACTATGATTTCCTTCCTCTTCCCTGGCATGGGGATGGTGTGCTGAATCAGCAAGTTATTCATACTCCTCCAGTTATTTCTACATCTAAATGGACAAGTTGGTCATGGTTAAGGCCTACATCTAAATGGACAAGTTGGTCATGGTTAAGGCATGCAAAGCTTTTGGAATCAATGCCACTGGATTTGAACACGAATTATTGGATATGATCCTTAGAATGGACCAATGAAGGCAGGAACAGGTGCAACAAAGGGTTTCATCAGAATGTGAATCAAACACAAAGAAGAAAGGGACAACTGAAATAAGAAGACTACATCAGGTTTAATTCAAGATGCTGAACCAATAAGGGTGAGGGGTAGGAGTCACAAGGCGCATTCCAGATGAGAGTCAAAATTCTCAACTGGTTCCTATTTTGGTGTAAACAAAATATATGGAGCAAAGTAGGTGACTTAGTTGATTTAATTGGCAATGTATAAGAATATAGGTTTTCGGACAGTGGTTCTTTTGTACCTTTTTGCTGTTTTTATGGAGATCTCAACTTAGCACTTTTCCTGAGTGTCCAAGTTTTGTTTGATAGAAATACAATTGTAACTGTCCTCAAAAAAGTTATGTGAGGAAGGAGTACCATTAAGTCTCTATTAATGAAGTGGAAGGCTGATATACTGCATCTTCAAGAAACAAATATTGAGGATTGGTCTCAACAACTAGTAGGTTCTCTTTGGGGGAATAGATGGGCTAGCTGGGCAGATTTACAAGCAAATGGCACCAGAGGGGGGAATCATAATACAATGGGACAAAAGGTTGTGGAAATGTATCAACATTAAGGGCGTCTTTGGTATGAAGGAAAATGTTTTCCAATTTTCTCATGTTTAATTGGCTTAAATATATTGGAATACGTTTTCCAAATCAATTTATTTTTCTCAAATTCAAGGCAAATGACTTCCCATAGAAAAGATGAGGATAACATTTTCCAAAAATCATTTTGAACCACACCTCAAGTTTTCATCCTAACTTAAGTCTCGATTATCGATTCTCAATACTAATCCTAGATCCGACTCCTGATTCTCATTTTGAGACCCAACTCTCGACCTTGATTAGATACCCAATTACCGAGTTCCGAATTGAGTCGGAGTCAAATATCGAGTTAGAATAAGGGGCCGAATTCCAGATCTAGTGTGGAGTCGGGTCTCGAGGTTGGGTGTCGAGATCAAGTGTCGGATCGAATCAGTGTCGGGTCTCGAGAATGCGTCAGGTCTTGAGTCGAAGTCAATATCTGGTGTCAGGGTCAAGGTCAAGGTTCAGGAGAGGTCTCGAGTCAAGTGTTAGGGTTGGATGTCGGGGTCAGGTCACAGGTCAAGGCTTGGGTCGGGTCTCATGGTCAGGTCTTAGATTGGGTTTTGAGGTCGGGTGTTGAGGTCGAGTCTCAGGATGGGTCTTGGGTCGGGGTCATGGTCATGGTCGAGATAGAGTCTCAAAAAGGGTCTAGAGTCAGGTGTCAAGGTCGGGTCGGGTCTCAAGTCATTGTAAGGTCTTGTATCGAGTGTTGGCTCTCGATCAAGTCAAGTCTTCGAATCGGGGTCGATTCTTGGAGTCGAAGGTCAGGGTCGGGTCGGGTCCGGGTCAAGGATTGGGTCAGGTGTTGGGTTGGGTCTCAAGTTGGATGTCAAGGTCGGGATTGGGTCATGAGTCAAGTGTCGGGTCAGGGTCGGGTCTCGAGGAAGGATTGGGTTTACGATCTGGGGTCGATTTTGGGGTTGTGTCTCGGGTTAGGTGTCGATTCTCGAGATGACTCTTCAATCGAATCAAATCTTGGGTTAGGTCTCGTGTTGAGGTCGGGTCTCAAGATGGGTCTCGAGTTGGCTGTTGAGGTTGGGGTGGGCTCTCATTTAGGGTCGAGTCTTGTTTTCGAGGTTAGGTCTCTGGTCGAGTTTCAAGTTAGGGTCAAGGTCAAGTCCAAGGTCGGAGTCAGGGGTTGAGTCGCGAATCGGGTGTCGAGGTCAAATTTTGTTTCAAAAGTTTGATCTTGAATTGGATGTTGGGGTCTCGAGTCAAGGTTGAGGTCAGATCGGGTGAGGTTGAGGTCGGGTCTCGGGTCGGTTTTAGGTTCAAGTGTTGGGATCATATTCTAGTTTGAATGGCGGGTCTCGAGTAAGGTTAGGTCCTGGGTTTGATCTTGGGATCGTGTCCCAATTTGAGTCAGGGTCAGGGTCGGGTTACAGTTCAAAAGTCGAGCCCCGTGTCAGGAGTAGGGGTCAGGTTTCAAATTGGGTGTCGGGGTTAGGTGTCGAATCAATTATCAAGATTGATTTTTAGGTCAAAAACTATTTTTCTAGAAAGTATTTTCTACTCTCTAGCCAAAAATAAAAGATAATTCCTTAAAAAGGTTTTTCATTCACCAATCATACACTAGAAAATATTTTTCAAAAGATATTTTCCACTCACCAACCAAACATGAAAAATAAGTTAGAAACTATCATTTCTTTTTTAGAAAATTCAGGTCATAGAAGGACTAGAGCTATGAAAAGTTTCTCATATACTATACTAGGTTTCGGACTCTTGGATTTACCTCTTCAGAGTGCACTTTATACTTGGTGTAGAGGAGTTGAGCTTTTCCAGGTGATCTCACAAGAGTGGAATGACAGCTTAAGTCAATAAAACAGGTGGCTCTCCCTAGAGTGATATCTGATCACAAGCCTTTGATGCTTGAGTGTGAGGAATGGCACTCTAGCTCATCCTACTTCAAGTTTGAAAACACGTGGTTACAGACAGAAAGGTTTCTTCATTTTGTCAAAGATGGGTGGAATAGCTATGAAGTTATGGGCAGTCCTGATTTCATATTCATAGTAGTACAGAAGCTGAAAATCCAAAAAAGGATATATATCCATTTGGAATAGGCTTTAAATGAATTATCTCTAGTGGAGCAAACATCTGATGGAAGAATCCATACTGAGGCAGAAAAGGCTCAAATATTCAACCTCCAGACACAGTTACAACAGATAGCAAAGATTGAGGACATTTCATGGAGACAAAGGTCAAGGTATTTATGGCTCAGGATGGGGATAGGAACACAGTATTTTCAGAGCTTGGCAAATGCTCATTATTGATGATAAAGCAGAGATCAAAGAGGAGATTTTGAACTTCTATCAACAATTGTACATGGAGAATGGGCCTTGGAGACCCTTTGCTAGATTTGAGAAGTTAGCAAGAATCTCTTGAACAGAAAAAACTTAGCTGGAAAGAGTCTGAAGAGTATGAGATCTTTTTTTAAAAAAAAATTAAACATGGAATATGCCCATTTATTGAGAATCAATAAAAAAAGGGGTTTACTCATAAATGGCTGGAGTCCAAAAGTGACTCAAGCCCAAAACACAGCCTCTCAGCTAAACTGGAGAAAAAAGAAAAAAGGAAACACAGCTTGAAATCATGTCAGAACAAGAAGCATTTTCCAGTACATTGAAGGACGTCTGTTGGAGCTCCAAAAATCCTTCTCTCTTCGACGCAAGCATGGCAGATCTGCATTAAACTTGAGTGGTATCCATTTGGGTGTTCAAAATTCTCACAATCACCATGAATCCAACTCGGTGAAGACTTCTTCAGTTCAACACTGTTGCCAGCTGCATTCTTCAAGGTAGGGACCAATTCCTCCATTGCTTCCTGAATCTACTTTAATTGGAAGAAATACACTAATCCCTCCTTAACTCGTGCAGATTGAGCTCCAAAGAACTAATACCACTGCATCTGAGTTAAAGATGTGTTAGGTATTTTTCAATTTCGTTCGATACATGGTCGAGAAGAGTATGAGATCTTCTCAGCCATTAAAAGTTGTGCACCAGATAAGGCTCTGGGGATGGATGGTTTCACTATGGCATTCTTCCAACATTCCTGGGAGATTACCAAATATGAAATCATCAATGCTTGGAGAACACTATCATCATCACTGTCACATGGTAAAATCTGTCAATGCCACCTTCATATCCCAGATCCCTAAAAAGAAAGGGGCGACTGAACTTAAAGATTTCAGACCAATTAGTCTTATTAGCAGTACCTACAAGATTGCTTCATAGCTATTGGCTAATAGGATCAAAACAGCATTGCTAATGAGGCACTAGATTGGAGATTGAAGAGTGGAGAACGAGAGTTGTTATTAAAGCTAGACATTGAAAAGGCATTTGACAAAGTACGTTGGTCATACTTACTCATCATACAGAGGCAAATGTGTTTTGGTGACAAATGGATAAGATGGATCAAATTTAGCATCTCTACAGTCAAATACTCCGTTCTGGTTAACAGGGTACTGTGGGCTTCTTCTCCCCTCAAAGAGGCATTAGACAGGGCAATCCTATCTTACCTCTCCTATTCATCATGGCAATGGAAGGTCTCAGAAAATGCTCCAGAAAGCTAGTTCCTTGCAATGGATTGAGCCTTTCAAGATCGGAAGGGACCTGAGATCGCAAGCTATTGTATCTCATTTGCTCTCTGCAGATGACACTCTGATCTTCAGTGGTGTCGAAAGATCACAAGTGATACATCTTAATCTAACTTATTCATTTTCAAAGATATTTCAGGTTTGCATGTGAATATGCTAAAGAGCACTATATATAATGGGTTGCAATATAGGCTCTTTTCCGTCCACTTATTTGGGTCTACCTCTGGTGTTGAGTTCAAATTCACTGAAATCTGGAATGGGGTAATTGAAAACTTTGAAAAGAGGTTGGCAACATGGAAAATGCAATACCTCTCCCTTGCTGGCAGGCCAACACTTATCAATAGTGTCCTAGACAGTTTTCCCACTTGTTACATGGCCCTATTTCCAATGCCAACAGAGGTCCTTCAGCAGATTGACAAGATAAGAAGAGTCTTTCTGTGGGAAGGCAACAACCAGAATCACAAATTTCACCTTCTCAAATAGGAGGTCATCCAACAAAAATATCATGGTCTTGGTATCAAGAACCTTGCTTTCCATAACAAAAGTATGAGGATGAAGTGGCCTTGGAGGTTCAACTAGGAAGAGGCAGAGCTCTGGAAAGATGTCATCATAGATAAGCTGGAAGACTGAATCAATGGTGCACAGAGACCTCTACTCTTCCTCACGGTGTGGGACTCTGGAAGGGTATTAGACAGCTGAGGGACACTTTGATCAGCATGCTCACTTCGAAGTCTAATGGTGCACTGCTACGGTTTTGGACAGACGAATAGCTTGGCAACACAACTCTTCAGGATGATTACCCAGAATTGTTCAAAATTGCTCAAGATCCCAACTTTGGTATTGTTGCAAATAGAGAAGGGACCAACTGGTATCTGACATTCAGAAGAGACATGCATGATTGGGAAGTGAATGATTTGATTGATCTTCTTGCAAGACTCCAGCATTGCCACATAAATCCCCAGACAGCTGACAAGCTTAAATGGGGATACCACAAAGATCATTTGATGGGGCATCAACCTCTTTAGGTAATTTGAAGGCAAGGTGCTTAGTCAATTTGTTTAGTTGGTCCAGTCTGTACCCTGCTGTTTACGCAGAGTTCAGGACTTGCTCTGCGTTACCTAGTTCTGGCTTAGATAGCTTGTACAGTCAACCAGTGACATCTTGTAAGCTACAATGCCACATTTTGTAATTATAGCAATTCTGCATCCTCTTGATGCCTCTTTTAATACCACTCACTTCATCAAAAAAAAAAGTAGCACTGCTAGTTGCTGGAGAGATGGATGGTGCTTGAATGATCTTAAAGAGAGGAGTGGCACCTGAACCTTCGTTTGTTTATGGGGGCAGTGCTCTTTAATAAGAGCTTTAGGCCATCTATAATATGGTAGGGAAATAGTTTACATACTAATAAGGTGATATCTATTTATAATTAAGTAGAGAATATTCTCCAAAATATTCTAGGTGGTTTTCCTTATAATGTGAAATGAGACAAGCCATATATGACTAGACATTCTAACCATGTGTATCTTATAATTTCAGGCGGAAATGAAAATTATAAATCAACAGCAGTAGTTCAGAAACATACACAAATAGGACTCATTACTACGTATTCAGAATTAGATCATTTAAAGGATTAGATCTTCAAACATGTGAATGCAGCATAATTAATATAATTTGTTCAGCTTAGAAATGAACTGGTAGTAAGCGAGCAGCCACTAACAGAAGCAACAAACTGAAGCAATTCTCTTCTTTTTCTATCAGTGAAACTTAATCTCTTTTCTTTTATTAGTATTCAGCTGAAACACAAGCAACCTTCATTGGAGAAAAAAGGTGTCAAAAAGGAGAATAATGACAGAAAGAGTATGCATAGATACTCCTTTGTAGCAAAAAAGAGGAAGAAGAACTGGTACTGCTGTGTTCAAAGAGTTAGGACTATTTCTCACAGAGTCACATGTTGATCAGACACAAGAAGTTTCATAAATCAATTTGCACTACCTTTTACAAGCAGTAAAATTAGCACATTTAGAGCTTGTTTGGATTGACTTAGTTCAAGTGCTTTTAGCCAAAATAGCTTTTAAGAACTTTTTTAGTGTTTGGACAAGATAAAAAAGTGTGTAAACACTTGGCTTTAAGCCAAACTAATAAAAATTAGCCAAAAGCCATAAGTTATAATTTCTAACTTATGACTTTTGGTTTATGAGTCAGTCATAAGCCCAAAGTCAATCCAAACAAGCAATTATTACAGAGGAATATATCATCAACAAGAGAGATTGATTTACTCATCAAGATAACAGAACAGACAAACTCAACACGGGAGAAAAGTTATAAAGGGCCTCCTACCTCTATTGTAGTCCTCAAACATGCACCTATGGTTATCCGACTCCACATGTTTCAGCACTCCGGATTCTTGTTTATTCTGAAATTCCTCAGGAAAAAGGTGTTTTGCAGACTTTTCCGATGGTTGCACCAGAGCCATAAATGGAAAACCAAGAATCCCACAAGCTATACAGGGTAATGTCCCAGAATCGATTTCAAATTCACATGACACATCATCATCCACATAGAAGTCACTGTAATTTTCCATGTATAAGCTCATTTGGTCTAATACATCCTGACTATCGTTGTTGTCAGACTGATCGTTCCCTTTAGAAGCATCCGCAGAAACATTCTTGTGCAGTTCAGATTCTTTACCTGAAGATGGAAGCATATCCACATCCCACAACATTGCATAGTCAGAAAAGCTTTTCTGAAGTAAAACTGTTACCAGGTCGCTCTCCTTTTCTATATCCTCAACGAAGGCTTTCTTTACCAGAAACTCCCTTTCTTCCTTCTGACGATCTCTCAGACGAGAGCTTCGAACCCCAGGCAGCAGGGATCTTGGCACACTGTCATCACAAACATAGAAGTAAAGAAACCAAAAGATATTTCTAAGTTTATTATAGTAAAAGGAAATGTAACCATAAGTCTGTCCGCTCCCTAGGCTTTGGTTTTTGAATGACAGGGGAAAGCAACAAAATTGAGTAAAACAAAGCTTAAATATCCCCATATCACACATTAACTATCCTCACTCAGTTTTTCAAAAGTCACTCATTCCACAGCCCAATATTTCCATTATTGCAGGAACAGTAGCAGACTACAGAAACTTTCACCTTTTAAAGTAACAAAAAAGTATACCTTAACCTCATTACCCACTTAACTTTAAAAAGATGTCTACAAGTTCACTTCTGACCTAAATAATGTATTGTGAATATGGAGAACACAGATTTGTACAGCTGGACAAAAAGTAGTTCTTAGAAATACGGATCAATAAAAGATAAATTAAGATAAAGCCTACAAAGTTTCAATCCGGGAATGCAAAAGAAACACCTAATTCTCATCTCCTAGAGGGGACATGTTGGGCTGATCCACATATGCAACAAGAGCTGATGAGCAGACCTTGAAACAAAAGACATTGTCAACAAATAAAGCAACTGTTGATGAGAGAGCATAGGCAGATAGTTCATGGCAGCTCGACGAACAGCAGCTTCTTTGGCTACTGCAAGCCACTGTGGAGTACCGAAGTTGGCAGCCTCGCCACAATTGAAGCCTGCATTTACAAGTGGATCTTTGAAACCAAGATAAAATTGAAACAAACTCATTGTGTTACCAACACATGTTTCACTTCATACCACACTATGAACACAAGAATTTGGGTTTGGGGGGGGGGGGGGGGGGGGGCACAGTAAAAGAAAAAATTGGGCACTCAACCACAATAAAGGATCCAGACTCACACGCAACTCGACTGAAACAGAATTTCTTTTATAGAAGATAAAATAAATTCATTGAATATCTCATCAAGACAGTATCATCTTTTCATTATTAGGCTCCCAATACTTCCATTATAGAAGAATGAATTCTCTCACTCCAACAAATACAACAACAAACTCAGTGTAATCCCATGAGTGACTTTATCCCTACCTTTTTGGGTAGGGAGGTTGTTTCCAATAGACCCTCGGCTCAAAAGAGAAGTATTTGAAGCATGGATGCAAGAAAATATGACAGAAAATAGAAAGATACAAAGTAAATGAAGCAGTAGACACTAATACATATTGAAGAATAAGAAACCACAGGTTTACTAAATATTGCTAATAAGGAGGAGAGACGATGAGGCTGTAAGTTTTGGTACCAAAATTGTCAATTTTATTCATCCATAGAGATACAAATTTACAGTATAGAAAAATAAACTAGCTAGCAATCAGATCCCCTGATTCTAGGAGATTTGAGAACCAAGGGATGATTCTAATATCCTAATCTATTCAATAGCACATTAGATTTGATTCCATGTATATATTGTTCATGCCTAACTTGCTTACAAGAATTTCAAACTTTGGTTTAAACAAACCTTTTGTGAAAATATCTTCAATTTATTGATTTGTTGGGACGAAAGGCATGCACACGTTTCCTTCTTCAATCTTCTCTGTTATGAAGTGCCTATCCACTTCAAAATGCTTTGTTTTGTCATGATGAACTGGATTGTGAGCAATAATTATGGTGGCTTTGTTGTCACAGTACTATCTCATTGGTAACACAAACTGTTTTTTAGTTCTTCCATTATCTTCTTGAGCCAAATCATTTCACAAATCCCATGGGCCATAGATCGATATTCAACTTCAGCACTGCTACGAGCTACAACATTTTGCTTTTTACTCCTCCATCGTAGAGAAAATAGGTTAAACTCCTTCAAGTACTTTCTCATAGAAATTTTGGAAAAACCCTGTTTCAGATTCTTAAACTTATTTATGAATTCCACTTCGACATCACCTGGTAGAAATTAATCCTAAGTCACGAGATTTCCCCAAATAAAATATCCTGATGTAGACCTCGTATCAATAGTAGAACCTACCCAATCTGCATTTATAAAGCTTTCAATGCATCTATCTTGGACTTTTCTGAAAAAACAATCCTTTCCTTGATGAACTTTTCAGATATCTTAAAATCTTGTAGACGGCTTCTTGGTGCTCTTCCTTCAGAGAGTGAATAAATTGACTCACTAAGCTTACAGCAAAAGACATATCAGGTCGAGTGAGTGATAAGTAGATCAACTTCCCCACTAGTCTCTTATATTGACTTTGGTCAACTGAATTTCCTTCTTTGTTTCTGGATTTTATAATCAGGATCAATAGGTGTTTCAACTGGATGACAACCACTCATACCTGTCACTTTTAGAAGATCTAGTATATACTTCCTTTGTGACACGATAATGCCTTCTTTTGATCTTGCTACTTCCCTGCCAAGAAAATCTTTCAACTGACCCAAATTACTAACCTACTGGAGTAAGTAGTCTTGTCCGAAAGCCTCAAGCGAAAAGACGGCTTAAAAGTAACAAGGTTCTATAAGAAAGGCAGGCCTTAAGGCAACTAAAGCTAGGAAGGTAGGTTAAAGTGACTAGTCTTTCTTATCCGAAAGCAAGCAAGACAACAAGGGCTCACAGGGCGGGCCCCTGTGGTTGCGAGCTAGAGTTGCCATAGCTTATGGAATCTTTGATCTAGAATTCCGAGGCCAACTATTTCTTTTTTCGGGCAAGTTATCCATTGTAAGTATGATATCATCAATATCATCAACATACACCATGAGGATAGTTGTCTTTCCCTCAAGAGGGTGTCGAATGAACATGGTATGATTTGCTTGCCCTTGAGTGTGCCCTTGTTTTTTTACAAACTGAGTAAATCTCTCAAACCAAGCTCTTGGAGATTGTTTGAGCCCATAGGAGGATTTCTTCAGCTTGCACACTCTAGTTCCATACCTTTCTTCAAAACCCGGAGGAGGATCCATGTAGACTTCTTTGAGGTTTCTGTTCAAGAATGCATTCTTCACATCTAGTTGTTGAAGGGGCCAATCAAGATTGGCAGCAATGGTCAAAGGAACCCTGATTGAATTCAACTTGGCAAGTGGAGCAAATGTCTCAAGACAGTCAATTCCATAGGTCTGAGTGAACCCTTTTGCTACTAAATGTGCCTTATACCTCTCCAAGGACCCATCTGATTTAAATTTAATGGTAAACAACCACTTGCAGCCCATTGTTTTCTTTCCACGTGGTAGTTTCACCATTTTCTAGGTTTCATTTCTCTTAAGAGCATTCATCTCCTCTAGAATTGCCTCTTTCCACTTGGGAACATTCAAAGCATCCTGCATATTTCTGCTAACTCCCTGTCTCTCCCACATAAAGTGCGGCAACATTCGGCTCCACGAAAATACAACTTTAGTGAAAATTCACTTTTAACCTTCTTATAGATTTATGTATTCCTTTTAATCTTATACCATTTTTTTCTCACCAAATTGTCCAAACAAGCAAATAGGAGTTAACGTTCATAAAACCTTTTTCTTGGCTTCCATTTTTCAACCCGAAAATCCTCGAGAATAGTGGCGCACAGTTCAAAACAAGGTGGATAACAAATTCGCTCGTCTACTCCACAATGCACACTTAGAAAGAAGTTTCTTAGTGCTTTAGTTTTGATATTAGATTCCATGTGTGTTTCAAATCCCTCCATTGATCAAGCAAAAACATTTAGTCATCTCCTATTTATATTATTATATCTCATCTTGCCTTAACTGCAACGTACTCTCAAAGACATTTTTCAAGGAACTCATTCCTTCTCTCCTAATCATTTCAGCTAATTTGGCGCCCTTATCCATAGTTAAAGTGAATGTTTTATGGAAATCTTTAACATTAGGCCACCCTATAATGCATCTCATCACAAAAGGGTCTTACATCACACTCAGAGGTATGGTCTAATGGTCAATAAAATGAGTGAAACTGTGAGATCTCAAGTTTAATTCTCAATGGACACAATAACACTAGATGATTTCTTCACATCTGTTCAAACCTTGGTGGATAAAGTTATCCAGTTTGTGTTGCTTGGAGGTAGCAAGTACCCGTGGAACTAGTAGAAGTACGTGAAAGCTAGCCTGACACCATGATTATTTAATAAAGGATCTTGCATTGCATTTCCCACTATGATTCACAAATGTGGATCTTAAAAATCACATTTCCCCCTCATGACTTTCTTCCACACAATTACATCATATGAGGTTACAACATCTTCCTAGAACCAATAGTGCTTATAGAATTTATATTTTGTACACACACCCTCTAAAATGGTAGACATTCTTTCTTTGCAAATTTGTATAATCACATTTTCAAGAAGTCTATGAATGTAGAATATGCATATGCCAAAACCTCATTCTCCCTTTGATAGCATCACCCTCTCCATCTCATCATACCAAGCATACTTCTAGTTTCCATTGGCTCCATCTCATAAAGTTATCCATTAGTTTTTCCTAGCCTCTTAGAATTGAAGATGGTATGTGAGAGACATCAATTATATTCCTTTGGTGTATGTTTGATTGGGTGAACTTTATAAAAGTAACCTTCGCGTTTTTTAGTTAAGAATTATTATGTTGTCATCGGTCATAATTGCTTTCTTAGATTTTGTTGGCTCTTTAACTCTAGATCATCCATAGTCATGTTTAAGACTCCTCTAGTTTTTTTTATTTTGTGGTTGGCTCCCGAATCTTAACTTTTATCACGTAATGGAGCTAGCATTTCTACTTTTGTACTCTTTGCATCTTCTTGATACCGCTAATGAAACAACTTACTTCATCAAAAAAAAATAAAAAATTGAAGGCTATTTTTTAAATGGAAATAAATTATTAATTCCATGACCTCTCTACTCACCACCTCCCATAATTGTTGAAAAAGCTATAGTGAACCAATCTGACTCATGGGCTTTTACCACCTCATCTTCCTCAAAATTCTTTCCAAATCCTATCTCTCCACTAACATACATACCCCCCCCCCAGCACTTGGAGTAGCTCTTGTACCTATGAAACTTCTCCTCCTTCATCATAACGATCACTTTCTTCGTATTTTCTATAACATATAGACAAGATGGATGTTAAATATATTTTCCTTGACACTCTGAATGTCTTTAAATACCTTGTGAATTTCCTCAACGACGTGAATTTCTAATTCATGCAAGAAGAAGTGGAGTTGTTCCTCCTCTCGGATTCTCTAAATAGCTTTTTTCAATTTTACTCAAATGTTATTTTTGGTTTGAACACCTTTTGATGGAATGATGATAGTTTGAGTAAAGAGGCAAGAAGAATGCAATCTTTGATTTTCTTGAAATTGAACCTTTTGACATTGTTCCTCCTCATCATAAAATTTACCTTACAACACCAAGATCTCTTCACAGATTTTAATTCGCATGCAGAAGTCACTACTATTTGATGTGAAGCCTCTTTATGAAACTATAACGTCTTTAGCACTTGCCTTTAATGAAAAGCATGGTGTTTGTCCCCTTCCATAGCCAACTAATTTGAGACTTTTGCTCCATTCTTGTGCAACCAATACTAATTCAAAATTGTCTATTAGTACCCCACTTTTTTTATTTGCAGTTTTGGTGTTTAGGTAAACTTGCACACATCCAAATTAATCCAATAGGGACGCACAAAAACTGTTAGTGCCGGTTGTACGGGTCTATGTATGGTCCGTAGAAGGCAGTCATGGAATGAGTTGTGAAAAGTTACAAAATGTCAAGTCCTAGAAGAAGTTCCTATGGACCAACAGCACAGTTCGCAAAAGAGTTGAGGGCCATAGGAAGTGTCCATAAAGGTGATTCCAGAATTGGTGTTTTTGGTACCTCTAATTCTATGGAAGGTTTGTACGGCCCGTAGAAGGTTGCACAAGCCGTAGATCAAACTCGTGGTAAGTATTTTGGACTTGAAGGATTTTTGGTCATGGGTTTCTACGAAGAGGGCCTATGGGCCGTAGAAAGTTCCACAATCCGTAGGAAGGGTCTTGTGGAAGTTGATCACCAATTGGTCTCTAGTAACTCCATCTAAGGACGACCAGGACGGTTCATAGAAGATTTTATGAACCATAAGTCAATTCGTAGAGTCCCTCCGGCAGTTTTAAGTCAGGGTCATTTGGGTCTTTTCTTATCCTTTCTACATCTTTACTAATGTTGTTTTGACCCTATAACTAAGTCTTAAAACTGATTTTACTCTTCAAAATCTACCTATTCCCTTCCATTCACTCAAAACCCCTAAATTCCCTAAGTTCAGCTTCTCCAATTCTCTCTCAAGGCTTTCAAGGAAAAGCTAGGTTTCTTCAAGGTTTCTTCTTCAATCTCTAGGGCTTTGATTACCCAAGGTATGTGGGAACATCATCAATGGATCCTTTTCAACCATTGAGTCCCAAAATAAACTCTTTAGAATTCTACCCAATTTTCTAGGGTTTCATGTGATTCTCCATGAGTTCAATTAATTATGATTCAACTATATATATTTGATCTTATTATGCATGGTTTGATTCAATTACATGTTTTCCTATGAATTTCATATGAACCCATGCTTTATGTCTATGCTATGATTATGAACTATGATTATAAAAGGCTTAAGTCATACACAACCCCCCCTTAGAGTTGTCCACATATTTCACTTGAACACCTCAACTAAGCCTTGTACCTATTGAACACCTCTAGTATTTCGAATTGATACCAGTTGAGCATTTTTTTACTTACGTGGCATTTTGGGTGTAATTCACGAATAACAAGCGCGTGAAAGAATTAAATTAGACATTTTTTGAACTTAAAAATCTCTTTCGTCTTCATTGGACTTGTTGCCATCACTTCTCCACCTTAGCACTCGCATCCGCCATTGTTGCCATAAACACCCTTCTTTTTCTTCCTCATTTTTTGCTCTTCCTTTACCATCATTATCATATTATTTTTTCCGATTTGTTATTATGGCTGCCAATACATCCATTTCTTCCTCTTCTATTAAGCAACAACTACCATCACCTCTACCATTTACATCGACACTTGCGTGTTTTTTTTCTTCAACGCTATATCCCTTTTCTTCTTATTATTATTATTATTTCTACAGTCACTTATTCACATCCTCTATCACCATTGAATATATATTTGTCATTGTTGATTTAGAAGATTAGGAAAAAAAAAAAAAGGGAAAGTAGTGTCCTGATATGTAGTAGGGAAGAATTTGGGTGGGTTTAGTAACAATGGTAACTATTAAAAAAAAAAATTTTAAATTGAATCTATTTGCCATAATTAATCTATGATAAAGAAGAACAGAAAACAAGGGAAGAGGGGGGGGACCTGATTTTTATGGGTTGCAGGGGAAAGGTTTGGTGGGTGGGGGAATTGTGCAGGGATTACAAAAATTTTATTTTATTTTATATTATTTAAAATGTTTCTCACTCATATTGATTTATATTTTTTAATAATTTTTTGGATCCCACTAACACATGTCATAACTTAATTTGTCATAGTGTCATGTCATAGCAAGTGTGTCTCACACACTTAATATTTTTGGCTAACTGTCATAAAAATGTCAAATAGGTGTCAATCCTAAGTACTAGAGGTGTTCAATAGGTACAAGACTTGGTTGAGGTATTCAAGTGAAATATGCAGACAACTTTAAAGAGCTGTGTATGACTTAAGCCATTATAAAATTATGCATGCATCATGAAACTGAGGAGTTCATCAATAGACGATGTTTTTAGATGAAGTATCAAATGTTTTATGAAAGGTTGCTTCCTAATTGAAGTATTCTCATTACGAAAGATGACCATGATTTAAATGCTTAGATAAGTGTCTTTATGAACAAGTTATGAAATCATGGTTTTGAAAGGAGCTATTCTATGATATGAAGCTTATGATTGGATTGGTATAACTAGATTTTACCTTTCCAAATATTATGACTATGATATGATTATGCCCATTTTCCATTGGGATTTTACTTAGCACCGAGAGGACTTTGAGATAGAGGTTTTTCCGTTAGTAGAGGTCGAGTCTCTAGTAGCAATTTCTTTGTCCCATAGCTACGTGCCCCCGTTGGACTTGTCTTAGAAAGACATTAGCTAGTGGATCCACCTAAGCTAGAAGTTTATGGTCCTTAGCTTGGGAAAGTAGGACATCTCTTTTCAGTGTGGGAAAGACACTGGATTCCATGTTATAGCTCACATGATCTATGTTGGTTAATGGTAAGCATCCCACAAAGAACTATGTTTTTCTCCAAAGGTTTTATGACTTCCTCAATGATTATGATTTAAGTTTCCACATGATTTTCAAATGTTGCATTGATCTTGTCCCATGACTTATGATTTAGTGTATTAAGCTTTGACATGTTTTGCTTAGTCATGCATTATCATGTTTTGAATTATTCACATCATCTCGTTTATGTTTTATGCATCTTCCTTTTACTCAATACATTCAAAGTATTGACGCATATTCTCTTGTGCTTATATTGTTTCATAATATAAGGTTTGACATTCCTCCATTTGGCCGTGGCTGGATTGGTTTGCTCAGCTTTGGTTGCTAATGGTGAGTCCTCATGGTTCGAGGGTGAGATCACACTTTATCATTTCATTTCCTTTCCTTATGTCATTTCAGTTTTCAAATGTAGTTCATGGTTTAGGTATTTGTCGTAACCACATTATGGATACTTGAGGCTTATGTCAGACTTATTATGTTTTCCGCATTATTTCAGTCTTGTTTTTCAGATTCTCCTAGGTTGAGATATTATGATTTAGACTTCCTTTAGCTTATGACTCATTTCATAGTGTTATTGTGATTCATAGTGTCATATTCATGTCAAGTGGATTTCATAGTGTTACTGTGATTCATAGTGTCATATTCATGTCAAGTGGATTGTTTAGGGCCTCTCGGTGTCCTATTTGTCATGTCACGTCTAGGGGGTAGTTTGGGTCGTGACACACCTTCTTCATCGGGATCATGCTTATCTTCTTTCTTTTGCAATGCAACTAGTACCTTGAAGAGAGACGATTTTATTTGTTTTATTTACCAACTACCACTCACTTCAAAATCTTTATATCGTCATTCAACGGTCTCAACTCCTTCACCAGTCTAAGACTAGGATCACCTTCCTGTGAATAGCTTATCTCATTGGGCCCTCAGCCCCTCACCATCACCTTAGGACCTCCATAGAGAACCGTATGTTCTTAAGCCTAAGAAGATTTCTGTTTCCGCATCATTTATAGATAGAGAAAGCTGCTAATGATGGATTGAAGATCTCTGATGTGGAGTAGAAGGAAAAACTTAAATGTCAAAACAGAAAGAAACATACATATATTCACATCCGAGACAAATGGGGGAAAAAATTTAGTCAACTTATCACGGAGAAAGATGGCAATAAAATAAAATAAAAAGAAGCTATATCTGCGTAAATTGTTGAAGTTCGTCACAATAACATCTTTAATAGAAGATCAGAAGCAATTACCATGGCTGAAACCTACATGGTAAGCCCTCGGGAAAGTTACAACAAATTCACCAGGATTCTGTACCAACCTAAGCAAATTAAAAAGAGCACATGCATTAGAATGACTGCAAAAAATTTGATAAGCTAGGAACGACAAAGGAAACCTCCATTTTAGTATCAGGATATAACCAAGAGGAAAACAAAGTTAAATGGGATCAGACAAACGGAAACCACCTGCAGCAGGGGATGCCTGATGCTACCAGAACTTCAGGTGATAAAAGAGTGGTCTTCTCGCCCAATAGCGCAAGAGCAGCTGGAGATCAAATATTATATTTATTGAATCTGAGAACAAGAAATTTTTCAGAGCAAAAACTCCAAAATATCTCCATTTAAGAGTCAATAAGGGAGTTGCCAGATGACTGAAGCCAAAGATCTACATTGATAAGTGAAAATTGAGCAGGCCTATGGAAATTGTTTAACCCAACCACATGATCACTTCTGAAGGCACTTCCAAGAAATAGATCGAATTAAACAGACTTCGTTCTTTGAGAGAAATCTGAAATTTTCATCACCCCATTGATAAAGGGAATCTTTAAAAATGAGGGGGAATACATACAACCCAAACAAAGAATTGCTGATATTTTAACAAGAGGGATAAATACAGATCATGCAACGGTCATTATTTACACTTCCGATTTTTCAATTGGTGTTTTGGTTTTTGGTTCAACCGTTCACTTAGTGAAGACAGGTTCCAAAACCCTATAAAGAAGCAGATCATATTTCTTACCACAGACCACACAAGAAATGCATACTCTTTATTAGAATATTTACTTTCTAACTTACGAAGAGATAGACTGCAAATGCATGTAAACTTCCTACCATGGGTCATATCTCATAACTGCCAGCATACCACCCCTAAACATATACAAATTGAACACCACTGCCAAAAAGCAATATAAAATGATTTAAGCAATAAGTGCAAGATGTAATTGTATATCATTCAAGGCAATATGACTTTTGCTTCTCCCTGATGGAATGGTAACTCCAATTTACAGAACATGAGAGGTAATTTTCTTAATTGATATGGTAAAGTCCACCTACTACGCAAGAACCCAAAAGTAACATCTTCACACTTAGCTCCCTTGTTCACCCAGCCATCCAATTTCATGGTTGGAGGTATATAATCTTACAACAAAGTCATCCTGCCTTATCAATAAGAAGTGAATATACAGAGACAACAAACTAGAGGAAAAAGTTTGGTGGTATTTGGCCTCCCAGATAGGAGAACCAGTAAAAGGAAATATCAAAGAAAAGAAAACCAAAAAGCAAAATTCCATTTTTTATGAATTTACAAAAGAGTAGAAGATCGAGCACAATTGGATTGCAGCCAAAACGAAAAGCTTATGGCAAGAAGCTCTTGAGGCAATTAAAAGGGAAACCCACAATTGGATTCTTCGGATGCCCATTATCTTCTTGCCTCGGCTCAACCAAAATGTCATGCTTTCAGCTTCCTATTTAGAGCCACACTAAGTCATTATTCATTTTCCTAAAATAGAATACCTTATCACATATTACAGTGTTGTCAAAGGTGCGCTTAAGCCCTGAAGTGAGGCTCAAGACATGTTGAGCAATTTGCCGTGCTTAATGAGTGCGTCAGCAAGGCTCTAAGACAAACTTTTCCGTGTGAAAGAGACGAGTGTTTCTTGAAAAGGCAACACTAAACAATTGATATTTCACTTTATCCTAAAAAAATACAATTTTTTTTCCATATATTTGTTATTCATATTTATGGTTATTATTCTTGAACTAAACATATATATTTGTATACTTCCTATCACTTGTGCCTTTTTTCATTTAAGCTCACGTTTTATTTGTGCTTTGCGCTTAAAACCCCAGCTGATCGTAGAGCCTTTTTTGTGCTTTTAACTTTTGAACACAGATATTACATAGGATTTTAAAGTAGCTTACATTTCTTCATCTATATTTACCTCATTGTCATCAACTAACCTCAAACCAGTAGGAGACATCTTTTATATGAATCCTCTGTATCCATTCCACCAAATAATCAGTATTTTGAATCTTTATAATAACTTGGACAATCTTTACACTGAACATTAAACCACCTCAAAATCTGCTATGCCTTTGCTCCAATGGGAAACAAACATTATATTGATGCAGTAAGGGAAATTTCACATTCAAAATGTACACTATATGTAAGTACAAAATGTCAAATAAAAACATCATTCTTTACAAAGATCATTTTGTCGTCTATACTGACTGAATTATCCTACTTGCTCCCAAAGTATAAAAAAATTGGAAGTCCCACTAATTTAACAAGAGAGTTTCAACTCTTTAGAATGCTCTTCTTATTTCATATTGTCCAAGTGAGTATCAAAACCACTGTCTGTGTTCCTCTTCTTAGCTCTTACTTTGCACCCAATAGCATGTCACCGTCAGATTCAAGCATCAACCATTTGACTCCAATATTCTACAGTTTACACCATAGCCTACATGTGAATATCACCTTTTCCACCTAAATTACTAATATTGATTAGGGAAAAGTCTCATTAAGTGCTAATTGGTTCCTTGATAATTAGTTGAGTAGTTTTTACTTTGGATAGGTTAACTTGTTTGGTTTTTCGCGGAAATCAAAGTTTTTCTTATGTTAGTTTAAGTAGTTCACCTAAGGGGAAACACAACTTTTAAAAGGGATCTTTAAAAATCCTTAAAAGAAGGAATGCCCAAAAGTCAGGTATATGGCATGTTGTTCAGTATGAGTGGCTTTGGCTTTTCCAGTTGGGAATTTCAAATCTTTATGTCCCAAATTTACTGTAATTTAATAAATTAACAAGTATTTCAAGTAGCAATCAGAATAGCTTTGAGTTAATTACTAGTGTGAGTTGATTTGTAGGATCATATCCTAAATTAAGTTTCTAGTATCATAGTTTCCGAAGAAGGGAGAAAAATAGAAGAGACATGTCAAGCTACGAAAGAAAAGAAAGGAAACAACTCAACAAGGTTTTCTCCAATTGCACTAAATAAGGGATGATATGGTAGTGAAAAACAACTCATACACCTAAAATTGACAAGATACTCAACAATTAGTGATGGTGTTAAGGAGATGCTGACTGGAATTTTCTCAGTCAATGAACATAGACGGGAGGTATTCTTAAAGATGGGAGAGACACTCTACTGGATGTCAAACATCATTTAAAACCACCAACAACAAAACAAAAAAAACTGATTGGAATAAATATGTCCTAATTCTGAATACCTTCCTACTATTTGTTGTTTCTTCATAATAAACAGGATATAACTACTTCTCTAGCTAATCGCATGGGGTTTGGAAGCTAAACGTTAAGTTATTTGTAAATGAAGTTATCAACACCCTGAAAGAAGTGCAATGCGGCAGAGAAAAAGCTTTCATGGCCTAAAAATATCCAATTCTGAGAGCAATGGACATTATACTGTGACTATCCACCATACATTTCACGATTTCTTTCCATTGGCAATAGAAATAGAGTAATGGACAAAGGACAACTATTAGGTAAAAGAGAAGTATCAGCATAACCTGATGATTACCAATTATGAAATAACTGCCAAAGAGCACTAGTTCTTTCTGTCTTTTGTAAGATGATAAAAAATAAGAGTTAGAACATTTCATGAAGCTAAAGAAGATGTCGTGGAAGAAAATAAAATATGCCTTTCATTCTTTTTTTTCTTTTGTATATTTCATCACATTGTTGTTAACAAAAAAGTATGTATTCATACCTAATCGATCAGTAGTTTCTCCATAAGCATGACAACGAATGACTTCTTCAAAACTAAATGCATAATCTCCTGGCACTGCATACCAAGTCTTAGGGGATCCTGTATGAAGAAAATTTAGACTGTGAAGCTCATGATCCTCAACATGCCAAGCAAACCAGCTAAACAGCATCCCTATATAGACCATTGGAGAAGTAACACCAGGGATATCATCTGGCATGAAGCGAGTGAGTGAGCCAGGCGACCGCGCAATTACTTGCAAATTCCAAGGACTGTTTGCAAGCTTCCAACCAGCACTACCTTCCATTTCAGCAGCATTACTACAACCCTTTGGCCTAAAAGGGGATGAGTTTGATAAAGGGGTTAGCAAAGAAGAGGATGGTGTCTCTACACAATGATGAGACCGACCTTTGTCCACACTAGTACTCGAACTTCTTCTATCAAGAATTTTCCTGTTACGTGATCTTTTTGTCCTGCAAAAATTCTCCTCTGGCTCCCCAAAGGCAGAACCAGGCACATCATTTGCATACTCGACGTAGATAGGGTGGTCAAAAGCGGTTTTCCAAAACATTGCCTCGACAAGGAAGGGAGAAATGTCCTTAACGATGCCGAATTGAGTCCTGGCAAAGTTCTTGGACTTGGTTTCGAACTGGTCTAGTGTATAAAGTTGTCCACTTTGCCAGACTTGCTTCTGGGCTCCAAATGGGAATTTCTTCTTTTCAGTATGACCCAATTCCTGATGTCGGGTGGTAAAAACAGGGGCACCAGCAGAATTGAGGTCAGGGCACTTTGATAGAGAGTTGTTCAAGTTATGAAGGACATACTTCTTTGAAGGTTTAGGCAATGGCGGAATGACCTTACATATACCAAAAGCACTAACTTCCTTCTCAATTTTTGATATATAGGCAATGGGGTCAGCAAATTCAGTATCAGTAGGTCGAAATTCAGGTGCGAGGGGCAACCCTTTAAGCCATTCAGGTATATCATCCATCACAATTCCACAAAATTCAAAAACCTAATTCCTTCCACTCCTCTCTATCTCTTCTAGGTTATATTATAAGGGCCACTGAGCGTAATATAGCACCTTTTCCTTAACCTACGCCCCCCACGACTCCCCCACGATTCTATCCACCCCAACTTTTGCACGCCGGCCGGCTCACACTAGCTGCCTTCGCCGTCCATCGTTTCATCAGTTTTTCTTTTTTAAAACGGAAAATGCCCAATTTCTCAACACCTCGTTTGGACATTGTTCTCAAATACATCCTCCCTATGTTATTTTGTTTTTAAAAAAAAAAAAGAAATAATCACACCATATAAGTAATTTAGGGGTCGTTTGGTGTGAAGGATAGGGTAAAATAATTTCAGAATTAAATTATAATGCCACTCAATTTGTTGTTTGGTTGGCAAGGCCGGGATAAGTTATTCCTTCCTATGAGTGGTATAGTAATCTCGGGATAACTTATCCCAGGATAAAATGACTAAATGACAAAAATGTCCCTTTAAACACTTTTTAGACATTACTTTTCACATCCATGAAGGGTATTTTTGTAAACTTATATGTTGTTCTTAAGATTTATTATTTTGAATACAACAAATCAAACACTCAATAAAAAATAATCTTAGCATAACTCATCCCATTATAACTAATCTCATCATAACTTATCTCATCATAACTAATCCCATTATAATTTAAATTCAAACCAAACGACTCGTTACTTAAGCCAAATATTGAGTTCATCTATCTTATATATAAATATAACTATATATATATTATATATTCAAATATGAATATAAATGTTGATTGGCAAAAATAACCTTTAAATATTAAATGACTTTTATACCCTTAGGAGTCATTGGTGTGAGGCATGAGATATAATAGTCTTAGGATATTATCTAGTGTTTGGTTAGAGGTATTAGATAGTTGTGGGTGTGAGGCCCTCTTTTTTTTTTTCTTGCATAACATACATAATGTGGCATTGCATGGTTATATGAGGTGTATATGATATGGTATAGTATATTGGGAGAATAAGACTGCTAATGGGTGGCAATATCAAGGAACTGTAAATATATAAAATCCCCTTGAACTTTTCCACGAAACTTGATTTAGCACTACAACTTTACAGGTAATTATTCCCCCCCCCCCCCCAACTATTGTTGTTCGAAGTGAATTATTATTAATTTAATGACCCTCTATGTCATTAAAATTATTATTGACTTAATGACCCTCCATGTCATTTCCTCTTTATTGCATTCCTTTCAACATTTAGAGTGTTCATATAACAACTCCAAGTCATTTATGACTTGCTGGATTGATGGCTCGATCACTTGGTCGTTCTTTTAGTTCTTATGCAAGTTTTCATATTTTGGAGATTTTAAATCTTGAATGGTTGACCTCGGTATAAACTTTAGGTAAACCACCTAAAAATGTAATTTTGACAGTTTTGTTAACACAAAAATATCAACTTTGGTATAGAAGGACCTTTGGTGCAAATCCCCAGGCTTTTAGGCTCATCTCGAGCTTATAATGAAGTTTGGGTTTAAAAATTTGTCGAGACGACCTTGGTTGAAAGTTTCCACATCTCCGTTGAGTTTGGAATATAGAATTTGGTGGGGTAGCATATTTCATTTGCCTGTATGGGGTTTCGAAAAAATCTCGAGCACCTTGTCAGAGATTTTAAGGCTTGTAAATCAATATGTGTGGCATAAGTTGGTGCACCTCTATTTCTTCTTTGTGTTTGTGTGCCTCAGGCCGCATTCGGGGTGGTCAATGATATTAATCTTTGCATTTACGAGCTTGGTACTGTATTCGCAGAGACTCAGGGAGCTTTTTCATCACGTTCGTGGGCCTTACGTCGTATTCTTGGAGGTCAAGGTAGCTGGCCGTTCGCACTTGTGGGCTCAGTGCCGCATTCGCAGAGTTTTTGGCACCCGACCTTTCATATTTGCACACTAGGTCCCGCGTTCACAAAGTTCATTCAATTGGCCTTTTAATTAAGATCCTGAAAATTAGTCATTTTCCATTATTGTTGTCATGACCCAGGGGTACCCTTAGATGTCACATGGTGTATAGAACCCCGAATGACTCCATACAAGCCACTTAGTCCTCATAACATAAGAAAGAACAATAAGAGTAAAACACATTTCAAGTCAAAAAAAATTTTCATAAACAAAAGCGGAAGTCTAGAGACTTGTCTCATCATAGCCATCTATTACAATATCGAATGAAATTGGGTCTAGCCCATACATCATGTTCAAAAGTAGCAATACATGAAATAAAGGAACTAAACAATGAAACTCCGTCCTCGAAGCATGAGGACTCACCAAAGCTTGGAATCTCAAGATCAACACTTAGCCACGAAACTGACCTTGACTGTCGGACCCTACATTTGAAAACAATGTAGGCAAAAGTATGTGTTAGTATAAAAATGCACCAAGTATGATAACTATGCTTAGAAACATTTAAAACATGCAAAAAGGGACATTTCATTTCATAGCATGCAATTTGCCAAGTTTAAACATCATCATAGATATAGTTGGAAAACATAAGTCATAATCATCATATTCAATACAAACTAGCATCAATCTTTAACATCTTTGAACACTTACGAGATACTTCATTAAGCATGTCTTAGTTCATCATTAATATTGTTGTGGGAATAAACCTTAACCGACATAAGACCATGTGAGCTATAACATGATCACCCGCTGTTACCCACACCGGAAAGAGTTGTCCTACTTGCCTAAGGTAGAACCATGAACTCTTTGCTTAGGTGGACCCATTAGCTAGATAACCTATAGGGGCACATAGTTATGAGATACAGAGATTTCTTCTAGAAACCCGGACTCAACTAATGTAAAAGGCT
The DNA here is from genome assembly GCA_037074985.1 of Solanum bulbocastanum. Taxonomy (NCBI): domain Eukaryota; kingdom Viridiplantae; phylum Streptophyta; class Magnoliopsida; order Solanales; family Solanaceae; genus Solanum; species Solanum bulbocastanum. The sequence goes on from CM073600.1 coordinate 27,215,500, forward strand.
TCCATCTCATGAGACATACATGGAAGCCCGGACTCAACTGACGTAAAGGCTTCCATCTCATTTCAATATCCACTAGGTGCTAAGCATAAATCCCACGGAGTACTTATAAAGTCTTACTTAACTCATGTCTCATGGAAGGATGTCCTTGACAACCAATCTAAGTTAGTTCATTAGGATAGCTCATTAGATCATGTGTGAGAAAACCTTTCACCGTCCATATCTACATGTAAATCTTAGATTCAATTAGGTGAGAAAGCCTTTCAACCTTATAATCTTCATTATGTGAGAAAACCTTTCACATCATGTTCATTATGTGTTCATCAGAATGTCCTTTCAATCAACACAACAGCATTTTCATAATAATTGACACTTTATTCTCCAAGTGTCCTTAAAACATTTACTTAGATTTCATAAAAACTTGCATAATCTCATACTTTGCCCTTTCAAGGTTCAAAACCTACTTTTAATCATCATATCTAGAGATCAAGCATTAGACATGAATTTCATTATAATTCATGTGATTCCACCACTCCATCCATCAGTTCATAAAATTCCTCTTTCATCAACAAAGAACCACATTGTAAGATCACAATTGAGAAATATGGGGATTTCATGGGTTCTCAGGGATACATCATAAAAACCATAGGAAATCATAAATTCAGGCTTATAATAACATAATTCAACCATTAGAATCAATTTTGAAAGGAACCCATGACTTTTGAATCAAACCCTAACAATAGGGGATTTCTATCTTTCTTTTGAAATTGAATTTTGAAGGAACTCCATGGATGCAAGCTGTCCATGGATGAAAGTTATCATACCTCAAGTCCAATTTCCTATCTTCAATGGAGAATTTGGATCAAGTGAAATCTTCTTCTTGTTCTTCAAGTTCTAGAGAGAGAATATTTGAGAGAAGTTGGTTTTATTTTGGGAATGTGGAAGAATGAATTAAAGGGGGTGAATTTGGGGCAAAAAATACTTATATAGAGGTTCTAAATATAGGTAAAACGACATAGTATAGGAATTAATTAATTAGGAAAAGGCCCCACTGCCCTTAAAAATAACTACCAACTGACCACCGACTCACCACTGACGGACCGTGGTCTGACCTATGATCCGTTTGGCTGAACTGTGGTTTATGGTCAAAAAAGTGGATTTTGGGGTCTCGAACCATGGACCATGACCATAGATAGTGGTTTGACCTATGATCCGTAGGTCTGGCCGTGGTCTTGGACCTTAGCAACCTTTGCAGGGTGACCAACCCATGGACCTACCTACGGTCCATGGTTCAACCCATGAGCCGTGGTTGGCCTTCGTGGCTGGCACCTGCAACTTTCCAAAATCTAGTTCATTTCCCTTTTTCGAATACGGGGTTACAATATCTCCCCTTTAGGGCCATTCGTCCTCGAATGAGATCTAAACTGATTCTAAAAGAGTAGGAGAGGAACTAACAACCTAACCTACGATGCAATGCATAAAACCAAGGAGAAACTATCGACGCCAAACTTGGACATTCTCAAAACATCATAAGAGAGGTAAAATAACTATATCAGTCCGTTATGCATGCAATTCACATAAATAAGGAGAAAATATCAACTCCAAACTCATCATAAAAATGCATCAAAAAGGAAGTAGGAACAATATCTAACAACTCATTATGCCTGAAACATTTCAACATTTCTCATGTTCTAGGAGGAACTACCTTCTCCAAGCTCAAAAGCATGCTCAACACAATCTCATGGAGCCAATATGCCACTTGCTCTCAAAAAGCATTACTAAATCATGTTCAATAATTCATCTCATGAAGCATATAGGCAACTCATACTTAATGCACAACAACATGAGGAAAATCAACAACATAATTCATTCTCTTTCAAAACATAAGCTTTGATGAACGTGCATAACTTAAGGAGATCTTGGGACACAAAAAATACACATGACTCCAAAACATAGAACAAAACAAGAGGAACTCGTTACCTCAAGCTAGAGTAGGAGTGGAAGGAAAGAGATGAGGATATCGGGACATTATATCAACCTCGGCCTCCTAAGTAGCATCCTTATCTAAATGATTTCTCACAACAGTTTTACGGAAGAAACTTCCTTATTCCTTAACCTCTCAACTTGTAGGTCCAAAATCTCAACCAAAACTTCCTCATAAGAGAGATTTTCATCAACTCCCAACCCTTATAAGGGAATTATAGATGTCGGATCTCCAACTTTTTAAGCATAGAGACATGGAAAATCGGATGAACCGATGCCAACTCATTTGGCAAGTCCAACTCTTAAGCAACCTTACCAATACTTCTCAAAATTTGATGTGGGCCTACATACCGAGGACTCAGCTTCCCTTTATGATGAAACCTCATTACACCCTTCATGGGTGAGATTTTCAAGTAAACCCAATCATGGAAATCAAATTCAAGATCCCTTCTTCTAACATTGGCATATGACTTTTGTCGACTTTGAGCCACTTTCAACCTCTCTCTAATAAGCTGAGCTTTTTCAATAGCTTCATAAACTAGCTCGGGACCTATCAAAGAAACTTCACCTACCTCAAACCAATCTATAGGAGACTTACACCTCTACCATAAAAAGCCTTAAATTGAGCTATACCAATACTCGAGTGATAACTATTATTATAGGCAAATTCAATCCATGGCAAATGGTCATCTCAATTACCCTCAAAATCAAACACACAAGCCCTTAACATGTCTTCCAAAGTTTGGATAGTATGCTCCGCTTGCCCATGAGTTTGGGGATTAAAATTCATGCTAAGCTTAACCTGACACGACCCAAGGGTACCCCCTAGATGTAACAAGGCACATAGAACCCCGAAAGGCTCCATGTAAGTCACTTAGCATATCATAACATAAGCAATAGGACAATAAGAGTAAAACACATTTCAAGTCTAAAATTTTCATAAAAGCAAAGCGAAAGTCTAGACTCTAACTCTCAACATAGCCATCTATTACAATATTCAAATGAGAAAAAAGTACACAACCCATACAACATAGTCTAAAAAGAAGTACAAGAAATGAACTACTAAGAATTAACATCTGTCCTCGAATCTTGAGGACTCACCAACAATCTAGGAGAATAAGCAAATCCAAGCTTCTAGCCACAATGATTAGCACCTTGAGAACCAGACCCTACGCTTAGGGAAAATGTAGGAAAAGTAGGTGATAATACAAAAATGCACTAAGTATGATAGCCATGCATAAAAACATTGAAAATATGTTAAAAGGGACATTTTAGTGGCATGCATGCAATTTACTAAGTTAAAGCATCATTTTGAAGATAATGGAAAAGCATGAATCATGAGCATATTCATTACATAGAGCATCATAACATAAGAGGAACATATCATAAATACCCTCAAAGCATACTTTTGCAATGCATGAATAAGACCCCATAATCTCACCCATGGTAAGTAAAGCTTCTTAAGTAACTATAGTTATAACACATATTCTTGTTCATATTGTTGTCATAGTGGAAAATAAGCCTTAACTGACATAGACCACGTGAGTTTATCATGGAATTCGGTGTCAATCCCACACCGAAAAGGGGTTGTCCTACTTTCCTAAGGTAGAACCACACTCTTGGCTTAGGTGGATCCACTAGCTAAACACCCATGAGGGCACATAGTTTATGGGATAAGGAGATTGCCAACCCGGACTCAACTAAGGTAGAAGGTTTCCATCTCATGAGATACATACTTTGGGAACCTGGACTCAACTAACGTAGAAGGAACCCATTTGGAAAGCCAGACTCAACTAGTGTAAACGTTTTATTGGAAAGCCGAACTCAACTAGCGTAAAAGCTTCCCTCTTATATTCAATATCCACTCGATGCTAAGCATTAATTCCCATGGAGTTCATATTAAGTCTTGACTTAAGTTCATATTCATGGAAGAATGTCTTGACACTCAATCAAATATAACTCATAAGATAGCTCATTAGATCATGCGTGAGAATAACCTTTCACCGTCCATGTCTTCATATAGATTCAATAGGTGAGAAAGACTTTCAACCTTAGAATCACTATATTGTGAGAAAACCTTTCAAATCATGTCATATTCATGCATACGTGTGTATATGAGAATAACCTTTCAACAACACAACAACCAGATTATAATCATATTAATTACTCTCAAAGTGTTCTTAAAGCATATACTAAACTTCATAATTCATGCATAATATCACAATTTTCCCTTTCAAGGATCAAAGCTCATATTGAATCAACACATCTAGAATTCACTACATTAGACATGTATATTAACATAATTCAAGTAGTTCAATTACTACAAGCATAATCTCAAAATATCCTTCTTTCATCCACAAACCCACATCACAAGATCATAATTGGGAAATATAGGGATTTCATGTGTTTTTGGGGATTTCAACATAAAAACCATAATAAATCATCAATTCAATCATAATATAAAGTAATTCAAGCATTAAAATCTTTTTAGAAAGGAACCCATGGTTTTGGAATCAAACCCTAGCTTTTGGGAATTTCTATTTTTAAAATTGGAGTTTGAAGGGACTCCATGGATGAAAGTAGTGCTGGGAAAATGAGTCCATATTTTGGTAACCTGCCCATGTTTTAATGGGTTGGGTGAGTGACTTTTTACATGAGTAAAATATGAATTAGCCAAATGGGTTAAGCTTCTGACTTTTATTCACTCAAAATTCATGATTTCACCAAAAATATTGTAACTTCTTTTCCTTTTTATGTTCTATAAAACTAATTATTTTTCTCTATAATTGAAAAGGTGAAGTCTTTAATTGGCCCTTCAAAAATATATATTTTAAATGTACTTTTCTTTTGCTAATTATAATTATATTTGTTTATTGTTTAATTTTATATTGGATAATAAATAATAGAGTAAAATAAGCAAATCATGTACTAGTATTGACATTGCTTAAAGTGCATTAAGCATGTTTTAGTTCTATTCATTTATTTTGAAATTAACAATATGTTGCCCTTGTTATTACATACATTTATTTTATATTTAAAAGTTATAGGATTTTTTTTTTACTTTTATGATACAATAAAACTAAATGAAGCATTTTCAACATTTTTCATCTTAAAAAAGACTAAAATATTTTATCCATGTTGAATTCCTAAGTAGAGTACCATTTACTCATGAAAATATGGGTAAAATATGGGTAAACTAGTATTTTACCCAACCCATTTGTTACCCAATCCATTTTACCTATATCAAATATGGGCGAGTTGAATTATTATTCATTTTATGTTGACCCATTTTCAACCCGCCCAAATTTGACCCAACCCATCCATTTGCCACCACTAGATGAAAGTTATCCATGGATGAAGGACTACCATACCTTAGCAATGAATTCCAATGAATTTGAGAAGAAAACCTCACTCCTTCAACCCTAGCTCCAACTTCCTTCTTCTTCTTCTTCCTTGAAGTTCTAGGGAGAGAATTTTTTTGGAGGGGATTTGGGTCTTTCTTTTGGGATTTGGAAGAATGATTTAAAAGACTTATTTTAGTGAATAAAAATCCTTATATAGGTGATCTAATTTAGCCTAAAGCGACCTCACTTAGTTATTAAATAATAAAATCAAAAAACCCCAAAATGCCCCTTAGCTTAACTGCCAAAAAGCAGTTCCAGGCATGAACCATGGATCCCTAACCTACGGACCGTGTATGGAACCATAGCTCGTCTTGGTTGGGCGTGGTTCGTGGTTAGAGAATTCTAGCCCATCCATGAGATCCTCACCTACGGACCGTGGTTGGACCCACGACCCATGCTCGTGAAATGTGGGTTGAGGTTCAGAGAGCCTCATTTGCAGGCTCCCACCTACGGCCTCCTCACCCACGGGCGTGGATTGGCCCAAGAGGCATGGGTCCCCTCTGTGGTCTATTGCCCATACAGTTTTCTAGTGCCTTTCTCAAGGACCCATGGTTGGTCCTTGGGGGTAATACCTTAACATTCTAACACTAAACCCTTTTACTTTTAAGTACGGGGAGTTATGTTTACGACACTAACCCTAATGTTAAGCTCTAGTTTGGCGTACTAGTTTTCGGGGTGTTACAATATCTCCCCATTGGGAACATTTGTCCTCGAATGATAATCTAGACACCTTACGGAAGTAAAGACTCAAGACTAGCAGTCCATCATGCATGAAACATCAAAATAATGCACAATTCAAATGAGGAAATATCAACTCCAACTCAAACATAAACATTGCATCACAAAGAAGTAGGAACTACATCTAACAACCCATTATGCATGAAAACTCAATATTTCTCATATTTATAGGAGGAACTACCTTCTCCAACTAAAGCATGCTCAACACAACATCATGGAGCTAAGATGCAATTTACTCTCAAAAGCATACTAAAGCATGTTCATCAATTAATCTCATGGAGTCAAATAGGCAACTCATACTCAATGCACAAAAACATGGGGAACATAAATCATGAAAACTCATTTTCTTACTAAACATGAATTTCTCAAGAACATGCATAATATAAGGAAATCATGGAAACACATAATCACACATGACCTCCAAAACAAGAAAACTCTAAAGGAACTACTTACCTCAAGCTTGAATAGAAGTAGACGGAAAAAAATTGAGGATATCGGGACTTCATATCAGCCTCGGCCTCCCAAATAGCACCCTCAACTAAGTGATTCCTCCATAATACCTTCACAGAGGCAACTTCCTTGTTTCTCAACCTCTTGACTTACCGGTCTAGAATCTCAATCGGTACCTCTTTATAAGCAAGATTCTCCTTAATCTCTAAATCATCTAAGGGAACTATGGTTGATAGATCTCTAATAAATTTCTTCAACATTGAGACATGGAACACTGGATGCACTAATGCCAACTCATTTGGCAAGTCTAACTCATATGTAACCTTGTCCACACGCCTCAAAATCTCATAAGGACCCGCAAGCTGAGTACTCAGTTTCCCCTTCTTTCCAAACCTCATAACACCCTTCATGAGCAAGATTTTCAAATAAACTCAATCATGGACATCAAATTCTATATTTCTCCTACTAATATTGACATAGGAATTTTGCCAACTTTGGGCCGTCCTTAACCTTTCTCTAATAACCCAAATATTCTCAATGGCCTCGTATACCAATTCCAGGTCTAGGAGAGCAACTTCACCTACTTAAAACCACCTTATAGGAGACCTACATCTCCTACCATAGAGAGCCTCAAAGGGATACATGTTGATAATCAAATGATAATTGTTATTATAAACAAACTCAACTAATGACATATGGTCGTCCCAATTACCCTTAAAATCTATCACGCAAGTCCTCAACATGTCCTCTAAAATCTAAATGGTACGTTCCGCTTGACTATCCGTTTGAGGGTGAAAAGTAGTGCTAAGATTCACCTTGGTACTTAGTCCATTTTGGAAAGACTACCAAAACTGTGAAGTACATTGGGGACCTCGATCCGAAATTATAGACAAGAGCAATGATGTGTCCATGATTTGGACTCATGTAGGGATTTATTTGGATAGATTTAGTGTCCTTAAATGCTTATTTTGTGCAAATAACTAATGTTAAATCCTTAATTTCCAGGTATTTGGATTGAGGAACAAAGCATGGACACTAATTGGAAAAAAGGAACAAGGCAGCTGAAAGAACGAAGAAAAGAAGGCTTGTTGATTGCCTAATCCATTGGCCGAGTCACCGACTGGCTATTATCTCACCTAAAGTTCTAGTGTGCTAAGCCCTGAAGGATAAAATCAAGTCGGTGATAGAAAGGAGCAGTCAACGTGTCGTTGAGTGGTTTCGTGATGCAATGTTGGATCGCCCAAAGTTACCGAACTTGAGGATATTGAAGGCCAAAGTGGAAAGGCGATGGAATTGACCAAAGGGCGGATTGTCGAGCTGATCGGTGATCCTGACTTACTGCACCGAGTGGTCCTTCGCAACATATTTTTGGCGACTATAAATACATTTTCAAACATTATGTTTAGTAATCTTTTGTCAATCAAATTTTATTTTGAACTTGGATTAGAATTTTAACTAAGAGTATTGTGAAAATATTTTCCCTTAGCTTCGAAGAATTGAAGTTTTCTATTTTTGAGAAATTGGAAGTGGGTCTTTGAGATTCTTCAACTTTAACCTTTGTAAAGACGAAATTAGTCTTACTCAGTTGATGGAAACACCATTGGGTAACAATTTTTTTTATCTTTTTATGATGTCTAGCTAAAAAGCCAATTCTTGGGGTGTGATTGTGGGTTAATTTAGCTTATGAGTATTGCTAATTGATAGTTTAAATGCTATTTAGAAGTGATTTCATTCACTAATTATGGTTAAATTTAAAGGGTTGTAGTTACAAATGCAATTCTACCTTCGTGTTTTTGGCTTACTCAAGAGAGAGGTTTTAAAACCAATATTACTGAATTGATGATCTGTGGGTATTGATTTGTCGTGGGTTTAGCTCGAGAGAGTGAATCCTAAACTCTTTTCCACACATTCAGCTCAAGAGAATGAATGGACTAAAGCGTAGTCTATTCTTAATTACTTGCTTGTTGGTGTTTGAGAGAAACCAACTTGATTCAGGGTAAATTGTTTGAGAGAAAGTTTACCCCCACTAAAGTATAGCTTATTCACTAATTTACAACTATTTATTATCAGTTGCAATTACCTATTTGTCTACATTAGCCTATAATCGAACACATCCAAGAACCCATCTCAATATTTGTTACTTCGTGTTATTTGTTGTTGTTGTAGCTGATAGTTAAAACCAAAACTCCCTGTTATTTGACATTCGTGTCACCCTTTAATTTGAATTACGTTTTTCTTCGACAATGTCTATTCCTATGATTGACTTGAACATATTCATACCTTGCTATTGAATCTTAAACATGTACCACTCCCTATGGGATTCGACCCCAACTCATTTAGTTAGGTTATTATCTGATTAATGACCGTTAATGCTTAGAATTGGATGAAGTGTCTTTGAAACACTATTAATAAAAATGGCGCTGTTGTCTGGGAGTGGTGTTGTTTGAGAATTTTTAGTTAAGTTGAATTTTGTTCTTGTTAGTTATAGTTGAATCTACTTACCTTTTAGTTTTGGTTTTCATGTTGCTATTTCAGAGTAGAGTAAATGAGCATGTATTGTAGAAACGATGACCAAGTGGACCACTCTCCTTTGAGAATGATGATTCTAAGGGATAGCATCCTAAGTTACAGGCAAATAGAGGGTGAGTCAATCCATGAGTTGTGGCTGAGATTTAAGTCACTAGTGCTGCAGTGCCCAGCTCATGGAATCTCAGATAACATGCTACTGGACTACTTCTATAGAGGTCTTGGTCCGAAAAATAGTGGAGTGGTTGACCAAATGTATTCGGGGCGTCTCACACGACTACCCTATGCAATAGCAGCCCAACTCCTTGATCACATGGCCAAGACCAACAAAGAGACTGAGAAGGACCAGATTTTGGTCACACTGTCGACTTACCTTGATCTTGTAGCCAAAAAGATCATGGAATTGGAAGCATCGGACAAAAACAAAGACCGGTACATTCCCCATCACGAGCATATAATACCCATGGTATATGAGGGTGGACAAATAGAAGAGATACTCTCACTCATTCTTCACAAAGTCGAAGAACATGACAAAGTGTTGAATGAGGTAAAAGAGAATGCCTCACTACTGAATCAAATGACTACTTCCCATTCCATATTTGTTCAGCTGCTCGAGACCCAAATGGGTTATGTGTTGTCTCGTCTCTACCCCACAAATCAAGACTGAGTGGGGAAGTCGTGCCATATTGTTAACTAAGGCGCTTCTTGGGAGGGAACCCAAATGTTTATCACTTTATTTTTGTTTTTTTGTTTTAAAAATAATCGTGTGTTGATTTTGCAGGTCAAAGTGTGGAATGTGTTTTTAAAGAGTAGATTGGCGAGCAAAAAGTCCGATTGGCGACTCGCCGAAGAGGTCAGCGATCCCGACTTTAACCATCGTTTGACTCAAGACATTTTTACACTGGAGTCTGTAAAACTCAGCGAGCCCAGTAGCATATTGGCAAATCGCTGACCAAGTCGATAATCTCGACTTAGTTCGCCGTTTGAAGCCTCATATTAACTGGAGGTCTTGTAAAACTCCACGAGGTAAGTGCCCACTCGGCATCGGCGAGCAAAACTTATGTCGCCGAATGGGCGAGAATTGGACGGTTTTTAAAGGCCAAAGGTTTAAACTTTCAAACTCTTTCATCTTCCCTCACTTTTGAACTTCACAAACTCACACCCGCACAATATTTTCCATATATTTGCATTTTTATCTCATATTAGTTGTCAATTTTGTGTTCGGAGTTGGATATCATTGCCGCTTATCTTTACAACTTGATTATTCAACTTAAAAGGTTGGTTTTTCAAATCTCAAGTTTATTTTTAGTGATTTTTACTCTTATGCAATGATTTTGATCTTTATGATGTGTGGTGGGCCTCTCTGATAATAATCGTATGTTAGTGTGCCTATTTTAATTCGAATACCTTGCCCGTAATGCCCTTATTGTTGAATTCCCGAGTTTTTCGTGCCTTAAAATTGATTTAAATTATGGGGTTGTGCTTGCATGTTGTAAGGTCTAGTCGGTTGAAGTCTAAGTAACCCGCATTTTGTGCCAAATAATGTATCTTACTCAATGATGGGGCGGTTGACGTCGTTCTTAAGGGTAAAAGTCGTTAAATTGCCAAATTTGGGCAAAGTGGGAGAAGTCTGAGTATCTCGGAGGCATGGGTTTAATGGGTCTTAGTTTAATTTTATGGGTGCATGCTTTGATTTTGTTTTCGGGTGTTGCGGGGTTAAGTTTGGTAAATGGGGTTGAGAGTAGGCACGTTGGGCCGTTTGGCGAGCTGAGTCGAGCTCGCCGAACTACTCGGTGGTTTGCAAAGTTCCCCTTATCACCTCTAATTTCATGCTTAATCGTGAGTTAGGTTCTATAACTTTTGGCGAGAAGCCTGAGTTCATCGAGTGCACTCGGTGACTTGCTGAATGTCCTTCCTAATCGCCCTTTCTAGGCCCCTAACCCCTAAAAATGAACTGTAACTTTTAGCGGGCTAGTCCTTGCTTGCCGAATGTTGTCGGTGATTTGACGAAAGGGCCATCCCATTGCCGATATGCCAAATTTTCTAGGAATTTTTGAGTCAATCCTTTCGGGTAGATCGATCTGGTTCGCCAAAGTGATTCAGCAAGTTTGTCTGCAATAAATTTTTCTACACATCTGGTTGAATTATTTCTAACTTTCTACAATGTACTTTCATATATAGCTAGACCTATGGTTGTTGGTAGGGACATGCCGCCCTGCAAGAGGGCCAAAGAGATAAAAATCAATAAAGATACGACTGCATCCAGGGCTAAGGCCACCAAACTTCCCACAACTGGTGAGAAATGAAAGGGACCGGTGTCTTCTAAGCATGGAAACGAAACCAGGAGGTGTCGGTGCCGGTTTCGGTTTCGGTTCGTCCCTATTTGTTACCGGTTCCATCTTAATTCTGGCTGGCACCGGTTAGGTTTGGACAGTAGCGAGTCCGCAAGGGGTAACGGGACGAAAATCAGGATTTACTGGTTAGCCATGGTTCCAGTACCGGTCCGGTTCGATTTTTTTATTTTTTTTTAAATCTTAAAATTAGTCGGTGGGCAACGGGTTTTTGGCCCCACCAACAACTCTTTCACCCCCATAACTCCCCTTTCACCTCCCTACCCCCCAAACTTTTTTAAATACCCCAACCTTCTAAAAATTACATTTTAATCTTCTTTTTTTAACTATAAATACTCCCAATCTTTCATTCTTTTCACTCACAAAAATATTATCTTCTACTCTCTCTACTCTCTAATCTCTTATTCTCGTTAAAATTATGAATTTGGTCTTTGGAAATTGGAGCTTCAAAATTCAACTTTCAATTTTCGGCTTTCAGACATACATGTCTACTTTTTTAAGTAGACGTTTGGTACATTCGTTCCAACTCACTTTTCATTTAATTATTTATTTGTTTGCATTTAATTATTTATTTTGTGAGTAATTAGTCTCTAGTCTCTAGTCTCTACTTATTTAATTATTTATTTGTTTAAAACTTTGCATTACATTTTCGTATTATATATAATTTACTACTTTTTATATTTGAGAATGGATTTCGGTAAAAACAATGTTGACAAGGGTAAAACAACCATAGTTGATTCGATCACTAATTTATGGTGCTCAAAATCTAAGAAAAATAAAAAAAACTGGTAGTACTTCTAAATCTAAAACTAAAAAAACTTCTCAATTAAGAATAAATACAGATGATTATACGTATGTTGATGAAATTGTTTTTAATATTGATAGTAATAGTGGATTAGATCCTTATCATGAACATTTACAAAGAAGGTTTGATAATTTTGATGAGGAATTACTTGAAGATGATGAACATGATGATGTTAATAATTGTATTGATAGTTTTGATAATAATGTTGATGAATATGATGATGATGAAACTCAGCCAACTACGGCTACTCCCACTCCCAATCCCTCATCCCCTCTGGCTCCCTTTCGTTGTCCTGCTCCCGTTCCCCCCACGCATCCTAGGACTAAGATAGAATGCGCTAAAAAATCAGTTGTGTGGCAATTTATGACTCAGAATGAAGATAAAACACAAGCTATTTGTAATAAATGTAAACATTGAATCATAAAACTTTAGGAAAACAGGCTGGGACGGGACATTTGAGTAATCATTTAATGTCATGTTGTAAAAATGAATTTTTGCATGCTAAAGCTGTAGCCGAAGCTAAAAAGAATGGTAGCATCCTTCCTGAAAATGTAGGAGTAAAGGGCTCTAATATGGTCCAAACACAATTAAATCCTTCTAAGAATTCCATCTAGTACACATTGATTTTGGAATTCTTTATATGAAATGCTTGAAGTCGCTTATGAATATAGGAAACCTTTACAAATGGTTTAGAATGCTTATAATTCAAATATGACATATAGACTTGATGATAATGATTGGAATGACATAAAAGAACTTATAGAATTCTTAAAAGTTTTTTATTTAACTACAAAAAAATATCTGCACTTTATTATCCAACCAGTTGCTTCGTTTTACCTAATATTTGTGCTATTTCTAATAAATTTTATAAATTCAAAAATAAACCAAGATTTGAAGAATCTGTTAACAAAATGATTGAAAAATTTAAAAATATTTTATTTCTATTCCTCCAGTTTATTTAACCGCTTTTTTGTTACACCCACATTACAAAAATGAAGGTGCATCATGAATGATTGATAAAATATATTTTAATTTGGGTATTAATAGTGAAGATGATGAAACATCTAGTTGTCAAGATGTTAAAGATAGTATAAAAATTGAAGCTAAAAAATTGTATGACTTGTATAATTCTAATATAATGAATGCAGTACGTAATGAAGAGCCTCAATGTTCTAGGAGTAGATATAATAATGATGATGATATTGATGATATGATAGATTATTATCTTGAACTTTCTCATAATGATAGAAATGATTTTGATGCATATATTAATCAAAATACATAACCTACTACTAGTGATCTTCTAGAATGGTGGAGCAATCGCGGTCAGGGATTTCCAAAACTTCAACCAATTGCTCGAGATGTGTTAACTATTCAAACATCTTCAGTACCTTCGGAAGGCCCTTTTAGTGCAGCAAGATTTCAAATTGGAGAGCATAGATATTCATTAGCAGCAGATAGCTTGGAGATATTACTACTATTTAAAAATTGGATTAATGGCGAGATAAGGAATTATGGTCGTCCACCTTTACCGACCAAATTCAAAAATGACATTGATGAAATAATGCAAGATTTTAGAGACGACGACATTGATGCAATGGAGGGACTAACTAATCAACCAATTCCAGAGCATGTTACTAGAGAAATGTTAAATGATTTAAAAAAAGATTTCCTTGGTAGCATGAACTATTAAATTTAAATGTCTGTTAGTATGAGTATAATAATTCGAGGTCTAATTCAAACAGGACCTTCCTAGAAGGTGGCTGTGTAGATTAGATTTTTAATACTCTACTGATATTTTGTAACTCAACTTGTACTATTTAATTAATATTAATAGAGTGTAGGCTATTCGCCTTATTATTTTTTTTTTTTAATTATTGTCTTGAATTTAAAATTTTCAAACTTTTAAAGCGTGAAATTTAAACTTTTATAGTTTTAAAGTTTGAATTTAAATTTTCAAACTTTTGAAGGGTGAAATTTAAACTTTTATAGTTTTAAAGTTTGAATTTAAATTTTCAAACTTTTAAAGGGTGAAAATTAAACTTTTATAGTTTTAAAGTTTGAACTTAAATTTTCAAACTTTTAAAGTGTGAAATTTAAACTTTTATACTTTTAAAGTTTGAAACTTTGTATTTAAAACTCCAAAAATTTAAAAGTATAAATTTTTAACTTTCAAATTATAAAAGTTTTAATATTATTTGAGTAATGTTCCTAATTTTTTAATTTTAATAATTTTTTTAATTTTTAAATATAGCTGTTGGGACCCGATTTCCGATCCGGTCCAGTACAGGTCCTTGACAGGTAAACATATTTATTTTTGGAATTACCGATTTCGATCCGTCCTGATTTCGGCCCGTGGTGCCCAGTTCTGTTACGATTCCGGTCCATCCCGGTCCAGTAGTGCCGGTTCCGATTCCTATTTCGTTGCCATGCTTAGCATCACCAGAGGCTGGCTTCGACAGTGATGACATCTATGCCACTCAGATCACTACTTCTGAGAGTGAGGGTGAGCACCAGGAGCATCAGGCTGTAACTTATGTGCCGGAGGAGTATGAGTCACTAGCAGCCCAGAGAGCAAAGTTGCGCTCCAAGAGGATGAATGATCCGTCTAGGATCAGAACTCCCCAGGCCACCACTACTACTCCTCCTGCTCCAGCACAAGTCGTGGTCCTAGCACCATTGCTACAGGGTCATCCTCTCCGGTCTATGAATAGACTAAAGATTGAGGGGCTGCGGACAATCATAGAGGATAAAAGGCTGTCCACTAATGGAGTTATTAACATGTACATAGAGATAATGAGTTGCCTAACGTCTCACAATTTCCAACTCTTCACCGATCCCATGGCCCTGACATTCCTAATTGGGTCCGAGAGTTCTGTGCTGGTTATGGAGCCTTGGTACCACAGAGAAAAGCAGACAACTTCATTCAAGCCGATTGACTACGTAGTTGTCTGGGGAAAGAAGGTCAAGTGTGATAGTGAGGCTATTAAGGCTGTCCTAGAATTTCCTAAAGATATCGATGACGATTACCAATACATCTACTGCTATCCAGAGAATCAAGGTGGAGTACTTGAAGGATGAAGCAGAGAAGAAGAAGGAAGCCCTGTTGGACTTTTCCTCGGTTGTGGATATACACACATTACCCACAGAGGCACCTTTGCCTACTCTCGTCCCTGGGCCTTCAGGTACGTCTAACGTTGTCCCTTCTAATACTCCTAGTTCCTCTGCTACTCCATTGCCTCACATACCTGTTGCTGATGATGTTGCCTCCCAGTCCCCACTTACTCAGGTTGCGTTATTACAGATGGGGCAGCTAGCCCATTCTACTAATCGCCATGCCACCAGACCTGAGGCCTCTATTCCGAGCATGATTCAGACAGTCCTTGCTGATGCTGTGACACCCTTGAGTGCTACCTTTGTGCCCTTGCGGCTAGGATAGCGGTGTGCGAGTGTGGCCAATGGGCCACCGAAAAGGTGACAACTCTAAAGGCCGCTATTGATGTGCTGAGGAGAGATGTGGACCAGCTAAAGTCCACCTACATGTCTATGATTTTCAGGACAGCGGAGATCCCAGATGTGCCAATTAAGCCAGATATGCCTCTGGCTACCATCGAATTAGAGTTAAGGAGGTAGTTGATCCTGAGTTTAAGCTGGAAACAGATGAGGAGATGTTTGGGGTTGCTGAGGAGGTTTCTTACAAGGGCCTTACAAAGACTGAGGAGGCCATGATGGATGTAGCTGTGTAGACTTCTTTGGCAGATACGCCTTTGGCTGACCCTAGTGGATCGCGTATTGTTTTTGAGTGACTTTGGGCACTAATGCCCAAGTTCAGAGTAATGCACCGAGCACTAATGCCCCAATAGACGGAGTGACTATTTAGATAGGATTCCTCTTTACCTCCCTCTCTGTCTTCTCTTATTGACTATTTTAGTACTTTATTGCATTTGAGGACAAATAGCTTTTGTTTTATGGTGGGGTGAGGCCCACCTTTTGTGATTATTGTTGTGTTTATATATTTAGGTTTTGTGCTATAAATTGTGTTTGGGCATCATGATTTGTGGATAATTGAGCTTGTGGCTCCTTATTTTGAATGTAAATGGTTTTTGACCCTTTTTGAAAATTTTGTGCCACCTCTTGAGTATGTTTAAATATGGATGTTCTCTTGCAAATTTGAGTATTGGTCTTGATCAATACTAATGACTTTAATAGTGCTCATAATCGAACAAAAATGAATGTCCATCTATGATGAGGCCAAATGAATTTGCATAGGCAATATGTGAACTTTTTGCATCTAGTTGTGACTAGCCAATTATCAAATTGAGTCTCTTGTGATGAACACTGCACACTAGCGAAAGTGTGGAGTCTTGTTTGATATTGGTGTCAATGTCGTGTGTGATGAGCTTACTGTGAACCATGTGTGATGACAGCTAGAATTTTCCCCGTTGGTCCAGTTGACTAAGTGATGCAATCTGTTGAAATGATCTTAGGCAACTTTGAAGAGTGTAAAAAAATTCGACATTATACCTCTTTTGTGGCCAACCTTGTGAGTGTGTGATCCTTACTTGAACACCTTTGAGCCTTTGCCTTTTCTTGGAAGAAACTTGATGAAATTGTGACCTTTCTTTATCCATTACCCATAATCCTCATGATTTGTGGTTGCTTGAATAGCCAATGTAGGCCAAAAGCCTAAGGGAGGGATATGGTGAAAAGAGAAGGTAAATCAAGAAATGCAAAGAAATCCCCTTTGATCCATGGTTTTGAAAAAGATGGAACTCCTCCATACAAAAAGAGAGAGAGAGAGAGAGAGAGAGAGAGCAAAAGAAAAGAAAAAAAATGAAAAAAAAAGAATGAAAAAGTTTGAAATAAAGTCGAGAAAGTGCAATGAAAATAGGGTGTTCGGTATTTCATGGAAAGTGAATAATGGGGTGACTTTTGAGCATGAATGAGAATGATGAAGAAAAGGAAAGAATGTGTTGTCACACCACATTTCATGAGGATAGTAGCCACTGAGCCTAAATGATCATACCTTTACACTCAACCCCGTTATAAACCTTGTAAAGCCCTTTGTGATCTTGAGTGAGTTGAAACAAGTGTTGGTTGAAAAATAAGGGCAAACCTATGGGTGGAGTCATGCATGTGTTCATCTTTGTGAGTGTGCGTTGATGGTGATTTCGGAGCTATAAATTCTTAAACCATTGTGTTTGAATATGAAATCATTTTTCGTGTGAGGCCATTTCAGTACCTCTGTTGAGCTTGAACCTACATTTGAGGCAAATATTGTGAACTTGAGAATCTTTGATAATGGTGACTTACAACTTGAATCTTTGAGTGCACAATTGATCCTTGCATGAGTAAGTTGAGTTTTTTTGTGTGCATTCATGATTGAGTCGTGAGTAGCACTATTTGAGACATCTTTTTTGAACTGCTGAACTTGAGTTTTACTTGAGGACATGCAAAAGTTTAAGTTGGGGGTGTTGATGAGTCCACGATTTGGACTCATTTAGGGCTTTATTTGGATAGTTTTAGTGTCCTCAAATGCTTATTTTGTGCCAATAACTAATGTTAAATCCTTGATTTCCAGGTATTTGAATTGAGGAACAAAGCATGGACACTAATGGGAAAAAAGGAACAAGGCAGCTGAAATAATTAAGAAAAGAACGCTTGTTGATCGCCCAATCCATTGGGCGAGTCACCAAATGGCTATTATCTCGCCTAAAGTTTTAGTATGCCAAACCTTGAAGGATAAAATCAAGTCGGCGATAGAAATGAGCAGTCGGCGTGTCAACGAGTGGTTCCTCGATGTAGTGTTGGATCGCCTAAAGTTACTGAACTTGAGGATGCTGAAGGCTAAAGTGGAAAGGCGATGGAACTGACCAAAGGGTGGATCGCTGAGCTGATCGGCGATCCCGACTTACTGCGCTAAATGGTCTTTCACAACATATTTTTGGCGATTATAAATACATTTTCAAATATTATGTTTAGTAATATTTTGTCAATGAAATTTTATTCTGAACTTGGATTAGAGTTTGAACTGAGAGTATTGAGAAAATATTTTCCCTTATCTTTGAGGAATTGAAGTTTTCCATTTTTGAGAAATTGAAAGTGGGTCTTTGAGATTCTTCAACTTGGACCTTTGTAAAGACGAAATTAGTCTTACCCAGTTGATGGAAACACCATCGGGTAACGATTTTTATCTCTTTATGATGTCTAGCTAAAACCCCAATTCTTAGGGTGTGATTGGTTCATTTTCTTGCCTCCAGCTAAAGGGAACGTTGTGTTCCATATCATAAGTAATATGTTGTAGCTCTTGCAATTGAAGGGGTTGTTTGGTGGTTTGGCTCATGAGGATCCCCATGAGCATATCAAAAACTTTGTTTATGTTTGTGGACAATTTTCCTTGAAGAATATATCCCAAAAGTCGGTTCGATTGAGGTTGTTCCCGCTTTCTCTAGTGGAGGAAGCATGCAAGTGGCTAGTTGAATTGCCACAAGAATCAATCACTTCGTGGGAAGAGCTAGTCACTGCATTTCAAGTGTGATTTTTCCCTCCTTCGAAGATGATGACCTTCAGGATAACATTCAGAGCTTTAATCGTTTTGAGGGTGAGACAATTTATGAGACTTGGTTGCGATTCAAGAAGTTGGTACTATAATGCCCAACTTATGGTTTGCCCAATAACGTGTTGCTGCAATATTTTCACTGAAGCCTTAATTCGGTAAATAAGGGTGTTGCCGACCAACTTTCTCCTGGAGGTTTGATGCAGCAACCTTATGTGACAACAACTTAGCTCTTGGATGGCTTGACTACAATCAATCGTTCATGGTACTCCCATGAAGATTAGGTATACCCGTTAAATTGACCAAGGAACAGATGGAAAAAGACCATGAGAGGGACTAAAACATGGCCAAGATCATGACACAACTTGACATATTGTCTAAAAATGTCATGGGAATTGTTGCTCGGAGTGTCAATGTCATGGGTGTTGGGTGTGTGAACCTTGAAGAATCCATGCTCGAGGAGTTGTGTAACGAGGATGTGAATTTATAGCAAACTAAGGAGGTGGTTATCTCTCGAAATACCCAAGAGAGGATGGTAACCAAGGTTGGAACAGGGATGAAGGTTGGATGGATCGTGATAGAGAATGGAGGGATCGAAATCCCAATTGGAAGGATGGGGAGAAGGATAGGTATGTGCTTGCCCACGAGCATCAAAAGCGAAAGGATTCGGAAGGTGGTTGGTCGGAGGATATGCTCTCTCGTATGTTGGACTAGATTTTAAAAGAGATGAATGAAGATGTTTAGATTACCTCTGATTCCGTCTATATCAAAAAGTTGGAGACTCAAATGGGTCCTATCTTGTCTCATTTAAACTTGAGACAATGAGGGGGGGGGGGGGGGTTGCATAGTGACACTATGGCCAACCTCAAGAATGAGGTTTGATCGTGGACTTGCATCATGCTGCGATGTTAACTAAGGCACTGCTTGGGGGGTAACCAAAATTTTATTTGCTTTCTTTTTTATTTTGAAATAATGGTGTGTTGATTATGAATGTCAATGTGAGGAATTTGTTTGAAAAGTGAAGATTGGTGAGCTAAAAGTCCAGTTGGCGCATCGCCGAAGTGGTCAGTGAGCCCAACTTGGACCACCGTTGGACTCAACACATATTGAAATTGGAGTCTACAAAACTCAGTGAGCCCAAGAGAAACTTGGCAAATCACCGACCAGGTCAGTGATCCCAATTTTATCCACCGTTTGGACCTCGACATTAATAGGAGGCCTTGTAACACTCGGCAAGGTAAGTGTCCACTCGGCATGTCGCCGAGTGGGTCGGCGAACAAAACTTATGTCGTCAAATGGGCGAGAACTGGACGGTTTTTAATGGCCAAAAGTTTAAACTTTCAAACTCTTTCACTTTCCTCACTTTTAAACTTCCCAAACTCACACCATCATTATAATATTCTATATTTTTGTGCTTTTTACCACATTTTAGTCGTCGGATTTGTGTTCGGTGTTGGATTGATTTGCCTCCTAGCGTTTCAAAGTATTTATACAACATGGTTCATTTTTCGAGCCCCAAATTTATTTTTAGCAATTTTTACTCATTTGCAATTTATTTCTATCTTAATTATGTGTGTTGGGTGGTGAGTCCACAATTTGGACTCATTTAGGGCTATATTTTGATAGAATTAGTGTCCTGAAATGCATATTTTGTCTCAATATTTGATGAAAATCCTTAAGTTTTAGGTATTTAGAGTTTGAGGCAAAGCATGGACACTACTTGGCAAGAAGGAACAAGGCGGCCTAAAAGAATGAAGAAATGAAGGCTTGAAGATTGCTGAGCCTAGTTGGCGAGTTGCCGATGGGCCTTGAGATCGCCTTTTATTCTAGTGTGCTGAGCCTTGAAGGAAAAGGTCAAGTTGGCAATGAAATGGAGTAGTCAGTGTGTCGCTAATCAGTTCCGCGAAGTAGTACCATAGCACCCAAAAACTTAAAACGTGAAGAGGCTCAAGGCAGATCGCCGCGCGTATCGTTGATCCCAACTAGCTGCGCCGAATGGTCCTCCGCAGCAAAAATTTTCAAATACTATATATAATTGTTTAAATTTATCATATTTGAAATATATCACTATTATTATTCAAACTTTTTACAGTTTTTAGAGAGTTAAATTTTAGAGGGTTTTGGAGACTTTGTTCTAAGGCCTAAAAGATTCAAAGGGTTTAACCTCCAAGAAATTGGACGTGGGTATTCAAGAATCTTCATCCTTGACGTGTTTAAAAACTCTATTTATCGTACCCATTTGATTGTAACAACTTTTGGTATCGAGTTTTATCTCTTTTCATATTTAGCTGAAACCCCAATTCTTGGGGTGTGATATTGTGAATATGGGTTAAATTATCTGCTGGGTCTTGCTTGCTGATGGTTTTTTTTTGTTTAATTGTGATTTCATTTATTAGTTGTGTATGAACTTAATGGTATTGTAGTTCCACATACAATTTCTTCTTAGTGTTTTTGGCTTTCTCGAGAGAGATGTCGTAAAACTAAGACTACTAAATTGATAGCCGGTGGTATTGGGTCGACATGGGTTCAGCTCGAGAGATGGAATCCTAGTCCTTCTCCCACACATTTAGCTCAAAAGAGTGAATGGGCTAAGGCGGAGGTTGTGCTTAATGCAACAACTCGGTGCTCGAGAGAAACTGAGTTGATTCGACGTAAGTTGTTCGAGAGAGAATTTACCCCCACTATATTCTAGCCTAGTCACAAATGTTCAACAATTTACTATCAAAAACATGTACCTGATAGTCTACTTTATCCTATATTCCTATCACATCCCAAGAATCCGGTCTCTCTATCTCGTTTTTACATATATTTTTGCTCTTTTTAGTTGTTAATTAATACAAAATCCCCCATTGATAATTGACACTTGCGTCACCCCTTTAGATTTGGTATGTTTATATTTGATAATGTTTATAGCTATGACTAATTAGAACTTAATTTTATTTTTTTATTAATTCTCAAAACCACTCCCTTGGGACTCAATCCTAACCCTTGGTTGAGTTACTTTACTATTGTATGATCGTAGATACTTGAGTGGGAAGTTGTGTCTTGATTATGCAAACATCAAAAATGGCGCCGCTGCCAGGGAGTGGTGTTATTTGAAAATTTTTGGTGTGGTAGAATTCTTGTTCTTCTTAGTCATATTTTACTAACTTTATTTTTAGTTTTGTTTTTCTTTGAGTTGTTGTTGTTGGTAGATACCCTGAGCAAGGCTGAGGAAAATGGTAGCAAATTGGCTAAGACAAATCAAGAAGTTGAGAGGGACTTCAAGTCAACCACACTAGTAACTCAGTTGAACGATTTGGCAGCCAAAATAACAGAGGTGGAAGACCTGTACAAAAGTCAAGGGAGGTACATACCTCCTCATGAGTAGAAAATTTCTAGAGACAGGGAGAACAATCGTGTCGAGGACACACTACAAATCATTCTCCAAAAGATCATCGACCAAGATCGAGTGTTGGAAGAGATGAAGGAGAATATTGAAGTGTTGAATAAGATGATTGGCTCTCATTCTAGATCGATCTAGCTGATCAGGACACTCATGAGTTATGTAGTACTTTCTCTCCACTCCAATGAGCTATTGGGGTTACCTAGTAACACTAGGGCCAACCCTAATGATGGAGAGTGAGTAAGGACTTGCGTCGGGCCACGACGTTAACTAAGGCGCTTCTTGGGAGGCAACCCAAGGCCTTAAATGCTTTAATTTTGTTTAGAAATAATGGTGTGTTGATGTTGTAGGTTTGAGTGTGGAAAGTGTTGATAGGTGCAGGTTTACGAGAAAATGCTCCATTCAGCGCATCGCTGATTAGGTCGGCGATCCCAATGAAGACCGCCGTTTGGCCCTTAACTTTGACTAGAGGTCCTGTATAACTCCGCAAAGTAAGTAATAACTCGGCGCGTCGCCGAGTGGATCGTCGGTTGCGACTAACGTCACTAAACGGATGGGAACTGGATGGGTATTAGTATCCAAAGGTTTTAAAGTTTCGAAGTCTTCACTTTTCCCCGATTTCAAACTTTGTAAATTCATTCCTAGTAAGTATTTTCAATACTTTTACGTTCCAAGTATTTTGGTCGTTGATTTGTGCTTGGAGTTTTATTACGTTGCCTCCTAGCACTTCAAATATCATTTTAATCGGAAAATAAAGTTAATCTTATGAACCCCGAACCTATTTTGATTTGTTCTTGTATGCAAATAATCTGATCATTCAAATGACTTTTTTAATTTGATATCCCATATGCCTGTGCGTTGAAGTGATTCAAATTTTGTGTGGTTGTGCTTGAATGTTGTTTAGTTTGGTGGAATCGAGAGAAATCTGAGTATCCCAGGATGACGAGTGTCGTGGGTCTTAGTTAAATTTCACTAGTGCAATTGTTAATTATTTTCGGGGGTCGTAGGGTCGAATTTTAGAAAGTGGGTTGGTGGTAGGCATGTTGAATTGTTTAGCGAGATGGGTCGAGCTCGCCATACCATTCGGCGATTTGCCTAGTGCCCCTATCTCACCTTTAATTTTATGGTAAATGAGTATTGCAAGTATGTAACTTTCGGAGAGAAACCTAAGGTCGCCTAAAGCACTCAATGACTTGCCGAAGGTAGTTTCGAGTGCAATTTGTCTGCATCCCTGAACCCATGTTGCACTGTAACTTTCAGGAGACGAGCCCTTGCTCACCGAAAGTAATCGGCGATTCACCGAAAGGGTTGTCTCATCGTCGACTTGCGAAAACTTTTGAGCCAATCCCTTTGGCGAACCCAATAGTTCACCAAAGAGATTCGTCTATTTGGCAACTAGTTCGGTGAATCTATCTACTACTGATTGTCTGCACTTTTGATTGAATTGTTTCTAACTTGTTCTTGATGTATAGCAGACATGACTAGACCCAAAGTCGCAGGTAAAAACATGCCACCCTGCAAGAAGGCACAAGGGATTAAAATCAACGAGAGTATAGCTGTATCAAAAGGACTGGCCACAAAACTTTCCACAACTGGTAGGAAGGGAAAAAGAAAAGGAAAGTCACCTGCTTCTTTAGAAGTCAGCTCCAACAACGATGGCATATATGACACTTACCTCACTGCTTCGGAGAGTGAGAGTGAACAACATGAAAACCAATGTGCAACCTCTGGTGATGATGAGATGATAATAGCACAGAGGGCTGAACTGTGATCTAAAAAGGTGAATGATCCATCTAGGATAAGGAATCCTCTACCTACCACTCCTACTCCCCCAGTCCTAGAGCAAGAAATTGTGCTTGCACCCCAAATATAGGGCCGTTCTTCAAAGTCAATGAATAGATTAAAAACGGAGGGATTAAGGAGAGCTCTTGAGCTGAAGCTATGTCTCTCCACGAATGGAGTGATTGATAGATACCCCGAGATTATGAGATGTCTAAAATCTCGTAAGTTCAAAATTTTCACAAAGCCCTATGACCCTTATATTCCAAACTGGGTAACAGAATTCTATAGTACATACTATACACTAATACCCCAGGAAAAGTAGCTAGCAACAACTTTCAAAGAAATTGACTATATGGTTGTTAGAGGCTGGAGGGTGAAGTGTGATAGTGAGGTGATCAATGAAGCCTTGGGCATGTCAACGAATAGAAGTTGCATAAGATGAAAGAGTGGTTAGCCCCACTGATTTCAGATGATTCTCCCTAGTGGTTGAAGGAAAGAGCTCTAATTGAAAAGAAAGATCTAAACATTGCCGCAAGATTGTGGTTTGGTTTTATGAGCCGTACAACTATGCCATCCCAGATCAAGTCGGTTCTTCCCCTTGCTAAGGCAGCCTGACTGGGTTGCATCATAGAGGAAACTCGGATAAACTTGGGTACGATCATTGCTTCAAAGATACTCATGCATGCAAGGCAGTGCTAGAACTCACTTCCATTCCTAGTATTGATCATAGAACTGTGCAAACGAGTTTGGGTACCTTGAGATGCTAAGAAGGATGTAGAAGTGATGCCTATATCCTCTACTAATATCCAGAGGATTGAAGCTTAAGGATCAGGTGGAGAAGAAACAGAAGGAAGCCAAAGACACTGAATCCATACCTTTAGAGGCATTTTTGCCTACTCCAGCCCTTGAGCCTTCAAGTATATCTAATTCAATTGCCAATCTTGTTGACACTCCAAGTTCTTCTCTTGTTGCGTTACAACCCAGAAATACTACTCTCGTTGCATCCCATGTGTCGATCACTCAAGCATCATTGATCCTAATGGGACAGCTTGCCAGTCTGCTAATCGTCGGGCTGCCAACCTAGAAACATCCATTCCAAGCATGATTCAGACTACCCTGACTAATTCCGTGACACCGATGAGAGCTACCATTGACGCTTTTGAGGCTAGAATTACGGTGTGTGAGCGTGACCAAGTGGCCACAGATGTGACAACATTAAAGACTGCTATTACTACTCTGAGGACTTATGTAGATCTGTTGAAGGCCACCGATATGTCCATGGTCTTTGGAACGATGGAGATCCTAGATGTGCCAGAAATCCCTTCGGTTATCACTAGAAGTGAGGATAGAGTTAAGTAGACAGCTGAGCATGAGTCGGAGGTAGAGACAGATGAGGATATGCTCGAGGAAACTATGGGTGCTGAAGATAAGGACCTGACAAAGACTAAAGCAATTATGACAGATGTGGTTGTATAGGCTTCCATGGCAAACATGCCTTTTGCTGTCTTTAGTGGAGCTGGTTCTTCTGGTGTGATCCATAGTATCGAGGCCCAAGGCCAAATTGATACCCCAAACACTGATACACCTATAAACTAAAGTGACTTTATGAGACAAAGAAATAAGACAACTCCTATAGACTCTTTTTTGCCACTACTGAGTCACCAACTGGGATAGACACCGAAAAAGGTGCTTCTAATACATCGGGGAGCATTTCAAATTTCATAGCCACAAAAGGTGTAACAAAATACAATGCGGCAACGGGGTATAATGATGCACAAACATCAATGGAAAAGACTTGCAACATACTCATTAGAACATCCAGGGAGCTCTCTTGGTCACCTCATGATTGGAGAGCATAGAAGCAGTTCTTCTTGGGAGCCTAAGTGAATCACAAATTTATATACAATCTTCATCAATATACACAATCCCTAGTTATTGCCCTTCAAGGTTAAGAATCAAGATCAACCCTAATTGCACGAATTATAACATTAGATAGGGAAATTCCATAATTTAATGACATAATAAGTATGAACATAATCAATTGACAATCTTACAAGATCAATCAAATCATACAGTAGCTCACAATTTATGAAGAAGTGGAAATCATATGCTTGTTCGATTCTTGTGATACCTGACATAGTCTTATAATATAGGTGAGGGACCATGTTTCGTATATGATTAGGGTTTATTTAAACTAGCTTGGAAGGTGATGTGAAGCCTTGAACGTTTCAGCATATGTACCGCAAGTTAAGTCTAACGGGAGTATTTAAACTCGAGACAGTAAGTGGAAATTGAGCTTAAAGTTGAAAGTTAAGTGCTAAGTTAAAGCAAAAGGGATTAATATTTAGGAAATGGAATAAAATAAGTGAGCTGCTTGCTTGACTTAACTAATCGAGTAGGTGACAAGTAGGTGCATCACCTATTTTGACTTATTGATCAGTCCAAAGGACCAAGTAGGTGCATCACCTACTTGAGCTATATGGATCTAGTTAAAAAGCCCAAGGTTTCTGGATTAGATTTGGGCCTATGCTAATGGACTTACTTGAGGCCCAAACTAAGTTAAATAAAAGGAAAATGAAATTAAAGCCTAGCAGCCAAATCTGCTAAGGACCAATATATTTAAGCCCAAGTGAAAGCAAGTAGGTGCATCACCTAACTTGATCTTTTGAGCTGCTTGATGTACATAAGCAGGTGCATCACCTACTTGACTAATTAGTGGCTGAAAATGGACCAAAAATGGGAGGTTCTAGAGTATATTCTTAAAGGTGATGAAAGCTCAATATAAGATATATTGGCTGCTATTCTCACTCATTTCTAACACACAATATTGAGAATTAACTCCAGCTCTCCCTCTTTCTCTCTTTTCTCTCAAGGATTAAAACAACAACCTTAAAGTTCCTTCTAGAGTTCTTGAAGAAACCCTCATATCTACAAACCAAGGTTAGAGAAACACTTATGGATTTAGCTTAATTCTTCCATGGAAGACTAGAAAACGTGTTATTCATGCTCAATTATAGTAGAAGGTAGAAGTTCCCACAAGCTATTGCTAACTTTCCTTAATTATTAAGATACTTTTCTCTTCTTCTTTCGTTTAAGTGTGAGGGGAAGTTGAAGTTCTAGAGGAATTCAAGTTATAAGGAGAAGTTGTAGAAAGTGAGGTAAGGTGACTGCTCTATTTTCTTCTTCCTTATGTATGAGTTTGAGTGAGGAATTATGGGTGTGTTGTCATAAAGAACTCAAGGGGGTGGTGAGTTCAATAATTGGTTGTATGATAAAGAATATTTGAGGCTGTTTTATGAGTATTGTTGTTGGTGCAGCTTGGGTAATCTTGGAAAATGATATATAATGCATGTATTGGGCAGAGAAGAAGGGTGTGGTGATACAAATTATTTTAAGGGTTGTATGGGCTCATTATCCATCAATGTTAGCTACTGTTTTACGGGTCTCACTATGTGATAATTGCTAATTTTAGTTTATCATGACTTATATTGTAGATTAAAACCTAAAAGGAGAGGTTGAATCATGACAGTTCTATTGGTCAAAGGATAAGGTATGTAAGGCTATTTGATTCAATATTCTTCCGTATGAAATCTGATACTTGCGATTAAGATCAATAAGTGAATTTCCTAAGTTCTATTCCTAGTAAATGAGACATAGTGGCAGAGTACGATCTCCAAATAGCTAATAATATTTCCCCCTCTCCTTAGTGTACATAATTACTTCATTATATGTTCAGTACTCTATACTTGTGTAATTATCCTCCTATGTGCTGATATAGAAATGGTATTTACAAAATCAAGTTTGGTGAATCCTCCTATTAGTCAGTTGAAGACAATTGTGTCATTTAGGCTTACAAGTAATGCATTGATGTTACATTGCTCCTTATGTCATTGTTACTGCCTTGAAGTATTATTTTTATGTCTTCTACTACTGGTTCGTAGTTCCAAATCTCAAAAATAATTATGGCCACCAAACCAACAATCTCAAAGATTAAAGAATCTAAGTGAAGTAATCTGTATAATTAAGGGTCGCAGCTCAAGGGCAAAATCCTAGCATGGGCCGATCCCAATTGGTATAAAAGGGTGGTAGCTCAGGGGTGAAAGCCTATCATGGACCGATCTCAATTTGTGTAATTATGAGGACCGCATCCCATGGGTTAAAAAGCCTAGCTTGGGTCATCCTCTTCTAGTGCTGATCAGCTGATCATTCGTATCACATGCCTTATAAATATCTTAACACACAGAAAGGTAAAGGCAAGAATGTAACATATATGATCCCATAAGAGTTAACAAATGTGGTCTTTTGTTCTGATTTATACACACATATATTGATACTTGGTTTCGTTCGAACTCTTGTTTTATATATGTTATTACCTTACATATTCAGTACAATTTTTTTGTATTGATGTTCCTCGCGGGGGACGCTGCATTTCATGCTGCAAGCACAAGTACTCTAGCAAGTAGACCTCCTCAATAGGAGCACACGACACTCAGCTACTTTTGGTGAGCTCCAGGTTGATTCGTAGCATTACTGAGTCCTTGGTACGTTCATTTTGGTATTGTGTCATAGTTAAGGGTAAGGCGGGGTCTGTCCTGACCTAATCTAAGGTTTTCTATATTTAGAGGCTTTATAGACTTATGTATATGGTTCAGTTGCATCTTAACAAGTTGTGGCCTCAACGACCAAGTCTTGTATATAAGTTTTAGGTCTATTTATGTTGGTTCGTATAGTTGCATCCTATGTGAAATTATCACAAAATTGTCATAGTTATATGCATAGTAAGCACAGGTTACATGTTGGTTCTCTCGGGTCTTTAGGGCATCGGGTGCCTGTCCATCTTAATGGGATTTGAGACGTGACAATTTTTTTCAAACATAACCAAGTATAAAAATTAAGAACAACCCACACCTTAATTCATATACTCTCTCAATCTAGATGTGTAGGATTTGACTTAAGATTCACTCTTTTGAGCTGAACCCATATTAACCCAATACCTACAAATAATTAATCAAAAGCCTTAGTTCCAAAACCTCTTTCTAGCAAGCTAGGAGCACAAAATTAGAACTGTATTTGCAATTACAATAAATATTTTAGCTTTGAAAGCTAAAGTATAAATGCTAAAATATAAAAAATAATTTCTTCTCTGTTTTCTCTCTCAGCGCACGTTACTGTGCACTAACTTGCACCTTTCTTGAAATGGGGAGGGGTCGACTACGAAGAGCAAACCAAAGGTACCTCGAGGAGGAGATACACCATGGAATAACTAGCAGCTCTGCAGCTGTGCAATTAACTAGGAGTGAAGCAATTGAAGAAGTACAGATGCACACGCCCGACGGACCACCACTACAATTGATGACTGATACAAGCAAGGGGAAAGGGAAAATGAAAATGGAGGAGCAATGGCTAGAGCTCTCGAACAAAAGAGGAACTGGATCTAGTCTACAACAAAATTTATTGGGAAGCAATGGAACAATAACTCAGGGGAAAACACCAAACAAAACGCAGAGGGAGTTGGAACTGAGTGGATTAGAAGTGAAGAAGCCATGGGCAGATATGTTTGCTAACAATAGATTGACAACTCGTGGTATGAATCTAAATTAAATTCCACGTGTGATAGTGGATGGGGAAAAAGTAGTAGAAATGGGCTTTATCAATAGTAGTTTATGTGGTGGGAACAACTGCAACTATTGGAGCCATGGAGAGATTTGTAATGGGACAAGGTATTTTTTCCATAAAACCTGTAATTCTATACCATGTAGATGGGTATTTTGTTGTGAGGTTTGCAACTGAGGAAGAAAGGGATAAAATGTTGTGTTCTGGACCTCACTACTTACTTAAAAGACCTGTCATAATGAAAGCATGGGTGCCAGAATTCAACTTCAAAGAGGAAATTCTCACCACCATTCCATTGTGGATTAAACTCCCAAATCTGCCACTTAACTGTTGGAATTCAGTTGTATTGAGTAAGATAGGTAGTAGTTTGGGAAAGCCTCTTATGTAGATAAATATAAAACTCAAGTCAGTAGAATCTCGTTCGCCATATTAATGGAAGTAGATGTTACTAGACCCCTATCCAAGGTGATAAAAATATAGGATACGAAAGGAAGAGTAGTCGACTAGAAAGTCTAGTATGAATGGAAGACAATATTTTGCCAGAAATGTCTACAAGTAGGGCATTGTGGATAGAGGCACCTATAAGGTTCCAAAAGAAAAATCAGGGGCAAGTGCAGAGGAAAGAATGAGTATCCACTACAAATAAGGAGCAAGGATGTGATAGTAAGCAGGTTGAATCAAACCAGCAAGAGAAATCAACTAAGGATAAGGATGAAACAACACAAGGTCAAGGAGAGTAGCATACTGTTAGACATAGAACTTCTATTAGAAGGGACTATAGAAATATACAAGAATTAAGAGGAGGGCAGGGTTCTACAGCTGAGGTCATGACTTATGAGGAAGCACAAATGAGTGGAGAAGGAAGTGGTGGAATAAAGATGACATCTATACAACCATTAATTCATGATAGTAACATGGAATGTGAGGGGCTTTAATCAGGTAATGAAACAAAAGGAGGTGAGGTTGTTTGTGAGAAGGAATAAGGTGAACTTAACAGCAATCTGTGAGCATAAAGTAACACAAGATAGAGAAAATCATATTATTAATAGTAGTTTACCAGGATGGGAGTGGTGTACTAATGCTAACACAAGGAAGGATATGGGTGATCGGGAATCCCAAGGAAGATAGTTTCAAAAAGGTGGAAAATGATGCACAATACATACATGGTTTGGTGGAAATAAATAATATACAATTTTAGTTTACTGCTGTGTTTGGCCTACATATTATCGGTACCAGGACTTCATTATGGACAACAATTCATCAGATGAGTAGCCAAATTAATAAGCCATGGTTGATTATGGTGGATTTCAATTTTATACTAGCACAAGATGATAGAATAGTTGGTAGTCAGGTACAGGATGTAGAAATAAGAGATTTCAAGGAGTGTGTGACTGATTCCAACCTTGTTGAACTGCAGATAGGAGGGAGGAATTATACATGGACAAATGGAAATATATATAGAAGAATAGACAAAGCTATTGTTAATGCTAAGTGGGTGAACAAGATGGAAAGACAACAGGTCATTGCAATGGAGCCTTCATTGTCATGTCATTCACCTCTAGGATTGATACTGGAGGAGAAAAAAGATACAAGGACGAGACCTTTCATATTTTATAATTGCATAGGGCAACATCCAAATTTCAAGGAAAGGGTAGAAACTAGCTAGCAAATTTTAGGAGGAGGCATGAAAGGGGTATGGAGGAATCTGAAAATGGTAAGGATAGAGATGAAAAAGATCAACCAAAAAGAGTTTATCGGAGTCTCTGGAAAAGTACAAGCACTCCGAAGAGAGCTCATAGATACACAAAAGAATATGAGAGTAGGTCCAATAACACAAGTCATCATTGATGAGGAGAAAATACTGAGAACTAAACTGGCAAAGTGGAGTTTGATTGAGGAGAACATATACAAGCAGAAGTCTAGAGTACAATGGCTCAAGTTGAGGGATGCTAACAATGCTTATTTCTTTTCTAGTATGAAAGGAAGGAAGGCTCAAAATCATATCAATATGCTCACAAGTGAGAATGGAACTGTTATTAGGGAAGCAACAGATGTTACAAAGGAGGATGTGGGTTTTTATCAAAAGTTGCTAGGCCAATGCAATAAACACATGAAAGCTACACATCTTGAAATTCTAAAAGATGGACAAGCCCTTACAAGAGAGCAACATATGTTCCTCATTCAACTTATCAAGGATGCTGATGTGAAGAAAGCTCTTATAAGCATTAGGGATTCAAAAGCACCATGAATGGATGAGTTCAACTCTCATTTCTTCAAAAAAGCTTGGCTAATCATAGGGGAGGAGGTAACAACAGTGGTTTTACAATTCTTTCAAACAACTGAAATGTATGCTCCCATAAATAGAACCTCTGTTATATTGATTCCTAAGGTAAAACATCCCACTTCTATAAAAGAATACAGACCCATTTCTTGTTGCACTACTTTGTATATGATCATTTTAAAGATGCTCAAAAAAAGACTCTATAGCGTACTGAACTATCTAGTTGATCCAGGACAGGTTGCTTTTGTACCTGGTAGAATGTTGACTGATAATGTGTTCCTCATCCATGAACTGATTAAAGGGTATGGAAGAAAAGGCACTTCACCAAGATGTATGTTCAAGATAGACATGCAGAAGGCATATGACTCTTTGGAATGGCATTTTCTAGAGGAGGTACTTGTTGGTATGCAGGTTCCTCAAAAGTTCCTAGGATGGATACTGACCTGTGTCAGGACTGTGTCTTATTCAATATTGATCAATGGATGTCCTAGTGCACCTTTACAAGTAAAGAGAAGAGTGAAACAAGGAGATCCACTGTCCCCTTATTTCTTTATCCTTGCCATGGATTATCTCATAATATTATTGAAAACACTGAGAAGGAATCCAAAGTTTAAGTATCATCCTAGATGTCACAGACAACATATCATACAACTAAGATTTGCTAATGATTTATTGTTGTTTAGCAGAGGAGATATCTTATCAAGTACTCTTATGTATGAGTGTTTCCAGCATTTTAAAAAGGTTTCTAGACTCGGAGCAAATCAGGCCAAGAGTTGTGTTTACTTTGGAGGAGTGTCAAAAGATATGCAACAATTAATACTGCAACGAACAGGTTTTGTAAAGGGCCTACTCCCTTTTAGATACCTTGGAGTGCCTCTGAGTTCATGGAAACAGTCAGTAGGGCAACGTCAACCATTAATAGATAGGATATTGGTCAAAATTACAACATAAGCAATGTCAACCATTAATAAATAGGATATTGGGAAAAATTACAACATAAACAGTCAAATTATTGTCTTATGCAGGAAGGTTACAATTGGTTAACAATGTTTTCAAAGCTATGCAAGCATTTTGGACACAAATCTTTCTGCTACCAAAGCAAATTCTCAAAAGAATAGAGACTATATGTAAAAGGTTTCTATGGAATGGAGAGGTACACGCTACAGGAAAGGCTCTTACAGCATGGGACACACTTTGTTGGCCAAAAGCTATAGGAGGACTCAATGATACTGATATATATATATGTGGAACAAAGTAGCTCTACAAAAGCACTTGTGGGAAGTAAGCAAGAAGAAAGACAAACTATGGATTATTTGGGTACATACCTTCTACATCAATGGTAGGAGACCATGGGAAGTGAGAGAAAATTAGGCTTCTTGGATAATGAGTAAAATCATGTAGGCACGATAGTGGGTGGAAGAAAAGGGACTGCAATTTGTAGAAATTTTGGAGGTAGATGAATTCAGTATTAAAGAAATGTATAAGAAGCTATTAGGGGAGTATATAAAGGTTCTTTGGAGGAGAATGACTTGCAATAACCAGGGAAATCCTAAATGGATATTTGCATTGTACCTGGCTATTCATAGAAGATTATACACCAGAGATAGATTTGAAAAATGGGTGAGCACAAGTGAAGTAATATGTCCACTTTGCAAGGAAGAAAATGAATCACACCAACACCTATTCTTCAATTGTCGATTCTTAAAAGGGATATGGCAAAAACTCCTACACTGGCTAGCAGTAAATAGAGTCAGTAATGGATGGAATAAGGAACTGACATGGGCTGTAGAGCATGCTTCAAACAAAACCATACAAGAAGAAGTATATAGAATGACTCTTGCAACAACAATCTACTACATTTGGCAAGAGAGGAACTACATGATTTTTCAAAACAAGGAGAGGAACATGGAGTTGATCATTAGAAAAATCATAGAAGACATACATTATAGAGCTAGCATGCTACCTAAATTTATATGTTTTATGCAAAATCTTAACTTCTATCTTTAGAATAGACTCTTGCAAAAGAGTTCCTTTGAATTAGCTGGGCTGTGAGAGTGGAAGATTTCCACATCCAGAGTATCCAAACTTTGTGCATATTGAAAAATATGTTAATAAAACATTACAGTTACCAAAAAAATTTCAGCTAATGATTAAAGACACTTCAATTAAGCATTTAAATTAGTAATTGCTAATACCCATAAGATAATTCAAACCATAATCACATGATTACGCCCCAAGAATTGAGGTTTTAACCACACATCATATAAATAGGGAAACAATACCAAATACATTCACCATGATCTGGGTAAATGCTCCCAAGTCTTTACAATGGTCCAAATTGAAGAATTTAAGTAACCCACTTGCAAAATCTCAAAATTGAGTCTCAAAAAGCTTCAAAGTTTACAATGAAACTCTAAAACTCAAAATAAAACCCTCCTCAATGATAGCAAGATGCTCAATTTACAGTTCAAAATTCAATTTATAGTTGCTCAAAAAATGGCCTAAAGGCCATTAGGCGAGACAAGTCGGGTTCACCGAGTGGTTTGGAGATCCTCCCTTTGCTCTTTTCCATCGCCATTATGTGTTGGTTTTCAGTATCCCCAAGTCCTGTAACTTTGGGTGATCCATCTTGTCATCACGAAACTGATCGGTGATTCGACGATTGCCCATTCATGTCGTCGACTTGGTCTCTTCCCTTAGGGTTAGTACACTGGAACTTTAGGCTGGATGAAGAGCCACTCGACGAGTCATCGAGTGGTCTTGGTGATCACCAAGCTCTCCTTTCTTCACTTCTTCAGCTTGTTATGCTTTTTTTGCGTATTAGTGTCCTTACCCGCTTCCTTAGCTCATACACCTAAAAATCAAGGTCTTAACATCAGTTTATAGCCTAAATTAGGCATTTAAGGACACTAAAACTATCAGAATAAAGCCCTAAATGAGTTAAAAGCTCTGACTCATCATATAAATGTATATATATATATATATATATATATATAAGGCTTGAGAGATAAGTTCATAAGTACATGTTTTAAGAATTTAAGCATGTGTAACATTTTAAAAGCACTTCAGTAATCTAAAAAGTCCTTTCTTTGTAAAGGGTGAATTGAGCATTAAGTTATCTTAATTATTTTGGGAGTAGTTTCAAGCAACTAATTGGGTTAGAGTCATTTATAAATCGAAAGTCCTATAAAACTATGTAGCCAACGTATGATAGAATATCATTGATTCTTCATGTGACTCATCACTACCTCTGAGAAGGCCCATTAGAAGGATCCATAGTCACAATACATCCTATACCCAATAAAGTATAGGATTACCCTAGCATTGTGGGAGAAAAGTTGTATCATTGTTAGGCTTAAAGTAATGGTTATGGGTTAGAGAAACTCCCACATGTAAAATATGTTAATTTCATATTTCTTTCATTGTATATCTTATTGTAAAGCTAAAAGAGTTTTCATGTATCGATTCAGTTGAGTTGCTTTCAATCTCTCAATTAGGCTTCTTTTTTACTCTATTATATTACATACTCATACATTCTATGTATAGGCGTTATACGATCTACATCTTTTCTGATCTAGATATCGGTGTTAAGGATCATCAACAAGCCTTCCTTTAAGATCATATCACACTCATTGACATTGTTTGGTGAGGCCTCCTTGCTTTAAGAAGACTCCATTTTCGTTATGTTTTCGTAGTATTTGAGGTGATGTGGCTCTTGTCCTGACATCTAACTTGAATAGCTAGAGGCTTCATGGACAGTCAAAAATAGATATTTTCCGTTGTTTTCTAAAGATGTTTAACTAACTTATAAGTTATGTTGAGTATTTTGCAAGACAACATTTTAAAACCTTCTTGAGAATCTAAATGTTCAACTATTTTTAGCTTTCGTGTATTGTTTAGAGTCATATAGCTGGGCCAAGAGTTCGCTTGGGGATCAAAGATTGTTCTCGGGTGCCTGTCACATCCAAGGTCTAGGATCAGGTCGTGACATGTATACTAATTATTCATTTTTGTCTTAGAGATTAAATATAGTACTAAATATTTACATTATTAGCATAGATCGCCTTCACACTAATTATGTCAACATGTTTGATGAAGTAAAATAGATGATTACTCTTGCAATTTTCTATCGTTTCTTGCACAATGGAGCCTCAAATTAGTTGATTCAGTTGCTAATTGAATATGGTGAAGGAAATAATAGTCTTAGAGTTATTCAGGCAACAATAGTTGGAGCCACAAATGGCAATACTATTTCTGTTTATAAGGTAAGCAATTTGCAGCTAAAAATGTGCTCAAAATATGATTATTAATCACAAAAGAGCAATATTGTGATAGAGGTTTGATGCAAATGTATGTAGATTATATTTTATTATTTTTCATGTTATATTTTCTTGACCTAATTTTAGTTGGAGCTACTCTTAACATCCGTAGTTATTTATCAGGTCTTCTCGATTATAGCCTTAACCTTTTTACAGTTCATGCCATATTAGAGATATAGCTATCTTGTTACTGGTACCAAGTGTGACCATACATGGGCATCAAACTTGCCTGGGTAATTGGTGAATGATAACATATAATGTGTAGTTTTTTATTTTATTTTGATCTACACATGAAAAATGTGATTTTGTTGTATTATAACTTTTAGGTTTCTATCAATCTTTTGTTAAAGATTTGCACCATTAACTTTAGCAAATAGAAGTCTGAATTGTAAGATCAAAAGTATAATGATATATATTCTAGAGTCTATGCTTATGTTAATATATTATTGTATGCACATTAGAATGCTTGTCAATATATGGAAACAAGATGATTCACTCAAGAAGATGCATGTTTTTCCTCTTTTTTCAGTAGAGCCTTTACCAAGGATATTCACTTCTTTACCCATTAATCAGATTCTCCAAACTTTGCTATCATTCTATTATAGTGGAAATTCTTATGGGAAAATTTATGTTTCTATTTTTGTGTGCGTCTAAACAAATTTATCGTGCAGTTTTTTTCCCAATTGCATGGACAAGTGTACATGGTCGCACAAGTAATATAGTGACTCTAAAAGAGCCAGATTATCAAACCCAAGGAACTTATCAATTATCTATTTTACTAATTATACTAGTCTAATTATTTATTCAAGAGAGTCAAAAGAATTTTTTTTATTTGTAAATAAATGAATGCAAGAATTAAATAATAAAATTGACTTACAATGATTGGGATGATTATAGGGCTGCAATATGCTTAAAGTTTCATGTATCACTTCTCCTGCATGAATTAACTACTGTCATCAAATTATTAATTTACAAGGTTGAATTAATGGCAATGATCTCTTGACCTCTAGTTGTCTACTCCAACTGACTGTCTGACTACATCGTTGAAATGGGATAGACAAAAATCAATTAGCAAGCATTCATATTTCATCCGAATTTCTAAACAATCTCGATGTTCACCCAAGTGTCAATCTTGAACACTAATTTTAGCAAGTGATTTGCAAGAGAGATCGAGCTCTTTGTATCCTTTGGTCCATCAACCTCATAGTCTCTCGAGTTCATGAATAGACAACAAATTTATCTTGAAATTTTAAAACTAGAATACAAAATTAATTTAAGCGATAACCATTATCAATTCAAAATAATCAATGTTCAACAATTATCGGTAGCTACAACCCCAAAACAAAGATTTTTAGCTACTAATGTCTAGGAAAAGAAGAAAAATAAAGTAACCCTAAAAAGTATGACGACTTTGAATACAAAATAACATGTTTATGATCCTCATACAAGAATAATTTAATGAACTATTTGTAGATCTAGAAAACCCTAAATAACATAATTGAGTCAAAAACAGATTAGAAACCAAAAAACAAATGGAACAGGGTCTTTGGGTGAAACTGGTCTATTCACCGTCTTCAATTGTTGTTACTACATTCAAATTTTGACACGTCGACAACTCCGGATTTCAATTGCAGTTAAAATCTACACTTCTCATATATTATATATAATATTATATTAAATTTTATCTATTAAACTGCTTTCTTGATTTCCGTTTGTAATATTTCATCTTTAATTTATTTTAGCTCCAATTATCTTCATCTTTAAACTAATTTACTTCTAAAAATAAAATACACTATTAAGTACAATTGATAAAATTCATTCTTAAAAATGACAAATAAATATATTAAATATGAGGTAAATAATGATTAAAAATATATATATTTTTGACCTCATATCATGTAGTTTGTAACTTTACCAAGATCTCCAAAAAATGTGCTAAAGGTATATGAAAAAAAGGCACGCAAGTTCGCCATGTCATATGTGGCTGGAAGTTGTTGGAAAAATAAAGAAATATCAAATGATTAAGTATTAAAAATCTAAAATAAAAATTGTATATTTCTTTTGAGATGTATCTTCAGCAAGATATGTCAACTAAGAAAATCAACAATCTTATTAGCATTCAATGAATTAAAAAAGGAACTAATATCTAGATGAATCAGTTCATTTATATTTTCTTCTGAAATTCAATGAAATGACTTTGAAATTATTTTTACTTCTCAATTTTGTCATTTTTATTCTTTAGTAATGTGGTGAATGTTTCAAAATTTTAAGTGGTTAACTAATGATATAAAATTTTGAAAATTTGGACTACATGTGGGTACCTCAAGTGAGTTTTCCATTGATTTATTAAATCAGAAGTCTGATATTTGCTATTGTTCCTAAAATAGTTTCCTTCCTTTCAATTTTGATCTACTCAAACATTTTTATGAACAATTGGGATGATGAGTGCAATTAAATTATAATTCTATTAGTAGTGAAACCTTCTTTTCTTCATTCTGATGACTTTTCCAGGTAAAACAATATATCAATTAGGCCTTATTTGGGAATGGTAAAGATGATATTTTATGGTAACACAATCTAACTTTAAACCACTACAAATATCCGTAAAAAAATTTCAACATTTATTTGATAATTACAGGTTTCGTTAGCTCTATACATATAGATTTGGTTATAGATGGATAGGAGGGGTAGCATATTTCAGTGAAGAAC
Source organism: Solanum bulbocastanum (assembly GCA_037074985.1). Taxonomy (NCBI): domain Eukaryota; kingdom Viridiplantae; phylum Streptophyta; class Magnoliopsida; order Solanales; family Solanaceae; genus Solanum; species Solanum bulbocastanum. The sequence continues at coordinate 27,254,399 of CM073600.1, forward strand.
AATTAATGTGACATTTTAAAGGTAATATAATTTATCATGTTCAAATAAGACATCAAAATCTAAAAAATTGAAAATAATACTTTAATATTTCATGCACCGCACATGTGTATATACTAGTATTAGTTAAAAAAAAGGAAGTAACATGTTGACTTATTTTACCAAGATGTGTATTCTCCATGTAGGTAGTGAGTTAAAAAGCCTGGCCTTAACTATCATTCCTGTTATGTACTTGGCCACCCACTTGGGGTGATAGCTCCACTCGATTGTATGGAAGGACTGACCTCCATAGGACAACTTCACTTGATCATAGATGTACTTTATCTTCATGTAATGATTCCACTCGATTGTAGTTTTCATATAATGTGTAGTTAACTATATTACATTTCTATCACTCTTTTTTCAAAGATTTACACCATCAACTTTAGCAAACATAAGTCTAAAAGGTAAGCTCAAAGGTGCAATGCTATATCTTTTGGTATCTCTGCTTATGTTGGTATGTGCGGCAAGATGATTTACTTGAGAAGATGCATGTTTTTTCTCTTTTCCATTTGTCTTCTACTAGGATAGTCACTCTTTTCGCATTTATAAGATTCTCCAAATAGTTCTATCATTCTACTATAGTTGAAATTCTCATGAAAAATTTATGTTTGTATTTTTGTGTGCGTGTAAACAAATATCATGAAATGTTGCTCCCAATTGCACATACAAGTGTATGTGGTTGCACATATAATTTATTATCTCTAAAAGAGTTGTATTATCAAACACAGAGAATTTGTTGATTAACTATTTTACCAATTCTACTAGTCTAATTATTTATCCAAGAATACCGAAAGAATTTGATTTTTATTTGAGAACAAAAGAATGCAAGAATAAATAATAAGATTGACTTACAATGATTGGGATGATTCCAGGGCTGCAACATGCTTAAGGTTTCATGTATCCCATCTCATGCATGAATTAACTATAGTTATCAAATTAGTGATTTATAGAGTTGATTTTATGACCATAATCTCTCAACCTCTAGTCGCCTACTCCAATTGACTATCTAACTACATCGTTGATCAGGGATAGACAAAAAAAATTGGCCAGCATTTACATTTAATCACATTTCATAACTAAGCTCGGTTTTAATCAAGGTGTCAATCTTGAATACTAAACTAAACAAGTGATATGCAAGATAGATTGAGCCCTTTGTATTCTTCAGTCTATCTACCTCTCCGTCTCTAGAGTTCATTAATAGACAATACATGGATCTATATGGTTAGCAAGCATGTAATACTAAAACAAGAATACAAAAGTAATTTTAGCAATAACCAACATTAATTCAAAAGAATCGATGTTCAATAATTATTTATCGCTTCAACCTAGAACAAAGGTTTTTAGCTACTAATGTCTAAGTAAAAAAGAAAAACAACAAATCTAAAAAGTATGACGACTTCTTATACAAAATATAATTGTTATGACCCTCCTCCAAGAATAATTTACTGGACTATTTATAGATCTAGAAAACCCCAAATAAAATAATTGAGTTCAAAATAAATTAGAAACACAAAACCAAACGGAATTGTGTCTCTAAGTGAAACTTCTCTATAAACTGCCTTATTCGACTCATATATGGTGTGTCGTAGTTATCCCTCAAAGATTTGATTGTTTTATTATTGGGTTATACGGCTGGCCAATAGAGGTCATAATAAGAAACAAGATTTGTACTAGTGTTAGTGGTTCAAATCCTGATGACCCAAGAATATTCTACAGAACCATTTTATGAGAAGGTTATATGGGTCGTGTAAGGAATGACGGGTCTTGAAAGGGTTTCATGGATACTCTTCAGAGGCCTGGACTTTCTGTCAGTAGATTGACGGACGGACAATACGGTCGGTAGAAGCATGTACGGGCCATAGACGGTGTTCATAGAACTATTTGGTAGTTATTTTCTTAAGGTTATTGTGGTCTTTTTCTACAATTTTAATTCCTATTCTATATCGCTTTAAGCCTAGTCTGGAGAGTATAAAATATTTCCCTAAGACCCTAACCACCCAATTCACCCTCATTCTTTTAAACTCCAAATTCCCCTTCAAGTCTTTTCTCCCAAGGAAGAACCAGGATTTGAAAGCTCCATGAGATTCAAGTCTCCTCTTCCAAATTTGAATTACGATTTCATCAAGGTTTGCGGGAAATTCATCAGTGGGTTGTTTTTCACCTATTGAGTCCAAAAGAAACTTAAAATTTTCAATTATGATTCTCATCTAACCTTAGCGTTTCATTGATTTCTTATGGGTTCAATTGTTTTTAAGTTTATACATCATCATTGATATTATTATGCATGATTTGATCATATTTCAATATTCTTAATGATATTTTCATGAATCCATGCTACACAAGTATTTTATGTTTATGAATCAAGCTATGATGATATGCATTGCATTATGTTATGAAGCATTTTATGAATCAAGTATGATTCCAAATAAAGTATCAACTTGTTTATATGAAATTATGATACTTCTAATTGAAGTTCTTCTCATTATGAACGACTATCATGATTTAGATGCTCTTGATTAAGTATCTTAAAGAGTTTGTTATGAAATCATGATTTTAAATTAGCTATGCTTATGACTATAAGATTTTATGAATGATTCCATATTACTAGTATCTTATTGTTTAAAAGATTATAGTCATATCATGCTTGTTTTCTGTTGAGATTTTACTTAGCACCGAGTTGTATTAGTGAAGATCATCCAAGTCTGAAAACTAAGTGCCCCCATACGACTTAGTCTTATCTGACTCTAGTAGGGTGATCCACCTCATGATTATGATCATTACCTTGGCAAATAGGACGCTTTCTTTTTGGTGTGGGAGTAGTACAGTAAACATAATTTTAACACCCCATAACTACTAATACATGATCTACTAAGTTGACGTCAACAAATGGATATGAGCATATAAATAAATAAATTTACTAAGAAATATGTATGAAAGTATTTTAAGTGTAAAAACCATGTTTTAGAGCAAAGAAAGCCTTAATACAAAAAGTTTAAGTTAAAGGTTCATTAAGCAAAAAGTGTTCCAAAACAATCCCATATAATTTATCTTTGAACAAGCATACATAGTTAGGGAACATACAACATAAAAAATTGAAGGTCTATGACTCTAGTTTCCACTGCATTAAATTTTTTGTCGATATGAAATCGTAGTAGAGAGATATTCACATTTTAGTGAGACTGCATTGGAAGCTAAATATGGTGGGCCCCATTAGTCGGTGGAGATTTGTTAGATATATATTACATTTCATCTTCGTTTTGATTCATTTGCTTTTTCCCAATTCAGCATATTAAAAACTTCTAAACTGTCTCTAAAAGTTACCCTTCAACCAAATATAAAAAAATACAAAATCTAAAGGTGATTCATTGGTACAAAGCTTATAGAAGTTGTGTTACTTGTTCCCTCATCTTTGCTTGCTTGTTGAATGATTTTTCAACGAAAAGGAATCTCTTTTATTTGGTATCTTGGTATTGTTTTTAGGTAATAATATCATTCTTCATATTTAGTTGAGTTAATGGACGTAATAGCTAAGCTATGTAAGCTAGGACATGCGATTAGATGGTCGAAAAATTGTAATTTGATTGTTATATGAGGTTCGGATTTTTAAAGGTGTTTTCTTGATGTTGTTGTGGTTGTAATTTTTGGGAATGATCTATATGATTTTTGTTTTGTTAATATTCAGATGGAAGAGAAGCATAAGTGTAGTAGATTTTTCTTTTTTATAGAAGGCTCGTTACTATAGAAGGCTCATTGAGGGTTTCTCATTGTGTAATCATTGCATCTTGTATTGTAAATATTTAAGTGATTTTACTTCATTCTTTACTTTTGTGGAGTTACTTTTAGTCCTTCTGTTTAGTTATTTATTTTATTCTTCTTTATTACATACTGTCTATTCCATGTACTAACATCATTTGATGTTGCATCATTTCATAATATAGATATAAACATTAAGGATCATCAGCAGGTGCTTCGTTGAGACCACATCATCCACTCGTTAGCTTTTGGTAACGCCTCCTTACTTTTTAGAGGACTCCAGACGTTAATTAATTTAGTAGTATTAGTTAAGGCAGTCGTGGGTCTTGTCTTGACACATTTATTTTGATAGTTGAGGCCTTATAGAAATACAGATTTTTGTTTTCATTTTAGATATTTTGAAAAAGCTTGATTATTTATACTCGGTATTTTCAAACAATTTTAAGATTCAACCCATTTCTTTAAATGTTCTTCAGTTTTAAGATTAGACATGTTGGAGTTAGTCTTCCTCTAAGTAGTTGGGCAGGATAAGGGTTCGTTTGGGCACCGTCAATGGCTTTTGAATGCCAGCCTTTTCCAGGGAGTAGGTTCAAGGTTTGGCAAATATCTAGTATAAAATTTATCGAGCAAAAATCATGGTTCCTAACTAACAATTCAACACTCTACTACACTTATGTTTCTCCTCCACCTGAATGTTAACAACAAAAAAAATCAAATAGATCATTCCCAAGCATTACTTCCACACCAACATAAACAAAAACCTTTAAAAATGCCAAACTCATACCCAAATACGACTGTCCAGCCATCTACTCGTATATCCTAGCTTACATTGCTTAACTAGTTCTTCGATTAACTTAAAGAATATTAAGAGTGATGTTATTAACTAAAACAATAGCAAGACACCAAATAAAAGAGAATCCTTCACCTTGATGAATCCATCAACACACGAGAAAAGAGAAGGGAACAAGTAACATAGCTTCTATGCACTTTCTACCTATGAATCACCTTCAAATCTTGTAGTTTTTTATATTTGCTTGAAGGGGAACTCTTAGAGAGAGTTTAGAAGTGCTTATTATTCTAAATTGGGCAAAAGAAATGACTCAATATGAAGATGAAATGTAATATATATCTAATAAAATCTCAACCGACTTAAGGGGCCCACCCTATAGGCTACCTACACAATCTCACTAAAATATAAATATCTATGTACTACGATTTAGTACAGACTAATAATTTAATGCATTGGAAGCTACAGTCATAGAACTTCAATTTTATATATTGTAGGTTCTTTAACTCTTTATGTTGGTTCAAATATAGGCTATATGGGACTGTTTTGGAAAACATTATCTTAATGAATCCCTAACCTGAAATTTTACTGTTAAGGCTTTCCTTGTCCTAAAAAAAGGGTTTTACACTTCAAATACATCCATATACATTTTATAGTAAAATTATTGATTTATATGCACATTTCCATTTGTTGACGTCAACTTAGTAGACATGTCATAGTAATTATGGGGTGTTACTATATAGTTCAACGTACTACACACACAAAAAAAGATTGTCCTACTTGACAAGTTAAGGACCTTAATCATGAGCATCCCCTAGCTAGAGTCAGTTAAGACTAAATCTTATGGGGGCACATAGTTCTGGGACTTGGATAATTATCACTTATCCAACTTGGTTTTAAGTAAACTCTCAATGGAAAACAAGCATGATAATAATCACATTTATAATTTTTGAAATAATAAGATACTAGTTATATGAAATTATTTCATAAAATCTACGAGCCTTCTTTGGATTTTGCGCGTAACCCAAGAACCTCTTTATCTCACAATGTAGCCTAAGAACTTAATGGATTCTAACAAAAATTCACACATACAAAACATGGAAAACAAATGCTGATCCTTGAGAGTTTGGAGGAATATTCTTATATGATCGACATGATTGTTATGACCCTCCAGTTCATTCCTTTGTTAATGCAAATTTTTTAATCATTTAACACTTATAGCTACCGTAAGTCATTAATAACTTGCTAGGACTGAAAGTTTGGTCACATGGTTGTATATTTGGTTTTATGGAGATTTTTGTGTTTTTCAACTTTTGAACCTTAAAGATTTGATTTTGATAAGAAGTTTAGGAAGAAGACATTAGAATCAAACTCTTATGGTTCCATCAGCTTAGGAAGGGTCATTTTAGTATAAGTTGGTGTTATTAGGTGTTTTTACTTTCAATTTTTGTTTTAATTTGATCCTAGTCAACATTCTTGGTAAACATACCTGAACAAGAATTCTTTAAATGTGGTTAGCTTCGGAATATTGAGTTTGGTCTAGAATGACCCTTTGTGTGAATCTCGGGCTAGTTTCAAGCCTCCTTGTTGATTTTGACTTAAAATGAATGTTAGGTGTGGGACCCATTTTTTGTTCAGATGACCTCGTATAGAAGTTTGCCTTTTCCATTGAGTGTGTTATATCAAATTTGGTAGGGTAGTATATTGTATTTACATGCACGAGGTACAAAATGAATTTCCAACAACCTATTGGAGATATTGATGTTGCAAAAACACAACTTATGTGATCAACTAGTGTAGGCCATTGTTAGCCTTCACGTTCATGGGTCATGGGCCACATTTCGAGATCCCAGGTAGCCAGGTGATAGCGTTTGTGAAGCCCAATTGCAATTGCGGGGTTTATATTCGTGGTGCCCTAGTTTCCCCTAGGCCACAATCCAGGGGCCTTGCTACATTTGCTAGGTCCACATTTTCAGGGCCCCACCATATTTGCTCATGGCATTCTTGGTCTATCAATAATTATAAAGATAGACCCCGATCAACATTTATTTCATACTTTCCTTTGTCGAGTTTTCATTAAATATAATAGTGATAGAGGTGATTCAAAGTTCTGTGTGTTTGTGGAGATTGAGACTACGTGAGAAAGTGATCAGAACTTGTTAAGGTTCCTTTGTTTGAGGTAAAATCACGTATTAATGGGCTACTGTTGTTTCATTATTATCACGACCCCTACCGTCGTGATTGACACCCATACTAACCCTCCAGTGGGAGAACCATTAATACTAAATAGTTAAATAACTCTCATCAAATACTACAACATTTATGTTAAAGAAGAAAGTTAAATAGCTAAAACAGAAGTTCCCATAAACTTCCAAAAGATCTAACAACTAACAATTCGGAAAATACATCTAGAACCTGAAAGTCAATGTACCAAAACATCTAACAAGATTCATAAGTCTAACAGAAGGTTACGACCCCAACTAATGAACTAGTAACTAACTAGAAAAGTCTAAGTCCGAAATGTGGACATAGATGAAAAGAGAACTCAGGGCAGCCTGGAAGAACTGGCTCACCCTTGAATTCGATTGACGATCACTTATCTTCTAAACGAGGTCTGTCAATAGCCGCTTGGAGATGCCCTATACTCAACAAAGAAAGAGAAAGTGTAGTATCAGTACACAACCACAATGAATTGGTACGATCACACGGCTATCCCACTAAGTGTAACATATATAAGTAAATACAATATTATAAGCATGCAAATAACGAACCTATACAATATTATCAACATACAAATAAGGGACAATTTCACATTCCTCAAGATACACAATTATATCAAATTATTGGTCCTCTCATTAAACCCAAACCCAAATTGTTAACATACCGAAACGTGCTACCCAATCCAATGTTTATGCCGGAACGTGGCAACCGATCCCAAAGTTATGCCGAAATATGGCAACCGATCTAAGTTTGTGTGTTGGAACGCAACACCCGATCCATTCAACATGCCACAATCACAATCATAAGGTACATTCTTATAATCATACAATCATTCATCATTCATATTTCCTCATTTACAATTAGTGTGATCAATAATGCAACATTTGCATATATACATGTATCATAATGAAGCAAGAACAAAACATACGTCACACAATCATAGAATCACAACCATCACCTACCTCGAAACAAGCTTGAAATCCTTAAGAAACTCGATTCTTCCCTTTCCAAATTCATTCCACTTGTTCTTGGTCTACAAACAATAATTATAATATAGGAATCAATAAGCAATAACTAATTACCCAAATTACTAACAATCTCATGAACCCTAGATCAAAACCATGATCCCATGATCCCAATTAGCATTGTTTCCATCATAAATTTCAGATCAAAACCCTCCCCCCATTATTAATTACCACTAGATTATGTTCTACAGATTAAAAAATGGATTTGGAGAGTTAAAATCTTACCTTTAGCCTCAAGAATGGTGGAAAACCATCAACAAAAGACCTGGGTTCGTTAGTTAGCTCCACAGCGGCACCCACCTCGCTACAGTGTCCCCACCCTAGCGGTAGAAATCCCGCCTCAGTGGCTTACACGGAAACAATAAGAAATTTTAAGAATTTCAAACCCCCATTTCACAAAACACCTTTAACCAATGATACTCAGAAATTACCCGTTCACGCTAAGATCAATTTTGAGAGTTCTACACTCTCGAATTCATTTTCGTAAAGTCGTACGGGTTCCTTAACAACCTATCTATCTACTCATGTGATCAAAATCATAATTAGATCACCCAATTTCTACCATATCTTTCTAGACTTTAATGACTTCGATCTCATCTAAAACTGAGGTTGGGAAATTTGAAGTTACTAAAAAAAAGTTTTCGGCCAAATATTTTTCCCTGTTGGCTTTTCTATAATGAAGGAAATCGGTCATTACAATAGATATCAATGTACTCATCACTCGTCCTTGAGTGACAAACTTATGAAAAATAGGCTAAGGAAGGAATGGAGTAGTACCTGAATCGGCGAACAATTGGGGATACTTATCTAACATGTCCTTATCAATATCCCCATTCAGCTTCCTTAACTGGATGATGCTTTCATTGAACTTTCATGGATTTAATCTCCTTAGTCCTCAGCTTTCAGGCATGACAATCGAGAATTCCAATCGGTTCCTCCTCATATTGGAGGTCCTTGTCTAGCACAATTGAGTCCCATTTAATGATGTAATCTCCATCACCATGATATCTCTTCAACATGGACACATGAAATATCATATGAACTCTCGATAGGTTAGAAGGTAAATCCAATAAAAATGCTACCAGCCCTATATATTCAAGAACCTCAAAGTGACCAATGTATTGCAGACTTAGTTTGCCCTTCTTGCCAAATCTCATCACCCCTTTTATGGGTGATACCTTAAGAAGAACATTCTCACCAGTATGAAATGTTTGTCTCTCACCTTACGATCTATATAATTCTTCTGTCTACTCTAGGCAGCGAAAAGCTTAGCTTAAATATTCCTTACCTTAGCTTGAGCATCCTTCACTAAATCAACCCGCAAAGGTTTCACATTTCTAGCCTTAAACCATCCTATGGGTAATCTACACCCCCTTCCATAAAATGTATCAAATGGTGTCATATATGTGCTGGAGTGATAACTATTATTGTAGACTCAATAAAAGGTAGGAACTTATCCCAATGCCCTCCAAAATCAATCACATATGCCCTCAACATGTCTCCATCACCTGAATAGTCCTCTTGGACTACCCGTCCGTCTGTGGATGGAAAGAGGTACTAAAAGTGATTTGTGTGCCCAATTCATCATGTAACTTCCTCCAAAACTTGGAGGTAAACTGGGTACCACTGTTTGAGATGATAGAGAGGGGAACCCCATGCAACCTCACTGTGTCTTTCATATAAACTTTAGCCAATTGTTCAACATTATAATCTATTGTTACCGAAAAAAAATAGGATGACTCAGTCAACCTATCAACCACTACCCAAATAGAATCAAACATCCCCAACGTCATGGGAAGGCCAACCATAAAATCCATGGCTATCCCTTCCCACTTCCATTGCGAAATTGACATTCTTTGAGGCAAATCTGCAAGCCTTTGGTCTTCGTATTTCAATTGTTGACAATTCTGACACTTAACCACAAACTCCGCTATATCCTTCTTCATACCCGACCACTAATAAATTTGCTTCAAATCTCGATACATCTTGGTCAGACCCAGATGAATTGGATATCGCGAACCATGAGACTCTATCAATAAATTTTGAATCAAGTCATCAACTAGAGGAACACAAATCCTTTCTTTAAAATTGAGCACACCTTCTGCAACAAGAGTGGTCTCTTGTGACTTACCAACTGTAGTCTTTTTCTTAAGTTCATTCAAATTCTCATCCTCAAATTGCTTGGCCTTGTTCTCTTTAATGAATGTGGCCCTAACTTCAATGCTAGATAACACCTCACCTCTTTCTAAGATGCCCAACTGCATGAACTTAGACTCTAAGGTCTGAATTTCCTTAGCCAAAGGTCGCTTGGTTACACTTAAGGAAGCTAAACTACCCATACTCACCGCTTCTCAACTCAAAGCATCTGCTACCACATTAGCCTTACCCGGATGGTATTGAATAGTGACATCATAATCTTTAAGTAACTAAATCCATCTTTGTAGTCACAAATTCATATCCTTTTGAGTTAACACATGTTGTAAACTACGATGATCAGTAAACACATCACACTTAACACCATGGAGGTAATGCTGCCAGATCTTAAGAGCAAACACCACTTTTGCCAACTCCGAATCATGTGTTGGATAATTCCTCTCATGCACCTTCAATTGACACGAGGCATAAGCTATAACATTCTTATCCTACATTAACACAACACTCAAACCAAAATGTGAAGCATCACAATAAATAATAAAATCTTTACCTTCAACCGGCAATGCTAGAATAGGCGGGGTGGTCAAGAGAGTCTTGAGCTTTTGGAAACTTTCCTCACATTTTTCAGTCCATTCAAATGGTATCTCCTTTTTGGTCAAATTAGTAAAGTGAGTGGCAATAGAAGAAAAGTTCTTCACAAATCGATGATAATAGCTAGTAAGCCCCAAAAAACTCCTAACTTTCGTCACAACGCTAAGCTGAACCCAATTCTTAATTGCCTCAATCTTTTGGGGATCTACCATTACCCCTTCTTTTGAAACTACATTCCCTAAAAATGGAATCGAAGTAAACCAAAATTCACACTTACAAAATTTAGCATACAAACTTTGTTTCCCAAGAACACTTAGAACAATACGAAGTTGGTCAGCATGCTCTTCCTCATTTTTCGAATAGACCAAAATATCATCAATAATGACAATGACAAATGAATCAAGAAATGGCTTGAACACCCCATTCATTAAATTCATAAAATATGCATGCGCATTAGTTAAGCCAAAGGACATAAATAGAAACTTGTAGTGCCTAGAGTGGGTTCTAAACACCGTCTTGGGCACATCCTCAGGCCTAATTTTCAACTGATGGTAGCAGACCTTAGATCAATTCGAGGATAATGATACTTGTTTCAAATAGTGACCATATTCAATTACCGATAATATATATATATATATTCTCATACTACCATCTTTTTTCTTAACAAACAAAATTGGAGCACCCCATGGGGAAGCACTAGGACGAATAAATCCCTTATGAAGAAGCTCTTGGATTTGAGCCTTAATGCCTCTTAATTCTTTCGGAGTCATATGATATAGAGGGATAGAAATGGGGCTAGTACCAGGTTCTAAATCAATGTAGAAAGCTATATCTTTATCCGGAGGCATACCAAACAAGTCATTAGGAAACACTTCTCTAAATTCTGCCACCACAGGAATAGACTCAATAGATGGAGTCTCAACTTCAACATCCATAATATGAGCCAAATAAGCCAAACAACCATGCCCTACTAGTTTTCTAGCCTGAATAAAGGATATGATCTTAGCTTGCTTAGGCTTGTACACCCCTTCGCACTCTAACTTTTCCCTTCCTATAATTTCTAGAGTCACAAACTTAGTATTACAGTTAAGCACAACATAATAGGGGGTTAACCAAGTCATGCCTAATAATATATCAAATTCATGCATATCCAAAATCATCAAATCAGCCCAAGTGTGAAAATCAATAAACAAAATAGGACAAGCACGATAGACATGGGTGAATATAACAGACTTTTCGAGTGGGGTAGAAATATGGATGGGGGCATCAAGTATATCACAAATCATAGTAAATTCTGAGTCAAATCGCACAGATACCTATTAATAAGTAGAACCTGGATCAAATAACACATTAGCCATTCGGTCACATACAATAATAGTACCTATGATCACCGCGTCAAACGTCTTTGCCTCATTCTTTCCTGAAAAGGTGTAACACTAAGCCCTATCATCATGACGGGAGGCTTTCCTGCCTGACTGTAGTATACCTCTGCATGAGTTACCATTTCCCCTACCTCTGCGGCCTCGCTGATTTCCTCTTCGCCCACCTTATGGATGTCCTCTACAATTATTACAATTTCCTACGGCTACCACTGCTCTAGTCTGCTGCTGTGTGGAATTCAACACACGTGGGTGGGGACAATATCGCCTCATATGCCCAGGTTCGCCACAATTGTAGCAAGTACTATCAAAAGATGGTCTTCCACCCATCGAAGGCGCGATTCCCTGGCGATCCCGAATCAAATTATGCTGTGGAGTTCCTCAGTAATTAACTGTAGAGACGGGAATGGAAATTGAATTGGCCTAGCTCCAAGTCTTGGCCTCCCTGGCCCTTTGGTGTAAGAACCTTGATTTTTACCTGAGTTTTTGACCCTTTTAGCCAATGCCTTAGCCTGATCGTCTCGCCTCACCCCCTCTACTTTCTTAACAAAGTCTGTTATCTCGTTAAAGCTACTCCCTGAAGAGGTCATATGAACAGATAGTACCTGCAACTCAGAATTTAGTTCCTTAATAAATAAATGGATCCTCTCTTCCACAGTAGTCACCAATTGTGTAACATATCTAGACAATGCATGGAAATTGGCCTCATAGGCAGCCACAAACATACCACATTGCTCCAAAGCTATGAACTCATCCTTCTTGTGATCCGTCAAAGTCCTAAGCACATATTTATCTAAAAATAGAGCATGAAACTGGGTCAAAGAGAGTGGAGGTAAAGCTGAAGATCTGCATTCAATATAAGCTCTTCATCACTGCTTAGCCTCACCTTGAAACTGAAAAGTCACAAACTTAACCCTATGCTGATTGACAATTCCCAACTTATGTTGCCTCTTATAGCAGTCTAAGATAAACTCATAAGCATTCTCACTCTCAGAACTAAGAAATACAAGAAGCTTTAGCTTCAAAAACTTAGTCAACATTTCATGCTCATTACCAGTCATAACAGAGCCCAACAAATGACTGAAGAAAACATCATTACCTACATTCCCTCCCACCATAGGAACAATGATAGCAATAGGAGGATTGGCGGGAGCTTGAGTTGCTTAAACAAAAGGAAGCACTCCAGGATAAACCAACCTTTCCAAGAATGACATGATCTATTTAGGAACACCAGTAGTGTCAGCCTGCACCTCTTCCTCTTGTCCAACCTCCTCAACATTTTCAACCTCAACATTCTCCTCTGTCTCTTCATGATGTACGGGAGGGATCTCATTTTAGGGAGTATTTTCGACCGATAGCCCATCTCTAGTAGGCGCCACTCTTCCTCAACCTCTACCCCTAGATCTTCCTCTACCTTTGCCTCGACCGCGACCTCTCGCTACAGATTCCTAAGATGGAGCGTTGATGGGACCTACGGGCCTATGGCTGTTTAATCGTGTTAACTATTTGCTGAGAGAAGAGTGAAGGTGGTTAGATACTAATTCAAATTGATAGATACCAATTGGAATTAAGTTATAGCACAAAATGAGACAAGAGAAATAGAGAGATTTTCTAAAGTCCTATAGCCTCTCGAAGAAAGTTCAGAAATCTCTACACCATTTTGCAAGACTCTACTAGACTCGTTTTGGTACATCGAGATCAACGAATCTAGGATCTGATACAAACTTTGTCACCAACCCGACTGTCGTGATTGGCACCCATACTAACCCTCCGGTGGGAGAACCATTAATAGTAAATAGTTAACCAACTCTAATCAAATACTATAATATTTAAGTTATGGAAGCAATTTAAATAGCTAAAATAGAAGTTCCCATAAACTTCCAAAAGATCTAACAACTAACAATGCGGAAAATACACCTAAAACCTGAAAGTCAATGTACCAAAATATTTAACAAGATCCATTAGTCTAACAGAAGGTTACGACCCCAACTAATGAACTAGTAACTAACTAGAAAAGTCTAAGTCTAAAATGCGGACATAGATGAAAAGAGAACTCATGGCAGCCTGGAAGAAATTGCTCACCCTTGAATTCGATCAGCAATCACTGATCTTCTAAATAAAGTATGCCAATAGCCGCTTGAAAATGCCCTTGATTGGATTTTGCCATTGATCATCTTGTTGTTTCTTTTCCTTTTCATAGATAGGCTGCTTATTTGTTTTAGAGTTTGAAATTTTAATTTCCATATTGTCATGCTGCTGTATTTTCTTCTGATCAACTTGTGCCTCCTCACCTTTATTTGTACGGTTATTTTCAGCTTTTGGTTCCTTCCTTTCCAATGTTCCTCATCCCTGTTCTTGATAGTGCATACATGAATTTGACCTTGATATCTACAATACATACAATAATACGAGCTTCATATTTTGACTGATTATGCCTTAAACGAGCATCAAAAGTCTGAACAATTATATAAGGAGTTTTCTGGTATCACCTCATTGTTGGCATTGTACTGATGTTTTTGGGGGTGAAAATGACCAGCCATGTTGGGCTGCTTCATGTCCATTTAGTTTTTGGCTTATCTGTAAAAAAGTCTCTTTCTTAACTACTGTGAAGAATGAGATTGCTTAAGAACTAGAGGAGGAAACATCATTGCCAACTCCCTTGCTTCAAAAATACCAACATGAAAGACTATTCATCTGTTCCAATACAGGGGACTGGCAAGATTATCAAAAGATCAATTTTTATTGTTCTGCAGAATAAACAATTTACACTACAATAGCAGCAGTCCTGGTGTTCCTTTTTGCTATATCGATTCTTCTTCTACAAGCATTAGTCCCATCAACGTGTTTCCTTCGAGCAATTAATGATCACTTGCATTCTCTATTTGATGCAGCAGGATTACCAACCTCTTCAAAACTCTTCACCCTTTTGAATTCCAATCTTTCTCAAACCTTTGAAATATCTTTCATTCATTTCCTTTCACCTTTACCTCTCTTATTTTCGCAAAGGCATCCGTGATTGAAGCTCTCAGTGATTAGAAATCATCCAAGAAACCTGCATTTTCTTCTTTTTGCTCACTCTACAGTTCCCTTTTTCTGACTCAAATTTGCAACTCAATAATCATTATCTCAGCAAATGCAACTTGTTTTACTCTCCTATTTTCACCTTTAATATTTTTATTTATAGATTAAACCTTTCATCTCCAAGATCCATTCTCTTTATTTCAACAACAAGATCAGTAATTTGTTTAATCATTTTAGCCAGCACTTTAATCATCTGCAACTTGGCACTGGTCTTATGAGGACTGGAGAACATAGGAGTTATTTGGCACTGGTACTGATTTGCCAGCCTTGGTATGTTGCCCGTTGATAGTTATTTACCAGGAACTAGCTCCTTTCCCTGAATCAAAGAATTGCTAGCCTTGGTATGTTACCCATTTGCATTCACCGAACAGATAGATTCATGACACATACATGTAGTCTTTGCTAAATTAAACCTACCCTGTTGCAATCTTAAGTTACCAAATAAACAGGTCCATATGATTGAATATCAGGAGTACTATTCTTAACCTTGTTAAGACAGATATAAGGTATTTCATTGTCCACTCTGCTTCCCTTTCCACTCAATTCCATAGAACGTGGAGGTGTAGCACTAAATTTTTCTTTAGATATATGCTTTCTTGCGTCTGACAAGAAGTGTAAAATGCATAACTCAAATTGTAAATCATCAAATGTCATCTAGCTAGTAATGAGAGACGAATTTATAACATAAACTTGACGGTTCAATTATTGAGTGTCTTACAGCACTTTCAAGTTATTATTCATATATAGTAATAAACAACTGTAGTGATGTTGTAAACAAAGTAGGGCATAAAGGTACATTGTATATGCCAAGGTTAATTCCTTTTCTTTTTGGGTGTATGTAGTAAAAACTGTTGAATCACTTATTGGAAACTCTGCCTCCACTATTTGAAGAATAGGGGATGGGAAACAAGCTTCTTCTCCTCCTTGCTGCCCATTGAACAGGGGGTACATATGAAATAATGTTTTTCTGCTAAGTGTTGTAGCTTTATTTAATTGTCAGTTCTTGTTGATATATCTCACAACACCTGATTATGTGGCACCACACTTGAACATGTGGCACAACACCTGGAAAGACCTTTTTCTTGTTTTGATCACATTTGATATCTTTCCACCATTGTGTTTCTTGTTAATACATCTCATAACACTTGCAGCTGCAACTTCCTCCCAGGGTGTTAACTAATGTGCACCTCGTCGCAGGTTTGCACATTTCCTATTGTGATTGATGCCCTTAAGTGAAGGCTAAGATGCAGAGAACATTAGCTTTTTAAATGCTAGTATTAGAAGAGTGCTAAATGAGCTGAGTATATTATTCTAGAGCATCTTTTAGGTGTTTAACCATATGTGTGTTTCCATTTGATGACTTTCAATATTTTTTTCTACTAAGGAAAGTCAACTCATCCCCTTAATATAAACGAAAACGTACTATGCGCATAAAAGAGAGGACTCCTCTCATTACACATTAACTAGTAAGCAATAAACAACACAGACTCTCCCCTTAAAAAGTAAGAAAAAAATAAAACCTAATCTTATTCAAAAGAGCTATAACTAAAAAGCATAGCTATGTTGAAAGGGTTAAGGAACAAATGAGTATAAAGGGTTGTATACAAGAAAGCAGAACAACCTTCAAGGAGGTTGTTTGATTCTCCTTAATTTTTTTTCTTCTAAAGTTAGACATCCCCAACTTCTCCAAAATATATCTTCCTTTAGTAGTATTAGGAAGTTGATGATGAGTGTAACAGTGCTGATTATGATTAGACTGATTACTCTATTTAGAGAGGTAATCTGCAGTACAATTGGCTTCTCTTTAAGTGTGTCTATATTGAAATGTCTCTAATTGGTTGATGAGGTTTTAAAGGTCCTTGATATCCTGTTGAAGCTTCTAAGGAGGTTTGCTGCTGTTGTTCAACCATTTGATAAGAAGTTTTGAGTCAATTTTTGGTAGAATGTTTTTGTATCCATATTGTATGCACCAATGTAAACCATGAGTGGTTGTTTGTGCCTCAACCTGGTTGTTTGTACCAATGCCTAGTGGGATGGAAAATGCATAAATCATGTTTCCCTAGTAGTCTCTCCAATTACCACCCCTCCAATCTTTGCCGGGTTATTCAAGGCACTTCCATCTGTGTTGATCTTGAGAAAATTTCTAGGAGGTTTATCCCAACAAATCGAGGTGATTTTAGTCTCCTGTTCACATCTTTCCATCATAATAATAAGATTTTTCCATCTATTAGGCCATTGTATATAAGGAAAAATAGTGGACATAAGTTGAGTAGTGTCATTGAAAATCAAGAATTTAACCCTCGAGATGCTGGATTTTTTCCCTCCATATTTAGAAGAACATCTATTCTTCCATAAGATCCAACATATAATGATAGGGACTACTTGAAGTAACAACTTGTGAGCTGAATATTTTGGTTTCCAACTCCATCAGTCCATCAGAAAATTTCCCAGGGGCATATGTCTATGACTGATCCCAAAATAGGTAGCATAATATTTCCAGATATAGGTAGCAAAATTCCCTGTAACAAAAATGTGGTTAATATCATCCCAACCTGATTTAATACAGCAATGGCAGTGTACTGGTTCCCCTACAAAAGTTCTGATTTTTTCATTTGTAGGTAATTTTCCCCTCAAAGCTCTCCATAGTAAGAAGGAAATTTTGAATGGAATATATTTGTGCCAACTGAAAGTATTTATGATATGCTTGCTCTTGTTCTGCCTGGTAAGCTCCCATGCCGAGGCACAAGTGAATAAGCCATCATCCTTGAGCTTCCAAATAGCCATATCAAAACCTTCTTCATGAAAATGAATTTTGATATTGAGAATATTGAGAACCAGAAAAGGTGGAACATGTTGTTTGACCATAGTTTCATTCCAATTCCAATCAAGGATGAATTGTGAGATTTTTGTGTTATTAAACCTAGAAATAGATGGGTTGTAGCATGCCAAAGCCCCTTCCCCTATCCAATTATCCCACTTAAAACTACAATTTCCATACTAAATTTTCCACCATATCTGATTTTCTGCAATATGCTTGTTTTCCATACTTTATTTGTTTTTGTGTTGTCCATTAACAACAAGACAATGAGTTAGTTTCTATCTTAGCAACTCACCATTCCATTGCCCCTCCACTTAAAAATAATTCACTTCTTCTATTTTGTCATCTTTTTTATTTGATGGAAAAATGAAAATAGATGCTTCTTACTTGTAAGTTTTCAGATTAGTCACACTACTTGCAATATTTTTATACTTTGGATTTCATCTATTGACACATTTCTTTTTTATTTCAGGTTATAAAATCTGAAGTTTGCAAATTTCATATGTTCTGATTTCAAAGACATTATTCGAAGAAGAGTAACAAAACTTATTCGAAGACATTATTCAATAGTTTGAACAATATAAGTTTATTTTTAATAGTTGTGACTGTATATTTTGGATTAGTACTTCCTTTTGTTTGTCAAGATTAAAAGAGATATATTCTATTTTATGGATTAATAGTAATATATATGTTTTCACCATTAGTGAAAATGGTTGTAACTGTGAGGCTCTCTTTTGAGAACATGTTTGTTGGATTTTATACATACATGTTATCGATAAATGTAGTAGGTATTATTAATGGAGGCTAAAAAATTTCCAATAAATATTATGATATTTAGTGGCAATTCAATGGAAATTATTAGCCATAAAATAGACGCTAAAGGGGCAAACTAAGACATTTTTAGAAGAGATATTGTATACATTACTCACCATAGTAAAATTGCCGTTAAAACTGCTATTTTTTAGCAATTATTTATTTTGATTTATCAATTGAAACAATGGATGCTAAAGGACCACGGATAGACGATATGAATTACCTTTAGTAGCATGGCCGCGAACAATCGCCATTAAAACTACTACCATTTAGTGGCTATTTATTTAGATTTATCGACTAAATAAATGGACTCTAATAGACCATAGTTAGCCGATATGAATTATCTTTAGCAGGCAACACATTTGCCACAAACAATTGACATTAAAAGTACTACATTTTAGAGGCTATTTATTTATATTTATCGACTAAATCAATGGAAGCTAAAAGACAATAGTTAGGCAATATGAATTACCTTTAGTACCCAACATAATTGCCGCAATCAATTGCCATAAAAGCTAATGGTTTGTCACAACAATTCATGCTATCCTTTACCAGCATTTCCTATAATGGATGCAAAAGACTTTGTCGACCCCAACATTGCCGGCTAAAGTTCATTGGCGGGTATAGAGTATCGGGGCAAATGTTATTGCTGCTAAAGCCATATTTTATTGCCGCTAAAGTGCCATTTTGTAGTAGTGAGTCGTATTTTGACGTTTAACCCCTAATCCCCTCATTCTAAGTATGGGAAGTCAATTCTACAACTCTAACCCCCAGGTAAAGCTCTAGAACTCTCACGTAAGGCTCTATTTTAGCCTACTAGTTTTCGTTGTATTACAATATCTCCCCCTTGGGATCATTCTTCCTCGAATGACGATTCTCCTTAAGGTCAGAACTCTAGACTAGCAACCCATAATGCATCCAACACATCTAAATGCACACCATCAGGGAGGGAAAACTTCAATTCCAAGATAAACATATTCAATGCAACAAAAAGGAGTAGGAACTACATCTACCAACCCAAAATGCATGAAATTCTATATCTACTCATATTCAAGGAGGAACTAACATATCCTAGCTAAAACACACTTATCATGTACTCATTGAACCTAAATTCAATTTACTCTCAAAAAGCATTTATTCAAAGAGGAACCATTCAACTAAAAACTAAGGCATGCTCATTAATTCATCTCATGAATTTTGTATGCAACTCCACTCAAATGCACTACAACATGAGGCAAAACAATGCATGTAAGTTATTTCTATCAAGACCTAAACTTTTTCACGAACATACATATAAGGAAAATGGTAACATATAGACAAATAATAACCTTTCTAGATAGGCAAACCATCTCCCCCTTAGGAGTAAGCCTGTACATACTCTTCTAAACATCATTCATACGAAGGACAATATCAAAGTCTAACATATCAAGTCACAAAAGACAAGTAATCTGGATCTACTAAAGGGTAAAACACATACCCGTAGAAACATAAGGAGATCATTCTTGATGAGTTTTAGCATAGAGGACATAAAACCTATTCTTCTTTTGAACAATCTCATCTAGACCACTAGTGGCAACTAGCCCTTGCCTTTGGACAATCTTTCATGTTGTGGCCACTCTTACCAAAACTAAAGCGACCCTCTCTACCGACCAAACACCTACTCTCATATCTCTTACCACACCTAGTACAAGTGGGCCAAAGGGACTAAGTACAAATCCCTTGTGGCCTAGGGGTAGACACCCTCTCATCCTTATACTTACGACATAGATATGACACTTCTATTCATTGATCTTGGAGAAACTAGTACTAAAAGTATCATAATAGAAGAGGTTGATATACCTCAAAACCTTGATTTGTAAAACAAATGGACTATTCCGAAAATTAATATAAAAACCATTTATGATTATGGTTGGTTTGATAAGATTTATAATAAACAGCTGATTAAAACAACTGAACAATCTTTGGCGTTAAATTCTTCAGAACAGACTATTCGTTTATTAAGTAAGAGAGATATTGATATATATAAATTACAGTATAATTTATTGCATATTGGCATGATACAAATTGCTTTTAAGCCGTTAACTCTTAAAGGGTTACCTGAAACTTTTTTAGCTGCTTTACATGATGCTAGGAATTTAAATTTTAGACAATCATTAATGGGTTCAATAGAATCTACGGTGGCCTATGGTCCAGTTTATTTTAACACTCAACCAAATTTGCAGTTGTCTTTAACTGATGCTAATATTCTTGATGCTTTGACTTTAAATGTTAAAACACATGGCTATTATTATGCACCTGGATCTGAACTTATTTGCTTGTCTTATAGAATATATTTTAAATTACTTTCTACGTTAAACCCAAGATGCAAGTTATATGATACATCTGCTGAAACAATTCTAGTAGAAACTAATTTTGCTATATCTAAGGTCACTACTAGAAGACCTATAAAATGGAAAGAAAATAATTTTCCAACTACTTGGACTTTAGAATCAGTAATTCCTCCAAGTCAGATGGCAGAAGAAATCACTAATTTTGAGTACTTTCAGATTACTCAAAATTTGGATGGATGAATCTGTACGCAGTTTAATGATATTCCTTTTGGAAGACATTCATTTTCTTCTACTAGGACATTGCCTGCTATGCATCATATTTCCCCTTTTGATTCAGCCTCTATTGATTCTGTGTATGGACCGGCCCGAAATCGTGCCGCTTCTTTATATAGTTTATCGTCAGTTATATCTACAAATAAACATGATAAATTGGTTAATAAAATAAAGATTTATCCTCGATTAAATATTGTGCAGGCAAATGATATTGCTTCTGACATATCTGATAAAGACATTTCGTCACAATCCGAAATGGATTTTGATTTAAATAATACTTAATGATGAATGTACACCAAATAGATTTTAGTCCAGGATCTCTGGCAAGAAAATATATTCAAAAGGAATTTTTAAGTGATAAATGGAAGCAGTTTAAAACATGGTTCTTTAACACTTATAGTGCCGATGATTTGAATTATATTTCTCAAGAGTTTTATGAAAATTGAGCTATGCATAATCAAATTATGTATTTGGTGCCACGGTTTATAACCACGTATTTACCTTTATTCATTAATGTTCTTGAAAGATCTAAAAAAGATGGAACTGGTAATATTATTAAGGATGTTTATCAACCCCAGTCAACCTTTGTTTTACCTAATAATACTGGTATTACTTTTACTGCCTTCCAAAAATTTATTGAAGAAGATGTTGCGGTAGTCAGCATCAACGAAATTAATAATTTGATTTCTCAAAATAATTATTTGGCACTTTATGTTAACGTTTTAGGTGAACACATTGGTTCTCTTGATAAAAAATTAGAAGAATTAATTGTTTTAATAATTCAGATAAAAAATGATTTAAAAACTTGTGATAAAGCTTCTACTTCTAAAGTGAATCCAGAAAATTTTACTATGGCTACCCCGGTGCAAAGACCTTCGAAAATTACAGATTTTAAATTAACATCACATTATGATTTAGAGGAACTTCTGGCAAAAAAGTTTTCTGAATTTAAAGCTAGTCCTACAGATTTATCAGTAAATTTTGCTGATGAAGTAGAAAATGCTTTTCACTTTAAAGAACATGTTTCTTTAGAACTTAATAAACTTCAGGGTTACCCCAAAAAAGAGTAGTGGTAAATTTGCGACTAAACCAAGTATGCAAACTTATTATTATTCTCGACCCACTCCGCAAGATGTGCATATAGAAGAGCGAGATTGGAATCAGACTAATACCTCTTATAGCTGTTCTGAGATTTATGAATGGAACCTTGATAGGCTGACTGATAGACAACCTACTATTATTGTTCACAGAATGCTTATGTATGCAACTATTTGTAAAAATGTTCAAAACTCCGATAGAAATATTTGCAAAACGATAATTGCAGGTTTTACTGGCCATCTTCGAGGATGGTGGGATAATTATATGACTGTTGAACAAAAAGCTACTGTAATTAATGCGGTCTCTACTACCCAGGTGTTTATAACCTCGGTATGGCTCTTGTGGCAAATAGAGAAGATGCCGTTTATACCTTAGTTTTAATTATTTTAGAACATTTTAATGGAAGATTTACCAATAAGTTTGAGACCATTCGTACTCTGCTAAACAGTCTACGATGTAGAACTTTAGGAGAATTTAGATGGTATAAAGATACTTATATGAGTAGAGTGATGGAACTACCTGAAAATAAGTATGAGTATTGGAAAGCTAAGTTTATAGATGGCCTTCCCTCATTATTTGCTTTAAGAGTTAAAAAGATCTTAAGAAATGAGAATGGTGAAATCCCTTATGGAAGTTATACCTATGGTAGATTAATAGGCGTCTGCACTCAAGAAGGCATAAATTTGTGCAATGAGTTAAAATTATCTCGACAACTTAAGATAGATAAGCAAAAAGAAAGATCTCAGCTAGGAGACTTTTGTACCCAGTTTGGTTTACCAGAAATTCTGGATAAATAGAAATCTAATCATAGAGATTCTGGAAAGTCCAATACCGAAGAACCTTATAGGAAACGGAGACATAGACGAAGATCTAAAGAAGAACGAGATGAACAAAAATCCTCTCGCAAGTCTAATAGATTTACTAAGAATAGGTCTAGACGAGAACTTGCAAAAATTAAGTGTTATAAGTGTGGAAAGTTTGGTCATATAGCACCTAATTGTAAGCTTGAAAAGCTAATAACCTTAGAACTAGATGAAGAAATTCATGATAAGGTTTATAGTTTCCTTTACACTTCTGGTTCGGAATCAGATTATGACTCTGAGGCAACTTCGGATGATAATAATGATTCTCCTGTTAATACTCAACATATTAATAATAATGCTTGTGATACTTGTAAATTTGGGCAAGGAGATATTTGTTCTTGTGAAAATGATGAATTTTATAAATTACAATCTCAATTCGAAGATTTAAATATTAACACTATTACTTCTAATAATTTTAAAGAACTTTAAAAAGAAATTACTGATAATAAATTATTCAATTAGCTGTTAATAATACTGCTAGTTCTTCAAAAAATTATGTGAAACAAAAAAAAATGATTTCGAAATCGATTATTCTACTCCATATTCTATATCTGAAGTTCAGAACATATTTAATAAACAAACTGTTTTTACTAGAGATTCTCCTTATGATGATTTGAAGACTGAAATTGAGAATTTAAAAGATGAGATTAAATTCATTAAGCAAAATCAAATGATTTTTTATCACCGTATTACTTAGATAGAAAAGGCTAATAGCAAAGGGAAAAATGTTGTTGAACAAAATACTCTTGCAAACCCAGCTAATTTTGATCCTAGACAGAGTATGTTTTTAGGAATGATGCAAATTGTCACTACCCATAAATGGTATGTTAAATGCACCATTTTAATTGATAATAGTTTTTCTATAACTAATTTTGCTACGATTGATAGTGGAACCGATGTTAGTTGTATTCAAGAAGGTCTTGTACCTACAAAGTATTTTGAGAAAAAAACTCACATGGTTAAATCCGCATCAGGACATGCTTTACATATAAAGTATAAATTACCTAATACGCATATTTATCAAAATAAAGTTTGCATTCCGTATTTCTTTTTCTTGGTCAAAAATCAGTTATATCCTCCAATTATACTTGGAACCCCATTTATTAACGCCATATACCCTTTTATTAGCATAACTGCTAAAGGTTTTTCTGCTACGTAAGAAAATCAGAATATTAGTTATACTTTTTCACTAATCCTATCTCTCGTGATATTAATGCTTTAATTAATATGAAACAAAAACTTGTTGACTCTTTACAACTAGAATTATTTAGTATGAATATATTTGATACTCTGAAATCCACTAAGGTACAGGAAAAGATTAAATTAATTTCCGAATAGATGGTTGTTGATATCTGTGCCGATCATCCTAGCGCCTTTTGGAATCGCAAAAGGCATATTGTGAATCTTCCCTATGAAGATAATTTCTCAGAGGATAATATTCCCACTAAATCTCATCCTTGTCAAATGAACGCTGAATTAGTAGAATTCTGCAAAAAGGAAATTGATAATATATTACAAAAAGGCTTGATAAAACCTTCTAAATCTCCTTGGTCATGCACTACATTCTATGTTAACAATGCATCGGAAAAAGAACGAGGTGTCCCCAGGTTGGTGATAAATTATAAACCTTTGAATAAATATTTAAAATGGATTAGGTATCCTATTCCAAATAAAAGAGATTTACTATCAAGATTATATGATGCTAATATCTTTTCAAAATTTGACCTAAAATCTGGTTATTGGCAAATTCAGATATTTAAGGATCATTCTTATAAAACCGCTTTTAATGTGCCATTTGGTCAATATGAGTGGAATATTATGCCATTTGGTTTCAAAAACGCACCTTCTGAATTTCAGAAAATAATGAATGATATTTTTAATCCATATTTAGATTTCATTATTGTTTATATTGATGACATTCTGGTTTTCTCAAAGACACTAGAAATGCATATTAAACGCTTAGATATCTTCAAAAAGATTGTCATACAAAATGGTTTGGCTACTTCTAAACCAAAAATGAGTTTATTCCAAACCAATGTTCGTTTTTTAGGACATCTTATTTGCTAGGGAAAAGTTACCCCTATTCAGCAATCTATTGATTTTGCCTCAAAATTTTCTGATATTTTTACAGATTGGACGCAATTGCAAATAATTTGGGGAATTCTAAATTATATATCTCCTTTTTATTCTCCGATCTAGAGCCATGACTATGTCCGGCTAAAAGGTTCATATCTATGTCGCATATCTAATTTCACTTTTATGTCTTTTATGAAAGATCTAGACTTTATCTAAATATGAATAAATTTCTATATAATTTCTTGACTTGGTTCTGAGATGGTTGGTACAGTCAGAATTAATGCAATACGTTATTGGCTTTATCTGGCCAGCCGTGGTTTTAGCCTGAAAAAATGAGTTTGATAAGTAAGGCATTTTCTACCCGGTTAGAACTGCCAGATACATGGCTCAATAATAATACGTATTCAAATCTGAACAAACCCCTTTCTTGGGTAAAAGAATTATCTTCCATACAGTCATGAAACAATATAAAAATCTATTTATATTTCGATTCGTATTTCTTTGAATTTAGATGTTGAAAAGTTAGATTGAAGATGACCGCGCGGACTACCGCCCGTCTTCTTATCAGAGCCTAGAAACTTTCATAATTAATATGAAATTGAAATAAAGTATACGACATAGATATGAAACTTCTATTCATTGATCTTGGAGAAACTAGTACTAAAAGTATCAGAATAGAAAAGGTTGATATACCTCAAAACCTTGATTTGTTAAACAAATGGACTATTCTGAAAATTAATATAAAAACCATTTATGATTATGGTTGGTTTGATAAGATTTATAATAAACAGCTGATTAAAACAACTGAACAATCTTTGGCGTTAAATTCTTCAGAATAGACTATTCGTTTATTAAGTAAAAGAGATATTGATATATATAAATTAGCTGCTTTACATGATGCTAGGAATTTAAATTTTAGACAATCATTAATGGGTTCAATAGAATCTACGGTGGCCTATGGCCCAGTTTATTTTAACACTCAACCGAATTTGCAGTTGTCTTTAACTGATGCTAATATTCTTGATGCTTTGACTTTAAATGTTAAAACACATGGCTATTATTATGCACCTAGATCTGAACTTATTTTCTTGTCTTAATAGAATATATTTTAAATTACTTTCTACGTTAAACCCAAGATGCAAGTTATATGATACATCTGCTGAAACAATTCTAGTAGAAACTAGTTTTGCTAGATCTAAGGTCAGTACTAGAAGACCTATAAAATGGAAAGAAAATAATTTTCCAACTACTTGGACTTTAGAATCAGTAATTCCTCCAAGTCAGATGGCAGAAGAAATAACTAATTCTGAGTACTCTCATATTACTCAAAATTTGGATGGAAGAATTTGTACGCAGTTTAAAGATATTCCTTTTGGAAGACATTCATTTTCTTCTACTAGGACATTGCCTGCTATGCATCATATTTCCCCTTTTGATTCAGCCTCTATTGATTCTGTGTATGGTCCGGCCCGAAATCGTGCCGCTTCTTTATATAGTTTATCATCAGTTATATCTGCAAATAAACATGATAAATTGGTTAATAAAATAAAGATTTATCCTCGGTTAAATATTGTGCAGGCAAATGATATTGCTTCTGACATATCTGATAAAGACATTTCGTCACAATCCGAAATGTATTTTGATTTAAATAATACTTAATGATGAATGTATACCAAATAGATTTTAGTCCAGGTTCTCTAGCAAGAAAATATATTCAAAAGGAATTTTAAGTGATAAATGGAAGCAGTTTAAAACTTGGTTCTTTGACACTTATAGTGCCGATGATTTGAATTATATTTCTCAAGAGTTTTATGAAAATTGTGCTATGCATAATCAAATTATGTATTTTGTGCCACGGTTTATAACCACGTATTTACCTTTATTCATTAATGTTCTTGAACGATCTTATAAAGATGGAACTGGTAATATTATTAAGGATGTTTATCAACCTCAGTCAACCTTTGTTTTACCTAATAATACTGGTATTACTTTTACTGCCTTCCAAAAATTTATTGAAGAAGATGTTGCGGTAGTCAGCATCAACGAAATTAATAATTTGATTTCTCAAAATAATTATTTGGCACTTTATGTTAACGTTTTAGGTGAACACATTGGTTCTCTTGATAAAAAATTAGAAGAATTAATTGTTTTAATAATTCAGATAAAAAATGATTTAAAAACTTGTGATAAAGCTTCTACTTCTAAAGTGAATCCAGAAAATTTTACTATGGCTACCCCGGTGCAAAGACCTCCGAAAATTACAGATTTTAAATTAACATCACATTATGATTTAGAGGAACTTCTGGCAAAAAAGTTTTCTGAATTTAAAGCTAGTCCTATAGATTTATCAGTAAATTTTGCTGATGAAGTAGAAAATGCTTTTCACTTTAAAGAACATGTTTCTTTAGAACTTAATAAACTTCAGGGTTACCCCAAAAAGAATAGTGGTAAATTTGCGACTAAACCAAGTATGCAAACTTATTATTATTCTCGACCCACTCCTCAAGATGTGCTTATAGAAGAGCGAGATTGGAATCAGACTAATACCTCTTATAGTTGTTCTAAGATTTATGAATGGAACCTTGATGGGCTGACTGATAGACAACTTACTATTATTGTTCACAGAATGCTTATGTATGCAACTATTTGTAAAAATGTTCAAAACTCCGATAGAAATATTTGCAAAACGATAATTGCAGGTTTTACTGGCCAACTTCGAGGATGGTGGGATAATTATATGACTGTTGAACAAAAAGCTACTGTAATTAATGCGGTCTCTACTACCCAGGTGTTTATAACCTCGGTATGGCTCTTGTGGCAAATAGAGAAGATGTCGTTTATACCTTAGTTTTAGCTATTCTAGAACATTTTAATGGAAGATTTACCAATAAGTTTGAGACCATTCGTACTCTACTAAACGGTCTATGATGTAGAACTTTAGGAGAATTTAGATGGTGTAAAGATACTTATATGAGTAGAGTGATGGAACTACCTGAAAATAAGTATGAGTATTGGAAAGCTAAGTTTATAGATGGCCTTCCCTCATTATTTGCTTTAAGAGTTAAAAAGATCTTAAGAAGTGAGAATGGTGAAATCCCTTATGGAAGTTATACCTATGGTAGATTAATAGGCGTCTGCACTCAAGAAGGCATAAATTTGTGCAATGAGTTAAAATTATCTGGACAGCTTAAGATAGAAAAGCAAAAAGAAAGATTTCAGCTAGGTGACTTTTGTACCTAGTTTGATTTATCAGAAATTCCAGATAAACAGAAATCTAAACATAGAGATTCTGGAAGGTCCAATCCCGAAGAACCTTATAGGAAATGGAGACATAGACGAAGATCTAAAGAAGAGCGAGATGAACAAAAATCATCTCGCAAGTCTAATAGATTTACTAAGAATAGGTCTAGACGAGAACTTGCAAAAATTAAGTGTTATAAGTGTGGAAAGTTCGGTCATATAGCACCTAATTGTAAGCTTGAAAAGCTAAGAACCTTAGAACTAGATGAAGAAATTCATGATAAGGTTTATAGTTTCCTTTACACTTCTGGTTCGGAATCAGATTATGACTCTGTGCCAAGTTCGGATGATAATAATGATTCTCCTGATAATACTCAGCATATTAATAATAATGCTTGTGATACTTGTAAATTTGGGCAAGGAGATATTTATTCTTCTGAAAATGATGAATTTTATAAAATTCAATCTCAATTTTAAGATTTAAATATTAACACTATTAGTTCTTATAATGTTATAGAACTTTTAAAAGAAGTTACTGATAATAATCTTCGTGAAAAGATATTCAATTAGCTGTTAATAATACTGCTAGTTCTTCAAAAAGTTATGTGAAACAAAAAAATGATTTCGAAATCGATTATTTTACTCCATATTCTATATCTGAAGTTCATAACAGATTTAATAAACAAACTGTTTCTACTAGAGATTCTTCTTATGATGATTTAAAGACTGAAATTGAGAATTTAAAAGATGAGATTAAATTCATTAAGCAAAATCAAATGATTTGTGATCACCGTATTACTCAAATAGAAAAGGCCAATAGCAAAGGGAAAAATGTTGTTGAAGAAAATACTCTTGCAAACCCTGTTAATTTTTATCCTAGACAAAGTATGCTTTTAGGAATGATGCAAATTGTCACTGCCCATAAATGGTATGTTAAATGCACCATTTTAATTGATAATAGGTTTTCTATAACTAATGTTGCTATGATTGATAGTGGAGCCGATGTTAGTTGTATTCAAGAAGGTCTTGTACCTACAAAGTATTTTGAGAAAACAACTCACATGGTTAAATCCGCATCAGGACATGCTTTACATATAAAGTATAAATTACCTAATACGCGTATTTGTCAAAATAAAGTTTGCATTCCGCATTTCTTTTTCTTGGTCAAAAATCAGTTATATCCTCCAATTATACTTGGAACCCCATTTATTAACGCCATATACCCTTTTACTAGCATAATTGCTAAAGGTTTTTCTGCTACGTATGAAAATCAGAATGTTAGTTATACTTTTATCAATGATCCTATCTCTCATGATAGTAATGCTTTAATTAATATGAAACAAAAGCATGTTGACTCTTTACAACTAGAATTATTTAGTATGAATATATTTGATACTCTGAAATCCACTAAGGTACAGGAAAAGATTAAATTAATTTTCGAGCAGATGGTTGTTGATATCTGTGCCGATCATCCTAGCACCTTTTGGAATCGCAAAAGGCATATTGTGAATCTTCCCTATGAAGATAATTTCTCGGAGGATAATATTCCCACTAAATCTCATCCTTGTCAAATGAACGCTGAATTAGTAGAATTCTGCAAAAAGGAAATTGATAATCTATTACAAAAAGGCTTGATAAAACCTTCTAAATCTCCTTGGCCATGCACTGCATTCTATGTTAACAATGCAGCGGAAAAAGAACGAGGTGTCCCCAGGTTGGTGATAAATTATAAATCTTTGAATAAATATTTAAAATGGATTAGGTATCCTATTCCAAATAAAAGAGATTTACTATCAAGATTATATGATGCTAATATCTTTTCAAAATTTGATCTAAAATCCGGTTATTGGCAAATTCAGATATTTAAGGATCATTCTTATAAAACCACTTTTAATGTGCCATTTGGTCAATATGAGTGGAATGTTATGCCATTAGGTCTGAAAAACGCACCTTCTGAATTTCAGAAAATAATGAATGATATTTTTAATCCATATTTAGATTTCATTATTGTTTATATTGATGACATTCTGGTTTTCTCAAAGACACTAGAAATGCATATTAAACACTTAAATATCTTCAAAATGATTGTCATACAAAATGGTTTGGTAATTTCTAAACCAAAAATGAGTTTATTCCAAACCAATGTTCGGTTTTTAGGACATCTTATTTGCCAGGGAAAAGTTACCCCTATTCAGCGATCTATTGATTTTGCCTCAAAATTTCCTGATATTATTACTGATCGGACGCAATTGCAAAGATTTTGGGGAAGTCTAAATTATATATCTCCTTTTTATTCTCCGATATAGAGCCGTGACTATATCCGGCTAAAAAGTTCATATCTATGTCGCATATCTAATTTCACTTTTATATCTTCTATGAAAGATCTAGACTTTATCTAAATATGAAAAAATTTCTATATAGTTTCTTGACTTGTTTCCGAGATGGCTGGTACAGTCAGAATTGATGCAATACGTTATTGGCTTTGTCTGGCCAGCCGTGGTTTTAGTCTGAAAAGATGAGTTTGATAAGTAAGGCATCTTAAACCCTGTTAGAACTGCCAGATACATAGGTCAATAACAATATGCTTTCAAATCTGAACAAACCCCTTGCTTGGGTAAAAGAATTATCTTCCGTATAGTCATTAAACAATAAAAAAATCTGTTAATATTTCGATTCGTATTTCTTTGAATTCGGATGTTGACAAGCTAGATAGAAGATGACCGCGCGGACTACCGCCTGTCTTCGTATCAGAGCCTAGGAACTTTCATAATAAATATGAAATTGAAATAAAGTATACGACATAGATATGACACTTCTCTTCATGGATATTAGAGAAACTAGTACTAAAAGTATCAGATTAGAAGAGGTTGATATACCTCAAAACCTTGATTTGTTAAACAAATGGACTGTTCCCAAAATTAATATAAAAACCATTTATGATTACGGTTGGTTTGATAAGATTTCTTATAAACAACTGATTAAAACAACTGAACAATCTTTGGCGTTAAATTCTTCAGAACAGACTATTCGCTTATTAAGTAAGAGAGATATTGATATATATAAATTACAGTATAATTTATTGCATATTGACATGATACAAATTGCTTTTAAGCCGTTAACTCTTAAAGGGTTACCTGAAACTTTTTTAGTTGCTTTACATGATGCTAGGAATTTAAATTTTAGACAATCATTAGTGGGTTCAATAGAATCTATGGTGGCCTATGGTCCAGTTTATTTTAACACTCAACCAAATTTGCAGTTGTCTTTAACTGATGCTAATATTCTTGATGCTTTGACTTTAAATGTTAAAACACATGGCTATTATTATGCACCTGGATCTGAACTTATTTGCTTGTCTTATAGAATATATTTTAAATTACTTTCTACATTAAACCGAAGATGCAAGTTATATGATACATCTGCTGAAACAATTCTAGTAGAAACTAATTTTACTAGATCTAAGGTCACTACTAGAAGACCTATAAAATGGGAAGAAATTAATTTTCCAACTACTTGGACTTTAGAATTAGTAATTCCTCCAAGTCAGATGGCAGAAGAAATCACTAATTCTGAGTACTCTCAGATTACTCAAAATTCGGATGGAAGAATTTGTATGCAGTTTAATGATACTCCTTTTAGTAGACATTCATTTTCTTCTACTAGGAGATTGCCTTCTATGCATCACATTTCCCCTATTGATTCAGCCTCTAGATCCTTTGTATGGTCCGGCCCGAAATCATGCCGCTTCTTTACATAGTTTATCATCAGTTATATCTGCAAATCAACATGATAAATTGGTTAATAAAATAAAGATTAATCCTCGGTTAAATATTGTGCAGGCAAATGATTTTGCTTCTGACATAGCTGATAAAAACATTCCGTCACAATCCCAAATGGATTTTGATTTAAATAATACTTAATGATAAATGTACACCAAATAGATTTTTGTCTAGGTTCTCTAGCAAGAAAATATATTCAAAAGGAATTTTTAAGTGATAAATGGAAGCAGTTTAAAACTTGGTTCTTTGACACTTATAGTGCCGATAATTTGAATAATATTTCTCAAGAGTTTTATGAAAATTGTGCTTTGGATAATCAAATTATGTATTTTGTGTCGTGGTTTATAACCACGTATTTACCTTTATTCATTAATGTTCTTGAATGATCTTATAAAGATGGAACTAGTAATATTATTAAGGTTGTTTATCCACCCCAGTCAACCTTTGTTTTACCTAATAATACTGGTATTACTTTTACTGCCTTCCCAAAATTTATTGAAGAAGATGTTGCGACAGTCAGCAACAACAAAATTAATAATTTGATTTCTCAAAATAATTATTTGGGACGTTATGTTAAGGTTTTAGGTGAACACATTGGTTCTC
This sequence comes from Solanum bulbocastanum, assembly GCA_037074985.1. Lineage (NCBI taxonomy): Eukaryota > Viridiplantae > Streptophyta > Magnoliopsida > Solanales > Solanaceae > Solanum > Solanum bulbocastanum. The sequence continues at coordinate 27,287,321 of CM073600.1, forward strand.
TTGATAAAAAAATAGATGAACTAACTGTTTTAATAATTTAGATAAAAAATGATTTAAGAACTTGTGATAAAGCTTCTCTTTCTAAAGTGAATCCAGAAAATTTTACTATGGCTTCCCCGGTGCAAAGACCTTCGGAAATTACAATTTTTAAATTAACATCACATTATGATTTAGAGAAACTTCTGGCAAAAAAGTTTTCTGAATTTAAAGCTAGTCCTATAGATTTATCAGAAAATTTTGATGATGAAGTATAAAATGCTTTTGACTTTAAAGAACATGTTTCTTTAGAATTTAATAAACTTTAGGGTTATCCCAAAAAGAATAGCTGTAAATTTGTAACTAAACCAAGTATGCAAACTTATTATTATGGTCGACCCACTTCGCAAGATGTGCTATAGAAGAGCGAGATTGGAATCAGACTAATACCTCTTATACCTGTTATGAGATTTATGAATGGAACCTTGATGGGCTGACTGATAGACAACTTACTATTCTTGTTCACAGAATGCTTATGCATGCAACTATTTGTAAAAATGTTCAAAACTTCGATAGAAATACTTGCAGTGTCGAAATGGAGCACCAAGAGTGGTTGTACATCTATGGTAATTAATGGTAACATTGATTATCATAGACGGTCGATATACTTTTGTAATCTCTGATCATCAACCAAATCCATACCATTATTGTAGAAAGACTAATGGCTGTGGATTAAAGTTGATTGATTCCTAAGTTGGAACCTTAGGCGCCCCCCCCCCCCCCCCCCCCGAATCAGATTTATTTGGATCAATAGGGAGAGTAGATTATGATGGTGTTTTACGATATTAACATTAAAAAAATTACAACACTATTATTAAAAGAATAATGAATTTTTTTAGTGCGGTCAAAAGAACACAAAAATTCTCTTGGCGGGGTCTGTTTGAACAGACCCGGCAACTAAAGGGACTTCTTTTTCGGGTTCCTTTAGTTGTCTCTATGTCCATGCATAAGGAGGTCGCCCTAGCGGGCTGCGATTTCATAAAAACAGTTGTGAAACTGAAATGACGTTTAGGTTTTCTGTATACTGCTTTGTATTTAAAACAGTGTACAGTTTCCCTTCAGCGTTATTACGCTGGGTGTTATTCTAAGAATAACACCATGTCTGTTCCAGTTTCATTGACCCAATGTGGAATTCCCAAGATCATACCTGTAGAATTACGAAAACACGTAAGGGCAAAGCCTAATCATGGTGATTATTTGGTCAGGATAGATCTATCTTGGTTTGGATCAAAATAGATTGCGGTGGCTCCTAAAGCGAAGAAAGCCACTTTCCAATCAATTACGACTCCTCACTCAGATATTGATAGTGTCCGTGAAGTTCTTGGAGAAATGAAAAATTCTTGAAAGAAGCTTCGACCAATGTATCTTCCACATCTCCAATCCATACCTTTTGAAAAGGGTATGAATTGGAAACCTACCTGGAAAAGTACTCCATTACTCGACAACATTGTCCGCCGATTTCAATATCCGGTGGATGATGCTGTAGACGGAGCAGCGGCTAAATATGTTAAAGAACACAATATCTTTATGAACTTAAAGAATGAGATAGCAGCGTTCATCTTTAATGTGAATAAAATTCATTCCATTCAAGATGGATTCTTTTCCCCTGGTATTCTTTGGTCTCAAAGGGTTTTATACCCATTTGATTCTAATAATACCAGGTTTGCTAATGAATCCCTTGATTTATTTGAAAAACAAGTAGGACCCCCTTTCTCTAGCTTATTAGAGGCCTACCAAGGAGTTCCATTAGTGACTAGTAGGTTGGCTCAGGCCATTGAAGGTGGTGGGAAGCGGAGGATCTTTGCTATATGTAATTATATAAAACAAAGACTTCTGCATCCTATCCATATTTGGGCTATGAATGTACTATCAAGTCTTAAGAATGATGGTACATTCAACCAAGAACGTCCGTTGTAGTATCTAAGACTTAAAAGACCGAAGTCTTATTACTCTTTTGATTTAAAATCAGCAACAAACCATTGGTCATTGAGTGTTATATACACCTTAATTGAAATGATTTGGGGTAGTACTTTAGCATCTTCAATAGTCAACAGTTCTTTGGGTCTTAACACCTTTCTCGTATCACCTCCTATGGTGAAGAAGATTAGTGAAGTAGCCTTTGTTACTGGACAACCGTTAGATTACTACAGTTCATGGTCACTGTTCTCGCTGTCCCATCATTATATAGTGTGGTTGGCAACTTTGAAGGCTTATCTGCTACGAAGCACCCCGTTTGTTGATTATGCCCTTCTTGGTGATGATATCCTAATCATCGACAAGAAGGTGGTCAATCAGTACAGTAGGTTATTGGATAGACTCAGTGTTACCATTTCATTTGCTAAATCAATAGGATCTGAAAATGGAACAATTGAGTTTGCTAAGAGGTTTTGGATACGAGATATGCAAAAAGATATCTCTCCCATCTCTCTCAAAGCTTTAACTTCCTGTAGAACGACTGTAGGCCTGTGCCAAATTTCCTGCCGATACTCGATAGAAATATCGACTTTACAAAGGCTAGCGGGTGTAGGTTATAAGGTCCGTTCTCGCCTGATGTCTACTCAGTCACCACGATGGGAAAGACTAAAGGCGGCTGCTTGTAAACCAAACAGGTTACATCTATTACCTCTTGAATTTTGGATTGCAAGGGGTTATCCCCTCAATCCTTATTTGAAGGCAAAAATAATAGATTATCTGCGTGAGGCTGTAAAGCCTAAGAAGATACACATCTTTCCAAAAGATTTGGTATTTGATGGAGAACGGGAAATCCTTGAGCGGGCTGTTATCCTTAATTTGATGAAATAGTGGTTGACTTGGCTTTCTTGGTATCATACTGTAGCATTATCACCAGATGTGACCATTGATCAATTATTTGATGTTCCTATGTGTGCCACTTCTTGGAAACGATCAAACGAAGATTATGAATTAATCAAGTTTGGGTATGTTTGGAAGTGTTACGATATGGGAGCAGGTTGGAACCTTTCAACTACACCTAGGTGGTTGTTTGGTCCTCCAGCTCTCAATTTTATATTGGTTGATCAATAGGTATTTGGTGGTCTTCATGGCAAGGATCTCCTTATCAGTCCTAAGGATTTACCATCCTTATGGAAAATGGATATAGATGATAAGAATTTAGGTGCATCTGAACACATAAACCCTTTTGGTAAAATTCCGCAAGGAAGGGTGACCAAGAGGGCAATTGTGGTTGCAGTCTGGTTAACTGCTTCCACAAACACCCAGCCTGCTGATAGGTATTATGTAATAGAAGAATCAAGATTTGCGAGATATGAATATGAAACTGGATATGCTCGAATCGGACCGCATCTCTATTTGCGCATGGATAATCTGTTGTATTACCCTAAAGAGTCATACTCATATCCAGGGCAATTTGTCGTTGAAAGAGCGTCATCAGTCTAGCTCATCATGACTCGATCATGACCTTAGGCGGAATTGGTCTTGGCCTGAAGAACGAAAGATACCGAAAAGCACAGAGCAGCCGTCAAAAGGGGTTCTGTAGAGTGGCCTAACCCCAAGGTAATCCTTAGAGCTTTCTCCATGCCTGACAAAGAGAACTTGGTGTGAATCGGGGTAGCTAGCTACCAGCTCGTCTAAATAATGTACTGATGTAATTCCATGCAAATATGGCTACCCAGCGAACATGAGGTCCCACTCACTATTCATGGCAAGACAAAAAGGAACCACTAGACTAGAGAATCAAATAGGGAATAGGCCCTGAATTCACCCGCTTGCCCGAAGATGAAGAAGAAGAAAGGGATGCCAGGGACAGAGTAACCGGAGGGGGCATGAAATGAACCCGGAAGGGAAGCCACAGGAGCAGGAGTGGAGAGAAAGTGAAAGAGGAAAGGTGTTTTCCCATTTGATTGATCGATTTAGAGTACCGAACTGAAGCCCAAGCCTATACTCTGACTAAGAAAAGTGGAAGTTCCTACCCTGGGAACATTGACATACGATCTTTCCGGATTAGGGAGCAGAGTATGAACCTGAAACCAATATGAAAGAAAGTCATCAAGCAAGATAGCAAGTGTCAAGTCTAGGTCTCCCATTCTATTACTGGGAGTTAGAACATGAAATGAAGAAGTAATAAAGAACGTTACCGCCCCAAATCTCATTGATTAGGTCTTCTGGATCACCTGATAATCGTCTAATTAAACAAATGTCATGACCTAATGGACTTTAGGACTAAAGCAGAGAAAGAGATGCCCTTGTCAGAGGACCAAGCCACTTGAACAAAGTGAGATTAGCGGAATGCAACTTCTTGACCGACGAGCTTCAATATGAGCTTCGAGAAAAGCATACAAAGCACACTAACCTAACTCAATGAAGGCGACTGCCAGCACTGACTCAGACACACACGTGGGCAATCGAGTAGTGGGTTGATTTGATCAAAAAAGTAGTATACCTCCGAATGAATCAATATCGCATTCTCCTTTGCTGCTATGAAGGAAAGAGGTATGGATAGGAAAGCACAAGTTCCGAGTAAGTGGCTTATAAAGTCTTCTCTTGTACCTAGACCATTGGCTTATATCTTCGGCTTAGTTGGAAAACCCTCCTATCGCTTAAAAGCGAGGTTTTCACCAGCACTTGAGCTAGTAGCCACTTTCTTAGATAGGGCTTTCGGCTAGTTTGTGTGAGCGTCTTTGTAAGCAATACCCCAAAAACTCCAACAAAAGAGATTGAATGCCAGGTTAGTTCACTTATTTCAGGCATCATCTTACGTTATTCGTTAAAGCGCTTTCTATAAGTCTTTAATTTAAGGATGTTTTAAAGAAGAGAAAAAGTTCTGCATTTCCTGATTCTTGATAGCAGGAGAAATAGAGTCTTTTTTTGGCGATTGTAGCCGTAGCGAAATCAAAAAATAAGAACTTTCTTGATCGTTCATGTGTGTCACCTGGGCTAAGACAAGAATGTCTATTCGTTTTTACCTTACAAACGAAGGCGACCATGGGGACCAGTTCCTTCTTTCTTTATGTTATGTCGGTTACGGTGGAGGGCACTTAACCAGAGTTCTTGCGGGCAGGCTTCCTTCTAGGACAGGCTTTCTTACCAAAAATATTTCCTTAGAATAAGGGATTTCCCCCGTTACGAAAGGAAACACTCCGTTGATTTCTCCGATGATCGTGACCTTCGAAACCCAATGCCGGTGGAACATCCACATTAGCTTCTGTTGCAGAAGATCACGTTTTTATTGGAAATCTCTCCTTGTTGAAAAGTATTTAGAATGCTTCTCAGCTATCACAAAGAGGGAAGTGTTGATCAATCGATCTGGAAAGACAATCCTGGTGAGAGCTTTTCATCATACCCTGCCGGGCTTGCTTTGCTCGGATGTTCTTGCCTTTGCCCCCCACGCCAGCTTGCTCTCTTATCCCTCCCACCCTTGCCTATACCTAGGATTCCCATTTGGTTCAGCTTTTCATAGATCTACATGGGAATCTTCGTCAGATCGATCATGCAGTTAAGGCCAATCAAGCAGAGATCGATTGGCCTGTCAGAGAGCTGACATTAGAAGACTGAGACCCACAGCACCAAGAAAGCTAGACGACATAGGATCAAAAGTTCAGGATGATGTGATCCAAGTCAATGATGAGGCAAAGCAGTTCCTTGACTTTGTCCATCGAGTTAGTAGCACGCTTGCAAAGGGTAGAAAGCGGACAGATGCTATCGAATCGGATGTGAACAAATTCCAGAAATCCGCTCTTAGAGTTCTAAAATCCAAGCGCAGGCAAGTCAGCTAGCGAACCAAGGGGCAAAGAAAGGGCACTTGACTCTAAGGAAAGGGGAAAAGTTAGTTCCGTCTTCTACGATGTATGCTCTTTAACTGGTTCATACTGGAAGAATGGATGGCATAGGAGTCTCTCTTCTGAGACTTGGACTGATGAACTCTATAACCTATATTCTCCAACCTTCCTCGATACCCTAGAGGTTGACTCTTGCCACAAGGAATGTCATCGCCTTTCGGCTGTTCTACGATATTTCTTGGAGGATGGAACCTTTCTATTGACCTAACTTTCCAGTGAGCGGACCTACTCGAAGGAAGGAAAAAGAAGGGGGTTAGGGGTGCTTTTATATAATATCTAATCCGATTCTTACCCCTATATATGTGGAAATTCTGCTACAAATGGATTAGATGCATGGAACTCACCTAAAAACCCAAACCTGCGTTCAGTCGAATTGCTTTATTCAACTTGGCAAGGACAAAGCATGACCTCTGGAACCAAATTATTCTTGTCTCTGGATTGCCTCACAACTAGAAGCATGAGGCTTGGACCCATCGGTGGATAAGATCACATCTTCATGACAAGTGGGCTTAATATTCAAGGCCCAGAAAAGATGGGTTAAATCCAGAAAGCCTTACCGCTCTTATTCCGCAGCCTTTAGCATATAGCAGTCAACGCAGAAGAGAGCAGCCCTACAAAATAGTCAAACTTCCTTCCTATGATGTTAGTATTCATATTACATACACTGATGTAAGTGGAATCAATCTCCTAAATGACATGATTCAACTGCTAGCGAGATTAGGAGCTTCCTGAGAAGAGTAAGTTGAATCATGTAAATAGCATGATTCCTCAGCTGAAGCAATTTTTAAACACTGAAAGAGTGATATTAGAATATACCTGAGAAGGAAGAAAGTTGAATCAGCAAAATGGAATGATTCAACAACTGATGAATTATTTGTTGAATCATCCAATTCGCGCTCGCTCTAAAAAATAGACTATCCACAGTATAAATAGAGAATCAACAAGAACTGCCATTTGCCAGAAAACTCTTCTTTCGATAATAAAAAAATCCTTACGCTCAAAGAGATTTCTAAAACAAACAATGACTGGAGAATTCAGACTACACCAACCTTTCTCTGAAATAGAGAAAGAAGAAAAATTTATACAGGAGTGCAAGGAACTCCTTATAAGGTTCTGGAAAAAAATTCCAACAGACACTCCACTCAGGGAAGCAGAGCTCAGACTCAAAGCACTACGGGAAGAGCAGAACTCTCTTGCGAGAGAAATGACATTAAAACACCGAGGTAACGAAAGTGAAGGCAACTCAACAGGAGGAATAATAAGAGGAGAACAAGGATAAAATTGAAGGAACAGGAGAGAAGAATAAGAATGAGTTTATTTTAGCCAATTAATAGTTATATTTGAAATGTAGTGCCTGTTCTGTAAGCTCTCTTATAGGATCTCCCTTTGTTATTTTATATATAAAATATATAAATAGGTTATTCCTATGAGTAATGTTCCGAAATCATTTAGAAAATGTTTATATCAAAACAAAACTCCCAGGATAAAATAAATTAGAGTTTCAAAATGCTTTGAATCTGTATTCATTGGAGGTTATCATGGTGTATACACTTGGTAGTGTCGTAAATAGTGTACAATCTGAGTTTCCTGTTGTTCACCTATCTACTCTGGTTGAGCATCTTGATTCCCTCATTAGAACGCATGCTCCTTTGATGAAGGATCGCAGGTGTGGCTCCTTCCTATAGTCTCTACTGCCAACTCGTTTCACTCCAGTTTACCGTAGCAACTACAACAAGCTGACTAGCTCCCTGGCTCGTATGACTAGCTCGCTTACTTTACTTTCACTCAACAGCCTAGCTCTAACAAGCCAACTCCGTTCCTAGTTTCGCTACCCCGCTTTAGCCTCCCCCCTTATAACGAGCAAGTAAGTATACTAGCTGAGCTAGCCGCATTCCTAGTTACTACTTAGTAGCCTTATTTCACTTACAGCTATATAAGACATTCAGGGGCTGTGTAATTGCTGTTAGAACGCTTCGTTACGGATGTCGAAAAGTGAAGATTGGTTCTGTGCCAGGTCATGGTGATATGCTGGATTGGATAAAGGGTTGTTTCGTCGATAGCATTATCTGATGTGGGATGCGTAGTACCTATTGTCACAGTAGGGGTCCCTAAGGCGGGAATTGTCCTAAAGTGGCCATAGCGTTGATTGCTCTCCTTGTTCTATTGTATGCGCGGATTATCTTAATGAAAGCCTTCTTTTTGGCCCTCGTGTGAGGGTTGTCATAACTTGTGTCTATCCGCTGTTAAATGACTTAGAGTCCTAAGGGCAGTCTCTTTGAGAAGGGGCCGTATTTGTTTTTATTAGCTGTCCCAGGGAAAAGAGTAAGTATTGGCTGTTGGCATGTCCGAGCTAAGATCGGTTGAGGCGGGTAAGGTTGCCTAGCTTACTTGGTAAAGGACTCCTTTCTTTAGTTTAGCGGCCATAGATCGACTCTAGGTGGTTCACTTGTATACCCCTATTCTTTGAGTTCACTTTCTGATCTAGCAAATCTACTTTTTAGATGAGTTCCTTAGTTTTTGGACAGGACAGGTGGGAACCAGAAGGTAACACGTCTGTTAAAGCAATCGGGCAAATGCGTGTATACTAGCTTACTAATTATAGCTCTTACTGTGCTTTCTGGATACCTTTCCATGTCTTATAGGTGCATGCAGGCAACTTGAGATTGAACTTCAACTTCGTAAACTCTGCTTCATCCGAAGCGAGGAATCAATCTATCTTTTCTGCTAGCCTTTTCCCTTTTTAGTATTAGAATCTAGCTCTTGCATCTTCATTCGATACGGGGAATCTCGCAATACTCAGAAAGGCTTGTCAGCGAGAAACTCTCTATCAATAGTAAGTGAACGCGTAAAAACCAAGTAGTTGCTCCTTGACCCATACACCTATTGTAATGTCGGTCAACGAGCTAAAGAATCCGAATCGGAATCAAGAGTACTTTCCTAAAAATCTAGATAGAAGAAAAAAAGAAAACCGTCCCTTGACCTAAAAAAGACACTGACCACCCTAATATAATCTCGATTAGAACAGAAAAACTCATGACGCATACTGAAAAAGTCAATCCCCCCTTTTTTTTGTTTTGGCACTAGTGTTGGTATAGTCTTCGGAGAATCAGTAAGACATAGCGGACGACCTTCCTCAGTCATTGGCAAAGTACCCTTTCTTGTTCCTGATGAATGATTGATAGGAACGGATTGCCCGGGCTTCCCTGCATCCGATCAACTCATACCTCCCAGCCCTGTAACTTTAACTTAGACTTAGGGCTGGCCTTGCCTCATTTTTGAAGCTACATTCTCTTCCTTAATCGACCTTCCCTACTTCAATCGACCTATACTTCATCCTACCGGAGTGACTTCATCCTACCTACTGAAACCATCTTCTTCTTTCTTTCTCAGTTTAAAGAGAGGAGGGGCATAAGTTCTACAAAACGTGTATGTTAAGCATGACGATTGGTTCCTTGCTTCAAGACTAGATTGAAGGCATTCTGCCAATAACGTTTGAAAAAGACAAAGGCAATAGGCGTCATTGAACTAGGTACTTTCCGACCAACTGCCCAAACTCCAACCAGCTTTTTTGAAGATGTCTGCTGCGGATGTTTCCTATGGTTTACGGGCGAGAGAAGAGAGCATCACATCAAGTCAATATCAATATAAAGAGGTGCTTCTAACTAATTATGTCTGAGCCTTGAATGAACTACATTCTCTTCGATCCTTTTTCGGAACCAGCCCTAGACCTCTTCTTTTGAATGTTTTTCGGGGCTACTTTTTCAGTTGCTGGTGCTGCTACAACTAATTGGTTCTTCAGTTGATTGGTGAACAGAGGAATTTAGTACAGAACAGTAAAGAAATATAAGAACATGACTGTCAACAGCTTGAAAAAGAAAAAAGGAGTTCAACCGTTCCCTAAATATGGAGTCAATGACTTTGAAGGGCCATTATTGAGTCAAGCAACCGAAACCGAGCAAAGAAGTCACATCTGAGCTAATTATAACTAAGTCATCCGCTTATATTATACCAAGAAAGACCCTTTCGTAGTTTACTCGCTAGTGTCATCACTCACTGGACGAGCCTTTCTATTTGTACTAGTTGAGTACGTTTGCCCAAGACCCAGACAAAAAGCTTTGTACCTTACCACGGAAACTCCACTATCAATGTCATCTGGCCCAGTTTCCCCAACTGGACTTAACCATTTGACTTCTGACAATAAGAGGAAGAGAAGCCCTCTTGAGTAAGGGCTCTTGAGTTAGAGTTCGAACTCACCTTCTTTCTTCTATTTCGTAGCCTCTTCCGTATTCTCAATCAGAATATCCAGGCCAACAATCTTTTTCTTTTATTAGGAACCAAATCCGAAAGAGACGCAGCAGCAAGAGGTCCTGAATTAAATAGAGCAAGCAAGTCCGTATTCTGTTCGGCTTACGGCTTTATTCCCAGAGTAAGGAGAAAGAAGACACAGCACTGGGGAATAGCTCCGAGAAGGACTTCTCTGAGTAAAGAGATAAGTAAGGGTAAGAGTCATTCCAATTGAGTAGGTGAAGAGTCTCTTTCGAGCGAGATCCTTTACCACGCCTAACTAAATGAAAGAAAGTAAGAGAGAGAGTGGTCGCCTATTTCTTAAATGAAAATAAAGGACTTTCTTATCCTAAGGCTGTCACTGAATGAATCTGGTAACTAATGCCGCCAGAGAGGCTGAGGTGAGTATCGTCGCATCGCCTCCAACAACTTCTTTTGCTTTGTAGCTACGACTCTTATCCTTCCTAAGTGGTTCGTAAGTCTTTCTTAGTTTAGACTTCTAAAGACTGCTTGCACCCCTTGTTCTTGCTTTAGCCTGTGAGGGATTGCTCTTGTTGTTCTTTTTAGTTTCAGTGAAGTGATTATAGGGCTTAACTTCCGATTTAGCAATTTCTGTGACAGAAGAAGAGTATATTATAGAATAGACTATACCCCTAGACCCGATATGGAAAGGGAGTAAGGTAATTCATCATCAACCAAGGCAGGAATCGTTAGAGTATTGTATTGCCCTCCAATAGGACTATACAGAGCAGCGGGAAGGTCGGAATCTAGTGAATCTGTCTTTAAAGTGTAGCTCCGAACCTTACCCATCGTGTAATGACAGTATGCCTTCACCCTATGATCTTAGTGCTCCGATTGCGCCTTCTGTATCTGTAACTGTAAGTGCATATGTATACACTAATTTATATGTGGGTTCCGCTTCGGGGAAGACGAGTTGACTCCACAAAGCAGAAAATGCCTCAGATATTCCATTAACGGTTACCTAGCCCAAGAAGGGAAAAGAAAAGGCAATCTGCTAGAGGCACCTTCCTATTCCTTGCCGCAACGTATCCCAGGTTGGCTACCCTTCCCTTGCGAAATCCTAGGAGACTCTTGCTTGTAGGCATAAGGAAGATTTCAGATTCACCGCTTGGACCTAAAAACAATCTACTAAAGGTCTTCCGATTCTACTGCGGGTATTTTCTTTTCTTGGATCTTATCGATCTATGCCCTTTTAGCCTATGGGGTATCCCCCTTTTCTGCTTTTCTTTCTTTCATCTTCCTAATTCCTCAGGTAAGCTTCATGCCAGTCTGACTAAGGTAAGGGGGGAAGACCTCATTTCGTCATTCATATCTATTCGTCTTAGCCCCACTTCGTCGATTCAATCCGACATTTCATTTCCCCCTTCATCATTTGATTTTTCGCATCTAAGAGCTGATCTTGCAAAAGGAGTACAATGCGATAACAAGCGATTTGTGATCAATAAAAAGTACCACCAGATTCTGTACCCATCAGTCTTGGATCCTCACCTTAGACAGTTTCATTTGGTTATGAAAGAAAGGCCTTATCCCTAGCGTTAAGGTCTCTATCAAGCACTCTTCTAAAAGGAATGTCATGATACAAAGTGGGCTGGTCATCCGGGGCAACAAGGCATGCGAACATGCCATTCATGAAAGTCTTACCTATAGAGTAAGTAGCTAAAGCAAGAGAGCAATCAAGCAAGCGATTGCAGGTACGCTAAGTTTATATATTATCTTATATAAAATAAGTGGATTGTTGTGGAACTAGATCCTCTGCTAGAGTCAGAGTTGTTGTGTAGCCAGGTTCACCTGCCCAATGCCAATGATACGAAGAGCTAGCTTTGCTACCCCTGGGGGATCAAAGAAAAGTCTACTTGCATTTGTTAAGCATGTGAAAAAGCTTTCCTGCACGTGGGAACCTTCCTTCTATCTTGCAGCCTTGATGCTCAGTTCTGTTCTCCCGTACACCCGCTTTTGCAAGGCTAGTCGGGGGGGAGGTGCTTTTTCGGGTTTGGTTTGCCTAGATAGGAAGTGCGCTTGCAGCGCTTCTAGTAACTATTTTGAAGTGCAATATTTTTCTGTTCCAGGGGTATAATTGCTTCTTTCTTCGGCTTAAAAGCTAGGGCTTGAGGTTCGTTATAAGTACCTGTTTTAGAGCGATAAAACCTCCTTGTCCGCCTCTCAATGTCCGGGTCTTTCCCCAGCCTTCTCTCTCGATGTGGTGCCTTTCACTCTGCTCTGTCAACACTTTATCGCAATGCCGAAAGGTAGGATTTTTGGTCTTTTATGAAAAGGATATTGAATGATCGATTCACCATTGAGAACATTAATCCCAAAAAGAAGAATATTGTGGTCTTCTAACACAAAAAGAAGAATATTCTGGTCTTTGAAGGAATGAAAAAAAGGAGAGACTGGTAGAGCTCCTCTTTGTCAGTGGCATTCTCCCTTCTATCTATCAACCATTTCATTATGGAACTTTCTCCCCGAGATGCGGAACTAACAAGTCTATTAGAAAGTCGAATTACCCACTTTTACATAAATTTTCAAGTGGATGAAATCGGTCGAGTGGTCTCAGTTAGGGATGGTATTGCACGTGTTTATGTATTGAATAAGATTCAAGCTGGGGAAATGGTTGAATTTGCCAGCGGTGTGAAAGGAATATCCTTGAATCTTGAGAATGAGAATGTAGGGATTGTTGTCTTTGGTAGTGATACTGCTATTAAAGAAGGAGATCTTGTCAAGCGCACTGGATCTATTGTGGATGTTCCTGTGGGAAAGGCTATGCTAGAGCGTGTGGTCGATGGCTTGGGAGTACCTATTGATGGAAGGGGGCTCTAAGCGATCACGAGCGAAGACGTGTTGAAGTGAAAGCCCCTGGATTATTGAACGTAAATCAGTGCACGAGCCTATGCAAATAGGTTTATAAGCGGTAGATAGCCTGGTTCCTATAGGTCGTGGTCAACGAGAACTTATAATCGGGGACCGACAAATTGGAAAAACTGCTATTGCTATCGATACCATATTAAACCAAAAGCAACTGAACTCAAGGGCCACCTCTGAGAGTGAGACATTGTATTGTGTCTATGTAGCGATTGGAAAGAAACGCTCAATTGTGGCACAATTAGTTCAAATTCTTTCGAAAGCGAATGCTTTGGAATATTCTATTCTTGTAGCAGCCACCGCTTCGGATCCTGCTTCTCTACAATTTTTGGCCCCATATTCTGGGTGTGCCATGGGGGAATATTTCCGCGTTAATGGAATGCACGCATTAATAATCTATGATGATCTTAGTAAACAGGCGGTAGCATATCGACAAATGTCATTATTGTTACACCGACCACCAGATCATGAGGCTTTCCCAGGGGATGTTTTCTATTTACATTCCCATCTCATAGAAAGAGCGGCTAAACGATCGGACCAGACAGGCGCAGGTAGCTTGACCACCTTACCCGTCATTGAAACACAAGCTGGAGACGTATCGGCCTATATTCCCACCAATGTGATCCCCATTATTGATGGACAAATCTGTTTGGAAACAGAGCTCTTTTATCGCGGAATTAGACCTACTATTAATGTTGGCTTATCTGTCAGTCGCGTCGGGTCTGCTGCTCAGTTGAAAACTATGAAACAAGTCTGCGGTAGTTCAAAACTGAAATTGGCACAATATCGCGAAGTGGCCGCCCTTGCTCAATTTGGCTCAGACCTTGATGTTGCGACTCAAGCATTACTCAATAGAGGTGCAAGGCTGACAAAAGTACCGAAACAACCACAATATGCACCACTACCAATTGAAAAACAAATTCTAGTCATTTATGCAGCTGTTAATGGATTCTGTGATCGAATGCCACTAGACAGAATTTCTCAATATGAGAGAGCCATTCCAAATAGTGTCAAACCAGAATTACTACAATCCTTTTTAGAAAAAGGTGGCTTAACTAACGAAAGAAAGATGGAACCAGATACATTCTTAAAAGAAAGTGCTTTAGCTTTTATTTCAATTTAATACAATACAAGGAAAGGAAAAAGGTCTCTTAGGGGTACCACAAATAAAAGAAAAAAATAGCTAAAAAGAGTCTGCTTCCTTTATGATCTCTTTCTTAGAAAAGAAATTGCATAAATTCTTCCTTTTTTGATCCCATGCTTTCCGTTGGTCAACAACCAACTAAATCTATACTTCTTCACTACTCGTACAGGGAAGGTGGAAGAAATTCAGACTCTCTTTTTTTTTTTTGGGGGGGGGGGGGGAGCAGAGAAAGAAAAAATAATCTTATTATTTTTTGATATGGAAAACAGTGCATTTCTGCTCACCCCGAGCGATCTTCACTTTATGCAAAGTTCCACTTCTTCCTTCGCTTCTTCTAATAGTTCAACTACATCGGACAAGCAAAGCGCTCCACCGAAGTTAACTCAGTTATTTTGCGACATCTGCAAAAATAGCGCAAAGTTGCTTCGACTCAGTGGTAGGGACGTACCCGAGAGGTGGAACATAGCGGATCTAGTTGAGGCTGTTATAGGAGATGACGCTCTTCCAATTCCGGGGCACCTCCAAGATACCTATTACGATGTTCTTTCAAAAGGGTGTTCTAGCTGGCTTTTCAAAGACCTATCTGAATTTATAGAATTAACGCAGAATCTCGTCTAACAACCACAATATGCACCACTTAGAATTTTCTTTTAAGCAAAACAAAAGGTGATCTACTATTAAGCTAAGAAAAAGGTGATCTACTATGTAGTCTTCTTGACATGACATATCAAGTCAAGAGGGCAAGGCTCCCAGCAATGGGGGGAAAGGGGAGCGGGTAGGCGGGCTCCTTTCACTTGACTGGTTAGTTAGGACTTTTTTCTACGATGTTCGAGATCTTTGTCTCGCAGAGGGCGAAATGAGATCTTCTTGGAACAAGGTCAGAGACGTTGGATGGACCAGTTTCTTCTGATTCCAATGATAGATGGATGGTCAGGTCGGTAACAGATGGATGGAGGACTTTTACAGGGTCTTCTCGTGCGCTCGACTAGAAAGGTGGTTTTGTAGGCGAACGAAATACTTTTTTGTAGGCGAGCGGAGTGAGGCAATGAAATTGTTTAGGCGAAAGAAAGGTTGAGCGAAAAGCTTTCGTTGTATCGAATGTCGGGACATTAATAACCGGTGAAGGGGACACGCATAAGCCGTATGCAGCGGGTCTCATGCTTGTTTTCCCTAAGCGATGACTACATAACAATAAAGTGCTTTGATGATAGAAGTAGTAAGATGATGGACGACTTTCTGTCCAGAATTGAGCATATATCTAAGGGGTTTAGATCAGTTCTAACAATTTACTTCCATAACTTAGGCAAATTCGATGGGATTTTCTTGCTAAAGCACCTGGTGTCTAATTGGAAGGGTGATGTAAGACCTCTAGTGCAAAACCACCGCATCTACGAGATCAGTGTCAAATCAGGGAAGAGGGTTCTATTTTGTTTCCGTGACTCGTTGAATATGTTAGTACACTTAATTCACTTTCAAGGAATCTATGTCCTGAACTCGGTCCTAAATGGGAGGGAAGCTCTTTTGGAGACATGATGGGAGTTGCCGGTGTATTGGGCGCTGCTTTGCTATGCGCCATTCATGGTGCTACCATAGAAAAGACTTTATTTGAAGACGGTGATGGTGCTAAGACATTCCGTGCTTTTAACCCAACTCAAGCAGAAGAAACTTATTCAATGGTCACCGCTAACCGCCTTTGGTCCCAAATCTTTGGGGTTTCTTTTTCCAATAAACGTTGGTTACATTTCTTTATGTTATTTGTACCAGTAACCGGTTTATAAATGAGTGCTCTTGGAGTAGTCGGTCTAGCGCTGAACCTACGTGCCTATGCCTTCGTTTCTCAAGAAATTCGCGCAGCGGAAGATCGTGAATTTGAGACTTTCTACACCAAAAATATTCTCTTAAACGAAGGTATTCGCGCTTGGATGGCAGCTCAAGATCAACCTTATGAAAACCTTATATTCCCTGAGGAGGTTCTACCATGTAGAAAGGCTCTTTAATGGAACTTTAGCCTTAGCTGGTCGTGACCAAGAAAGCACTGGTTTCGCTTGGTGGGCCGGGTATGCCCGACAACTCAATTTATCCTGTAAACTACTAGGGGCTTATGTAGCCCATGCTGGATTAATCGTATTTTGGGCCAGAGCAATGAACCTATTTGAAGTGGCCCATTTCGTACCAGAGAAGCCTATGTATGAACAAGGATTAAGTTGACTTCCCCACCTAGATACTCTAGGTTGGGGGTCAAAAATGTATATATACTTTGTTTAAATAGGGCCCAAAGTGAATCAGACTAACCACCTATTCATCTTCTTCTATTTTCAGGTACACGTACTTGAGGATTAAGACTAGAATCTCCATGGATGGACTCTAACTCTAAACAAAGGAATCTGAGCTTTATCAGCATTGATAAGCTTTCTAGCTTGTGCAGGCAGCTGGTGGAACTCCTCAAAAGTGCCAGAAATCTCCTCATCAATGGCATAATTAGCTAGGCTATCTGCCACAGCATTTCCTTCCCTGTACACATGACAAAATCGCATTTTTTTATCCCTCAACAATGTAATAATTTTCCTGACTATTGTATGAACAGCCCAGGGTGCAAACACCTCTTGTATCATGATCAGTCTAGCAATGGTTGAATCAGTCTCAATCACCACATTTGTGAAGCCTTTATGCACACAGATTTCAGCAGCTAACTGAATAGCCATTATCTCTGAATACATATTAGTTTGAACGGGTAGCAGCACACATAAAATCACCAGCAGCATCTCTAAACACCACAACAGCACCACTCTTACCTGGATTACCTCTTGATGCACCATCTGTGTTACATTTAATCCATTGTCCACTAGGGAATTCCCAACATACTTTTCTATAATGTAGCTTGGGGATGTAGCTCTCCAACTCACTAACCAATTCAGGCCAATTAGAAGACAATCTTTTCATCTTAGGAAACCTGTACACCAGTAAATTGTACAAAGTTACTGAAACTTGAAAAATTCGCCTGTTCAAGGAGATATTACCACCATACCTTCTTATCTTTCTCCTCTTCCATAGCTCCCAGACAACTACACAGGGCAATGCTTGATATAAGGGCTTCAGATATACATTTGCAGGGTGTTTCCACCACCTTTGAAATACCTGCTGTAAGCTAACACCATGTGTAAGACCTGCACCCAAGGAAAAGTACTGCCATACCTTATCAGTACATTGACTCTTCAGAAAAAGATACTACATGGTTTCCTCTGTTGGTCGATTACAACACCAAGACCTTGAGGGCATTATATATCCAAGTCTTGTCAGATGTCATCCAAATAAAGGAAGTTAGCAATGCCACACTCTCGA